>OX465175.1:0-1200000 GCA_949987655.1 Polymixis flavicincta | reverse complement strand
TCGGACTTATGTGTACAATTTCCCATCCCTACAGTGTTCGATTTTTCTCTGTGTGAGTCATCTTCTTTCTCTGTTCCTCCTATCTCTCTGACTCTCTCCTCGCCTATAGTTATGTTGTCCCGTGTTCCTCGGTCCATTATTGTATGTTGTCTTTGCTTTTTGTAAATATTTATTACTTGTATCTGATTTACGTAGTTCTAAATGATTGGTTGGTGTTACAGTTTTATTGATTGAGATTGTTCGAATGTTCGAGTTTTGTTCAGAGTTTGTACTTAAATGTAAATAATGTTATGAATGTTAGATATATGGGTTTCTGAAGTAAGGACGTTGTTTTGTATATTGGAACACTTTGTCCACTCAACTAAAACTTAGAATGTATTTGTACTACGTTGAGTTTTTAATTGTAAAGGAAAATTGTAACAGTACCTAATACGAATCTGAAGTATTTTTCAGAATATATGTAACCTTTAGTATCACAAACAAACGTTATCAATATACATTTAATTAATTATTAACCAGCCAGCAATTCATTTGTTGATAAGCTGCAATTATGACAATTTTCATTTATCAAAAGTTCATACATAAATCACTTGAACAATTATGACCAATAAATAGGTATCAGTGTATGATCAGATAATTGAACATTTATCAAAGTGACCAATCAGTCTGTTAACGTAGATGTATTCAATGAGCTGATATTAAAATAATGTTGTATTTATTAAAATTAATTATCTGTTTTATAGTTTCAAAGTGGTTTCAGTTTTATAGCGTAGTAAAAGTTCTACCTACTGTTGGACTAGTGTCCGTTTTCATTTCAGTATTTTTTGCCAATAAGATTTATAATGCATTGTGCATCATCAATTTAATTAAGAAAACTCACAATTAGTTCTGTATATATTTTAATGTTCAAACTTAAATCATCAACGAGAACGTATATAATGTGTATGATAATCACCTAATTAGTATAAACAACACTAATAAAATCATCACAACCCAACAGAACTGAACCAGCAACCCAACAGAACTGAACCACCCGGCAGAGTGAGACATAAAATTGTAAAAGGACCCATACTTAGCGACACCTATTATAGAAAAAAGCAGAAACCGTGTTCGGCTCGAAACGACTTATCTTCAATGACCAATCATACAGAATAGATTCACTTCCATACACTTAGTAGTGCTAAGTCTGGTCTAGAGAGGGGGGAGGGGGGCCAGTGGGCGGCGCCGCGCATGCGTCTGGTTGCCAAGACGACGGCACGTAGCCACTCACATGTGTGCGTGCGTCCTGTACGGACGCTCTCGTAGCGACTAGCGACGGATCGTATTTAATAATAGCTAAACAAGTACAATTTCTATATTTGATTTTGTCAGTTCAATTTCGTAGTTGTTCTAGGTGCCTTTTTAAGCCTGGAGTTAGTTCAGTCGCTAGTTAAGATTTAGTCCGTATCTCTGAGGCTTGTTGTTTTAGGTTTCTTTTTGGGAGGTTATTGTCCTCGACTCATTTAGACTCGCTAAAAAAACTGCTCGATCATATTCAAGAAAGATAACCTCTTTAGTAGTGTTATTGTAGAGGCTGTGCAACGTATTGTTCTGATAACAACGATATGTTTGTAATACTTACCAATCGAACTCATACTTACACCAGAAAAACATTCTTAACGCATTTCGTAAACATCCTGTGACGTCACCAGCTTTTCATTTTATCGCGAACGCATCATACCGCGTACTCCCGTGTACCGCATTCCACGCACACAGCGCCACGCCAAGCGCGCAGTGTGCGGGTGTCACGTCGCACGCACACACGCACGCGCCTTCACCGCCCCGCACTACCTACTATATCTACAACTATGTTTGTACTTCCAACACTCTTTACTTCTACTCGAAAACTCCTTCGAGACCTGAAAAGGAATTTTACAAGGGCGCCTTTTTCTTTTGAACGCGAACCTTTGGCTGTAAAACGGGGGCTCTTAGCCGTTATAAAGGGATGTATTGATAGTTAGTGGTTCCTTTGTAGTTGGCATCTCGCGGGACGCTCTCGTAATCGTAAAGATAAAAAAACCATATAGTTGGTATACAGCCTAAGTGCGTACTTTATTTAAAGTGCCTGCTTTTGGCGCAAAGTTTTTTGCTTGAATATTTTATGTGTGATAGTCATTAGGCGGAATGTTAGGTATAACGGCAGCCTTGACCCAGTCTGCGTCTTTATATTCCGGAAAATCTGGTTCCATTATTCAAAATGGAGCCACTTTTCAGTATTAGGTAGGTGCTATGAATAGTTGTTTACGATACAAACGGTGTCTTGGATTATCTGGGTATGCAGATTTTAGAGTGCGTAGGCTATCAAGTCTATAATCTTTATGTCACGGAAATTGCCAGAAATGTAAAGAGCCTGATAGAATTTAAAATGTAAATGTCGACATAGCATGACGTGGAGTTGCCATCGAGCCAGTCATCTTCCAGCAAAAAAAAAACACGGAAGTTATTTTCGTGTTGATAAGAATATTTTTCCACCAAAATGACTACAGCTAGGATCCTCGTTAATTTTTGTTCTAGCGTAAGTAGGCAGATATGCCATTTAAGTAAATGTATGTGCGTAGTACTCGTAGGAGTTATCAGCAGCATTGCTTGGAGAAAACTGATAGCACTTTTTAATTCTTTTAATCCCGCAAGTGTAGAACTTTGAAAAATCAATCCAAAATTTCCCAAATTTATAAAGATTTAGGTAGTCAAATTCAAATGGCTGAAATTCAGGGTCACATTGATTTAATTATTCCTGATAAGTTCAGTTACACATTAAAGTTTTAAGTAGTCTGTAACATAATTATTAGCGACTTTCTAACGTTACGGATATTCTAAGAATAACCGTAGTATCGATTTCAAAGAAAGTTTACAGCCCTTCCCGTAGGGCTAGGTGCTAACTCATCTAGCCCGAAAATACGCAGATACTTCCTTCGGCAAAAATAGCAAACTTGTACCGGAAGGTTTCAGCAAAGTAATCGATTCAGGAACCTCATTACAGCCACTGAAGGTCATGGTCATTGTCCGTCAGCACAGTGAGAGACTTGTTGTCGCTTTGGACCCAAACAGAGAACCGCTAGCATCTCCTCAAAAGAATTGATCCAACTCCCAAAGATTCCTGCAAAAAATCGATTCAGGAACCGAATAAGAGGCACTGAAGGTCACGGCCCCATCGATCCGGCGTAGAAAGTGAGACTGGCTGCCACTACTAACACCGTCCCGTTGGCTATGCAGCCTGAATTAATCGCGCATATATTTGAATACATTTGGAGCGGCGCAGTTCGGGCCGCGGTGTCGTCGGCCCCTTAAGTTTTAGCGATTTTGTTTCGGGACTGTATTGGTGTGGGTGCTTCGCAGAATTGGAGCCACAGTTGTCATCAGTTCGTCAGCTTGGGGTTGACGAGGTACAATTGGAGGTCCGGCTGGCAAGGCGGTCGAAGTACCTACGCTTGATCGTCAAAATGAAAAGATCTGAAGAACACCGAAGTCGTTTATGCAAAATTTCAGAATACTAACATCATGATGATTATAGAAATCATTGCCAGGTTCATTTTTTTTCATTGCTTTGCAGCTGCTTTTATGTTAACTGGCTCAGCAAGTCCTTTAATATTTAAATTATGACCTTGCCTTCTGGTGTAAGCAGTATTCACGCTCAGGCGTTATTTGGTACAAGTAAGATTTAATCATGTCACTTCATCATCATCATTTCAGCCGAAAGACGTCCACTTCTGGACATAGGCCTCCCCCAGGCTCTTCCAATTCGACCGGTCTTATGCTTCCCACATTCTGTGAATTCCCGCGGCCTTTACAAGGTCATCGGTCCAACTTTTGTGGGAGGCCTTCCTACTATACGTCTTCCGGTACGCGGTCGCTACTCCAGAACCTTTCGGCCCCATCGGCCATCTGTTCTGCGAGCAAAACTTATTGTAGAAAAATCGTTGTTTTTCAATATCTTACGAGCAAGCTATCACATTGCAAACTAATTATGTTTACGAATGTTGTAATGGTGAGCTTAAAGTGTGTTCGGAACTTCTGATTGATGAGTCTCTTAAAATGTACTGCGACAAGTGTCACCGGCTAAGACTAGCTGCCTCTACTGGAGGATGACACTACGACTCATGAAGTCTGTTAGTCTGTCAAGTCAAGTGTACCACCATCATCTAATAATAACCTACTGCAATAGCTAATCCATTCGACGAATGTAGGGATGGTCTCACAAACTGCTCCCGTGACTACCTTGAAATTTCATTGCTGAACATTTCTAATAGAGAGTTATTTGAAATTCTCTAAAGCGAAAGCAATCTTGTGCTAATCGTAATTATTTGTTAACAATTTATGCACTCTTACTAATTATTCAGAACATTTGGCACGCTGAATTCTTAAAAAAATAACACTTTTACAACATTACCAGTTAAAACAATTCATAAAACAAAAGCGGCGCCGTCTCAAGGTCCAACATTTGGTCACGTTAAAGCTCAACAATTAGTTTAGTAACACTAACTATATTAGTTTTAGTGCTGACAGCCGTCCGACAATGTTGTAGTTTAGAATTAGCTCGGACTTTACAATTAGTTCGGTTGGACCTATTCATATTTTAGGTGCGTGTAGCTAAACATTGTTGTTAAACATTTATCATAAGCGTTCAGTTACATAAACCCATCTTTTTATTTTTCTCTGTTATTTCGTCAGTGTCATCAAAAGTATGTCAGTTAGTAGAATCCATGGCATAATCAACCTCCACGAATACTACTAATTCTATAACCTGCATAATACCTATATTCTATTCATTGGAGTTTTTTAGCACGTTCATAGTTTATATACTGGACTATTACATTGAATAACATAGTCTATCCATTCATTGCATTGCCATGCATCTGTACAATAATTTTACACAACTTTTCTTTATTCAAGTTATTATACTCAGTTTCATTACTACAATATTTTATGGTACAAAATAAATATATGCAGTTGTGTAAAGCAATCATACAGTAACTTCTGGTTTCTTACAAGATGTTTCTAAAATAATGCCGTTTTATTACAAGAGATTATTTGTACCTTATAATAATAATTGATGCCCCTTCTGCTTCTTTATTTATGAATGGGTTTCTATCACTTGGACGCACAAAGAGCATCCAATTAGATGGGTACCTACTTTTCCTGCAATCCGGTCAGCATCTCCGTCACTTTAATTAATAACAAGTTTCATAATGTCGATATTTACAACAATGCAGTTTGAGAAAAAACTCTTCAAATACATATACATATCTTCCGTCAGCAATGAACCCCAATCATTGTCACACTTTTCTTATTAGAAAACCATTTCCACGTCACCGATCCGCCATAACACCACAACCTGGAAATAAAAAAAAGATAGTTTTTAATAAAACAGCGGGAGGCAATACCCATGTCCGGTGATAAGGGGGTTATTGTAGCTCCTAAGGCATCCGTCGAATACATAATGCGGATGGAAAGTCGAGCGATTGTCACAAGAGGCCATTACTATGCCAGCGACGTCACACACAAGCAGATGTCCTGCACACACCCGTCCAACATTAGTGAACGTACAGTCTGAGGCACGGGGGAAACGGGAAAAAGTAGATGTACATAAGTTTGAAGTTGTGTGTTTGAAGTAAATGACCGTGTTTAGTGGGTTTTGTGGTGTTAAAGTGTTTTCAGTCTTATGAGATGAATTTTCTTACCAAGTAATGGTTAACCGAAATTGTTAAATAGTAGTATTTTGTAAGACCATCGATTTAAACCTTTTGGGTCACTTCTCATTCTATGCAATGAATTTTTCGTATCTTTTATTTGATAGTTGTGACAAGTTTTACAATTGCCATTATTCTGGGATGTTCAAAGAAGTAATCCTCATTCCTCTTACTACACATTGTATTGAAGAACCTAATGACCCCTTATTATTTGAAACATAAGCCCTACACTTGGCTTTGCTTAATTCTTGGCTTTGCCTTTCAAAAATTAATGTGCTTAAATTAAAAATCTGCCATAAACCATAATTTTCCGAGACCTGAAAAGCTTTGACAATGCGGTATTTTCCACAGAAGGGACTGATTACTAGTTTCAACGAAGAAACCCAAGTAGGTGACGTTTACGAGGTAACAAAACTTTTGAATGGAATTCGTACCAGGGTTTAATATTGTTTGGTTGAGGCAATAATGTACTAGCTTGAAAACCAAGCACTACCAGACAAAGGTTGCAAGACTAAGAAAGCCTTAATGGGTCATTTCCCTCAGTTAGTTCTTCCATTATGTGATGGAAATTTTATTATTATTTGTATGTTTTTGTTTAGTTTACAACTTGAAAGAGACGTTAAACATACCGAAACTATAAGTTGCTTTTTTTCTTATAGTGTTGTGCTTTTTTTAAAATATCGATTGCCTCTATTTTTCGTCATTTACCGTCTTTTGTTGGGTCTGAAGTCATGAGTCATTTATTCATTTAAGTATATGACTTTTCGTTTTTAATATGACAATTCCTACCGAGTTATTCTTTACAGTATTAATATTCAAAAGACATTCCAAATTAACTTTACTCAAATCCTCATCAACCATACCTTCGCCATTTTGCCGCCAAAATGTGTACACGCACAGCGTTACGGGCGGCCATTTTCACAGCCTACTTACGTGCCGAACAGCCGAACTGTTCCGACGGCTATCGATGTTATCTCCTGATATTGCCTTTTTAGCCGCCACCCCATTAGCCTCGCTCCATTACCAAGGATTAAAACGGCTGCTACCCTGAATGCAAGTTTTGGACTATAATAATTTAAGTCCGTACCCCTGAAAATATTTTTTAGAGTACGGAATAAGAGATAAAACTTAATTTGGGGCAGATCTTTGATAAAAGTTTCAGGCACCTTCTGATATTTTTACGTAGGTAGTTTAATCTGAAAAGAAAATAAGAATTTTTCACATGATCTGACCAAGATTATGTCTGGACTTTAAAAGAGACTGTGACCTCTGAGTTTGTTTTGGCCTTTCTTCTCAGAGTAGTCAGATAGGAAACGCCGACCTCATCTAGTTTAGAAAAATATGATTGACGTGTAAAAGTGTTCAAGTACAAACCTACTTACAGAAATAAAATCATTTATCATTTAAAAGCACAGGTATTTTATTTTCGGCCCAAGATTCATATCAGGGCATGATAACGTAGGACTTGTACTAACAGCTTCTAAATCTGTTTATTAAACACTTTGACCGCTAAACTTTGCGTCACAAATTGCTTGTTGGTCATTTTACTTTTATTTGGTAGTCTGCCTTAGAACCCTAGTATTTCATAATTATTTTTAGTGGTCTTGTAACTGATCAGCGAACTTTGTATTCTCAGTGTTTGTCAATGCTTCTAAGCAGTCTTTCAACTTTAATGAGAAGCAACTACCTCTACAGTAAATCTCCAATAAGATTAATATCACAGTTTTTTCGTTCAAACACGACAAAATAACCATTTCCCTCGACATTACAATTTCACACGCGCTCGTACCTCCGACCTCCAGCCAAAACAATTTCTACCATCTGAACTTTAATTCTTATATTTCAGGAGCAGTGTTGTGTCTGAGGTGAGAACAATACCGGGGGGGGTATGGTCACCCCTCTTATCCCCCCCTCCCTTGCCTCCCCTAGCCGGGACGTCGACCTTGCTATTGCAATGCGCAACACGCGCTATACTTTTGTCGTTGCCTGAATAAGGTCACGGTATTCCGTCTCCAGGATATATGGGTTAGGTGGAACATATGATTGGTATTCAAGGATTTTCAGCTGTTTAAAGATAAGGTTATAATCTCAGGAATTTGAGAGAGGAAGGAGTGGTCCTCAAGTATTTATTTCATAAATGTAGCTAAGGAAATAAATAATCTGCCTACATCTTTAGTGTCAGTTAGATCCAGTATTTTGTTAACATCGACAAAATCGCGAGATTATATTTATTTGTAGGTTAATAGATATTTGGCTGTCAAAAGTGGAGATAAATGTTTTGCGCTTTAATTGCAGTATTTAGTGTGTAGGTGTTAGCAAATAATTATCTATTACGAATTATTGTAGAAACCGCTTTGTTTTAATAAATAAATGGTTATTTAGAGACATGGATTTGTTATTATCACTTTAGAAATTAAAATTTACTACTGCTTGTGCATTATTGCAGTCAAAGAATTCGATAAATTGATTAAGGCACATAGCTCTTCTTCATTTTATCGAATGACTCAATAAAATTGTCTTCATAGACTTTTAAAAAACGGCATCGAAGAAATCAATGCCACGTATTTCAGTCACCCAAACAGAACGCCAGAGCTCCCTAAGACTGAACCAAAAACAAACTGTAAGTGATTTTCACAAAAATATTTCGTTACTTTCAGCTAAGTTTCACGGCCACGCAAAAACCAGCTTTCACCGAACATCTGTGCGTAGTGAGACAAACGCGAGACGCGACCCGAGCCTGTATGAAAGCGTATCTTATGCATTTTACATGAGCTGTGCCAGCCATCAGGCCCCTTACCTTAGCCTTCACACAACGACAGCGCACGCACACAGACGCAGGCGCGCGGCGATTGTCAGCAAAACAAAAACACGCACACAACACTGCACTCGTTCTAATTAGTTGTTTGTAAACACATGTCACTGAGCTGTGCTTGTGTGAGTGTAGATGAGTGCAAGGTATCGTCCATGAATTATGTAATGCAAGTTTGTTGTCAAGTGAAAAGGTGAGAAGAAGTTATATTCTTTTGGAGGGTATTGACACATGCTGGCTCATTGGTCTGTTAGCACGCATGGCGGCGGCATGTGTAGCTACTATTTGTGAACAGTTGTTTTGGATTATAACTAATCGGCAAAAGAGGATCCAAATAGGATTCTTGTGATGAACCACCATTGCCCTTTAAACTTTTCATAAAAACTTTTTGTTTACGACCACAATACGAACTAAGTAATGTGTCTGGTACCTTTTAGTTGTACATAACAAAATACATATGTACCAGTAGCATTGTCCGAGCGTCACTTAGCAGAGACAAACGATCTGGAGGAGTGCCAGCGACGGGAAATTAAGATTGGTGACTATACGTACGGAGATATTTCAATGTATTACGTTTGGACGATGGATGTTTCAGTTTGCAGAATGAGATTGAGGTTGAAAAACTGTGAATGTCACCTCACGTCTAGTGGATGGACAGCATCGTCTTCTTTGTTCGTTTAATAATATTGTCTACTATCACCAATCCAATATCTGTGCTTGATAATGTTGACAGTATGTCTTGTGCTGATAGCCTAACTTTTCAGAGTCATGACGGTGAACGCTAATTCTTAGCAAAGTACTACGCAGTTCTTCAAATATAGTTCAAAGATAAACAAAGCTCTACATCGACATCTTAACAAACCAAAAAGCATATTGGACGAAGTTACTTTAGACTTCAAAACAATCGCTTTACATTGGCGTCGCAGCTTTTATTCAATAACCCGAAGTATTTGTTTTGAGGGTCACAAAGATAAGCGGCACTACAAGGAAGTACCTAAAGTTGCAGAAAACCTGGTTGTTATGATCCTCTCCAACAAGAAACAGAACCGCATATATAATGTTCGCTCCTGACGGGTATTGTTTTACCTCTGTAATGAAGTCTTGAAGTAGGCGACGCGTCAACGGCCGTTTTCATATTTTAAATACATATTTTTGTTTCGCTGCTCGATTTGGAAACGGTTCGACACGCTCTGGAAAGATGTTGGCTTGGAGGTTGTTGTAACTGATTCAGTAGTGGTTGGAGTTGTGGAAAGCTTTATTATAATCTTTGTTTTGACTTTTGACTTCAGGTCTTACACAGATATCTTCTGTATAGAATATCATCTTCAGCCGATTGTCTTAAAACAGACAAAACAGTTAGTTGCCCTTGCTAGGTCCATGAGCACTGCTTCTAACAGGATCCATATCATTTTTCCTCTTTTTAATGTAGGGTCATCACCATCATTATCATATCAGCCGGAAGACGTCCACTGCTGGACATAAGCCTCTCCCAAAAGGGGGGGGATTTATCATAATCGCCACGCTTGGCAGGCGGGTTGGCGATCGTAGTATGGTGGTCAAATGCATAGAGAACGCTGCTGCCCATTCTCTAGTAAGTCCCTTAGTCGCCTTCTACGACACCCAAGGGAAAAAATGGGATGGAGCTATTTTTTTACGTCCGGCATTACAGGGAACAAAGTAGGGTACTGCTTAGTTATTGAATGGATTTTATGAAACCTATAACGGTCTAGATAGATTATTTATTTCATCTATGCACAATGCAACCTTTTCTATGCTATAGTTATGAACGAATTGGTGGTAGGAACCCACTTTTACATCGAACAACTGCAATCTGACCGCTACTAAACATAGACAACCCCTATTTATTTCGTACATGAATCTCCCATTTAATAATCTAGTCATACTAGTTCCTCGGGGTAGCTGGATGTGCGAGGGGGTGGGGGTGCGGCCGACGGGGTGAAGGGGGGCGCGGTTGTGGGGGGGGCACGGTTAATGAACCCGCAGGGATGCAACTCGGCGGACATTTCGCAATAATATTAGTTCAGCGCTGAAATGAAAGCCTCGCGGTGTTTGTGTGCCGAAAGATTTTGAATTTGCTGATGCAATAGCAATTTAACTTGGGGCCTTTAGTGGACGAGTTATGGGAACTAGGTACGAGTAGTCAGTCAAATCGCGTAATGAAATTCAGCTGCTATTGAAGTAGTTCTTAGTATAACTGGGCTAGAAGACACCTCTTACTCGATAAGTACTTGTACATCATCGCAGTGCCAAAACATCTCTCATTCTACAACCCAGAACTATCGTAAGATCAGACAGACTATGAGCAGGTCATGCTCGGTTAGAATCTACCGTGGTCTCGCAGCAGATGATTTTTTGTGTTGAAATTGTGATTCGGTAAACGTAGTTCACCGACTCGAGCAGTATTTAAACGTTGCCTGAACTCCCATATCGTGGTTGAGTCTAGACATTTATATTTTGCATTATTTCACATTCTTAAAAATTCAGTACTGATGTAATTACAGTTCAAGTTAAACTTTCTAAAATAATAAAATATTCAGCTATTATCTTTATTACATCAGCTTTTAATATTATTTGAGAATATAACTATTCACATATGCTAGTGCACCATCAACCATCACATAGAAAAGACAAATGCTTTCAAGAATTACATGTTATCCAATTACGAATTGGAATATTTTCCGTAACGAATTAAAGGAAATCCAATTAACATAAAATGGAGTCAATAAAATCTCTCCTAAATTCCAATATGGCCTATAAATGTGTCTAAGTCGAATAGGAAAAATTGCAGCACAGCTGTTACACGGCTCATGAATTGTGGAACCTTCAGATAGAGAAATGTTTGGATAGTATGCTGTGGCCAGTGAGGTTTGTAGGATAGTGTAGGCATAACAATATGCACCGTTGCTGATGATGAGTAGTAAATTACCTATATTAAAATGTAGGTAATTTATAAAAATGTGTATTTTCATGCATTGTTTTGACTGGGTACCATTGAAGGTTGACAAACAGCAGAAAGGTTTACGAGTAGTATTTTGATTTTTCACGTCTATTAAGTGCTACTACATAGTCTTGGTCTCTCCCTTTATAAGAAACCTCCTCCTCATACTCCTTGTCCTATTACATCATCAGATTGTGTATAACTATTCTACCTCCTAGGGGTGCACAATTCGCGACCATCGTCACCGAGCCGGCGCCACGGCGTGCGCGGTCGGAATCTTAATGCCCATTAATCAGACATTGTATGGAGGAATCCCCGTCAGTTCAAATGTGCGCAAATCGACGCACCGGGTTCGGTTCCCGGGCGACGCAATGAAAACTCAGGTGTTTCCTCTTGATGGGAAGCAGCCCTACGATGCAGGTGGTTCGGTCTGATCCGGAGACATGTTTGCATCTTGAGAAATGTAGCCCAATGCTAGTAATGAGTGCTTTTGATTTGCTGCATCTGTTTTTATGGCTTCATCATCATCATCATTTCAGCCGAAAGACGTTCACTGCTGGACATAGGCCTCCCCCAGGCACCTCCACTTCGACCGGTCTTGTCTATGCTACCAATTACTTAAATAGAACCTGAGCAGTAAATGGTGAAGGAAAACATCAACAGTTTTAAGACCAAATCAGGTTCTTGTGTGACAGGCAAGCAAAGCGAGCCACAGATTAACAAACGAGGCTAGTTGTCTCCTCTTAAAAATGCTTAAAAATACCAATAATACCGATTATTCTATTCTCCCAACTATCGGCCAAGATGAGCATACAATGCTTGCGCGGTGACGTTTCAATGGGCGGCCATTCTGGAAATTTGTTCAATACTCGACGCCAGCGCATCGACGCACGCGCAGTTTTGTCAATACTGTCCGCGATTGTACCGTTTAATCAGTTCTGCATTCAGCTGTACCGCCTTTGACGAGTAATTGCTTCCACCGATTGAAATGTTATTCCTGAGTGCTGCAGAGATTTTATGTGTTTTAATGTGTGAGTTGGTATGCAAATGATTTGAAGCGAACTACAGTTAATGTTTTGAAAGTTTTGAGAACCTTTTGTCCATTTGACTTAGTCATTATCTTCAAAAATTGGTGCCTGAAATGGAGGTAAGCAATGAAAAAGCCCAAGGAAATGTTACCCAAAAATAACCCTACTCCATCGACGAGACAGTAAAAATTAAAATATATAGTAATAATACTTACCATTGAAAACAAACGCTTAAATATACAAGGAGAACAAAAACACTGGAAACACTTCAATCAACAAGGCCCCGCAAAAACAGAGGAATACCAGCCAGCAATTAAAATCGAAAATAATATCGAGAACTCGACGGACAATAACGAAGCTAGCCATTAAAATAAGAGGCGGAATAATAAATGAAGCTGTGCTGAAATTTTTAAAAAGAATGAAAAAAGAAAATTCCCGACGCGACGAATGCATAGAATATGGCGTAGGTACGGACCAATCAAAATTCTTCGTCAATTAAGTGGAGATCGTAGCAAAAGGAAAATTGAAGGAAAAACTGAGGGTGGCTTGGGTAGTGCTGGACTACAGCCGATTTGTTTCGATGATAGAATTATTGATGGAGTATGTATTTTATAGAATGAGGTACTGAATAAATGTTTTTGGTTATGTTTTCAGTGATAACCGATAAATTGACTAAGCTTTTCTTAAAGTACGAGTATACAAATCTTTTATGCAATTATCTTGTTAAGCTTTTCCGGAGATTAATCGTCATTTTTAAGTAATTTCTGCCAAAGGGTGTGTACTGCACCGATAGCTTCTTACTATTTAAAATTGCGTTGCGAACTTTTTATTCAACCCAAAACTGCATTCCAATTTAAAATCATTCAATCATCAACACAACCTGAATACCTACGCCACAAAGCGTCGATATTTTCCCATCCCTACCTCCCTAGATATGAAAGCAATGGAAATAAAGTTTGTTCGCTCCGCATTGTACCGGGTTCGTCGTAAATGGATTTTATCACTATATAAATATCCCCCTATCTTTACGTTACGACGCTAAGCTATGTCCCGTCACCGTGGATTTTCCTATAAGTATGTTGATACTACGTGATTTTTACTATAACTTTGTTTTTATGTCGAGTTTGCTTGGGTAATGTGCGTAGAAAGGGTGCGATGTAGGTATGAGTATTAAATTAAGGTACCTATGCTTCGTATTTTTTTTCAATGTTTTAGACTACCTACTGATTTTTTTTGCACTTTCTTAAGAATCTATTTATTTTATATTCCAGAGACGAAAAGACATCAAGTTTTGCTAAAGAAAACTTTCAGAACTTAACATATTAAAACCTACCCAAGTATTAAACTGAAGTAACATAATTTTATAGGCACGGGTATTATACTTAAATATAGCATATTATGCTTAGACTTCTTTTGTCTACATTATATGTTATAGCTCCACAACATCGTTTATACCCACATTTTCTCCTCCGAGCCGATTCCGCTGCCAAAATATAAACAGGAAAGTCGACAAGTTCATTCAACCCCATTATTCGGAGCAGCAGACTTAAACCACCGAACATTATATTTCATTTATCATGAGCGGTCAATAGAAAACCTACACCGGATCCATAAAGCCGAAGCGGTTGATATTGCAAGGTCCGGCCGGTCACCGCTTTACGACGAGCACCGAGCCTGAATTATGCGCGAATGGCCCACGGCTCATTTGGTCTAAACGCTGCATCTTTGATGTAAGGGTCTCCTTCCCAAATTGTGTTAATAATACCCTCCCAGGATGACGGAATATTTTTGCTAAGGAATTTTTGTGATTCGAAAGACCAAATTAAGATAAAGAAGAAGAAGCTAGTCTTTAGAATGTAATATTAATTCATGCAATAATGACATAATCCATCGGTTTAAGCTGACGATTAAGAGATCCCGGTTGTAATCCTGTTCCAAAATTGTTATTTCGGTTTCATAGTAGGTACCTACCTACTTCAAAAAGTTTAACTTCTTCAGATTTGCAAGAAGTTATACTTAGTTATATGCATGCAGACTGACGCCAGTTTTCTTTAGAAAGAGAAAAACCAAACGAAATAATAAAACCCAGCTTGTCACGTAAAAGATAAATGACAAGAACGATGCCTACATGCAAAGGAGGCACACCACAGTGAGCTCTGAAATATCAGTTCAGTATTAGCGATGTATAGAAATATGCCTTTGAAAGCAAATATGAAGAGGGAATATCTTTACCTTAAAAACTATTATTTTGAAGGGTATGCTCAAAATATTCATTCAAGATTCTCCTTCAAAATCAAACAAGAGCCTTCAATCTGTGCACTCAAGTCATTAAAGCTACGAGGCGTCCTTCGGGCCGTAAGTGATAAAAGCCATCCGTGTTTATGATATATTTGAAGGCTTCAGGAGCGCTGCGTTACGGCTTCCACCCCTTTCATGGCCGCAATCCTCTTAGCGAGTCCCGCATAAAAATAAAGCGCACTCCACCTGGCAGCCCTCCGTGACCTAACTGCCTTACGTATTTAGGCTGCAGCGGTGCAGCTCTAACAACCTCGTACTAAAACAGAATATCGATTACTTTCGCTACTATAATGTAATCCCCCGCCCACTTTTCGTTTTTTTAGCTCAGGATAATAATATAGTGGTCTCTGTCTAGCGCGCGGTATCCCGGGCGTCGCGGCGGTCCCCAGGGCCGGGGCGGCGGCCGTCCCGCACCCCCACCCCCGCCGTATGTAAATGAACGTCTCATCGGTTATGTGTGCGAAAGCCTATAACAACACGCCACCAGCAACACACCGATAACTCGATGTTTGAGGTTTACTGCCCTGACAGCTTTTGTCCTATTTTAAATACGAATTTCGGATTGGATGCGTTCCGACGTCCTTCATAGATCCGTCGATCTTTTCTTTGTTACTTACGCGTACCGATGTTGATATTGTAAACAGTGGTAGTGCATAGTCCTGGGCTCCTGGCGGAGGAGTACGGCAGACATGCAAATGTTCACTAACTGATGACAAAGATAACAAAGCGGGGGCAGTTTGAGCATAAACAATTTCCAAATACGTTTAGTCTGACAGGTCGTTTGCTGTTTACGGGAGTTTATGTTTTAGACGAGTGTGCTTAGAGTTTGTTTCGGTGTGTGTGTTATCGGTACGTGCGGCGTTACGTCGTGCCAGTGACGTCACGTGTACGTCGAAAATGACACTTTTACGAGCAATAATTTACATTATTTCGGTGTTAAGCTTCGCGTGCCCGCCGATTGATTTTATGTCGGTCGCATCTCACATTTGCGTTCAGTTAAATCGAATCACTGGCTACACGACCGAGTTATTTTGTAATGGTGGTATCGCGTGAGCTTTTTTGACGTTTTTGTTTGTTGTATTTTGTTCCGTTGATTTTTCAGCGGTACCTACGAAGTTTTGATTCTCAATCTTAAATCTTACGCTAATCGTCATCGTGTGCAGCGCTGACATGTTTATGAAGAGTCACAGCGTTTCTTTTGGATAAAATAAAACTGAAAAGTTTATCTGCAGTATTTGAGTAGCTGCACACAAGTCAAATTAAATTAGCTAGCGAAACTAATGTCGTGATGAGCATCGATATCTAAACACAATTTAATAAAAAATTAAAAAGAATTGATGTTTTTTTTTGGGACCGCTGATAGAGTTATTATGGGAAGCATAAGTAGATAAAAACTGTTTTATTTTGTTTTCTCGTGCTTAGATATCGACACTCATCACGTCTGTGAAGATTACAAAACTTTTTACTTGTATTTTTAATGACTACAATAAATGTGGCTGGTACGTGGCCGGTAAAGTCCGGTGAACCAATAAAAAAACCCATCAAATTAATTTCTTTTTTATTTTATGATATTTAGATATCGATGCCCATCACGTCTGCGGAGTTTCGCTAACTAGTTTAATTTGACCCTGTATATTTAGTAAAATCTCTGAACAAACCCTCCACTATCAAACTCAAGATCGATTCAATGCACCAATAATTCAATCCGAGGTAGTATAATAGTAAAACATTATGAACAAATGACACAATATTTCTGTAATCATATAAATACTAAAGTATGGAGCGTGGCGATAAGGCCGGGACACACGCGCGCCACCCAATTAAGATCTTCATTAGGCGCCTTCCTCGAAGGCTGCGCTTGCGCCGCACCAGTGTAGCACGCGGTTTTTTTGCCAAACAATAAAATAAATAGATTAGCGAGACTGAGTGTTTGTTTTCAAACTTGGATTTCTCATGACTGATGCCTATTTCTGCTACACTCACTCAGTTTATCTGTCTGTGCGATTAATTCCTTAATCCTCTTTACTGCCAATACGTTCTCGGTAGGTACTCTGGTCAAACGAAAAGCTGTTTTTTCTTGAACATTTTGTCATTTTTGGCATCATCATCACAACAACCTAAAATCAATGAATGCGGAATGATGATGGTTCATGTTCATTACGGTATGGCACGACGCTTGTACTTATGGCTGCTCACTGGTACTGGCAGTGTGCATCATCCCGCTGCTGCGCCTAGGCATCCGTACATAACTCAGCTGGGCATGAGTATGTACATTATATACCATATGGCAGTTACAGGTAGGTTTAGAGTTCTCCAATTTTTATCGGACTAACAATCTATACCTTCTCTATATTTTACTCGAACATTGCCAAAACTTTATTTCAGTTGGATGTATAGAAACAGGAGCATCCTGTATATAGCACTAGCAGACAGCGGCTACGGGGTGTGTTAAACTTACTGGATTCCTACAGATATGAGCTCTGTACCTGCCGCTTGTGTAAATCTCCACCTGGTACATACGACGACGACAGTGTTTAGTGGATTTCGTTTGGATATTCTGGATATTGAACTGCTAGTTTATTATTTTGTAGTATTGCCTATGTTTGCTACAGCATTTGTGTCGTCATCATTTAGTATGGAATCGTCCACTTTTGGGTATTAGGCCTTTTCGTTCTGAGCTTCCACGGGTCAATGCTTCCCTCATCCATGTGGTTTTCGCGACTTGAACAGTATCATCAGCCTAACGCGCTTTTGGACGTCCTTATTTTCTGTGGCCATAACTTGGCTATCATTCAGTCCAATCCTCATTTTCATACTTGAGTGAACACATTTACAAGAGCTCGCCTGTTCACAATTTCCCTAGACCAAAAATACTTGTCTCCGTACAAGTACGCACATCGACTGATTTATCATATTGCAGCGCAGGTTGAAGCGACAATTGTAATGTAAAACCGGGGCCGGATTCCGAACTAACTCCGTGTCGCCAGCAGCGCTGTCGTCACGTACCTGTGACGTTCACGTTTACGTTACGTTTACGTTTACGGGATGTGATGTAAGCGCCAGAGATAGCGGGTTTTTGGTTCGTGAAATAATGAGATTTTTGTATGTTGTATGACTACTGACGGTAATTTGATATCTGGTAAGCTTTTTAGGGCTTGGAAGAATTTGGATGGAATTGAAACTCTACTTTGCTAAGTCTTCTTGAGCTAACTTAATTTATAATATCCGGTATTCAGTTTTTACAAAAATTATAATAATTCCATCTTAATTGAAATCCATTCTGATCTCGTTTCGTACTATTTTATGCAAATGTTTTACAATTTTTTAATTTCTGAATGAATAAATTATGACTTTATTAAAAACACATCAATAACGAACACTATCTGAAATGTTATTCAAAGTGGTGTGTTTTTTAAGTGATTAATAAGTTTTATTAAATTAAATTAATAACGAAACTTTACTAAAACAAATTCTGACTAAGACTATTCAAATTAATCTCCAACCCGATCAATCAACGAGAAATAACGAACCAATTTTTGTGCCTAGCCACAATCACGACTGTTTGCTTCACACAAAACTAATGACTGAAGCCATTAGCTTAAAGGCTATATTAGCGTGGTAGTAAAGTGTCGTGCTGTTACAAGGCAGTCGCAGACAGGTATCGCGGCCAACAATGATGTACCTCAACCAGTCCGATTGCGAAGGGTTTTTTAACCAGTATCCTCTGAGGGTTACGAAGAGGTAAGAAGTAACGTGGAATGGGCAATATTTTTACAGAAACGAAATATTTATAAACTTCAATTATCGTGATTTTCATTTATGAATTTTAATCTTCCTCCATGGGTGGAATTGTTTATTTTTTACTTTTTTGTTAGCTTGTCCTGCAGGCCTAGACAAAACACATTTCTGTTAGCGTTCATGCCAAACGCTACGCCTAAATGTACAGGAATAACATTACCTGCGGAAAGGTTACGTCGTTATCTTCCCGCAGGTAATGTCATTCCCATACATTTTGGCGTGACTGCTGCTCTTTATGCAGCTTTAGGTTGTCTTATTTTTTTACCTTTAGGCAATATTATTAGGCTTTATGTACTCCAATTTTACTTGATGGTATTCAAGGGAAGTGTAATCTTCTCCGCACACCCATAGATGATAATCAGATGTTATAAATAAAATTTTACTTTCAATCCTGAATGCGACATTAGCCCACATATTGGATCTATTAACCACACCTAATCGAATTTGAATACCAAAACTATAATTTATCTATTACTTGTGAAACGTAGTGGCTGAGTCACTAATTGATTTTGACAACTGCCTAATGTGCGTAAAATTTATATTTCCGACATGATTTTTTAAATTTAAATATTGATTTGGAGATTCTGAGGTGCTGGGTTCCTCAACGTATCTGGTCCTTCGCCTTTAAAAGTTGGTATGACGATTATCGTTTGGACAAAATTGTGAAACTCAGAAGGTATTTATGTTATGCTTAAGGTACTGGTACTGATGGACATGAGAATGACCGCCATAGTATTCGGTGGATATTGTATCGTATCGAAACCATGGACATTTTAGAAAAATTGTTGAAACTCTACTTATGATGAGAATAACAATTAATTAACCATTACCGAGTTACCATACACCGAAGGTAGATGGGCTGTAGAAATTTATGTTTTCAGCTTTAGTGCCACATCCACTTGCAGTCGGTCGATGTATTTAGAAAGACAATGAGCGCGGGCCCACACCGCGTCACTCCGTAAACCTCTTCGCCTTATTTCACTAGCCTTCCTTTTGTTTCGAGGGCATTTCTTTATTTTGTTGTGCGATCTTATTATTTCGCTACCGTTGGCCGCATTGCAACGTTCTTATAGTTTTTGTTCGCATGCTCCGAGCCGTACAGAAGCTTCGAACGGAATGGAGTAATACTACCCAAGACTCCTCGGTATTGTGTATTTGTGTCTCGTTTTTTTATTTTTCCTCAATGCCACGTCAAGTTTTTGCTCTGCAGCAGGTTTTATTCTATGTGTGTTATGTAACGTGAGCCATGCGATATGATCTTGAATGTGTATGTAATTATTTCTGCGTTCCAATTTGAGTTGGTATGATTGAAACGACGGATGTGAGATAATTTGTCATTTTCGTTTATGTTCTTGTTCAGCATTGGGAACGATTTGGTGATGATTTGCTTGATACCATTATGCGTTGGAGATTAAGCTGTCAGATGTTTCGTTTCCTGCGTTTGTGAACTTTTATGTTGACGCTTTACAGAGATGGTTTATGTAAGACTGGTTGATACCTACGCACTCTCTTATCACCTCATTAGGTGACAAGTGTATGCGTAGGTACCATAATGTAATATTAATAATACCATAGTGTTTGAAGTAATGAGATTCATTAATCTCAATCTGTTTTTTTTTTTTTCATTTTTGGACCTCCCTTCTTGTTCATCTGGCCATCTTTGACATCCAACTTGCAGCGAAGAAATGACACCAACCTTTGCGGCCTCTATGTTCCCAGGGCCTATTTTTTTAACCCATACATAAGAGTAGCACCTAATAAAGTTTAATTACACATTTAGCGCGCTTGTAAACAATACTGCGCGGTGTGAGCTACATAAAATACCAACATGGTACCAACAAACCGCACGGTCGGAACACTGTCGTCTACTTATGGCTAACTGAGATCTCCTTTTTAGGGAGGGGGGGTGTGAACACCGCATGTCTGTGGGCTAATTAACTGAAACATGCGCGCGCGCCGGCGCGTTAATCACAGCGCAGTGGCGCCCCCCCGTCCCGCGCCCCGCCTGCGTCCGCGCAACTACACCGAGTTGCTTTTAGTGTGAGATGTTGGCGTAATCTAAGGAATTTCAATTAATTATATTATTTCGTTAATGAGTTTTGGAAATGTTAGCCGGAGATTTAGTATTGTACGGATGCGGATGGCTTTATTTTATAAAAGGCTTTTGTTTTGAAATGTTTTGGTAATTAAATGGCTTTAATAGTTTATTTGGAAATTACTGCTATTTAAAAAGACACACTGAATATTGAGACCGTTAATTACTAGTCGTGTATCTTAATGTTATAAGTTTCTCAAGATGGTAGACTTCCGCAAAGCAGAGCTAACTTAAAAAATACGTAAGTAATCTATACTGAACTTATTCTATCACGTTGACAAGAACGTAATTTATTCTACATCCCGTAATCCAGATAGACCAAACAACAAACTCCAGGATTTATTAGCCGGACAACGTGTTATATAAATCAACGTGAACCATCATTCCACCGGATCACCGGCCCCGATACCAAAAAATGCCAATATGAATCAAGAAATTGCTATTCTTTGCAATTTATATTCAGCCTGGCTTGTCACGAAAAACTTCATTCTAATTTAGAATGAGAAGAAAAAGAATTAGTTTGTGCCACGAGACTGTTACTGGCTGGTTGGTTGGCCTTTTTTCAGTGCATCGAACAATCGGTGGCGAGTTAGGAATTTATTGAGTCCTGTGCAAATAAATAAAAGGGAGTGTATCGTGGTATATGTAGGAGTAAGCGTGGACCCGTCTCGCCGGGGCCCGGAGCCGAGGATTGATCTTAGACATCAGCTGTCTGTCGCTGCGTCTCGTACTCTCTACAGGGTGGTGCGTTTGTGAAGGATATAAGTTGATACTTGAGTTTTCTTTAAATTTTTAGCAATAAATGTTTGTTGTGAAAGACAGCACTCGTGTTTAATCATAGATTTATTAATTGGATGCATATTAGGTCGCCCATACCTAATTAAAATAACAATGTCCTCGTCCGAACAAAGTGCTCAACTGATCAATCTCGAACAATTAATTTATCACGAATTGCAACTATTTGTAAATGATATTTGAGTACTTTTATGGTTGGTAAGTGGTTATCTTTCTAGCTTGTTTCTTCTGTGTATCAAAGAATAATACTAATCCAATTGGCTTCTTAAATGTAGTGTTCAGTTACTATCATTTAAAGGTTCTGGATAGTACATTATCAAAAGAAGTTAACTTAAGCCTTCCAATAAAAGAAGTTGTAAAGTTCTACACCATCCTGTATACCGGCGCGGGATCACGCGAGCCAGTCAGCTTAATGGTATCAGAGCAACATAACTAACACATCCTGTCGGTGGACCGCGGCTGATGTGACTGCGTCGGAGTCGATACCGAACGGACTGCGAGTGCCAATAGCCACCGCACTTATACTCGGAAATACTGGCTAGTGATGGCTAGACAAATATTAGAGTTTAATAATGGAACATAAAGCTTAAAGGTCAACAGTCGACAATGTACGGCGGCTTGAATATACAAAAAGCTGTCTCGAACGTATTGCCTACGACAGGAAGCCCAGAAATGATACAATTTTAAGGCATGCCATAATGATCATGGAAGGGAATAAAGTCATGGTAGATAGCGTCTTTATTAACACAAAACGTACTCGAAGAAAATCTATCCGAAAGAGTCTTTTGGTTAATAAATCAGCTCGACAACGGACTACTGTTGTCTCCTTGGCAACGGTATGTATGTTAATCAAAGATTCAAATTAAGTTCGGTACGTAATAGCCATTCATTGGTGGGCCTGTGGCTAAGTTATAGCCGCACGGTTCACTCGATCAGGTTAAGCTATGTTTGCCGCGGTGGGTCCGTGGATGGGATGAGGGTCCCAGCTATCATTCGTAGATCTTTGACAGTCATCGCAGGTCGTCACCGGTTTTGCCCAAGGGGTATCGCATTACCCAGTAACTGGGTTGTGGAGGTCAGATAGGCAGTCGCTCCATGTAAAATACTGGTTCTCACCTGCATCTGGTTAGAGTGGAAGCCGACCCTAACATACTTGGGAAAAGGCTAGGCAGATGATGCAGTGGCCATTCTATTCTTACTAAACATCAAGATTTCCTTTTACTAATTCATCATCATCATCATCATTTCAGCCGAAAGACGTCCACTGCTTGACATAGGCCTCCTCCAGGCTCCTCCACTTCGACCGGTCTTGTGCTTCCCACATCCAGCAGATACCCGCGGCCTTCGCAAGGTCATTGGTCCACCTTGTGGGAGGTCTTCCCACTCTACGTCTTCCGGTACGCGGTCGCTACTCCAGAACTTTTCGGCCCCATCCGCCATCTGTTCTGCGAGCAATGTGCCAAGCCCTTTTACTAATTAAAGAGACATAATTTTACTAACTGACACGTTCCATTTATCCTTCCTCAAATACATACCAAAGGTCAAATCCTCCACAAACATTTCCTACCACTTCCTCCTTCATCGACCGTAATGGAGCATCTCTTCGGAGTATTTATACCAGCATAATGTATCGGCATGTCTATTTGAAGATTCCCTAGTGGCCTGTAGGGCACCGTTTACTAAGGTCAGCGGCGACCAGGGGACCTCCCACAGCAATCAACTTGTGTGATTGGAAACAGGTATTTATATACAACGTGGTCTCTTTGGAGTGGGTGTCCTTAACGGTGGGAGTTCTTAATGAGTGTTTAGTATGCAATATTGCATGATGAATTTTGTGTTGTGTTAAGTTATTTTTAGTCGTTTTCTATTTCACCGATGGCAATACACATAGTTAAAGCGTTCGAATAATTGTAACGTTTCTAATGACAGTAGGTACCTATGTGGTGATCTTAAGCTCGTAATCTCAAACAGTTAAGATAACTTCGAAAAATTATTCAAGACAAATCCAAAGGATTTTCGGTTCGGTTTATCGCACCGTGAATTTGAATGTCTTATTGACCGAACTTCAGCAGACCGTGTACCAAAATATGAAAGGCAACCAAATCTAAGTACACCTTCATCAGCATAAATAACTAAACACAGTTCAATTAACAGTGCCAATCTCGCAAATAGTCCCAAACATTGGTCCCAACGTCTTTGCACCCTATTTCTACGTAGCGGTCCCAAAGCAAATTGGCACTCATCCAAGTGTTAAGGGCTTGCGACACGCCTTTGCGAGGCAGGACGAAAGGTCATCGGGTAATTAAGAGTCCCTCAAGCAATCAGAATGTGAACGGCCTGTGATTGGTTGCAAGTTCGTCCGCCTCGACAGATCAAAGGCGATGTTGGTGTCACTTGTCAAATGGAATATTTTAGGGATCGACGTTTGATGTTCGCTCGTCGATCTCGGATGTATTTTTAATTTTGTAACGATTTTTTTTGCGTCATACATTATGTATGTTGTGAGTCGAACTCAAAGGTTGGGGCTAAAAAATGGTGTTAATGTGTTCTGTTTTTAAACAGATCGGGGATGGACGGGATTTTGATGTGCAAAGCGAAGATGTTATCATGGTGACGGTAAAGAGTCCTCCATAAATAAAATTCGAGGAGTCATTGGTTTCTAGTTCTTTCAAGATTATTTTTGGTAAAAAAAACGTAACGCTAACTTATACTACTATAAGTCCTAGTTTCAGAAACTTGCAGAACGAAATTGATCACCGACTCAAAGCAATAAACTTGGAACAAGCGTTTGAACCTATCACGCTCTTTTTTGTGGAAAGGCTTCTTGCAATATGAAACAATTGAAATAAATTACATTAATTAATTATGAAACAGTTAGTATTTCTAGGCTTTCAAACCTACTACCAACCTACACACCTCATCATCATTCATCAATGTTTTCCAACCTAACCTTTTCAACCCTCAAAATATCTGCTCAAGAAATGCCGACGATCTTCAAATAGTAATATACAAAACTCATGTAGTGAATCAACCTTGCTTCGTACTTCAGACGTAAGTATATAAGGCTCAGTGATATCTCAGAGTGTAAACAACCCTTTTAAATAGTTTACTGTCAGAGGGGTACGCGGGGATGAAGCTGGCGGGGCGAGGGAGGAGGGCAAGGGACGGCTAAATATCTTTTAGTATCTGCAAAACGTCTAATTTAGTAGCAAGGCTTTGATGTTGTCTCTTGGATTTGGTGTGGGGAGGAGCTGTGTTGTGGCTAGAAAAGTTTCAGCAAAACTGAAATTATTTACCGTTAGCAAGGTTTGCTAACGGTAAATAATTTCGGTAAGGTTTAAGGTATGAAAATAAACAATGTGTCAAAATTAAACTCATTTGAAGTGATCTAATTGGCTGGGATTATTTAAGTTAATCAATTACAGAAGTTGACATGCGTTTGAAAATTTGCATGGACGTAAGGTGAAAAATATATCCACTTTTCTTCTGTTATACAATACTTCATATAGTAACGAAACGGCCAAGCCACATATTTTGACAAAGGTAGAGTTTGTGAAGTTAGGCCCTGTAGAGTTAGGGCGGGTAGAGTTAGAAGCTTGGCTCTACATGAGATCTGATAACTTTTGGCAACAATTTACATGAAAATGTTTTTGCTGTGATTTCTCATCTTTTTTGTACGAGTATCTTCTCGTAAGTGGCTTGTTTTTTTTCCTCTTATATATTATATATATATTTTTTTATAAAGGGTGACATTATTATTTTATTAAATTTTTTCCCCCCAGTCCTCAGACCCTATATCAATTTTCAGACCTCTAGCGTCAAAATTGCGGAAGTCTCATACAAATTGGGGGATAAAATTTCCAAGTTTTAAAAACAAATTTCAGCTTTCTAGGACATTAGGAAGTACCCTAAGAATTTTGATGAGCATCAGTGAGTCAGTGACGAAATTAGGGTTTTTTAGATTTCAATAAAATCTAAAGTATATGAGCTACGCAATTAAAACTTTATACACCGTGACATTTTAGTCGTCTTACAAAGATGGTACTCTCAATGTATCCGACATAAAATACCTCTAGGCACGATAAAAAATTGTTAACATTAATGAAGATAATAGGTATGAAGAATAATAAATGATGCTTTAGAATTATGAAACACCCTGTTAATAATGTTTGCGTATCAAAGGGTAGAAGATACCTATACCATTACATTCCATCTCCATATCACGGTATTTCAAACTATGTCATGCGTCTTAGTGAATATTTTTTTTAAATTATTCACTAAAGTTCAAAAAAAATATTTTATTTTATTAAAATGTATTGTAGTCATTGTAGAACTTGGCTGCCGTTGTAAGATGCCTAAAATGTCACGGTGTATATTTAATAAGTGCGCTATTGACAACATATCCCGAGAATTTTGTTTATCTGGTATAACCCAATCACAAGTTATAAGGGTTAAAAAAACGACAAAGCGCTTCGAGAAAAGGTAGGTAGTGAGTGCCCTTGCGCTCCGCTTGGCTCGTCTTGGCGGGGACACTGCCGTGCCCCCAGATAACACTCCTCAAGATATTTGTACCAAAATTTTACAAAGAGGCCTTAGTAATTTCAATGAGCACGTCAATAATCTTCCAAAAAAACAATCAAAGACGACTCCTCACCCTTCGCTCTTCTCCCGGTTATGTAGACGGTCCCAGAGGAGCGTCCTCTCGCTTACTTATCCATCTCTATCTGATCAGCGTCCTCGACAGGAGATTCCAATGTACCTACATATACTATACTTGTATGTACACTTACAGGTATTCAATGTTCACACTATGCCAGTTAATGGCAGCTCGAAGGGGTCTGACTTTGAGACTGTTGTTAAGATGGATTTAATGCTATGTTTGTTACGTGGTTGGTTAGCTCTGATTTTTATTTCGAAGTTATGGTTATGACCGAAAGTGTGCGGTAGGGTAGTAGTACCTACCGGCTACGTCATAAAGGCCTATCTAGTTTAAGACATTTAGACGGTACCATGACAACAATACTATCACTGTCTTTAGCGTTATGATCTCAAATTAAACTTCATTTTAATCTTTTTTAAATATTTAGAGCTTTCCTCCATTGGTGAAATAATGGGTTGAAAAACCTCTTACTCACTTAAATCTGTCATTCATCAGATGATGAATGACAGTTTTCAGTGAGTAAGAGGTCTAGCCTTTTCCCAACTACGTTATGGTCGGCTTCCAGTCTAACCGGATGCAGCTGGATACCAGTATTTTACATGGAGCGACTACCTGTCTGACCTCCTGTTACTGGGTAATACGATACCCCTTGGTAAGACTGGTTGTCAGACTTTCAGGCTTCTGACGACCCGTAACGACTGTCTAAGATCCACAAATGACAGCCGGGACCAACGGCTTAACGTGCTTTCCGAGGTACGGAGGGGTCTTGATATGTAAATATGGTCACCCATCCACGGACCAGCCGTGTCAAGCGTATCTTAACCTGATCGATCGACACGTGCGGCTGTTTATTACTTAGCCACAAGCCCCCCATAAACTGTCACTATTAAAGAAAATGTTTTATATCCAGATTGACCCGACATCTTACAAGTCTTTTGCAATAAGCTTGTTGAGGTCGGTGTCCAATCAGATCAGTTACAACCAAAAATGTCATAACTTTCAACTCAATATCTTTCAATAGGTACAGTTTCCGCGTTGCTTGAGTGTATCCGATGTTCCTCCAACTGTTCTTCTACCCTGTAATCCATGTTCCGCCATTAATTATTCCCACGAGCATGTAACCATAAATACAGTAATTAAGACGTCGGCGTGGCGTTGCGGAGGATTGCGTATGTTGCGTTTGGTGTGGTGCGTTGCGGGTAGTCTCACTTGCCAGTTGTTTGTAACTTAAGTTTAGGAGCTATGGTGATTAATGAACACCCTCATTATAATTCAGTATATGATTTTGATGTGATCCTTATGTCTTATAGTTGTCAAGAATAGCTTACGGGTCACTAATTTTTGAAGAAAAAGTTCTCTTTGTTTGTTTTGACTTCTCGCACCAAATTACGCAAAAGATTTAGCGAATTCCTTCAAGTTCTTGGTTAAACGTGGGCAAAAAATACCTATAAGACATAAAACTGATAATAATCAACCGTCATGGCCACATATTAAAAAAAAAGCTTTGCGACATTCATTCATATTATTTACTCTGTGTATTTTCTCAACACCTCTCTACACTTTCGTCATGTCTATTCGTACCCTCAGTTATATTTGTAAAGTTAAATAGTATATTGTTTGCGGCAGCTAGTATGGTAGACGTGGAAATAGTGATGTTTCTTCAGTAAACAGTGATGTTTTGCCACCGTTAGCGGCGTTTAGTTTGTTTGTGTGAACCGTGTTGTTTTTAAGCGAAGTAACAGTTGTTTGAAATATGCTGCTGTTTTTGGGAATATAGGGCAAAGTTTTCGGTGGAAATGTGACCGTATTTTTGGAGCTTGAAACAACTTTATTGAATACTGTAAATTATTGTATTTTTTAAGGCCTTGGTTCTGGTAAAAGATTACTCGAGAAAGATTTCATTTTGCGTAAGTAATACCATGCAACACAATCGTTCCAATAAATGAATAAAGCAATTGCCAGCAAAGTTTATGTAGATCCACATCTAATCTAATGTGCCTTTCCCAGACACACACACACACACTCTTACAAAGACACAGACAAGATGCTCTATTATGTTATGAACCACCATCCTACCATCCTTGCTGACAGCTCATCTTTTGAAACTAAGATATAGATCTAATAAAAGGACTTCAGATTTTTCGCATTGCAAATTAGAAAACAATAAACGACATTTTAAAGTGCAATTCAAAACAGCCAGGTAATCCATCTGTCGCTAAACATAAGCGCTCCTGCTACAGCAAACACTCACGCGCAATCCGATGTGTACCCAGCAGAGAGGTAGCTCTCGAAGGGCGCCCATTTATTTGCACTTACCCTTAGTTCGCGCTGGCTCAGGAGTTTTGTTTGGAGGGAAAGGTGTCGTGCACATTATGGTGCTGTTAGTACTTTGATTTATAAACGGTTGACATGTCTCGGAGGTTGGGTAGGTCGGGTAAAACTCTCAGTACAAAGGTGAGCGATTGATTTTAAAATGGACCATTATTGCTTATATTATATATGGATATAGTATGTGATAGGTTGTTATACTTGTTATCTTTAACTCCACTTAAAGGGATTTGTTACGAAGCCAAGCAGATATGCACGACAGCAAAGTTGTCAAGATTGTTACTGTGAAAAGTAGAACTAAAGAATACTCCAGAATTTGGCGAACTACGGAGATCAACTCTCATAAGTATGAGTGAATTATGATTTAAAACTTCGTGGTTCCCTGAAATAAACATGAAACTTGTCCGTTTGTTTCTAAATAACAAACAATAATAACGTATAGGTTCACCGACTTAGTTGTTTCAGTACCGACTCATACTTATTACAGTTCCTCTCTTAATATTATTTATGTCTGCGATTCCTAACTTCTTTCAACTCGTAGACTATGAAAATTATCGTTGTTCTAAAACAATGTCTCGGTTTCGACTGCGACCCCAACTTCCCTCTACACTGAGATTAAGAATTATTACCTCTTATCTCTGTCCTGAGTCGACGAGTCGTCGGCTATTCGCGCGTACTGCCTCGCACCCGATATCTGAGTGAAATTATTTCGACAAACTTTACCTAACGGTTGAACACCCCTGGCAGGACTCCATTACTCAACACACCAAACTAATCTTTACATATACCACCATAAAGCTTAATTTACGATGGAAAATCACGCGGCTTTCGAGACACGTGATTAACGAAAAGCGGGAAACTGGGAAATCATTTGTAAATTTCCGAAAGGGACAGGTGACGTGATATTATGCAAATTTCCGGCGAGTGCGAGCGAGATAGAAGCACTGCTGAAGTTCAGCCGAACAGACGCGTCTCCGGATAAAATTTATTCGCGGATGAAACGATTTATTACAAAAGCGTTGAGTAGGTACTCGAAATTAATTACACTAAGTTTTGCTTTCATTTTGTACCATTGTGCGAGGTCCGGGGGATTTTCCTTGTCTTGTCGAGATATCGGCGGTTTTTATTACATCCTCGACAAAGGGGATTTTGGAGGTGGATATTTATGACAAGTTTGCAGCGCTTTATTTTCTTTATTTTTGTTTTTTTCTGTCTATGAAATATATGTCGGATGCTCGATGCTTACGCTTGTTGACTCAGGCATTAAGCTATCTTATAGCTGCGACGTGATCGAGTTTGTTTGCTCGATATGTTTCAATATATTGCTGTTTTGTCGGCAGTAATACATAAGGGGTTGTTTATTTATATTTAGGAGCAAGTTTAGGTAATTGCTGTGAACGATATGCTGCTCATGTAGCCGTAAGTAGGTATACATAACATGAATCTTTTTCGACAGACTTAGTTATGAACTTCTGAAGTTGTGATGAAACGGATTGGATGTGAGGACGAATGAAGGCTCCCGAAGACAGTCGCGACGCGAGTCTGGTAGAATAATTACCACGAAGTTTTCATAGAAATTTTTCTACCAGAGTCGCGGGGCGTTGTTGCATCACGCCTGTCTGCGGGAGCCTTGAGTGGTACGGAATCATCAGAAATATAGTCTATTATATTTATTTAAAGAAGAAAACACACACACACATGATAGGTATCTCAACTAATAGTACACATAGTTTGAAATAGGCTACCACTTTCATAGCTGTGTAAATCAGTCCTAGTATATATATGGAAAATTCACGACTGGATTGAATTGATACCGCGATTCGTCTAGCTACCTACCGAGGTACCTACTACGAGTTTGCTGCGAATGCAGTACAAATTGCGAGCATGCTAACATAAACAGACTAGACAGCGGCTGTGCACTCAGAGAGAATTGAGATCTCGATCCATGAATGTTCCCGGTACAGTCGTGATGAATGGCTAGGCCCAAGGGAATAGTATCCTTAAACTCTTCAAAAATAACTGAACTGCTTCTTAGAACCCGGTTTAGATCTAAAAAATAGTTCAGTGCGACTTTTAAAATATATGTTTCTAATACAGTTTTCTGTGTAGGCTCATTTTCATGTGTCACAGATTTCAGGGCAAAATGAAATTCGCTGGACGAGTATGGGCATTGCGAAATGGCAACGTACCTTAACATAATAGCTCAATAATATCATCGGTCATTACCCTGGCAAGGCGGTATCGTGCGTTGTGGCGACGTCCGGTTCCGGCGTGCGGCGCCACGGTCCACTTCCGGTGTCCTCGGCCGCCGTGACGTCACTGCCGGTGCGCGTGTTACGCACTTCCGCCGCAAGTAGCTGTAAATAACAGGCTCAGTTTCAGGAATTTTTGAAAGATATTGTCCGCACATGACTTATACGGTGTTGTCACTGTAGTATCGTAGTTAGGATTACCCAAAGAGGTAGGTAAGCAAACAAGGAATAAAATAGTTTCTATTACTTTATATTCATTGCATTGTTGAAACAGTGAATTAAAATTGATACAGACTGGGCACAAGTCGTCAAGAAGCTCAATGGTGGTTAGTAAGTTAAATCCAATTGGTGCTTAACTTTTTAATGTTACCACCATTATGTTATAAACTCTCTTTCTTCCTGCATTCGTTGGCATTATACATAACGTAGAGTTTAATTACATTATAAAGTAAACACAATCAAACAACAATTAAAACCTATCTCAACAAAACACAGGCTTGAAACAACATCAGTATAACAACACAAACACACAGTTTTGTAAACTACCTCCCTTTGAGCGGAAGTTTACACGAACGTACATTTATTACTCGCACGGAGTTCCGAACTAACCCAATACCGGCTACCTGCCGTAAAAACTGCCGGAATTGGAAAAGCCGGGTGGCTCTTTGAGATTGATCTAATGGTTTTGAACGGCGGGAAATTGGGGTTTGAAAAGAATCTGCTAGTCTTCTTTTAAAGAATAGATTCATTCTGTTAGTAATGTATACACCGCTTATAAAAGCGGTGACTTGGTCGACTGCAAAATGATGCAATTTTCCGGATATCAATAGGTACATCATACAATTATTCAGAATCTGAAAAACTTAAGTTCGTAGACCTCGTTTCGAACTGTTTAGACGCAAATAACATTCCTACTGACTGCCTCGTCTTCATCACAACATCTGGGCGCACGGCAGTGTCTCCGCCAAGACGAGCCAAGCGGAGCGCAAGGGCACTACCTACCTTTTCTCGAAGCGCTTCGTCGTTTTTTTGAACCCTTATATCTTGGGTTTGGATTATACCAGATAAACAAAATTTTCGGGATATGTTGCCAATAACAAACTTATTAAACATATTAATTGCATAGCTATTATACTTTAGATTTGCTTGATATCTATAAAACCCTGATTTCGTCACTGACTCACTGATGATCATCAAAATTCTTAGGGTACTTCCTAATGTCCTACAAAACTGAAATTTGATATATTAGGCAGTATTAGTACAGAAATAACAAAAAAAAAAAACGAAAACTTGGAACTTTTGTCCTGGATGGAAGTTTGTATAAGACTTCCGCAATTTTGACGCCAGAGGTCTGAAAATAGACATTGGGACTCCATGTTATTATAAATAATAAATAAAAATGTAATAAATTAATAGTGTAACCCTTTATAAACAACAAAAAAAAAAAAGGAAAAAAAAATGTTGCATCAAGCAACTTACAAAAAAAAAGTGAAATTCCACCAAAAACATTTTCATGTAAAATGTTGCCAAGACGAGACCATATGACTTTCACTGTCAAAATCTACTGTTATACTATAGTTCTTGTAGTAAGCCATATATTTTGACTAAGGTGTAAACTTCGTGAAGTTAGGCTTTGTAGAGTTACGGCGTGTAGAGTTGGAAGCTTGGCTCTACTTGAGATCTGATAACTTTTTGACAGTGTGAGAGATATGGTCTTGTCTTGGCAACATTTTACATGAAAATGTTTTTGGTGGTGTAATTTGTTACAAAATAAAGCTTTCCATTCCTTCCGGTACTCGAGTGATTTGAATCCCACAAAGTACGGAGCGTTCATGCACGAGTGACTCCGACTGAAGCTTATCTCGCCCCAGGGAAAGATAAGACTGGGAAGAAACGCGACGATAGCGCATGATCCCGACGTGACAGCTGATATCACATTAAATAAATGAATAAATAAATTACTCGTATAACATCCTTGCCAACATAGCATGCAACTAAGATGTCTATCAACATTAATAGCACATGAATATCCAATAACTTTAGGTGACGCTACCAACATTTCCCTCCTATCAACTCCGTCGAAAGAAAATCTATAAAATATTAATACATAAATCAAGTGGTTATGAAGCGCCGCTAGTTGCTGAGGTTTCAGTACACAGATCGCACAAATATCGCTACTACGTAAACGACTGTGCACGGAGAAAGTGTAACGGAGGGTGGGTGCATCCGATGAATATGTATGAGGGGGACAGGGTCGCCGGGAGGGCGCCGGGGGAGGGGGCCGTCCGCGTGTAAATGGAAATTTCAAATAAAAATACCTCAAATATTAACATGAGCCCGATTCGTGTTGTTCCGCGTGTTTTTGCGCGGCCGGCCCGGACGGGACACGTATGATAACACGCCCGCAATAAAAGCAACGTTTTTAGCAGAGATTCGTTTTTTGAATAATTGTTCGCCTGATTCGTTGGGGCGGGCTTTTGTAATGAGTCGACGTCATTGGCATGGCGTGGGCTCACTGTGATTGTGATCACGGGTTTTCGGGAGGTTGTTTAAAGTGTCTCGGTAGTAAACCACGCTCATCACTTGCATTAACATAGAATATGAGTCTATCAAAGTAGGTAACGACATCCTGCAATGCTTATAACTAATATAAAATCTTAGTCTTACACTCCTATAAGTAACATTAAAGTATCTATTATTATTTTAAATTTTATCAATCTATTCTTAAGAAAATTTGGTCAAGCGTTCTACTTGTCTCCTACTTCAGTCGGTACTCGGTCAGGAGAACGCAGTAGGAACTGATATCGCGAAAGTGTATGAACAACGCATTAGATCTGAACTTCACGGCGCAAGCCCGCTGCTTGCACGGGGGGAGCACGCTATTGCTTACGAAATATTCATCAGTCACCAGTCAAGTGATCATTGAACTGTGTCTATTGCTTTACTACTTTTCAGAAACAGTAGATCTCTCAGCGACAATGGTGTCCAGAAAAAGTTTACCACAATTTCCGTGAAGCCAAGCAGCATTTTTGTGGCTCAGCTGGTTATGGGTGTATCAATCCCATCAGACAACAGAGAAGATTTCAACATTGTCTCTAGTAATGCAACTCCAAATATGTTGACATTTTGATTTGCATTAATGAAACGTTATGTTTATAACCAAGACAATCCAGCACACACCAAACCACAGGCAAGCTTAAAGATTGTTGGAAACTAATTTAGCAAATCGTGCGGCACTTCTTTCCTCGAAGTTTCCAGTAGGAGATTTTCTTTTAACTGTCATTCGAAGATCTTTGACAATCGTTATTAGGGATGTGACAGTATGAAAAAAAACGACTATTAATTAATCGATTGTTTTGCCTAGTAGTAAAATCGATAAAAAAATAATCGATTTTTTTAATAAAAATAATCGATTTTCTCCAAATTTTTTGATATGTTAAATGTAACGCTTGAAATATCGAAATCACTATATCACAGCTCAGTTTTATTAATCTAATAATCAACAAGATAAACATTAATTTAAATTTCCACAATTTTTTTTTAAATTTCTTTTTCGCAGGAAGAAATTTCTTAAGGTGAATGTAGTGTAGTAGTAACCCGCGAAATTCAAATTGTCTTGGATCAAAAGAGAACAAATCTAACTAAGAGAGATGTATTATTAGGTATAGTAAATACATATTTGTTATTGTCGCGAATCATATTTTGAACAAGATAAAACCTGACACTAACCTGCAAATTGCAAAAGACGCAAGAAAATTAGAAGAAAATTTGCGTTTCTCGCTCCTAACTAAAGCTGTGTTGTGTTTGTTCCAGGTGAAAAAAATCGGCATTGAATAAAATTGATTTAATTAATCGATTTTTGTAATATGTAAATCTATTACAAAATCGATTTTTATTGAAAAAAAAACATCGATTTTAAATCGATTTTTATCTAACCGATTATTTTTTCACGTTACGTGTAATCAGAACTCCAAAGTCTGACAACCTGTTTTTGCCAACAGTTTCGTGTTGTACCCAGTAACTGGGTTTTGGAGGTCAGAATGATAGGCAGTCGCTCCATGTAAATACTGGTTTTCAGCTGTATCGTACGAGTGGAAGCTGGCCCACACAGTTGGGAATAAGCTAAATAGATTTATTTAAGTTCTTCTTTTAATTTTGCGGCACTGATTCTAATAAAATATATTCGATTCTTTCTGTAAATGTTGCGGGGCAGGTCCTTTTTCTCAATTCTGTAAGACACTTTGGCCTGAATTCGTTTGTGTAGTAGGTCAGGAGCAAGCAGTAAGCAGCGTTGATACGTGCGCGACTATGAATAAGGCATTAGATTCGAACCCGCGATGGTGCACTGGGGACGAATTGTCGAGCCATCGTTTATGTGTATCATGGTATGCGATTCTGTCATGTTTCCGGCTTTTGAAACACAGATATAATACCGATGTATTATATGTGTGTACAAATCAATATTTGGAATTGGAATGTTTGGATTAATGTAGGTAGGTATTGAATAAAGAATTTCCTCTAACCAGGAGGCGGTTTTTTGGAATAATTATGTAAAAGGATTTGAAACATATTAAGAATCACCTTAACCACCTAAGACGTAGAGTGGGAAGGCCTCCCACAAGGTAGACCGATGACCTTGGGAAGACCGCGGGTATCCGCTGGATGTGGGAAGCACAAGACCGGTCGAAGTGGAGGAGCCTGGGGGAGGCCTATGCCCAGCAGTGGACGTCTTTCGGCTGATATGATGATGATGAAGAATCACCTTTTGTCTAGCAGCAACGTGGAAGAGGCACAATGCCCAAATGCTACATTTAGGGTACACTAGTCGCGGGCTCGAACTCACTTGTGGGCCTGGCTAAAAAGCACGCTGTCTCACCAGGCTTCGTGTCCCACAGAGGTAGTATCAGTGATGAGCAGTTAGACGCTAGTCTATAAGCACAAAATTATTGAGTGAGCTGCAGGATCAGTTATAGTAAAAAGGCGCGTAAAAAATTAAGATAAATCCTTTGGAAGATCGGGTTACCAGAAAAAAAAAACACTGCATAAATCAATGACCAATTAAGTTTATTGAACTTTTAGATAATTGAGCTTTGTCGGTACCGCCTTGGTTTTCGAGATTTTACACTCCTTTTATTACTTAAACACGCCCAAAGTTAGGTTCAATTAGCAAGAAAAACGAATCTTTGTTGTCTCATAACTTTTAATGGCTTTTTATTTTAGTATTCTGTTTCCGTACAGACAATATTAATAATGAGACAAACCATACCATGTTTAATTTTTGATGTATAGTCAAACATTGGAGTAAAATCCTCCCGAAGTTTGTATGGAAAAAATGTGGACAAGTGTCACCTTAAGTCACATGGAAAAAAGAGGTTTTCGTTCTGTTTTGTCCTCGTTTGTTGTTTATAACTAGTTGTGTTCAGTACAATTATTATGTATTTCAAATTAGTTCGTTTCATTAATAAAACATCTAAATGATCGGTATTAGCAATACATAACAGTTGGTATTTTACAACTAAAAGCTAATTATGTACAGCGATACAATCAGCTTAATATTTTAACACATTACTTAACTGTCGTGACGTCAACTGCCATTTGGTGCGTACTAATTATTTTGTTTTATTTACATTACCGAATAATTTATAGTACGAATAACTAACAATTAGGATAAAAAATAGATTAAATTGTTTCAACAGTACCTACCTAACACGCTTGTTAGTTCGTTTAGTAAATTATAGTAATTCGTAACATTTTAATTACGTGTACTTTTCAGTAGCTGGAATTTAAAGTTTGATTTAACTGTGAAAGAAATTATGTACATTGTCTACCTTCCATTAAATATTTCACTAGCTTGTTATGAAAAAACCCGTTTCAAGTATCTTTTAGAGAACCCTAGTACTAAACAACAACTGATCACCTACACACCTTGAATCAGTTACTTGATTTTTTTTGTTGGAATTTAAGAAACCGCTCTACTTACCGCTTTCGATAGTATAAACACTCTGAAATATTCAAGTAACTATAAAACCAAGAACTGGAGCAGCAATATTTAGATTTATTTAGAAATATATACCACAACAGCACCGCAGACATCAAACTGAATACTGCAGGACCATCGTGTATACAAAAGGTTGGACTCTCGGAATTATTTACAAGCACTCTCAAGGAGATATTTAGAACAATGGCTACCTCACGGACGACCAAGGGCATTGAAGTCGGCAGCAGGAGGTTGACAAACCTCCGTATTGCGACGACATAGTCCTTTTTGTCCCCACAGCTCTGGAACTACAGACTATGCTTCAATATCTAAGCACAGCAAGCCTCGAGGTTGGACTCGCGATGAATCGGTCCAAAACCAAAGCCATTACCAACAGCACTAAGTGTAGGATCGAGGTAGATGGGCAGGAAATACAGTAAGAATGTGGATGAGTACATCTACTTGGGCCAGTTAGTTTCTTTCGGAAATAGGCAAGAAAAGGAAATCGATTGCCGCATCGAAAATGCTTTGAAAAGCTAATGGTCCATGAAGACGCTAATGAAGAGTAATCTACGAATTTCCCTGAAGCGAAAACTCATCGATATGTGTATCCTGCCCTTCCTCGGTGAGCGACCAGGTCTAAGCACCGTAGGTTATACGGTGCTTAGACCTGGTCGCTCACCGAGTCGCAAAAGTTCCGCCTTGGGGTTTGCCAAAGAATAAGGAGCGCAGCATTTTAGGCGTTAAACGAATGGACAGAGTTCAAAACACCACGCCGCGCTCCAAAACGGAAATGCTAAACGAAGGAAAAAGGCTTCCAGCCTAAAATGGGACTGGGCGGTGATTCCAGCGGCATGCCCAGTGACCGCTAGGCAATAGTGTAGAAGGCGACTAAGGCACCTACTAGAGAATGGGTAGCAGCGTTTTTATGTATTTTACCACCATACTGCGATCGCCAACCCGCCTACCAAGCGTGGCGATTATGGCAAAACCCCCCTTTTGGGGAAGGCTTATGTCCAGCAGTGAACGTCTTTCGGCTGAAATGATGATGATGATGATGATACAAGAAACGAGTTTTAATCAGCTTCAAAAAGGAGGAGGTTTGCAATTTATTTATTTATTAGCTTTATTTTTTTATCCCTTACATATAGTTATGTGGTGCGTACTTATTTATTTATTTGTTAGTAATGTTAGTTTTGTTCTTAAATAAGGTTAGTATTTTTAGGTGTAAGGGCCGCCTATTGCGGTGAAAGCCTCCTCCAAACCATTCCAGGTGTCTCTATCTTTTGCCTGTCTGGGCCATAAGTTTCCGGCTATTTGTATAATGTCGTCACTCCATCTTTTAGAAGGTCTACCCTTCCTTCTTTTTTTATCTCTTGGGTACCAAGTTGAAATTATTTGTGACCATCTTTCATCCATAGCTCTCTGAATATGGCCTGACCATTTCCATTTTAGTGTCAGCACCTGTTTGACCGCATCTATCGCCTTTGTTCTTTTTCTTATAAGAGAACTTTTGACTCTGTCTTTCAGTTTGATGTGCATGTAGCTCCGTTCCATTCCTCTTTGACAGCTCCTGATTTTATGCAAGTGTGACTTTTTGAGCGACCACGTCTGGCATGCGTAGGTAAGAACCGGTGTTAGGCAGATATTCATCGCTTTCGTTTTCAGTCTTGTGGGTAAGGGACCTTTGAAAATTTCCTTCATAACCCAGTACTTGTTCCACGTATTCTTCACTCTACGATCGATTTCTTTTTCTGTACAGGATTTTATTGCAATTAGATGTCCAAGGTAAATATATTCTGCGACGTATTCTATGGGTTTAGACTGTATAGATATAGGTAATTCTTCACGATTGGTTATAATTTTCGTTTTCTCCCAGTTAATTTGTGGCCCTACGGTCTCACTGTGAGGAGGTTTGCAATACGAGTGTTTTTTTTTGTGTATCTGTTACGCGATATCTCCGGTAATTGTGGATTGGTTTTTTTAATGGCCCATCCATTAAAAATACAAAATTAATGCTTTACGGGTCCCAAATAAATGTTATTAACTTTCCTTTGGTATTTTAAGAGTTAGCTTTAATAATACGTATTTTTTACACTAAGTGTAAAAAATACGAATTGTGTGAAGAAAAATCCCGGTTTCTACAAAAAACACTTTCGTAAGGGCTCTTATTTTTTTTCCCATAATAGCAAAGTATTCTTAATTGTTTTGTTTTGTTGAATATGCTGTGTTCAATATTGTACGGTGGTATGGAACTCTTCGTATGCGAGTTCGCCTTGCGCTTGGCCGGTTGATATTAAATCAGATTATTTCTGAGTAGCTGTTTACTATTCTTTGGAAAATGATTTACATAAAAAAGCGAGTTCAAGATAAACCATACATCTAACTGTTTTCACAAACCGATTTTCTTATCGTAAATTTTAAGCTGATCTGGTGGAAAAAAATATGTGAGTGACAGCTTTATGCAACTCACTTAGATACAATCTTGTTTAATGGTGATTCTGGAAAGATAGTGGTAGTAGGTATTGAAAATAAAGTAGGTATTATTCTACTTTATTTTCAATGCCCACTGTTGTGTTTGTCCTGTATTTTATTTACAATGTGTCACAAAACAATCAAAAATGAATATGAGACATCTTCTAGATGCTCATTTCTCTCCTTAAGAAAACGATGAAAATTGACATTTACTTTAAAAAAAACTTCACACGTGATAACTTTCAGTGATCTTTTTGAACTTATAGGTACGACTTGGTGTCGTCATGTTCCTTATAAACGAAATCACGACACATTATGAATACATGATCCGCACTTCCTCTATCTACCACAGACTACACTTCAATTAACTACACAGACCACGCTCCTCCATGCTAGACGCGACAGTTTTTTTACATGCGAGCGTGTATTTTATTACCGGAACTGATCTCAAGTACGCCTGTAAGCTATTGACCCTTGTCTGAAGAACACTTCTAGGAATTCTTTAGCCGTGGCGCTTTTTTGTGGAAGAATTTTGTTATTAACGATAGGATGATGGGGATGTAGTTTATCGAAGAAAGAACGTTACTCACTCTACCATCTATGTACATTTATGAAATGGGAGTGTTTGTTCGCTGTAACCTGTTTTTTTTTGAAAAACTGCGCTCTCGCCGTTATCAGAATAATTCTCATAAAACCGCATTTTTCGGCAAAAGTGTCCTAGGTAAGGCCCCAAAAATATATAACAGTATTTATAAGAAATAAAGAGTGTCTGGGATCCTTTAAAAGGTCCTTGTTTAAATTCCTTCTAGATAGATGTTACTACTCCATCATTGAGTTTACTACTGATAAACAGAGGTATCACGATTCCGACTTGCTAATTAAACTTATATGATTTTTATTTATTGATTAATTATGAATGTGTTTATTTATCTAAAATTGTAATGACCTATTTACCTATCTGACATATTTTAAATTGATTTTTTTCATTTTTTGTAATGTATCCATGGCATGCCACCTTCTAATTTTATAACTGTTCGTTTGTGTTAATTTTGTACGCCATATGGCAATACATAGTGCACATATTTAAGACAATAATAATATAATAACTGTAACCATGCCCATGTTTAACAAAATAAATGATTGATTGATTATGTTATTTGGAGCTGTTCTAAGATTTTGTGATCTGGAAATTGATGACAGATTTGTCCACATTGAACTAGGTTGTTCATATAATTCAGCATCATATCTGACTGGTGTAGGTAAGTTTAGAAACAAAAGGTTTGCAAGAACCGTAGCACGCAGCATCGTAGTCCTTTTTGCATATTCCCATGGGGCAATAGTATGATATTACGTAAGTTTGTTCTACAGGAGACTTTTAAGCCTCCCCACATTTCACCATAGATATTATCAAGGGACTTTTAATTTTGCAATTTGTTGCACTGACACCCCTGCGGCCTGGCACACACAGACGGACAGATGGATGCTGTGACGTATGTAGATTTTATTTTAAGATAACGCGGTATAGAGTTGTCTCTTGTGCAAGGGTGTGAAGTTGAATTGATGCAGACTCACAACGCTTAGGTGATCAGTGGTTAACACAACGAGTTGAATTGTAGTTTTAGGCAATAGTTTGATAAAGTCATAAGTTCGTGTGGTTTTAAAACTTTTTCCGATTACATGTATCTAGTGTCTGTTTGAGGAATAGTAACATTGTTGCTTTAATTGTTATTAATTTGTCGCATCTTTTCATCGTATAAAAAAAAGTCGCTTTTCATGTCTGTACACTTAGATCTTTTAAACTACGCAACGGATTTTAATGCGGTTTTCATAAATAGACAGAGTGATTCGAAGATGCGGGCGAAGCTGCAGGCAAAAGTTAGTTTGAAATAAGTGTACTGATTGTGGTTTAATCTTTCTTGAGAATAGAATTAATTAACGATCATAATATAAGCTGTCACAAGTTCTATGTCTTTAGGAGTTCACTATCTGCTACATTACCAGTTTACGGTAAATATATTTAAAACTAAAAATACTTCTCTTTTCGTACCAATTCCCGTTCCTTTTACCAAGAACGAATTAACCAAAAACGAGCCAAAACCCATTAAGTACACACATAGGTAAACAAGCTTATGTAAATAAGCCCCGGAGCCAATGCACGTTGCACAAAACACAAAGTAATCCTCGCTGAATTTATCTTTTTATCTACAATTAGGATTTTGTCACCTCCCCTAGAGCCGAGGGACCATCAAAGGCCGTTCTCATTATGCGAGGTTATTGAGTTATCAAACGCCACGGAGGGAGATTAGTTCATACTTCCATACATAAATCCTATCACACAAGCTGACGCCTCTGAGCAAGCCTCATGATGGTCTACCGCAAAACATTTGTACTACAGAGACCTTCAAACTTTCTTGTACAACGTAAATTCAACTTAAAAGTTTTGTCAGTAAAGTTCTTTATCACATTTTCTGGAAACTTCAGTGACAATTTTCGGATTAAGTAAATCTCAGCTTTGTGCATCTTTGACTAAAGATGTTTTTACTTTATGGAGTGTCCTGGCCGAGTGCGTAGTTTCCCCACACATTGATAGTTAACAAGGAAGTTGCCAGCCTGTTATTTGTCAATGCAAAGGGATAATTTGTTCCCTTAGTTTAAAGCGACCGATAATGAAATGCGTATTCGATTATTTTTCCTGTTTTACTTTGTTAGTCGATAGTTTATTGGGTTTTTAAATAGCTTTTTGGTGGTTAACATTTTGGTTGGGTGTTGGTTACCTTTTTAATGTGTGCTTGGGGTGGCGATGGCGCTAGAGACAAGACTAAGCTTAAACGAATGTGGTAGCAGTCTGTTCGTAGCCTCATAGTAGAAGAAAAGTTTCTATAGAACTGCTTGCCATGATCATTGGTGATTTCGGAATTACTTAAATATAATTATTCTTATATCTAACAAATCTACTTTTGTACGCAGTCAAGAACATGATATGTTTCATAACTCTTCAAGATTATCTTATCTATTATCTCAACCGATTATACATGAACACCACAAAACAAACTTCTATTAATTACCGCCAAAAATCAATTAACAATCACAAAAGTACAAACGTAAATCATAAACCGTCAGAAACGCAATTAACACTAGCGCTGCGACCCTCCCTTTAGGAGGCCTCCATTGGACGCGGGGTCCTCACAGACCCGTGCAAATTTCAAATTGAGATCCGTTCATATCCTACGCCGTACCTAATACCTACACCAACAGTACCTACACAGAGGGCGAATGATTCGTTAGGAGTCAGTGAAGCGTTCATTCGTGAACAGGGTCGGGGAGTGTGTACCTGTTATGTGCTGTGATAGTAAATATTTGCATACATATCAATGTGGAGTGTTCAGGTTTTGACGTTATAAAGATGAATTGTATTGACGTTCTGTTTTTGATGAGTTGGCTCATTGAGATCTTTTGATGGCGTTTTATTTGATTAAGTTCTTGGATCAACTTGACGGTTCTTTCAGATGTTTGAACTGTAAATAGATCCAACGTTTAAAAGGTAACAAGGCATGTGTGAAGCAAGGAAATACTTTTGTAGTGTTACTTTGCTAATAGGGGTGGCAAAATATAATATTTCGTTGTATTTCGCGTGATAAGTAACACCCACCCCACTGAAATCTGATCCGCGAATTCTCTTGGTAATTAACTACCAATTTCATTTCTTGATGCATTTTTAAAAGCGTCCGACGGATTTTTAATGGTTATTTTATGGTGACGGATCGCTTATTAAGTTTTTATGGCGGCGAAGCAGTGACAGATGGGATGTAGTTTGACACCAGATTTGAGGGTTACTTGGCAGTCAGTAAAGTGACGCCGAATGGAAGCTACCACTGCGAAATTGAGAATTAATGTTGTGATTTCAAATGTTGCATTGAAATGATTTACAAATTACGTTGGTTTGTTCTTGCGATGAGACCGGAATGTCTTTGGTGAGGTTCTTCTGAATTTATTTGAGTAGGCATTTATAACTTTATGTCATTCTAAGAGGTAACATATGTTTTTGAAGCCGATGCAGCTTCCTATGTTTTGGCATCGCAAGTCATGTCAGATAATTTTGGTGGTCCTTCGATTTCACACATTTGTGCTGCTACTGGTTCTTGGCTTCTATAAATGATCACATATATTTGCCGTCATCTGGACAAGTGATTTATGTTATGGCCGAGTTGTCCTTAGTAATATACATATTTATGCTCGTGAGTACGTATAGCTTAAAAAAAATATTGCGCTCTTTGGAATTATCATGATTATTTCTAAAACCCATCACATTAAACTCGTTGTTTATAAAGTATTATATTAAAATCTCTGGTGGTACCTAACTCAATTCGTGTCCTTATTGGCTATTAATAGCGTTTATTCTGAAAATGGGCAACGTCGCAATTACGCAAATTGCTGTCAAATATTTCACTGTTTTGATTAATTTGGCAATATTACCGTATGGAAATATGAAATATCGCTAACTAGTGACCTAAAATATTGATAATGAAATGCAATAATTACTATCTTAACTTACCTTATCCTATGGCATTAAGTCCGCCTCTGTACATTTTTGTGTGTGAAGTATTAAATAAATAATAATAAATATTAGTTCCAAATGTAAAAAAAGAACTTGGAAACATTCCAAATACCTTTTTTACACCGAACGAAAAACCGAAAAACGGTTACAACATCAAATTTAGTGTTATAATTGCAAATCATTATTCATATTTTAGGTCACTAGTTAACGATATTTCGGATTTCCATACAGTAATATTAACAAATTAATAAAAACAGGTAAATATTTGACAGCTATTTGCGATGTTGCCAGCTTTCAGAATAAACGCTCTTAAGGAAACAATCAGCATCCGATACGTCTCCATCACAATAATAAATGACGATATTAATCCAGCTATTCACATATAACATTATCGTCTCCCCAAGGACAGTGAGAAAATTAAAACAGATGATCTAGCGGAACAGTCGACGCTGCGCCATAATTAAAAAGATAAGGAATATTTTCCTTTCGGAGCGTTATGGAGGAAAAACCCCTTCTGTGCGGCGTCCGGGCGAGCCCGTTAGGGACCGGTTAACCGGTTAGAGCCCCCCGGAGACCACACACCGAATCGGCTGCGCACAGCGCTGATTAAGTAAACTAAGATAACATAGCCAATATAGTGAAACGTCAAAAGTCAACAAGGGCGCTGGATGTAGTAAGTAAGCTAAGTTGATTTGCTCGTATTCTCAAGGGTTGTCAGAGTATTGTTATCTCAGACGGTTACTGTTTGAGATGATTGGATTGGCTCTCGAGATGAGAGCTTCATTGTTTGTCTTGGACGGGTTATCTGTTCACATTGAGCTTTTAGATGTTCCGTCTCTTTTAGCTATTTACTGTCTAGATAGCTAAGTTACCGAAACATTCTCTATCTGTTAAGCGTCTTGGCTCATGAATTTCAAAAGTGGCACGAAAGGGCTGCAAGTAAAATATGGATAACTTTCGAGAACCGATGCTCATATACTTATAAACTAAAACATCATTCAAACAATGACTATTCTTTGAATACTCTTTTTAGCAATCCTGCTCTAAAGCCTGAATTACACGGTGCGAGTTAATTGTCTGTGACATACGATAAGTTGAAGCAACAATATAAGTTGTTCCGTCTAAGGATCGTTTAGACGATGCAAGTAATTTTAATTGTTTCAGTATTGCCACGCAGGCATGAAACTAGCATCGTGGAAATGGGGCTTAAACTTCATACCTATTATTACAAACAAATTCAAAAATGTAAACCTGAAAACCAAATTAAAACTACCCTCCTTACACTCTTAACAACTGCACTCCTTAATCCAAAAATTAGTGGCAAAACACGTCTTCTGAATATCGATGTGTAGGGTAGGTGCACCACGTGGCGGCAGACGCAGCAGTACCTGGCTCACTTAGTATGCAGCTCGGGTCTCGCCGCGTATTGATTGCCTACCCGCCCGGCACCACTCGTAGGGCGGCCTTTTTCAAAACAATACGAACAAGTAATGATTTTTCCCGTACTCAGTTTTGTTTTTGATGCTCAAGACGTGCTGTAGACCGTTTAGATAAGTAGGCTTTTTGGAGAATCATTTCTGGACGATTCGAATCGGATTTGATTATTTGGTTCGATTAGCTTTTTGCAAAAGTGAGAGCTAAGAAAATACTTAGCTGTTTTTTCAATATGCAGGGAGCGATTTAATATTCAAATTATCTGCACAGAAAGTTTGATCAACTATTCAATGAAAATTCATAATTCCTCTTGTGAAGCTTGCGGTCGAGCCAATTTTCAAATGAGTTATGCTGCGGTATCACACAAGATCTATGTAACTGAACTGAATGTTGTCTTACTTCGTCTTTCAAAAGAGAAAAAGGATCTCCTAAGAAACCAGTGAGAACGCACTAATTACGAATTAACTAAACTTATTAATCTCATTTGAAGCTTGAATTGTCTATATACCTACTTGCACAAGGATCTTACATTTTATTGAACACTATCTCAATATGCTCACACAAATTCAGTTACAATATCAAACTGAACAAATAGCTCGTAAACTTGTAAGACTCATGTGCATAATTTTAAAACAAACTGACAGCATTTTGTGAGTACTTTAAATACTAGCTCAAGTATGTAGCGGGAATAGAATAAGTTATTCAATGTTGCGCCATCTAAAGCGTCGTTGTAAATTTTCTCAAAGACATTCCTTGATCTGATATTGTGAAGTGAAGGGGTCGCTTTGACCCGAGGCGGAATTTCAAGGGTTATACGACACTGCATAGTGTAGTGCTAATGTACTACGTGACTGGGGACTCTGCCAAAGTACCAAAGTACCAACTATTTTGAGATTATATATCCTGATATAAATTGGCCCGAATTGCTGATCCAATTGAATTTTGAAATGTTGAGAACGAATTGCTGGTGAAAGAAATATGTATTAACTGAGGCTTAATTCATTTTGCAGAATATTGGCTACAGTTTCACCTAAAACAAGCTCTTCAAGTATTTCAAGATATTCAATTATCGCAAATATCGACCAGCCATTACAAAAATGTTCGCACTACTATTAGCGTACAACTGTTGTGATGACATGATCACATCTGTCTGAGACTTCAAAAGGAAAATCAGTAACAAAGTTAGGCAATCCAATTAACAACTTAAATGTAAAATTCATCGACCCCGCTGATCTGTAGTTGTACAGGCGGTATTATTCACACACGACAGTCGTATAAAGCCGTGAATTGACAATAACGTAATAATACTGTGTGACGATTATCTCGGGGCAGTAAACGTGTCGTAAAATGGCACAAGATTTGCGCCCACGCCGGGTTTGTGCAAGCCGTGGCTGTAATGTATGTATTGGTAAGGTTCCTCATGTTTGTTGTTACTGGGCATGTAGGATACTTTTTTTATAGAATAGTCTTTTCCAGCGGCTGCGGTCGCGAGAAGGTCAGAAATTATCGCGCGGGAACGTACTACCTGAATCCAGGATATACTTTTTTTTTTTGAGGGTGGGAAATCATGAAATAACTTCTCCCGCTCTGGGTGGAGAAGGAGGGCGTGTCAGACTTTTACTGACTAAAACCCACCTGTGCTCCCTCAGTTGCCAGTGTACCAGGGGTGGCGGCATCTCTTTCGAACAATCCGCACCCCTGGCAGGATCCAGGTTATACTTAGGTTTAATACAGGAAAAGTTTTTATTCAGTGCGAAAAAATTTACCCTGAATTCAGCATATCATTCTAAACCCCCAGCACAGAAATTATTTGTCCGTTTAGCAAAAAAAAAGTCAGCTGTTTCATAGAAAAGTGCAATACCTACGCGGTCAAATGTATGGAACAGTTGATTTTTTTTTGTATGACCGACGAAAAATTTCCTCGGGGGTCTAGAATGATATGCTGAATTCATGGTTACAAGTTTGCGCACTGGATAAAAACTTATCCTGTATAGGTATCTGTGAGTCAAATTTTATACAAAACCTTCCGGTCGTTTTTGCGCGATTAAGTAATAAACATCCAAACATCTAAACATACAACTTTCATATTTATAATATTAGTAGGATGCTCTTCACTAAACGCTAGTAAACTTGGTGTTCATAGAAAGACAGTGGAAAAACAATTGTACGATTGTTTTTTCCACTGTCTGTGAGAACTTGGGAAAAACACCAACTTGCCATAACAAGTGTCCGATAGTTTGAGAGGTCTAAACTAATTCACATTCAGTTGGACTTTCAAATCGGTTCCAAGAAATTGGCTTTCAGAAAATTATAATCAAAACGAGAAAATTCTCTCTTATTTTTTTCGGCAAACTGTAAACACAGAACGCAATGTCCTAAGTACGTTCTTTTACAAGCAAAAATAAATCGATAGCACATTACCACAATAGGGTGAAAGACCAGATTAGTGGACCTTATCCCCAATTTTATCTAAATACTGGCTATAATCCCGACGCGTACAATGGTGACAAAAATAATAAATATGGCCCTGGTACCGCCCACCGGCGTAACCGGCGTAATAGTACCGGTTGTGTTTCAATATTTTTGTATTGGGGCCATTAATGAATGGGGGCCGAAAAAGCGGAATAAACTAACCCGCTATTGATATGACTAGGGTTATTGTTACGACGTCGTCCTCGTGTACTGTTTTATGATTTCTGCCATTGCGATTGTGATGAATTGGCTATATTTTGGGGCTTATTCATTGTTCACAGTTCCTGTCTATTGCAAAGTTAGTGTTACTTTACGTGTTATGTTACTGGTTCATTCAGTCAGCTTTTTAGGCATGATTGAAGTTTATGAAGGAAGCATATACGCTTCTAGCTTAGAATTTATAATGAAATATATTTATTTGCAAAGGTGTGTATCGATTGGAAGCTAAGATACCATCGGCGTCGTGAGAACTTATGAAGCTTGTGGAACCAGTAGGTTGGTCGTCGGTGGGTGTAAGAAATTATGCGAAAATTAAATTTTACTGTGTGAACAGAATTCATTCTACAAATCTGAATCATTACAAAGTTGTTCTCACAATACCCACGAAAGTAAATAAGATAGGGTATCCTGAGATAGCCTTCATCATTGCCAGTGATTATTTAAAATGAATAAATTATTATACTTTCGGGGAACCATAACCTAATAAGAACCACCACAGCCACAACGGACATTTTAATAAAACATTTTAACAAAACGTATCGTCAAAATCAAAACGAAAACAAAAAGCTAGTCTCGCACCTCCCCAGTCCCCTCGCGCCTAATCTCCTAACAAAGCGTTGTTGGAACATTTTGGCGCGAAAATAATGAAGTGCACGTGTCGAAGCAGACCCTCGGCTCCCGAAGACCAGCGCACAATGGACGCGTGTCGATCGCTATCAATGGACCAACTCCTATGGGTGACGGTCCAAACAAAACGCGCTTCGTAAAACATTACCGGATGAGTTATGGTGGCTGCAGCACGGTTACGTTCTCATTGGCATTATGGGACTGTGTTGTTAATTGTTGTAGGCGTGCTTGGGAATTTGTGTAATAAACTTGGGTTGTTAATTTATTGGTGCATTTTTGTTTTGCATGTTCTCATAGTCCTAAGCGCGCTGCAGGCTGTAGAGGCAGAACTTTATAGCTAAGATTGATTTTATAAAGTGATAATACCGCATGCATAGCAATTGGGTAAAATGGCAGACGAATGTGATTACGCGACCAGTACCTGCGTGCTGTCGTTATTTACACTAAAAAAATAAAAGAAAAGTACTGTTTTCAGTTTCAGAATAAAAATGAGAGCTTTTGAGTACAGAAATGACGTAGTTTTCCTCTCTGCTGAAAATGGCCTCTTTCGAACAACTTATTCCCATAATCTGAAATAAGCCTTCAAGCTTTATTTAATTTATACTAAGGCATTTTTTAAATCATAGTTTAGATTGTTAATTTCAAATTAAAATTCTAAACCATGATTTAAAGAATATCTTAGCGGACAAATACAAGTCCAGAACAAGTCGAAACAAAAAGGTGACAGACGGGAGAGCGAAGCGGAGTGGACGGGAGAGCTCGTACGCATAAATAACATCCTTGAATTATCCATATCACTGCAAAATATACGAGACGCCAGTAATTACAATTGCAAAGGTTGACGCAATGACAATGAACGCTATTAAAGAACATAAAAACGATCGCTTATGGCTTTACAATAAGGTGTAAAATTAAACGGAGACATAAAACAGTCAGCACAAATCACAACTGACAATATAATACGTCCTACGCTTCTATAAAACAATGAGGGACGATCAAAAGTAAAAACGAAAGCAAAAAAAGTGAGACAGTGCACCCAAACATAAACGATCATGACTTGCATTCGAATCGCGAGCAACAAAATAATAATTATACACATGTGACTTATTAGCTGTACGTATTACAAATCATGTGAAAATAAAACATAGAGTTTATGAACCCTATACCACTGGAAAATTGACCTTCAGATCTACAGCTCTAAGTGCAGAATCGGGTGATGAAATATGAATTTACGATGTTTTACGATCACGCTCGAGAAAGTACGAACAAAACAACAAAAGATTTAACAATAGAAGTACATCGTATCATTTGTTAAACGTCCCTTTTGATGACGAACACTATTATTTTATGAATGATGCTGGGGTGGATGTGGAGAAGTTAATACTGTATTTTGTTTGATGAATAATACTTTCAGATTATAGCTAAAACTGTAAGCTCTAAATACTAGGCCGTTTTAGGTAAGTACTTACCTAGCACCGTAATGGACAGGCTCGTGAAACGGTGTATATTCTAGCAAAGACTACTTTTAATTCTGCTAATAGCAATCTAAGGAAGAATACAGAACCGTATAAAATTAGGAATTATGTAAAAAAAAATGGTATCTACTAACTAAACAGCTGTTAAGCATGACTTTTGTAATACTTACTTTTCAAAATTTGAATTTGAAAACTTATGTTTAATGAACATTTTCAGTAAAATTACGAAAATTGTTGAATGTTAAGAAGCATTTTTTATTCGAAGTGTTATAAAGAAAAGCGATACAAAATCGAGTAGTAACCTACATAAAATGATAGCGAAATACAACCCGGTAAGATATGAAAAAATCATAAAACAATTGGTTGAATTGCAACGTCGGGCAATATCGTCACACGCCGACCCCATTCATAAGGATTTTTTATTCTAAGTAGCAACACATACGGCATATATGATATTTTTTGAATTTCCAAAAGAATACTTTATCCGCAGTGAGTATGGTTGATTTTCCAATGTTAATGAAGTTTGAATTAAGTTAGGGTGTCGAAAAGCAATGTCATTTGGCTAAGGACACCTTAATGCTGAGTATTTAGTCAGAAGCGGAATGGTTTTATTGTGCGAGAGTAATGTATCGAAAAGTTTTAATTTTGGTTTATGGTCCGAGAGGAATGCACCCTCCTTAGTGTGGCAACCCTTTCCGTTGGCTCGTTGCAGTTTTAGAAGAAGCGTGGGTTAATTTGTCACTTTTAATAAAATGTTTAGAATGAACGGGACTAAATATAAATTTATACTTAACTCTATGAAGTGAAAGCTACCTTTCGTGATTTGAACCCAGTGGTTTTTGTAAGCATCTTATGTATTGTGATTCGAGTGTGTGTCAGATTTTGATATTTTGTTGAGGTACTAAGGTACCTACCTACTCCTCTTTCCACACGCACTGGTTTGAAAGAACGTGGCAATTTTCTGTTACTTTTAAGGTATAAATGAAATTTCTTTGTTAAATAACAAACAAGCCATTTAGCTAGCTAATTCCGCACCCGTCACCCATACAAATCAAACAGCATCTTCTCAACAAGATTAGCAGCACCGCACCTAGAAAGCAATAAAGTCGACACCCTAGCCTACGAGATTAACAGTTCTAATACCATAAAGAACGGCACCATTGCCGAGCGGCGCCGCGGGGCGTCTTTGTGCGTTTGTACCATTTTATTGGCGTCACAGGATCCCCGAGGTCTTCCATTGTTGCGAGTGGCGCGGCCGATGATTGCCCTCTCCACCCCAGCCGGCCGTGTGCACAGAAATGATATGCCATATTTATTAATTCTCGCACTGGGGCACGTCATTTGTCGTAATAACTGTTTGACGCCTTCGTTAAGTATGTGTTTTGTACTGGTATGAGTTTGTGTGCGAAAAGTGGTAAGTACTTAAGAGGCCGTATACGACATTTTGTCGATGCCGCTGATTTACTTTATTTCACAGACGTACTATTATACTACTAAGTTTTAATGCACAACATGAAATATCGTTTCAAAATCAATTATTATCAATTTTTAATGTTTGTCGCGTAAGTATTACAATGCAAGATTTAGGAATTGGCCGTAAATAATCTTTTAAAACAAAAAGATTATTTACGGCCAATTGTTTTTTGCAATTATTATTTTCAGGTAATGATTTGATTTTGAAGTGAAGTTTATTTCTGTTTTTTTTTTTTTTAATTTTATGAACGAGTGTTCTGAGTAGACGAAATCAAATGCAGTTCAAAAAGTAAAAGCTCTTACAACAAAATTCGAAAGTTAACGCGAACCACAGTACCAACTTACAAATAAAGTTCAATTTTTGTTTTTATTTAGAGACAAAAAATAAAATATTTTGATTTATGATTGCAGTCTATAAGTACTCCATTTACTTCTAGCATTCCAAAAGAGGCTCGTAGAAGTAGAAGTGCAAAACATTTTATTACAAAGTTAAGTTATAACTTTTTTAGATAGATTTAAGACAGTACTAAATACTAAGACAAACATTTTTTATAACGCTTAATTTATAATAACATATTCATCACACATTACAAACTTACAAGAACGAATTAATAAAGCAAACAATCACATGATGATTTAAATTTAATTAAGATTAAAGGAAATAAATTCATTTTTTTGCAATCATCATCATCATCATCATCATTTTAGCTGAAAGACGTCCACTGCTGGACATAGGCCTCCCCCAGGCTCCTCCACTTCGACCAGTCTTGTGCTTCCCAGATCCAGTGGATTCCCATGGCCTCTACAAGGTCATCGATCACTCCAGAACTTTTCGGCCCCATCGGCCATCTGTTCTGCCAGCAATGTGCCTTGCCCACTGCCACTTAGGTTTGGTAATTCTTCGGGCTATGTCGGTTGCCTTGGCTCTCCTAAGGATCTCTTCATTTCTGATTTGATCGCGTAGGGAAACTCCGACCATAGCCCTCTCCATTGCCCTTTGGGTGGCTTTAAGCCTTCTGATAAGGCCATGGTGACTATTGACCTCTTTCTCGAATTTGGACCTACCTAACTGGACAGCTTGTACTAGGTAAACGTACTCGTCCACAACTTCGAGTATAGCGCCTCCGATAGTCATGAGAATGGGTGTTACATGGGCATTCGACATGACTATTGCCTTGTGCATGTTCATTTTAAGACCCACTCTTTCGGAAGCTCTACTGAGGTCATCGAGCATTACACTGAGGTCCTTCATGGTCTCTGCCATGATAACTATATCATCGGCTAACCGAAGGTGAGTGATGTACTCGCCATTGATGTTGATGCCAGCCCCTTTCCAGTCCAGAACTTTGAAGATATCCTCCAGTGCAGCGGTGAACATTTTCGGACAGATGACATCTCCCTGTCTCACACTTCGCAATTTACAACAACAATACTTTATTTTTAAAAACAACTTTTAGCACACAATACGTTGGTGAAAATTCTTCCTCTTCATCAGTTAATTTAGTATCCAAACGTTCTCGGTGTTGTTCACTCCTGCTTCTTTTAGGTTTTTAGCATTGACACTTTAATTTGAAATTGGAATGAAATAATTGTATAAACGAAAGCCACTTAATGTCATAAGACAAATAGTTAAAATGGTTACAATAAAGTGTGACAGATAAAGGCGTTATCGTAACTGTAAAAAGTTTATAATGTACTTTTGTTAAAAATAGCCGTATTTAACGTGTCTAATGGTTTTATAAATGGAGTATAGTTACACTAGATTTGGAAAAAACGTAGGTAGGTAGGTATGGTTAATACCAATAATAACTTAATTTACAAAATCAAAAAGCCCGACTGCGTCAGAAGTGAACTGTAAAACAACTGTTGATAAATTACAGTTATTTTTCATTTTGTAGTATTTTTCTTGAAAGTCGGTTGTTTTCTTTTTGTTAAAATTTTATGGTGTAGGTAAAATTAGATTTCCACACGAATTCGTATACCACTACTTGCTTCGTAAATAACAGTGACACTTCCTCAGCGATCATGTAATTATTAGGCGTATAAGGGTTATATGGTTGCTGTACTTCCTATGCCTATTAGATAGAACATCGTCCAGATACACATAGTGGATTCAATATGTATTATCGAAGCGAATGCAAAAACTATAAAAGCAAGGTTGTTAAAATTTGTAGAGGACCACCCATAAGACATACCCTATCCATTTACATAACTACGAAAAAAAAAAAAACACATGCAGACGGAATTGAGAACTTCCTCTTTTTTGAAGACGGGTAAATAATTAAATAACAGTTTAGTAAAACATATTTTAATTCTATAAAAAGTTATACTGGTACCTACTTATACCTACTTGAATCTTCAAAAAAAAAAAAAAAAAAAAATTGAAGCATGCATTCATAACAATTTAAGTATGCGGCATTCAGGTTCATTTTTCTGGAACTAAATAAAAGTGCCCTACGGCTACTGACACCACTCTGCCAACCCCGTTGAGTTAAGTACACATCACTCTCGATTGAAATATTTTCAAGTGTTTTTAAAACACTTGAATGATTAATGGTACTTGCGAAATCCCTTTTGTTATAATATTTTGGGCAATTTCACATTTTATTTATTTGCATATAATTGTGGACTTTACAAAATTATCTAAATCGCGCAATATCTAACAAATAACAAAATTTGTAAAAAAATTACCCAAACATTAGCCTTGCCTTTCCTATGGATTTTTGTCTGAAATAAATCTTTTTACTTTTATTTATTTGGTCAGGCTTTTACTTCAACATGAAATTGACAGACAATTTGTCCGTAGATAAGACATATACGGCTATTTCGCAAAGACAAACACGAAGCAGAGTGGCGCAGTGGAAGCGTGCTGGGCCCATAACCCAGAGGTCCGTGGATCGAAACCACGCTCTGCTAGAAATCTCTTTTTGCGTTTTTCATTATTTTTCTCTAACTTTCTGCATATATTTTAGTATAGTTTACGTGTTTGTTTTGTTGTTTTTACATTTATTACAGTGCTGTGAAGCGGTATCACAAAGTTTTGTTTAAAAACAAAGGGACAAACACTAACAGCGGTGGACTGCGAGCGCGTTTGTTTTATCATGGGATATTGATAATTTATAGCACATGCTCTTCCTCCGTTCGTACCGCCAATGTTTTTTTAATTGTCCGCCGGCGGCTCTGCCGTTCTGCTGCCCTTTTATATTTTTAAAACAAGGTAAATAACATAGTTTTTCGGGTGGTTAGTGGACTGTGAGCACAATGTTTATGTGCAGAAATGTGGAAAGCTGTTTTGTGTACAGCGCCATCTGTTGGGGCGAATATTAATATAAGTATTTTCCGTAACCTTGGACTAGAAGTTATTCTTAGCTTTGTTTTACAGATGGTAAATTTGTAACAGGTTAATGAGAGTGTTTTATGAGATGCTGCTGACAAATGTTTCTTTTAGCATTAATCTTTGCATAGTTCTCTACTAGACTTTTGTAGCATTGGAAACAGTCTTTAAAGAAACGCGCTCTAGAGTTTTCCCATGCCTGTCAAAGAAAAGCTATTCGGTACGTATTAGGTATATTATTACATAGGCAGCCATGCACTAGCTACTTACAGCTGTTTTATGTAATAAATAACTTGCACATAACGCCAGGGCGCGAGACGAGACGATGAGTGACGTCGCACACCCTCGCAACTTCATTACACTACCCTCTGCGCGCATTATTATGTAGATTCCAATTTAAAACCACTTGTTATCTAGTTAGCGACGAAAAATACCTAACTGCAGCCCCCAAATTAGCCGCCGGCAGCCTACTACACCGTAAGTAATCAATAGCAATTGACAAACGAAGCATTCGACTGTCAAATTCTAGTTTTGACAGTAACAAAAGACTGCAAAGATATTAGTGCAGTTGCAAAAATTTTACGTCAAAGCCTTTGTTCGTGATTTTTGGGGTAGCAACGGTAAAGTTAAGGTAGTCGGTGTATAGCCGTAGGTGCGTAATAGGGGTCTTGTTATGGTAATCGCGCCCCGAGGCTGAGGAGCAGTGAGGGTACTGCAGGATTCAATATTGGAGTGGTCATCGATTGGAGACCTAACGAACGTCGGATTGGCAAATGTTCTTGAGTTCTTGCATTATGGTTTCGAGTGTCACATTCGAATTTCACAAAACGCAATTTGATTGACTGTTAAAATCCTTAAATACAAACTGAAGCCAATGGATCCATTTTCTAATCAATGCTAACTTTTTACTTATTTCGTGTGACTAACTAAATGTTGCAACTTTCGTATGCATGCACCTTTAACTACTCTATTGACTTTCTTCTAAGTCCACATCCACACCATGATCGGCCATTACGAAAGTATATCCGATAAGTTGGTAACTTATGTACCTAAACTTTATTGCATCAGTGTTGAAAAGCAGATTAAAATAATCTCGTCATTAAGCTTATGAACCCTCCAAGGTACCACTTGTGGCAAAGAAAGGGTTGGTTATACTTAATGATAGGAATGGTAGTAGCTATGCAAGAGCAGATCAAGGAAACATCTCTCTCGTTCTGTGATATTTACCTATTTCGGGCTACATATCTGTTTCCGAGTGTCTAAAAGGCCAAAATCGATCACACTCGCTTGTAGGTTGTAAATTCACTATCGTGAAAGATCTAAATAAAAAGCATGACAATAGAATTTAAGCGAGAAACTTGAAATGGACAAAATACTGCTGAGTTATCTGATTTTCTGCTGCTGCATGTTATTGGCCCATTACCTATATTGAATCGTAGATATGGTTCGCTCTCACATAACGCAGCTCAGTCATGTCTCCACTCAGCTCATTGCCGTTTAATTAACAGACAGTTTGTAATTTATTGCTTTTCATATAGTTGTGACTTTCATTTAAAACCATTCAATGAAGGAATGTGGTCGATTATTCTTCATTAGGGGCTTAGATCGAAGGTATAACTAATCAAACGTGGCGATGAAGCGAAGACTGAAAGTTGTTTTACTTTCAGGACGGTTTTTAATTCACTATTCTAATGAAAGTTCTAGTCGTCATCAAATCAACACCATTACTTTACCATGTCTGTGTATTTAAATCACAAGTTGTCATTCTTGGAAAGTAGTATATACAATACGGCAAATTGACGTAGTGTGATTTGATAAGTAATTAATTTCTGTGACTGTATTTCAAATACCTACAATAGCCGTATCTCAAATGTGGTTTTTCTGTAAGCTTGTGAGCCGTTCGAAGTCCGTTACTAAACATTAAGTTCGATGTAGACTGCTACTGTGTAGGTGGTTTATCATATAACCAGTTCTTGTAAGACTGGTCTTAATTCCCGTTCGGTCTCGCAAGATATTGAACGTATTCAATAAAAAAAAAAACTGATGCTGCTGTTCGCTTCTTATGTCACCCTTGGGACAATTCGAGATGGGGTGCTCCCTAGCGTACTTGGTTGGGGCCATACATAGGGTTTCAACTGTGTTTTAATTAATTATTTTATAAAAAAAGAAACAATAAACACTAATTACTTCTTAAAGACTATCATTTGAAATCGACTGAGAAACATTTCAAATCAGTCAAATCTTTCTGAGGTGTAAGTAAAACTGCCAAAACATATTAAACGGTTTACTTATAAAGTTATTTAAAATATCAAAAGATAAGTGCGATATGAGGATATAATAAAGATATCGGAACGCGAACTGGGACGACGTCGTATCACGTCCTCCGTGACGCATACCGAATGCCATTCCCGCAGCGTGATGAGGTCATTCTCTATGAGTTATCGCCTCCCGCTAAACACACATACCTCCGCTTTATTAAAATACCACATCAAATCTAAATACTACCATGTTATGGTGTCTAACCATCATCTCACTTAATAGGAGAAAGTGAGCTTATGTGAGATTAGAACTAGTTTAATTTGAATAATTTACTATTCATTTTTTAATATAATAATAATATAATATATTTAATAAATGATATTTACTCAAAACACAAGGTGTTGTAGTGCACGTTACAAAAAAAATACAGGTATACGAAAATAAGTACTAAATCTACAAACGTGTGGGTGAGCACTGCTCCCCTAGCTAGGTTATGAAAACCTGTGTTAAGGAGAAGCAGTCCGGTCCCCTCAGGTATAATGGCGTAAAGGTTACATAGTGCTTCTGATGCTACTGTTACAATTTTGCAGTATTGAGGTGTGTAATTAAAGCTGAAGATAATAATTTTAAGGTAAATAAATGTGTATGGTGTGTGAGGTGTGTGCACGTGAGTGTGTGCGTTCGTGCGTGCGTGTGTGTGTGTATGTGTACGTGTGCGCGTGCTTGTGTGTGTGGGTGAGTGCGAGGGTGTGTGTGTCTGTGTCGTATTGGCTTGCTCATATTATTTATGTTTGCGCTAAGATTTTTTCTGTTTCGTCATATGACTTATTTTGGAGGTACGATTGCACAATCATTTTGCATTTGTAATACGGTAGTCCGTATATATTGCTACGTTTAACTAATCCAATGCTTCTGCAAAACCAGAAATGGTCTTATTTCATGCATCCGCAAAATGCAATCGCGAGACATAATCAATTTAGTATCAAAGCTACTATTTATTATAATGATTTACTTACGTTACGGAAAACGTAACATTCACGAGATCACTCCTTCCCCCTCCAACGATATCTTCTATCTCTTTCACATTTTGACAGATCGAAATATCAAGTGACACGTCACTAGTTACCGCTTGTCGTTGGCCGTCATAACAACCGAGTAGATTGAAGCAAACCAGTTGCAGTTCTATTAAGTACGCGCGCTTTTTGACAGATCAAATGTCAAAGATTATAAACAAACACGTTCGCGCGCATTTTTGACAGTTCAAGTCACAGATTATCATAACAACAACAGCACGTGTAGATAAGGGGGTTTTACACAGCGATTATGTATTTTTAAACCTTTTATTTGCACATTACGTTAGAGAAGCAGCGAGTTCGCTGAAAGACGTGGCCGCACTGGCTGAATGTCGGCTTACTCTCGCTCGTTCAACTAAATTTTCAATTCAAACAGGGTCTTTATAAGGGTAGTGACGCTGTACAAAATTTACATATCGACGTAATAAACCAAGCGGGTGTCTGATTTGAATTCGGAACGTGGTTCAAATGGGACTTTTTGTGTTGTGAAGTTTTATAATTGCGACGTTGTTCATACAAAAAAAAAAACTCTTTTATAAGTGTATTACAAATGATCTTACAGGGAACATTGCTGCAAATAATTATTTCATTAGTAGCTACTTGAATGATACACAATAACATCTATTCCTTCACACCAGAGAAAGCAACTATTCAAAGTTGTAATTGAGAAGGTTTTTCTATTTCAACGCACGGCAAAACTCCATCACTTGTAATTATTTAGCATCAATTTTTTTAAGTGGCTTGTGAGAGATTGATTAACTCAGCGCGTTGAACGGTCACTCAATATTTATTTAAGCAAGCAAGTAGCCTCATTACACAAACATGTATGCTGGGGATTAGCATTTCGCTGCTTATTACGCGCCTTGGGCCGCGGTCACACGGCAGCGGTGTGGCGGGCTGCAAACTGCTATTCTTGTGAACTTCCCTGAGGCCCTCTTTCTTGTCTATTGATTCGTGCGATTATTGTGCAAGTACAAATATATTCGGATTAAATGTCAATTCTACTTTACTCGATACGTTTCAACTTTTGTTTCCTTCTTCAACAGCGACGCATGTAGGTTATTTCTTCTTGGTCTGCTTAGCTTTCTGCATGCCTCTATTTTGTATTTTTTTTTATTTACTATGAAAAATTATGAAAAGCGTCAAATTAGGTGACCAAACACGGAAAATCTGTTTTTTCTTTTTTTTTCCTTTTTAGTTTAAAGCACTAACAGCAGTAAGTGCTTTGAATAGAGAATATGTTTGAAGTCTGTTCGGATCAAATTTTAATTTCCAGCATTTGTATGAAATCAGGTTCAGTTTAGTTTTCTATTTGCCACTAATAAAACTTATATTTACTTTCCGCTGTCAGGTGGTACAACCTCGGGTCTACCCACTTACAGTTGGCATGCGCGTACGCCGCTCGATCTTAATCACCGTTTCACACGTGTGGCTATGAAAAATGATCCGCCGTTTAGTGAAAACTTTGCATATTTTATAATTAATAGAACCGTAACGTTATTTAATTTAATTCGCTACTACTGCACTAGTGCACTTAATATGTAGAGTAAACAAAATTAAACCTATTTATGAATGTTATTTAAATTAGAATAAATAATTAATTTATGATTAAGATCTACTGCGTCACATAACGTGTTGGTTTATACATTATCCTTAGTTTTTTGTTATGAACATCAATAAATCATAAATGCAGTTTTAGAATTGAAAGTACCTAATAGGTGTTCTTTGGGCGAAAACTCGGCAGACTCGTGGCCAACTAACTATGTAGTTGAAACTGTTATTTCTTATCTCAGGTACTTACCTACATGCTATTTACTAGTTACCTTTGTATAGAAAGGCTGTTGTTCTATTGTAATAGTTTCTATATATATTTTCTTTATCAATGTTTTTTTTTCCACTCCTCCTCCCTGCGGCCCCACCGCGTCCGCCACCAAACGGTGGCGGCCCCGTCCAGACCACGGAAGGGAAGAGCGCTACTCAGAAGTACCGGCACTTTCCTCCACCCCAGCCTGTAACCCTCAGCCGCGATGCCTCCCATTCGACATCGCGGCCCACCTCAGTTGCGGTGCACCTCACCGCAACCTACTTTTTGGCCGCTACGTCGGTCGTCGGCTTTGAGGCAAAAGCCCTGACGAGCGGCCCCACCTTGGGGTTCCTCTTCGCTTCACCGTGGCTGGGAGACCGAGGCTACAGAGCCTCCCGCAATGACAAGGCGGGAACCCACTGGGGGGGTTTATCACTGGATGCTATGCAAGTATTCGAGTTTTTAGGAAAACTCCATCACCGTCAATATAATTACTACTAACTTTCGATTACTAACTAAGCTGTTCTAACTAGTCTTTAATATGCCAACAAGACTGCATTACGCATACAAAATTAGCATATGTGATTGTCTAATGAAGTAATGATTAATAATTTACGTATCAACATGCGTCAGCCGCTGTAGCTTGTGATTAGCAGACATTACTGACAATACCTTATTATTATTTTTATTATTTATTCAATATTCTAACGATCACTTTTTTATATTGAAAGTGATAGCGTGTTTGTTTCTTTGCAGTGTTATTAACTTTTTTTTCTCTAATTCCTTAACTTTGAATGAATAATAGTTATTTCAATTAGATTAAGAATTAAAAGGTAAAGTACAAACTAAAGAGAATTGGAGTTACCGAGGCCAATTTTAAGAAAGCCCACTCATTGTGATGAGCGCAGCGGGCTCATTTTAGACAGAGAAGTAACTCTGTCAATTGATGCAAATCTGTTGATCGACAAACAAAACCGATCGTATACATATACGTAACAATACATCACATGTGTTTCACATGTGATGTATGTGATCCACAGGTTGGGTTGAGGAGTGAGGATGTTGGTGCTTCGAATTACTATTTATCTTTTTGATTATTGATAATGAACATGCAGCTGTTTCTAGTCAAAATGAATCTGAAGAAATTATCTGTCCAATACTGCTGGATAATGATAAAGTACAGCAACATAAATCAGTATCTACCAATGATACAGAAAACAGGGAATTACGAGCAGTTTGTTAAAGCCGTCGCATGTTTTCGCAGTTTCACTTATTTGCATATTAACCTACATCTTCTTGCGTCTTACAATGGAATTCCTATGTCGTTGTAAAGTATAAGGATATTGTTTACGGTTAACATTAAACTATACTGCAACATTAGTCTCACGAACGATTTCCTATTATGGTGTGAGACTGTTCTTTTGGGTGTTAAGTTTGTAGTTTAGAATAGCTATGGTAGCAGTGAGGTCAAGTAATCTATATCTATACAGATAAACACAATAACTGAATCTACAGGTGAAATTACCCTTAGGTGGTTTTCTGATAAATCCAAAACACGACTTCTCTCGAAGAAATCTAGGCAACTAATAACTATATCTTCTTCGAAATTCAAAACATTCTAAATTTAAAATTGAGACACGAATTACGGGAGACAAGCGGCGATGATCGAGGCCTGCGTTCGTGGCCACTATCGATTTTTCCGTCCGCCCCCAACTTTGTTGACAAAGGCTGGTTCTTAAGCCAAATGAGATGCACCCCAAAGAATATTATGGGCAGACATCGCTCCACTATCGCTAGATATATTGTTGTGAGCGTAGATATCTCGGCGGGCTCATATCGTCTCTTTATTGATCTTTTAACCGTTCCGTGTACGGCAGTAGGTCCCGCTGGTTTATTAAAATGTTGCGTTTGCTCATTGAACGGTAGCTAATATTATTGATTGCCGCTGTAGCCACTGAAACGGAAAACATTGGTCATGAAACAGTTGCTTATTTTCTTGGTGCTAGAGTGCTCACCAGTACCTATAGTAACTGGTAAATACATAAATTTTCTTGTATACTACCTGACCGTGAAAACACTAGTTTGGAAAGAAGCAATGGTACTATTGAAAAAGTGTTCAAGGGCTATTTTGGGTTTTTGACAGATCAAGACTGATTGATCTGTCAAATACTCAAACGCAATTTTTCCATAAATATACTGATATTTATGGCAATTTTGCCAAACAACATAATAGACCATTGTAACTTATGTAAATCAGCACAGTTGGCCCCTTCTTGACCTGCTAACAAGCCTGTATGTGACATAGGTCGCAGAATACGTTATGTATCTCTCGAAGGAACTGATTAACAAGTAGCCTCGGTGGCAAATAAATAATTTGATTTGATTTCAAGTTTTAAATGGCTTAGGTAAGAACTTGTTATTCTTACTGAAATCATCGTCACAAGTGTCTACACCCAGGAAGAATAGGTACTTATAGGTAGCTAGACATTCACTTTTTAGTTATTGATAATACCTCCTACTACCTATACATCAATTATTTAGAACCACTAGTTTGAACAGGTCAATTACCCTATCAACTGCACGTAAATCATTCAACTCCCACAACAAAATCTCACTGTTTATCATTATTTATTTACGTGTTGACGAATACATTGGCACAATCCGCGTCCCACCCCGCGTATGCAAAACACAGGCCATGCAGATTCTCACACTGCAATAACAAAGGGTACTAATGCTCTTAATGCCGACGCCATTAATATTTCAAAATAAACTAGATAAAAAAGAGGAAAGCCGTTGAGCAATCACTTTGGATGAGAACTGGCTGCGGATTACGGCTGCTGTACAAATGTTGGTTTGTTTTTTACGTACATTGATGGGTAAGTAGCTGCTTGTAAGTGTCTTGTATTCAAATGAAGCAAGGGATGCTGAAGTAAATAAGCGATTTATCAAATGTTTTTTCTATGTTTTACATGTCTTCTTGAGACTTTCATGTAAGATCAACGAGAGTGGCTAAGGAAAGTTAGACACGTGAATTTAATGTGCACTTGTTATGGCTAAATTTTATATTTAACTCTACGAAGGTTGAATCGGAAGTCAGTGTCTTGTATTACAAGTTATTAGTTTTCAAAGTAATGAAGGAGTTTGTGGCTAAGTAGTTACAGCCGCACGGGTCGACGTTTGCCGCGATTAGTCCATGGATAGGTGACCATCTTTACATACCAAAACCCCTCCCTGCCTCGAATAGCACGTTAAGCCCTTGGTACCGGCTGTCATTCGTGGATATTTGATGCTCACGAATCCAGTCATCCCAGGTCGGCAGAAGCCTGTCTGACAATCAGTCGAGCCAAGCGGCCACCTAGTAATTAGGGTGTGGAGGTCAGATAGGCAGTCGCTCCATATAAAATACTGGTATTCAGCTGCATTCGGTTAGACTGGAAGCTGACCCAACAAACTTGAAAAAAGGCAGGCAGATAATGACAGATTTTGAGTTTTTCTTATAACAATTATTCTTAAAACCGATGACCTTAAATGTGCTGGGTAATCCGTAAGACAACCTCCAATCATTTCCTTTGTCACCACCTCCATGGAACATAACCACAAAAATGGTCACAGCAAAACGAAACCAAAAAATAATGAAATCGCATACACAAGTCGTTGGCCGGCCGATTAAAATCTATTAGTGTGCGAGGGGAGGCCACATTATTATTCACATCACGCACGAATCATATACGCAAATGTGTAATCTTTTTATCGACGCGGCGGGCAGACGCGGGCGTGAGCGGACAATGACTATCGATACTCGATACTGAGTTACGCGCAGCACTAGTCTGAACTTTGGTTCGCTATGTTGTATGGTTCATTCGTAGGTCAAGGTATTTCAATTCCAGATAAACTCATATTTCTCCTCAATTAAATACTAGCTTCTGCCAGTGACTTCGCCCGCTTTGAGGTCAAAATTTAGTAGGATTAGAAGAATAAATAAAATTGCCTTCGTAGTAAATGTATCTACTCAGTCAGTCTAACTGGCTGGTAAATGTTTATCTGTAACCACCGTTTTTCTCACTCCCATCAGGGTATAGTGTTTAAGTTACAATCTTCACAACAGGGCAGATAGTGCTACGAATCACAGTTCTATTGAATTTTCTATTCTAGTCTGGTATATAGGAGACCGCCGCTTAGAGTAGATAGCTAATATCTTCTCTAAGGAAGCGGCCATGCTAGAAGATATCCGTTACCATCCTTATTTGGTCTTAAGTACATTCCTAGCAAATTTCAACTCGATACGCCATCACGTTGTCACCTCGGAGCCGCGATCAAGATAACCGAACTTGGGCGGTGGGCGATACAAATCCTTGGCCCGGATCCGTCTGTACTTGTAGTTGTACCTGTACCTACCTATACCTACGTACCTGTAATACTCGCACATAACCACTGTTATGATATAGACAGGATTTTAGTTAAAGACGTTTACATTCCGGGAATGTTGGTGGTGCAGTGTTTACACAATACGATTTGGTTGAGATCTTTATTATTGTGTGGAGGATAGAGTTGTTAAAATATTAATATGAAGTTTAGGATAATGAGCATATGTGGATTGGTTGTTAATCTTTTATCCTGACATAATTACTTCAGGTATGCTCGAATAAATAAACTACCACGCAAGCTTTCATTTTTGGAATTGATAATTAATTAGCACGATGATTACCATCAAAATAACTTTAGTCTCACTGTAGTCAAGGAAAATATCCCACAAAAGATTAACGGGAACGGGAAACGTTTGTTTGGGACGAGTTCACGAGTCACATGCTTCTAATGGAAGCTACTCGTAACCCGCCTGTAATGTCTAATCGGTATCGTATCGTAAGTTGTAAATGCCTTGAAACTTGTTCGCTGGTTTCAAACAGAATAACTTAGAACTGAAAACTCGATTAGTTTCAGCGAACGCGTGTTTATGTACTGGGCTACATATCAGTTATATATAGAAATATTATCTACTACCTGATGAGGGAACTCTGTACTTGGTCTATCGATGAGGCATACAATTATACATACAGTTCGTTTCTGTAATTTAAATTCTCACTTTGCAGCACTATTGCTTTACCACTGTTTGCTACGAGGGACACATTGCCTTATATAATAATACCTGCTGTAGGGTGCATCCCTAACATAAGTAATGTCAATGCAGATGTAAAATGTCAATGTAATGCAGAATGTCAAATTAAAGTAAAAATGCATAAAATGTCAGTGAATGCTCCACGGGATGAATCTAAATAAAAATGCAAAGTATCCGACTCAAACCACGTCTAATTGAACACTAAAATGTAATATACATACTCGTAAAATACATAGAATAATGCAATGTGCCAGTATCAATGCACTGCCAAATGTAGGTCGCGTCCAAAGTGCAAATACGCGAGCCTACTGGCTAACTCACTGCAATAAAAATATTTTAAAACCCATGTACGTGCACCGTACTCCTGCCTATTACTGTCCCACTGTTGGACATAGGCTTGTTTTCGTACAAAAACTTGATTTAAATTTTAAATGAATTAATTTTGATTTTGTTAGGTGTACACGGTCGGAAAACTGAGTTCTACTTGAAAATACTAATACATCAGCTTATACATACATCGTGATAGGTCTGGTTTGTAGCACTAGATTCTGTACAATGTGCAACATACGTCACGTTACCGATCAATGCACATAAAATGAAATGACAGCTTCAATGTGGAAGCTTCACGTAGTAGATACGTTGGAAATAATGGAAATGTACAATTCTGTATTTCCACTTCTTCCAGCGATAAATACTATGAAATTCACAAAGATTTGTTTTGAATTAACTGTCTTAAAACTGTCTGTTTTCAGTGATCAGTTCATGAACAAGTAAGTTAACCACATTACATAACATGAACTAGCTCGCATGTCCAAACTTTACTTGAACCAGAAAAAATCATCCTCATTTGTAACGACCATCCATTCTAAGGTTGACAACTCTTTTACAAACTGAAAGCCTTACATCAAAAGGCACATTATCTTGATATACAAACGGAAGGCCATATGGGGGGTGGTCAGTCGCCGGGCGGACCGGACCGGCCGTCCGAGTGCGTCCGCCGGAACCGGCCGGCTGCCGGAATGCCGGCCCCTTCCTTCCCTTGTTAGCCGTCTTTAATTTATGTACTGCGTTAGGAAGCTAGTCGATTGTCCTGCTTTCATTCCTGAATTAACGTTTTTGGAGGTTTCTGTGTGTATGAAAATTGCGTGGGAAATTCTGTATACTAGAGAATAAATAATTGGTAAACTATTGCATTCATGAAAAATAACCTAAGCGAAACTGACCCATTAATCTTAATGACATGATTGTTCAATTGATTTAGCGATCTTTAAACAAAATTGTTTTTGGAAGTTACGTGTGTTCTGGTTCGAAGTGAGAGTTTAGCTATAAATACTTACATAAGTTACACGTGGTACCTATACGTGTAACGGAATTTTTTCACCTTCACAGAGTATTATTATTATACTGTGAATGTTACTATTCTATCTGGTCATTTGCAAAACCATGTACGTAGGTATTGTTTAATAAATTACTGTAATATCTTTTTTTGAAATGCATGATTATTTATTTATCACCCCAGTCTGTTATCATCCACATGTCTGAGGTTGAAAAAGCTCGGCTAGCCGCGATGATGATATAAGTTAACGCTTTCTGTTTGTTTTTAATTTCCATCTTTTTACTAAACTGACCACAGGTAGGAAAAGGTATCATATACAAAGTATATGATACTACATATACTTCGCTTGTATCGCTGTCCCTTCTGCTGTCCAGAAAATCTTTTTTTTTTTTTTTTTTTTGGGTGGGAAATCATCAAATAACTTCTCCCGCTCTGGGTGGAGCAGGAGGGCGTGTCAGACTTTTACTGACTAAAACCCACCCGTGTTCCTTCAGTAGCCCTTAAGCCAGGGGCTGTGGTGTCTCTTTCGAACAAACCCGCACCCCTGGCAGGCATCGGCCCTTGCGGACCCCACCAGTGGTTGCTGACATCTTTGACGGCGCGCGTGTGGAACACAACGCGCCGTCGACTTGGGCTTGGTCCTTACCGGACAGCAAGCTACCCATTACTCGCCGTCCGCAAGCCCATGCCTACGGTGGCCGGAAATCGGCCTGGGATTCCCGACGCCCAGGGCGTCTCCGTATCCTGCGGCGGTTGGGGTCGCGAGGGCGCATATGCTGCCTCTCCCTCACGTGCGCCGCCTCCCTCTTCGCGAGCATCACTGCTTCGCTGAAGGAGGTGACGGCTCCCCATGCCCTCTCGCTCCGTACCATGGCCTGGACCAGGGCCGGACGCGAGAGATCGCCGCCGCCGATCGCCTCCACGAGGACACAAGGTTATAAGTAAGGAAATAAATGATTTCCCAGCTCCTGGCCTTCTGAAAGTTGTTAAAATGGCATTTTCGGCAAAAACGAAAATGCCATTTAAACAATTCGTTCGTTTTAGTTTTTTCATTGCAATTGACCTTAATATAAAATTAGTTATTACATTTAATAAGGTTTTTTGTTGTTCCGTATTCTCGTTTCGCGCCATGAAGTTTTATGTGCGCCGAAACATTTTTATTTATGCGCCTAATTATATGAATCTTGGAGTTATCGGATGTCAAGATAAGGTTTTTGAGATTGCTAAAAAACACTTCACATTGTGTAAGGTGTACCTAAACTAATTAAAACATTACTAAGCCGACAAGCTCTAGTGCATTGGTTACCCATAAAAGGTTTTTAACCCCCGACGCAAAAACGACGGGGTGTTATAAGTTTGATGTGTTTGAAAGGTGAATTAGTCGGGAGTGTTCTTAGACATGTTTCATCAAAATCGGTTCAGCCGTTTGAAGATTATCAGCTCTTTTCTGGTTGATGAAGGGATTTGAGCATCTTCCACGGGTCTAATCAACTCGAAATTTGGTATTCTATTACTTCAATTATATGAGACGAACAAAGTAACCTTGAACTGATGCTGGAGCAACACCTGGAATTTCCAGGATACCCAAGTTACTCACCAACAAACAGCAGATGTTTCGTGTTTGGGCTCATTCAAAAGGTCTCAGTGAATAGATTATAGATAAGTGGTAGAGGGGCTTGTGGCTAAAATAACAATAGCTGCACGGGTCGATCGATCAGCTTAAGCTACGCTTGCTGCGGTTGGTCCGCGGATGGGTGACCATCTTTACATACCAAGAGAGGGGTCTTGGTATGTAAAGATGGTCACCCATCCGCGGTGACCCGTGCCTCGGATAGCACGTTAAGCCGTTGGTTCCGGCTGTCATTTGTGGATCTTTGACAGTCGTTACGGGTCGTCAGAAGCTCGAAAGTCTGACAACCAGTCTTAGGTACCAAGGGGTATCGTATTACCCAATATCTGAGTTGTGGAGGTCAGATAGGCAGTCGCTCCATGTAAAATACTGGTATTCAGCTGCATCCGGTTAGACTGGAAGCCAACCCCAACATAGTTGGGAAAAGGCTAGGCAGATGATGATGGTGATCAGGACGAGGAAGTAGGATAAATTAGTAATAAACTTCATTGTGGGAAAAATACGCAACGCTGCGCAGATTTAAGCGAGGCATTAAGTTTAAAAAGCAGGAAATAAAAATTAAATTTAAAATTTAAAAAACCCCCGACCCAAGCAAAAACTCTAAAAAGTAAAAAATATTATTTATAGGCCCTATAAGTTGAAGGTTTATAATTTTGATCAAGGCATTGTCAAGTCGGGGTACGGCTAATGAAAATGCTAGTCCTCTGTATGGAGTTTTCATTGACCGTCCCCCGACTTGACAATGCCTTGATCAAAATTATAAACCTTCAACTTATAGGGCCTATAAATAATATTTTTTACTTTTTAGAGTTTTCCCTTGGGTCGGGGATTTTTGTTCAGAAGTAATTACTCGGAAAACAATGTCCGTGACCCACAATATTAAGAACATTCCTTTTAATAATTGTCTATTGTTATTAAAACGCTGTACTCATTACTTTAGCTTTAAGTGTCATAAAAATCATTATTTTAAAATTAATTACGATAAACTAAGCTGCAACAATCCTCGGTAATCAACTAAACCTCGTAAAGATTATGGAAATGGCAAAGAACCATGTTTAATTGCTTAGAAACAAAATGTGTTCTTTATAATATAAAACCATTATTTAAATATAAAACATCTGATCATTTATTTTAACTCCTAGAGTATCTATAGGTACGTAAGTTTCCTAAAATAGAATTTAAATCCATTAACAGGCATTTTAACAGTTTTATGCTTTTAGATAACTAATTAAATTGTTAGTCTCTGATTTAAAATGCGTGTTGGAGTTGTTCATTTATTAATTAATACTACTAAAAGGCAGACTGCACCTAACAACAACTGAACTAAGTATATTATATGTTCAAATATAATATTGATCAGTACGTTCTGTAGAAATATTAACTTTCATGGAAAACCTATTTTCCAGCGACTCGCGCGAACTTTGTGGGCGAATCAAAAACTCCAGAAAATTTATCAGGCAATCGGAACGTTTTAAATTGCACAATGTTCAAAACGTGTCAATTGCCCCATACTACGTATTTCTGGAGTTGATGACTCGCCCACAAATTAATAAGTAAATTCATGCGAATCCACTAACAACCCATTTTTTCTCTACACTTTTAATTTATATTTAATTTGTATCGTTCGTATGTGTGTTGGTTCAGAATTTTGTAATCCATTGTTGTAGGTACCTTCAGAAAGCGAGTATCCTCGTATCAAAGTTCATATATACACCATATGTCAGCCTCGCCCCTCGCAGGGGGCGTATGTCGCCGGTCAAGTACTCCACAATATAGATTGATAACACGCCCCGGACTTACAAGCTTCCTCTTATCTCCTCTTCTGACGTCACAAGTCACTGCTCTCTCTTTATTTGCCGTTTGATGCTCGTTTGTCTAGCTTTTGTTAAAGGGGCAAAGTGTGGGAGATGGCCTTGAACGAACTCTATAGACTACTTTAAAAAAATGTAACCTTAGTTTTTAATAATTGGCAAAGGATTATGTAAGTATGTACTTGCTCAATGCACAAAACATATATTTTGACTTTATTTCGTTTTGTCACTTGTATTGTTTCAATTTCTGTCTTACCCTCGGGAAACTTATTGGAAAAACATCCTGTTCCTAACACCCTGTCACCTTGTATTCATTGTGAACTTTGTCTTTCTATCGTATTACCTATATCTCATTGCCTCATAAAGATTTACTCCCCTCCGCTAAACACACACCTAACAGTGTTGGTCAAACACAGTGTCAATGCAATTTAGATTGATAAAGATGAACTATTGACACCGCCCGCCCTCGAGCCATTTCGAGACGGTGCTGTTTTTCTTTATAGAAGTTACTTTGAAAATGTTGTTGATAGTTTATAGTAGACAATGAAAAAAGTTGATCTGCTGCAACCATATGTAATTTCACATCAATTAAATCGGAAAACAGAAAATAACATTGCTCGCACACAGGTACTTCGACGACGAACTGACGAACTTTTTTACCACTTTCGACGACGAACTTTTTTACCGACAGATCCACTAGTACAATTAATTTACCAAGCTAAGATGAATCTTCAGTTAAATGTCGTATTCACTTAGTTGTAATCAAGCTGTTGAATAACGATACCGCAACAAACATAATCGCCTCTCCCATGCTCGCCCATCGTCTTACATCACAGGCCAGCAAACAAAAGCCACAGTCACCTTCTTAGGTCAATGGCGAATAAAAACTGTCCCCGAAATCCCGTGTCCCCATTAAGTAATAGGGCGGGGATCAGCAGAGTCAGTGTATTTAGCAGTGCACACCGTATCTGTCAACATATCGGCCCCTGAAGCCTGGAGCCGTTTACTACCGTTTAAGTGCCTCCACTTATGTCCCTTAGATTTTCCCAACGGGTGAGTTTTATTTTGACGAAGATTTGCCGTTTTCTGGAATAGTATTTATCTAACATTTGCTAATTATTTTGGCGAGATTTAGTCCGATTGCGCTGTGTGACCAAAAATTATAGAAAAATTTACTTAGACCTGTCATGATTTTTTTTTGGGTGGGAAATCATCAAATAACTTTTCCCACTCTGGGTGGAGCAGGAGGGCGTGTCAGACTTTTACTGACTAAAACCCACCCGTGTTTCCTCAGTAGCCTGTGTGTCAGGGGCGGCGGTATCTCTTTCGAACATCCCGCACCCCTGGCAGGCATCGGCCCTTGCGAGCCCCATCACTTTGTGCTGACATCTCTTTAAGGCGCGCGTGGAACACAACGCGCCGTCGACCTGCGCCTGGTCCTTACCGGACAGCGAGCTACCCATTACTCGCCGTCCGCAAGCCTACGCCTACGGTGGCCGGGAATCAGCCTGGGATTCCCGACGCCCAGGGCGTCTCCTTCGAAGGCTAGGGCCGTGAGGGCGCATATGCTGCCACTCCCTTACGTGCGCCGCCTCCCTCTTCGCGAGCATCATTGCTTCGCAGAAGGAGGTGACGGCTACCCATGCACTCTCGCTCCGTACCTTGGCCTGGACCAGGGCCGGACGCGAGAGATCGCCGCCGCCGATCGCCTCCACGAGGACACGTCGCCCAAGCCGGATAGACCTCCACCGTATGCTCCACCGTGTCCTCAGGGTGATCTTCGCAATGGAAACATCCGGGCGTTTCCTCCCGCCTTATCCGAAACAGGAACCACCCGAAACAGTCGTGTTCAGTGAGGACCAGCGTCAGGCGGAAGGTGAGGACGCCATCCCGCCTCTCAAGCCACTACTCAAAGAGGGGACTTGCCGCAATCGTGGCGTGCCCAGCACTGGGTTGCGACAATCGCACTCTCCATGTCGCCATAAGATCCCGCTGGAGGGACCTTTTAGAGTCAATCAGCAACAGCAACTGTTTCAAATTAAATTAAATTGGTAGGTACTATTTAACATTTGCACACTGGTACAATGAAAAGGGACATAGCTAACTTTAAAACCACATATTTTTGTACACTGTAAAATACAGGTAAACATGTTTTTTTTTTTATACAGAAGGTAATAATAAGGGGTACTTTTTGCACCCGGATCTCTTAGTAACTCCCAAAATCACAATAGAATGTCGCTTCCAGTAACCCCTAATTCGTTGTCACGTTTCCCGATGAGGGATTCCAGTGTCCACTAGAAAACTTACGCGTAAGACTCTTACAGACTCATATGACGCAATAGACGTTTTATGAACTATCGCCGTATCAGGGACGAGCCCATCACACACTTGACGAGGCTTTTATTTGGAGCCGGCAATTAGGTGCTGAGTCGGCTGAAGATCGGAAGTAAGAAAAGTGCGTAGGATTCTTGTAATTTCGATTGTTAGTTACGTCAACTGAGATTTTAGTTCAGCTTTGGTTTTTAGGTCTAAAAGGACATCGGTATAAAAAAATATCCGTGATCCACTGTAGTTGTATTAGGAAGGGGTCTCGTATCAATTAATATGAAATATTTATTATTTGTGGAGGAATGTTCTGAGAATGATAAAGTTTGATTTGTAAACAGCGGATTATTAAATGTTTCATTTTACCAACTCAACAACAAACATTTTTCAATTAACAGTAACAATACCTTTTCGATATAAATCATCACTTTCCACAAAGAGTTCACACAACAATGTCACTATAAACGCAGTGGGTGCGTGTGCGTATAGTTACGCACTGCGCTCACAAATTAGTCCGAGTAATTACGTTACATGGCGTAAATTCAATTTCATGATTGAGGAAGTAGCTTTTGAGGTCTAATTGTCACCTCATTTGTAGGAATCGTCATGCTTGTAGACAGCAAAGGGTAGGGCAGAAGTGGTAACTAAATTGGTGCTTAATTTTTCCAAGAACATCTTTTTACTAAGTATACAACTATAGACGTAGTTGATTAAAGTATCGGGTCTCTATAAATATTGAACGCTTTTAACTGTTTAGTACAGTCCAAATTAAGCCAATACAAAAACAGAGGAAGTCTCGATTACTTATGTAAAAATATCTTGTATTGTCGGCTATTACGCTTTTTCATTCAAAAGAACTTTCATAACGATACTAGTTTAGACAGCATAAGTGGTACTTAACAGTCGGTAAATGATAGCCCGATACATGCAAATTTTCTCAGTAACCTCATAACTATCCTTTGAAAGAGAAACTGTGTGAAGTCTGACCAGGTGAGTAAGTATTCAGCTGTACCTACGAAAGTGATTCTGAGTCGTTGCGTCTCATATTGTGGTATTTTATAAATTAATATTGAAAAAAATATAAGAAGGGAACCAATATGAATGGTGCAAGATAAATCACGGTACAGATTTTTTTCGAAACTTTTACACGTCAGTTCTGGCATCAACGTTGTCTAAACTATTTCAAAGGTTATGGTATCTTTTGAATGATTCTTTTCCATAGAGGTAGTTGAAAATGATGTAACAACATGTAATTTTTAGGACGGTGACAGAGTACTTCAAATTGGAGTTCCATTGCAAATATTAAATCATAAAATCAATAACGCAGTTAACAACCGTGTCCGTAAGGTCAGATATAAAACTAAACCAGAACAACATTTGACGGTGTCTATGATAATTTTGGCATAGCACAGCACGTCCATATTAAGATGCAATAAATCGCAGCACGGGCTCAGAGTTGCGTATGCATCGATACTAGTCGCGGCATGCGGCACGGCTCGCGCGCCGCGACCACATTAAACGCGCGGACAATCGCGCGCCACTCACAGAGGTGCCGATAACATATAAAACCATACACGAGAGACCAACTAAAAAGACCTACTTTTGTTTTCCCTTTACGCGGCACATTTTGTCATTATTCGTGGCACGTGGTCGCGAATATATAATGTTTTATTATTAGAGGTTACGACTTCACGCCTTTAGCGGCGCACTCCGACTGATAATACTTTCATTTGTTCCGAGAAGCAGTTATCTGCGTTGGCACCGCGAGCTGGTGTTGTGCTGGTGTCGTGTGCGCAGTTTCGTTTGTCCGCAACTTTACGGACGATAAATGTTGCGTTGAAATAGTCGCGTAAACACGTCGCGGTGTCGCAACTCACTTTACTGTCCACATTACATACGTGTCTACTAATTGCTCAGTTATAATACATGTAATACTCAGTCTGATTTTATTCTTGCCCATAATTTCCTTTTAAGTGTCTTGTGTTTTAGTCTAGCAGTCTTGCATAATTCATCTTGAAAAATTCGAAGTATAATTTCATTCTCTAGTTTTCATTTCAATAATATCTTGACGCAATATCAACGAATGACGTAGGTAAGTAACTATATTTTGTTCAGCAGGCTTAGCACGAGCACCGATTTGTCGACGGAAGAATAGACATAACTATTAACTAAATGATGTACAATAGGAGATGATGGCTATGTTTTTCTATTAATTATCACAGTTATGCGTTCTAAACGAATCATAATTTTGTAGAAAATCGTATATACTTTATGGCCGTCGAGTAGAATGTTTGTTGTCAGTGTGATTTTGACAGTTTGGGAAGAAATATTCTTCTAAAATAGTCTACATTTATAGGGAACTAGACACAGATTGTTAGAAACGAAAGACAAAATGAAAGATTGTAGAAGGATATCTACGGTGCGATGCTAAAAATGGAGGAACAATATGTCACTTTGTATTGAAGAAACACTGTCTATTCTTCGTAGAAATAGAAAGCATCATGCTAAGCCTGCTGGTATTATTATCAGGACTTATGAAAAAAACCAGGACCATTTAGCTGAACTTTGATTACCGGTAACTAGTCAGTTTTATTTTAATCGCGTCTTACCTGCTAAGTTATAGGTCTTTCTTCTCTGCCCAATTTTTCCTACCTATGTTAACATTTGAACATCTTAAGATAGGTTCGAAAAATTGTTAAAAATATTAAAGAAATAGGAAATAGTAAAAATTTAAGTTTTCCTTTTCAAAAATATTGAGAAGAATAGCAAAATAAATTCCCACAGTGACTCTAACGATGACAAAATTGTAAAAAAAGTTTGAACAGTTTAATTTGGACATTACACGCGGTTTTGGAGAAGATTAGCATCAATCATTCGGCGTCATTCGGCGTCAATTGTTTGTCGGGCGTAAGCGGAGCGCGGAGCAAATCATAGTGCTGGCGCGTCACACTGACACCCACATCCCGGTGGTGGCGGACCCCTACATAGGTAGTGATAATGTAGATGGGACAGTAGGCAGAATTCGTATTAAAAGCTTGAGACTGCTGGGCTGCATATTTTGCGATTTTCTATGTAGTTACAAACTTCCTTATTGACATTACTTTCAGCGGGGTACTGCGTACCACTCTAACAGTAGGATTGGCATTAATTTTGTCAGTTCAACAACATTCATGGCGTTAGTTACCTACGTTGTAGAGCAGACACAGTTTTCGAAAACATGAAGCAATGGATTAGCAGTATCCTTCAAAATAATTCAGGTTTTGGTTGATAGTGTGTTGCGTGATTAGAACTCCACTTTTAACAGAAATCAGTTGTCATTTCTGCGCATATTGATCAGTGGCTGCGCCGGCGCAAGTCAGCATGTTGCGGGAGACGTCGACAATGCACAGGAAGTGTCCACCAAACCGAATCACACGCGGACATGCCACTAATTTTATATTAGGTCTTTACCTATGAAATTGCCGTTCTGCAGTACTGGCCATTTCAAATCAAAATAATTTTTGTTTGGCTAAGAATTCTAATTTCAAATTAATTTTATTTTAAAAACATGGATTTTTTTTTCTAAAAGTAGTCATTTCTTTATTGATTAGTGTTACATTTTCATCGCATTTCAATCTTTTTCGTCATCATGGATACGTTAAAAATTCGAGTAATTATGGAATATGAGTACCGTCGTGGCAGCAACGCGGCACAAGCGGCACGCAACATCAACGACGTTTACGGAGCTAACACTACAAACCAACGCACCACCTGTTATTGGTTTGCTCGCTTCCGTTCTGGAAATTTCGACCTGAAAAATGAACCTCGCGGTCGTCCGAAGACTTTGGTCGACAATGACGAATTAAAGGCGATTGTGGAAGCTGATGATACACAATCTACGGCTGAATTAGCAGCAGCTTTCGACGTTAGCGTCAAAACAATATTGGTCCATTTGCGTCAAATTGGCAAGGTAAAAAAGCTTGACAAATGGGTGCCCCACGAACTCAATGATCGCCAGCGCGAAGTACGCGTCGAGACGTGCCTTGCACTGCTCAACAGACACACAAATGAAGGAATTTTGAACCGCATTGTTACCTGCGATGAAAAATGGATTCTGTTTGATAACCGTAAGCGCTCAGCAAGTTGGTTGGATCCTGGTTCAGCACCTAAACAATGCCCTAAACGAAAACTTACCCCTAGAAAAGTGATGGTCACTGTTTGGTGGTCTAGCGCCGGTGTGATTCATCACAGCTTCTTACCAAACGGGGTGAGCATTACTGCAGATGTGTACTGTGAAGAACTGAACACAATGATGGAGAAGCTGGCGCATCTCCAACCAGCATTGGTCAATCGCTCGTCTCCGCTGCTCCTGCACGACAACGCGCGACCTCATACTGCACAGCAGACGGTCTCCAAGTTGCAAGAACTGGGGTTGGAAGCTCTCCGTCATCCGCCCTACTCACCAGACCTTGCGCCTACAGACTACTACTTTTTCCAGAATTTGGATAACTTCTTGGCGGGAAAAAAATTTAATACCCGAGAGGCAGTACAAAATGCCTTTGAAGAATTTGTTGCCTCCCGTCCAGCTGATTTCTTTAAGAAGGGCATCAATAAACTGCCACTGCGATGGCAAAGATGCATTGATTGCATGGGTGATTACTTCGATTAATACAAATAAAAAATTCATGAAAAAAATTCGTTTAAATTTTTTCATACAAAACGGCAATTTCATAGGTAAAGACCTATTATTTATCCATTCCCTTACCTATTGTTCTAATCACGTCAGGACTTGTTGTATTGTTTGGTTGCCCGACGGAAAATATGACCGAATCGTGTCTGTGGCTGAGGGTCCATGAAAATCAAGGATTCGTACCTACGGTCAAGAAACAAGTCAATAATACCAAAGGACCCATTAGAATTTCAAATCCAAGCGTTTCGAGTTTCACACTTTCGTAAAACACAAGTTGGAGCCATAATCAAATTTAAGAGCCCATCGCTTGCAGTGAAAACAGCCTGTAAATAACGCAATGAAATTCAAATACCAACACCTCTCAATAACATTTATCAAGTCGTAAACAAATTCGATTATACAACATCATCAGAACATTATAGCGCACGTCACAGTGCAATATGTCCTGCCCACGTTTGAAAAGCAATTTCAGCACAAAACGAATTGCGTACAAAGGGACCAGCGATAGAAGTGGAGTGTTCTCCGAAGACAGCAGGCGCGCCTTATCGCGGCCGTAAATCAATATATGATTACAAATTTAATGCTACTGTTGGACTATAAATCAGAGATTTTAAATTACGAGGTACAAGCGACGTATCACGACGCGTGAGGCCCCCTAGTGGTGCGCCGTTGTGTCGACACTCGATAAATCCGGATCGTGGACCTCGCGTGTTAGGGATGGGCTTATAAATAGAATCGAGCCTGTTATAATTGTTTGATATTGATAAATCATTGGCCGCAAACTGGAGTGTTAAATTGAAAATGACTAAGATGTTTTTTGATTATTTTTATGGGAATATTTTATTGATTTATTTTAATGTCCGTCGGCTGCAATTTATTTAAAAAATTGTCATCGTGTAATTTTGAAATACTTGTAGACATATTAGCAGCATACGCATGCATTTTTTGCAGTAAACCTTAACTAGTTAGTTTACATGTTAGCTATCGCAAAACGCAAAATCGTCAATGTGCTCAAAATAATTATACTTACACACTTAAACAACTTTTAAAAAGCCTAACGCCGTATTACTAAAAATATATTTCAGCAAATAATACAAATTCTATCGATAAGTGTTCGCCAATCGCTACTCCCTATCTGTCAGCAGTATTTGCGCGTCACGATGATGTAGTGCACAATATGCACTGTTCGCGACTGTACCGTTTATGTGTCTACCATGTTCTACGATACCATATATTTCCGTTTTATTGCTGCGAGCGATCGGGAAACAGACTCGATTTCTGACCCAAAACACTTTTATACGCAGGAGGGTAGACTCACATGCAGATTTGATGTTAAAATTGCTTCAGATTCAATTGGTCTTGTTAGAATCTAGTAGGTAATTTTTTTATTAAATTAAATACTTTTCTTGTTTATATTATTTATGGTTTAAGTAGGTACCTACACTAATACGTATCTGTAAGTTTCAGTACTTCTTGCATTTACATTAGGCTTACCTTGTATACACAATTGATTGACTTTTGAGTACCTACCTACCTACATTGATTGGGTGTTTAGTAAATTACCGAGCAACAAGCCCGGTATAAAAACTATTTTTTTATGAAAACTCTCTGATACAACTATGCATGGAAAGTATTGGAACTGTTGCAGATAAATAACTTGTAGTATAAATATCTGTCAACAATGGGCAGCGTTGATAATTTACTGCACAATGCGCAGCATGAACCTCTGTAGGCGACTGTACCGCTCATGGGGCTAGGATGATTGTACCTCACGATTTAGCTTTATTCCCTTACCAGATCTAGTGTGGAAACTTAGCTTGTACATTGCTGAGAATTTCAAAGGGCTCGGTTCGATTCTCGTGAAAACCTAACTCTGTTGGTCAGATTAAGATTTAACTAACATTGAACCGTTTTGAGTGTGCGTCTATGACTTGCTAAAACTTTCAAGGGCTGCACAACTAATCCCGAGTGCAGTCGAGGTACTGTTTCAGTGTCCACGGAATCAAATCTAGGTAGGGAAAATACGTTATCCTGTCAACCGACCTTACTATTTTTTTTTTCTAATTACTAAATGAGCTTACTTTTGGACTTCAACCCGCTTGGTGGAATGCGATGCTGGTGGTCTTAATGATGATGTAGACCTCGTCCACAGTTTTGAACTACTCATGAAACGTATGAGTGATTCAAAACTACCTACTTACAAATAGGTCAGCATTTGTATCATGTATTTATAGCTTCAACACCTACCTATGACACGCCAGACTAACTACAATACCTGATGTATTTATAAAGCCTATTAAACAAAGAGCAGGTAAGTGAGCCGTAACATGATTGTTATAACGTATTAACAAAGTACGGTAGGCAGCAATTATGGGCAGTTCATCACGGTTGACAGGCCAACACTGTGGTTAAAGTAATACACTTAGCTGACCTCGAGCGTCATGCTTTCATTTAAGCTTAATTTTACATGTCCTGTACTCTGTTTGTAATTCAGGAAATATTGCTTAAAGTTGTACAGAAATTAAAATGAGCATACAAAAATCAGCAACCGTGTATGTATAATCAAGTAATGTTCAATGAATAATCTGTCTATGCACGGTATAGACATCGACGCACAAACTATTACCATGACTGCAGATGGTACATGATTCTAGCAGAATTGAAATATTTCGGCGGTTATTAATAAAAGATCGGCTGTTCCGTTTCATACATTTAGACCGCGATGGTATCGCACTTTTGAATACATTCTTTTAAACCGACCAGACAGCGCTGAATTCATGGTAACAGTTAGCGCGTCGATGTCTCTTACACCGTGTTTATCGATTTTACTTACAAGTAAAATCGCTCCATTATCAAAGTTTAAGCTAAAGTACACTTTAAAACTTTAAGCTAAAATACACTTTAGCTTAAAATTTGATAACGGAAGCTCTGAAAGATTTCTTGTCTTGTCTTCTTTACTTGTTCTTTACTCGTCACTTATTTCTTTACTTGTCTTTTACTTTTAACATTGAAACCAAACACTAACCAAACCTTTTCATCGCTAAATAATCAAAGTGTCAAATTAAGTTCTGCAAACAGCCAGACATCGCGAACATTCACCACATTTCCTCGCTCGCGCATCTGATCCCGATAACATCCGATAGTAGCCGACTGCTCCCGAAGATTGATATGAATGCCCCCGATTATTAATTTTACATGCGTTTTAAGAATATTTATTTTGATTGAACATTCTTATTTCGTGTATTGGTTGCTCGTTAAATGGCAATGTTGATAAACGAGACTTTTTCTTAAGATAAATTGGTAATGAAGCGTCTGTGGTATTTCTTTTAATTGACTAATTTGGTCCTTGGTGGTAGGTTATTGTTTTGAAATCTTGGGAAATGGAATTAATGTATTTCATATCGATTTTTTGTCACCTGACTCTCGTAATGATTGGAAAATAAAGTTTTCTCAATACTTCGCTATTTATTTGATTGAAATTGTGATTATGAAACCGCCATTTCATGACGCTTCATGGGGCTAATCCATCAGCTAGGCCAAGGGAATAGCCGCGTCCAATCTCGTGATCAATGTCGTGATCGTAAATGGGCCGCTGAACCTCATCCGTTGTTGTTGGTTAGAGATGACGCGAAGCTAACAAAACAATGCAACCGATCTGTGCATTCAATGTAGCAAACACACTTAAGTAGGGCTTTTTCTTTTGGGTGGGCAATCATCAAATAACTTCTCCCGCTCTGGGTGGAGCAGGAGGGCGTGTCAGTCTTTTACTGGCTAAAACCCACCCGTGTTCCTTCAGTAGCCCGTATGCCAGGGGCTGTGGTATCTCTTTCGAACAAACCCGCACCCCTGGCAGGCATCGGCCCTTGCGGACCCCACCAGTGGTTGCTGACATCTTTGACGGCGCGCGTGTGGAACACAACGCGCCGTCCCGTCTACCACTTTTCGGCCGCAGGGGATAGGGAGAGCGGCTGACGCTATACCGAAACTCCTCTTCCCCTGCGGCCCCACCGCGTCCGCCATCAAACGGTGGCGGTCCCGTCCAGGCCACGGAAGGGAAGAGCGCTGCTCAGAAGCACCGGCACTCCTCCTCTACCGCAGCCCGTAACCCTCAGCCGCGATGCCTCCCATTCGACATCGCGGCCCACCTCAGTTGCGGTGCAACTCACCGCAACCTACTTTTTGGCCGCTACGTCAATGGCTTGAAGGCAAAAGTCCTGACGAGCGGGCCCACCTTTGGGTTCCTCTTGGCTTCACCGTGGCTGGAATCCACGGTTACTGAGCCCCCCCGCAATGACAATGCGGGCACCCACTCGGGGGGGGGACTTAAGTAAGGCTGAGTTCGTCGTTAAATCATCGCTTGCCCGAGGCAGCGACAATTTGTCCGCGTCCTGCACATTACAGCAACGGCTACTTATCCATAACCCACTTTTGGCGCGAATCAATCATTGGTTCAACACAAAATCATTGACATTTCCCCTGACGTACGAGCACGGACGAGCACGGACGAAGAGCCGATGTGTTCATCGCAACGAGAAAGCAACATGAATTATATCAGATAATCGGTCGAAATTTCGCTGGAGATTGAGAAAAGGTTAAGCTCAAATTAAATTTTGATTTATGAATGCCAATTTTCCCTTCAATACGGTTTCGGTAACGGTTGCAAGTACAGAGACGCTTGAAATCATCGGGAGGCTTTATTGATAACTGCTCTCTCTACAGTGCTTGGAACTTGGAACGATCACTGTGGGTTTATCCAGAAAATGATTAACTGTTTTGGAAGGTTATATTTATCGCAATAACTCGTGTTGGTGATTCTATGTATGCTTGCCATATATCACAATTTTTTTTAACAAAATAGGCTGCTAAGAAAAGATTTAAACGATTCGTGTAAGAATTGAATGGGATACCATTTGCTGACACACCATCCAAATGTTTGGACACAAAACATTGTGTATAACAAAACAAGGACTGTCAAATAGGAACAATAAGATTTAAAAGCGAGAAACACGTCGCTGGGGCACAGGCACGAGCGCGGGCGGGCAGCCACTAATGACTTAGCGAAACCAGCCAGCTCCTTCCAAAATTAAACAAGGTAAAAAAGCGGACAAACGATCGATCACCGTTCCTCTCAAACAAAACACAGAAAAAACCACGTGAAACGATGTATGGAACAAATTAAAAGCTCAGCGTGAGGCGTCCTGCCTGCCTGCTGCCCGCTGCCCCGGCTCTCGGCTGCTCTATAGTGCGCGGTACACGGCTCAGGGCAAATATTAAGGCTGTCAGTTTTGTGTAATTTGAAGGCTCGTTTTCGACTTATAAGTTATGATATTGAATGTTTTGGGGGCAAGTGCGCGCGCGTCGTGTGAACCTCCTTTACCAATAATGAGTTTCGTGTAAACATGAGTAAAGACCCTTTATTTCATTTGGAAAATTAAAATAATATCGGTACAATCAGAGTCTATTACGATGCCCGATGACCGCTATAAATACCTCTAACTAGCTCTTCAAACAGGCATTGATATTCAATCCGTACTTAAGTATTTGTTCAACGTATCGTCTTCGAACTGTGGTACGCAATAAAAATACCATCGAAACGAGCTGTCATATTCTAAAATACCATGCATTACGATAAAAATTGTTAGGTTGCTAATAAAACGTTGGAAATGATGGCCGAGGCTCCGACAACTCCATTACTAGATGCGTCGCTAATGACAGCCGCGCCAACGGCCGCCGATCATTTCGCCAAATTGGACTCAATTACTGAAGTGAATGTTAAGATAGTCGCAGATGGAGTGATAATGTGGCGTCAAGTGGGTTTCTGCCGTTGCACTCGACTAACATTCGAACAGTTTTTCAATACAAAGGCAATAAAAAACCGCTAGTCACCCACTAAATGCCTCCCCGAGTCGACTCACGAGGCGTCGGCCAAAAGAAACAAACAGAATTGTTAGAAGCGCACACTCATGCACCCACAAAATTATTTTCGCTTCGTAACACGTGTCAAATTTCAATTTTACCAACGTCGAAATTAACAGTGGGCGTAAACAGATTATTGATATTGTAGACGATAAAAAAGTAATCGATGATCGCATAGAGCGCTCTCTTATTGTGAGGAAAAAACGGCTATTGTTAGGTGTTTAAAGGAATGTTTTTTTCTTGACTTCGATTAAATGGACGCTAGTTTTGTCGAAAAAAAAATGACTTCATCAATCAGAGACGGTGTTATTGGGTACAATGGTGTTTCTAGCAATCGCCACGTGGAATCTGCCGGTTCCTGGAACATGGCACAATTTTTCACTTTTTTAAATGAGATCAATTTAGTGACTTTTCAAATTGTACGATTATTTTTTGTTGCGATTCTATCAGTTAAAAAAATGGTGCCTATTGAAGTTTTGACATATTGTATTTGATGTGATTATTCTTAAGATGTTCAAATTATCTAGGTGGACATCAAGAGCTGATAAATTCGCATATATTTTATTTTAATAATTGACACCTTCTTTCTTACGAATACAGCTTCCCTGAAAAGGTTGCCAACGACAACTTCGTTGCTTTAAACCGCATGCTAGATTCCTAATATTTTATTTAAAAACATTTTTATCATTTGAAAACGACCCAATTGCAGGTGCCATATTTTGAAAGAAAGAAAGAATAACGTTTATTTGAACATTGTTCATGAAACACAATATACAAATAAAAAAGTGAAAATAATGTCTCAACAACAACGCTGCGCCAAAAAAGTTTTTTTTTGCGGTCGTGTATCAATCTTATTGGACCTAATTTACAAAAAAAAAAGGTAATATTTAAAGATTAAATATTACAGTAATTCATTAAAAGACATAAATAAACCAAAACAATAAAATCTTTAATAACAAACGTGAATGTAAGATGAATGTGCAACAGTTGCAGACGCGACGTGCGTGCGACTCCGACGTACGGACGACAATGTTCCGCAAAACGTTATTAATTTTAATTAAAGCCTTCGTTAACTTTGATTAATTGACGCGGCGACGTCCGAGTACACAGGCGAAGTATGAGAACTTGTCTGAAGACACCTTTATAAATGTTTTCGCTCTTGCTTCGCTTGAAGATTCTACAATGCATAAATAAACTATAGCTACGTAAACACTCACATACTATGTATGCGTGCTATGAAAGAATATACAGTATTTATAACATATTTATATTTTTTGGTCTGTTTGTCCGTTTGCTCCGGCTCATCTCCAAAACGGGTGAACCGACTTAGACGCTTTTACAGGCCTATATGTACTTTTTGTGCACGCGGGCGATGCGCGTCATCGCCCGCGTGCACAGCTAGTATATTATGTACGTAGTACTTACATCCGTACCTCGTGGTGCCGGACGTAAAAGATAGCATCATCCCATCTATTCCTGTGGGGTCGTAGGAGGCGACTAAGGGACTTACTAGAGAATGGGCAGCAACGTTTTCTATGCGTTTTACCACCATACTGCGATCGCCAACCCGCCTGCCAAGCGTGGCGATTATGGCAAGCCCCCCAAATTAGGGGAGGCCTATGTCCAGCAGTTGACGTCTTCCGGCTGAAATGATGATGATGAGTACTTACATCTACAGCTGGTTATTTTAATAATTTTTCTGCTTTTGGTGACTGTTGTCAATTTCCCATCGCCGAAATATTCATTTGATATTTTTATTTACAGTAGACTTTCGTCTGAGTTTTGCAGAACCGCCATGAACTTTATCAAATGCAACACTGAAATTTTAAAAAGTTGTCCATCCAATGACATTCGATTTTAATTAATGGGATTTCTTAAAAAAAAAGTCACACAAAAATAAAAGTATTTCTACCAATGACACGTGTCCTTCCTCTAGGAGTTAACGTTATCGTAACGGAAAAATCGATTAGGCATCGAAGAAAGAAGTATCAATAAAAAGTGGTACCGTGGCCCTTAAACGTCAACAGGTTTCTAAAAGGACTCAGTTTGTTATCTTTACGGTTTAAACTTACGCAAATAGTGACAAGGTACGGTTGTCAATTGCTGCTAATAACAGTTATTACACTATCTTAGTTATTTGCATTCTTATCTACTTAATAGACCAGACAAGTACCGTGCGTGCCTTCATTTGATGTTGATTGTGTATTACTTCCAATCATGGGGCACAAACGCAAAATGTTATATACTTATAATGTTTATTGTAATCTTAATAATAAATTAATAAAAAACTTCGTGACTAGTATAATTTATATATTTTCAAAACCTATAATTACAATTCCGTGGTTATTTCTTAAAGCGAACGCCCACAATATTTCCAAAATGTCGGTCAAATCATATTAAATGTTTGCTCAACGACAATACTCTATTTAAACACGAACTGCAACGTTTTTTCGCCACAATTGTTCCCCTCCCGTAATAATGCTCTAATCATAGGTTTGACACCCCGATACCCGTTACTCATAGATCGTAGACCATCGATACAACATGCTACACAACCATTGCTTCTTTTGTTACTATAGCTTTATCAACCGTCTTTGCATAACATGCAATGTATTGAGCCATTAGCGATGGATTCAGTCAGTATGAGGAATGCCTCAGGGCGTAGACCAGAAAGGCCAGTGTTGAAAGCCGAGGCTGCTAATACGAGGATTGTGGGGTAGGCAGGGGTAATTACAGCAAATGTGGCGCGTTTGTGTTGACAATACGACTCGGTTATCTCAAGCATGCTGTTGTTAGACGGAGAAAATGAGCTTCATTACGAATAGAAAGCTATGGATTTTTTTTAACTTTCACTGTGAAATGTTGCTTGAACATATTCTTTCGATATCATCGTAGTAATTTATGTTACACGCTATTGAGCCCTCTTAATCAACCCCACGCGTACAATCCGTTCAACTTTGAAGAGTGTTACATGCACCATTACCTGCAGAACTTGATCGAGTTAACATAATTTGTCCAGTGTTTTCTCTCTGCCATCTTCATCTATATTTACTGGTGCACTCTGTTTTGGTTCATAGTCGTCAATGCTGAAAAAAACAACAGTCTATTACACGACCCCGCCTCTTATAGGTGCTTGCTCTCTCCATGAACATCCTTCATCATAAACTCTACCTCCAGACACCACTTCCTCTCTTCAATTATAATTCATACAAATTAATCTCCATCGCATTGCACCATCATCCTACCTGCATATGTCATAACAATTGACAATTTTTTCTCCGGCCCACTGACAGGATGCGCGCGCGCACGAGACAAAGGCATTAGCATACCTCACGGGGCGCGGGGTGTGGCTGTATTAATCATGTCCCGCTCGTGCCTTGCGTCTGCGCGTGATTATGGATTTGTTTTAGGAATTGGTTTATCTGAGATGCGTTTATGCCTAAACGATTTGGTCCTCTATGAAGATTTGTATTGTCAAAAGTTATGACATTGTCAAACGAGAACGGCAAAAATCTTGGAGAGCATGACCTAAAATCTTTTGTATTGTATTGCGAAATCTACTCGTTCGAGTTGATGTTTTGTAATGATCGACCCGTCCTATTCGAGATTGATTATATTATTGTTATAAGAATTTAGAGGGTTTCTGTTTTATTTCTTATAAAAAGTGAAATGTGGTCATTTTTGCGACCGCCATCGCCATAACGTTTGTTTTCCACCAATCAAATCATCAACAAATCCTTCATGGCAAGTTGGCAATTAAAGTACCAAAATAATAAGCCTATGCTTTACTCAATATACTTTTAGTCTTTGATGGAACAATATGTACGCCGAGTCATTCGAAATATTATAGAGTTAAATCAAATGTGGTCTGTACCAGACATTATTTCCAATAACCGTTTAAAAGTGGGCATTTAAAGGCTTAATAAATTATTATAATTTTTTGTTTATTGGCTATACTTTTCCATACCATATTCTATAGAGAACACTGATTCTTAGATAACTTTGAATACATAGTCGTTAAAGGCTAACGCTGACTAACGCATGATGACGTCGGTTCATTATAGTAGGTACTCATAAGTTCTGAATGAACGTCTACACATCGAATCTCTCATTCAAACATCAAATCAGTATCAAAGACATGAATGGTAAGGTTCGTGAATGGAGCACATGAAAGACTATTGATGTACGCATTATAAACTACATAGCAGTTACGCTTACTTATTTGGAACTTGACTCAGGAACAGACGAGCAAATTTGAACCTAATCCACATAAAAATACGGAATTATTTTTATTATTTCATGTGCATCAGATAAATTGGTTAGCGCATCACTTGCAACCTGTAATGCAGTAATGGCATACCAATTTGAATCTTACTTGTGAATATATAAAGATTGATTAGGATGCAAAATATCCATGATCTGTTGATGTCAAATGTGTCAAGTCATCAAAATATGTACTGGGTGATGAAGATGATGTCTGATATGGACTTACAACGGTTACAATAGGCGTCCGGAATCGATTTGAGATCCCCTGATTAAAGAAAGTGTTATAGGATAGTATCGATTGAAATATTGGAATTATTACAAGCTCTTAAGCTGTTGAGGTGCAGGGATTTGATTGAATCAGATCTAAGTCTACTCAAGTGATAAATGGATTTTAATTCAGAAAGTTTTTACTCAGTCATTCACCAAAGTTTGTTTCGTCTTCTAGTGCTAAAACAATATTAAAAAAAAAAAAAACTACCCAAGATCATCTTGAAATAATAAAATAACGTCATCTTTATAATAACAGAGTACCTACAATTGCCGCAAACGATCCGCTGTCATTAAAAATAATTCCTGTGAGCCCTTTCATACCTTCACAAACCTCATTGTTTATCGATCTTGCGGGCGTTTATTAGTTAAATTTAAGGGCTATTATGTTATCGGCGCTGTCGTCGTCGACAGATCTTTGTTCCCGTAAGCACACAGGAACAATATGGCCGCGTCTTGTGCGGCCTGCAATTTTTGCCTTTGTCTCACGTTCGCGCCGTCCAGTCGGACACGATGCACGAATCCATGGATGTATGTGAGTCATAGGTTAATGTTTTAATTTGTGCTGACTTTGTGTGCCCTTAAAGCTGGCGAAATGCTTTCTCATTCTTGGGTACTGGTACTAGCTGTAGTTCTTTTTACTAAACATGTTTATCATTTACCAGTAGTTTCAGAAATTATTTGATTGATAGGTATTGAACTCAATTTTATTTTATAGGAATACTTATGCTACAAAATAATTTTAAGTAAATGCTTTCAAGTTTGAAATGTGAACATTTCCAAAGAACCCTGCTTAAAAATCAATAAAACTTTATCCAAAATATTGTTCCATTCTTAGCTGAAAGTGTTGGCAACGTTTTGTGAGTTTATAGGCGTGTCTGCGTTGTCGCGTCTCCGAACAAAGACGTTTAATTGTCGGTTATCCGCCAATAAATCCACGCAACCACTCATTACTTGACTATCGAAACGATGTTAATTGAAACTTTTGCTTTTTTACGTGTGCTCACAGGTATGGCGCAATGTTACATTTTGGGCGAAGGATCGTATCGTGTCGCAAGTATCGAGTATCGAGTGTTTCTTGATTATTTTGGCAATACGATCAGTATTGAATATTTTTTGCATTTAAATCTTTGGATATATCAAACGTTCAAACATTTAATATCGTAGATCAAAAACAAATAACCTCATAGAATCCAATTAAACCCACACTGCCTTAAATCACTCAACAGCACACTCCACAAAAACTAAAGAAATAGCAGCATATATCATTCTCACCTCCTCGCCAATCGGACATTGATTTATATAGATGCTTTATTTGATTCGATTGTATCATCAGATTGTCATAAATCGGGCTCCCGCGGTTCCCCTCCGATACCGATATATTTCCCGATACGGCTCAAGTTTTTCCTGATGTCATTATGTCTGTGTTGGTGATAACTGAATCCCTGGCAGTATTAAGGAAGTATTCAGTTGTTGCTGTGTGATATGTTCTGATAGAGTTTGGTGGATTTGGGCCAGATTTGGAGTGTTGGATTTACCGCAGACTATAAAGTTTGTCATCGCTTCAAGAAAGTTGCTTGTTTTATGGGTCTAGAATTATTGTATTCAACTTTTATAAATTGCAGGTAAAATCTGATGGGGCCATACTTTGATGTTAATGAGGAACTTTCATATAAAGTCAGTCGAGACACAAATACATTATTGGTAATGTGTTGTTGTTTAATCCTACGTTCTGTGAACTTTGTATTAGACAAGCGGTGCTAATGTTTTCATAATCATCTAACTTTTGCAACCTGTCACTCTGCGAAATTCCTCAAATAACATAATATTGTAAAACATTGTTTAACAAACGTAAACATCGATTTCTCTAAGTTAGTTCCACCGGCGTGTTCCGCAATTCATCCCCATCTCGTCACGGCATTCCCTGACCGCGGCCACATTTTTTCTTGTCCAAATAAATTAATACAGGCGTCTTGGGACCTCTCTACCCGGCGACTTGTCAAATTAATTTCTTCTCGCAAGACAATTTGTCTGCCGCTTGAGGGCAGCGGAAAAAACTTCGGTATCGATTGCTTGGCGATTAGTCAAGGGGCAGACCCTAGTCGAATTGGTTCTGGAGCAACTTGGAACACAATCGTTTAACAAGATTTATATGGAGTTTGTTCATTGAAATTGTCTTTTTTTTCCTCCCAATGGAAACAGCTTTCCTTACAAAATTACAGTATTAGGTAGGCTAAATCATCAACGTTAAACGATTTTTGACGCAAGTACGCACGCAGATATTTCTCTCAATATCACCAATCCCACTTTCACCCTCCCAAATCTTCTGTTCCAAATTTTCACAGTTCCGTAAAATTAGCATAAAAACTCAGACATCTATTTGGGAGGGCTGTCAACCTGAGACCTATCCTAGGCAGATCAGGAACTGAAACGTTCAAAGAGACGTCGCAAAAACTTTTTATAGCTAATAAAATAAATAGGCGGTCGTCACGCACGGCCGCATCCAAGCCTCCATCGCCTCCCAAAATTAAAGTGCGCTTTTTTGAAAGCACAATCTCCTCGATCACAGTCGATAAAACCGCTTCGTGCCGATTGCGGTCTTCCCGAGCTACGTGGAACTGACGCTTAGGGTTAGAACGAATGCTGCCGCTGTTTAGAATATCTGTCTTACTTTTAAAGCTGAATTTTAGCCAGGGCTAGTTTAGATTAATGTATTAAACAATGAGAATAATCAAAATTAAAATACCTAGATTAAAAAAAGTCGCACCGTCTAGATCTTTTCCTTCTTGATATCGGTTAAAAAGTGCTCGGATCGTTGGCCCCAACCTCAAGCAAAATCATTTACCACAAATTGTACCTTCTTTTCCCTCCCACACTATCAGTTACCCACACGGTAGAACCGCAGCGTTTTCTTTCCCGATCCGACCGCATCCTTACTCCAGTTGGTATTGAGGATCGGTAGCGGCTCCAGGGACTGCGGCGCTTCACAATTAGCCCCGCTAATGGCTAAAGAGTTATCCAGGACCCAAGCACACAACACGAATAAGAATTTGCTTACTGCAATTCCAACGTGTGCTGGAAATTACTTGCAGAGATTAGAAAAATTTGCTGAAGGAAAAAAGTTGTAATGTTTGAGCTTGAGGTAAAACTTAGTTGCTTGTAGGTATGCAAATGTTTTGATTTCCCTTCATTGTCAGACAAGTAACACAAAGTAGTTGTGCGTATAAATGCAATAATGAATCATTGCATTTTTGGGATTGCATTGCACCAAGTTTTAAGTATAACTTTCGTGTGAAAACATAAGATTAAAGAAAAACTGGTCACTGGGGTAAAATTATACTTTGCACAAACCCACAACACAGAACTCTAGCATGTTATTGAGAATAGTCAAAGAACCAGTGCTGTATAAATCAAAAAAGCGTGTCTGACGTGAAATGTGACGCGACGCGTTGTCAATATGAGCGGACGTCAGTTGGCGCTGACAGCCGATATGAATGAACCGCGATATTGTGGCATGTAGGCTGAAATGCGACTTTGCAAACACAGACTTGTTTTCTGTAGGAGAGTGTTATTTGCTTGAAGTTGCGGTATTGATTTCGTTTCTGTGATGAACATTTTATTTGTTCTGAATACTATATCGCATTTCATTAAATGAACTAATCGAATAAATAAGTAAAGATTAAAGATTTCTACAGAACAAGATCAATCAAAAAATTGAGTCAAAAGTTGAAGCAATGTTAAACTCAAACAAACATGCAAATCAATTAAACCAAAATTGCATCAGTCAAACAAAACAGCAGTAGAAGTTGAACACACATGAAAAACCGCGAAAGTCTCGTTACACACGTAACCGACCCCAAAGCAGGGCTGTGCTACACTGTGGGGGAAACTTCGCGACCCAAACACGACGATTTGGACCACGGCATGACAATTAACTTGCTTGCTTAAATGATGGTGCTGAAGTTGTTAAACTGTTGTAAAATTGATAATGTTGATGCTTGTGGATTGTTATGCCTGGAATGTAGCCTGCACATAGCTTATTGAAAGTTTAGAAAGCTGTCTTTAACTAGTCCTTAGTTTTGTTTTTTGGCTGTTTGGCTTTTTAAATTTAAATCTTGTATAAAATATTTCTGGCACATAACACAATATCAAGCATCTACTCACCGGAGGGTTAGCCAGAGGTGCACCTATACCTTACTAGGTATAGGTGCCACATTTCGCCAGTAATGTTTTGGTTGTGTTCGGTTTGTTTTGTTGTTAAAATACTTATAAATTAACCTTAAATGCCTCTCATACTCAAAATTTATCCACATAAAAACTAAACAATTTTAGCCAGTATTCCTCAAATTCATCAAATACATAGCATTCCAAAAAGAATTGCATTTCTACACGCCGTGCATTAGTTCCATAAGTCCGGCCCCATATTATCCATTCCGTCGCGTACCACGTAGTTCCTCCATCCATCACCCGGATCATCACGGTGTACGCGTCGTTCTCGCTGCACTCGGACCCATCCTCCCCTTTGTCCCCTCCTTTATTTATAATTTGATTTCAACAAGCTGTCGCGGCATAGAGGTGCCTTTTGTGTGATCTTTCATTTAATCAAATTTGATTTTGGTTTTGAATGGATGTTTAGAAGTTTACGTGTATTTTGGTTTTTGATTTGCTAATTTTGTATGGTATGAAACTATTTATTTATTTCTGTTTCTTATCCTGTGTGTGCAAATTTTGTAGTGATAACTGTGGTTTCAGAAAGTAATTGGAAGGTTTCATTCTAAGAAACTTAGCAAAAACTATGAAGTAAAGTTTATTAGTAAGTATTAATGAAGTTTCTATGATTTTACTTCTTATCCCTTTACTAATCACACATAATTATCTAACTATGTAGTCTGACAAGTTCTAGGTATTTTGCAATAACCAGAATTTTTTACATCGTAATGATTTCAATCGTTATATTAATATTTATTTATAACTCACGACTACAAAGTCTTCCGTGACGAATGCAGTAAGATAATGTGCGTAGTCAATATTGTATTAAAGACTTCATCCACTGTAAACTTACTCTAAATAGTCTTTCTAAATATTTTGTTTTAAATAATAGGTAGGTACTCTATAACTAAAAATCAGATCGTCGAAGGATGCGCTCCACCCGGCGGTCGTCTCCTCAATCAGCCAGGGGTGCCACAACGAGTAAATTAATTAGCCACGGGCCCGAATCAAGGAAACAATAACCGCAAACAGAGGGCTGCGGTCGCAACATTTGTGTCAATACCTTCAACCCTTATATTGTCAACGGGACGAAATTAGACAGCCCTGTACTAGGGATATTGCGTTAGATATTGTAACGGTTATGTAACTTTGAAGAGAAGAGCGAGATATTGATGAATTGGGATGTTTTTGACTTGGTTTGAATCCAACGACAATGTATTGTTTTCGTCAAGTAAGAGAAAAGTCCAGGCATTACTTATGTAGTTGTATATTATTATTATATGCTCTAAGAGACGTATATATCTAGGAAAAAAAGACTAGTCTCTGCGGTTTTCACTGAAATAATATTTTTACTATTCCTTAATTGGTAGCACCCGATGATGAGAAGAACCCGAACCTTGAACCTTTGACATAAAAACCTCATCTTCCCTTTTTGTCTAAATTCTACAACAATATAGTTCCCAATCTTGTTTCCAAATGTCCTTAATAAAGCTCTTCGACCAGACCCTATACGTATTGTAAATTTTTCAAACATGTTCACATTATGGCCAGGATTACGGTTAATTCGGCGTGTCGACTTTAACGCGGTCTTATATTGGGCCCATATGGCGTACTTGCTCCCCTGCACGCACCACGGCCCGATATTATTGGCGGATCAATTATTAATCCCTTACTGTATCGAAAATAAATCAATGGTGGTTGGTCGCATCCGGTAGATTTTGGGAAATAATAGTGTTTGCTACTGCGAAAAAAGCTTCTTTTTTTGGCAAGGAGCTCGAAGTTGAATCAATAGCCTGTAATAAAAAAAAGAAAATAAATGTTAAAAGTTTCTGGACTAAACATAAAACATCTGTCTACGGATTCGATAGCGTTAGCATCCATTAGAATGGCTGTAAAGGAGCCAGGCTACGCTATATTTTTAAACCGCTAACCTATCACAGTCGGTATAAGTATTCAATAAGCGATAATTTTTGTTATTTATTGATTCTCAGATCTTCAATAGTAAATAATTCTGAAAGACCACTTGTTTATTATTTTCATTGTCGCCAAGTTATTTAATATCAAGAGAACTAACTTCATTGATCTCCAGTACAACAGACCTTCCCTAATACTCAACGTTTCAGTGAGAGTGACACGACACACAAATTCAAGAGTGCAAACTTTGCTCTCCTACCACATTACAACATTCACTCTTCTAGCCTTTAACGCTTTGCAATAAGGTCTTAATTACAAGTTTACGAGGTTTTGGATAACGTTGGTGAAACTCAGCAGTTTTTGAATACGTCACTTGACTGATGTTTCGCTGACTAAGTTTTAGTTAACTAAAAGGGTAGGAATGTGCTTTTAAACACTACAAGCTGAAAGATTTACCTTTTGAATTTAGGTCTGATCTGACTTTTATTATGCCTTCTGAGTAAAAAGATTTTTTTGTTCAATAGCCATGCAATATCTTTAATATAGCGAGATAGAGGTATTGAAGAGGTAGTAAAAATATTGGCTGACTAGCTTCTGCCAGCAACTTCGCCCGCGCGGAGCTTTCATCCCCTATTTAACTCCCTTAGGGGTTGAATTTCGAAAAATCCTTGTTCCTTGTCTACATTATAAAGGGAGCCTCTGTGCAAAATTTCCGTTTTCTAGGTCCAAGGGTTTGGGCTGGGGTTGATGAGTCAGTCAGTCAGGACTTTTCTTTTTATTTATATAGATCTACTTGCATTATCCATACTATGTCAATATCCCTCTTATTCTGGTTTACAGAGTAATAAGTAGATACCTACAGAAATCAGATGGCATTCTGAAACATGATAATTATTGGATTCTGATGTAAATAATGAAAACCAGTTGCTTCATATCTGCGCAATACATATTCATAATAAACAGACTGGAGCTGCCCCACAATAAATAACGAATTATAACTTATTCAACGATGTAACTGCACGTGTTTCTATCACTACAATAACATTTATATATAACATCTTATAAGGTAACGCGATAAAACCAGAAACATTATTTTATCATCCAGATACAGAGACTGGTCTGTGGTTGATGTAATAGTACGACTCGATCTATTAAGAAATAATAGAACGAACTAACAGATGAGAGAACCATACGATTTAAAATATCTTGGTATATTTATTTTACTATTTATAAACACTAATATAGATACCTACAGATAATAATAATATGACAAATAATTATGAGCACAAAGGTATTGCTTGCTTCTTAAGAAATTTCTTCTAGTAGACCTGCGAAAGGAGAAATGAAAAATAAACGTAGACAATAGTTAGTTACAATGTTTTAACTTTTTACCGTGGCCTCACACTAGGGTTTATAAAAAGCAACACAGGAAAAATATTCAAAATTAACTAAGCATTAGTCCAAACACGCATCTTTAATATTCAAATGCGCTGTAAATATTGATTCATCTCACACAAAACCACTGACTTCGCTAAAGTTACAATGCACCAATTTGTTTACACTACAAACTAGTTATCCGTCTCTATTGTTGATTTTAAAAAAATACCCTCCGATGTAAAGGGTGAAATTAAACTGGCGGACGCATTTTTTAGGCCCGCAGTATAACATATTCTAGAGCTCTTTTTTGTGCATTTATGCAGTATGCTAAGGTTTTGTTGGCCTATGTTGTTAGGCTGTGGTGTTGTATGGGGTTGTTCGGAGACAAGCGTGACAAAATTGTGCATGGGGTATGTGGTGATGCAACCCTTCAGCTTCGCACCGTGGTCTGCGGCCACCGAGGGACGGTGTATCGTGGGAGTAACGTGTGTTGATACTTTACTGTATAAAGGACGTTTTTACGATATCTGGTAGTACCTAAGTACCTACGTACACCTACTGTTTGAGTTATAGAGTTGACTTTTTCTTTGAACTTTTGAAACTTCTCTTTCTTAACTGCTCACTTAGGCCGCGTTCATACCAAACGTATCGCCCGCTTACAGTCAGCTGTCACAATAGCAGTCACTGTTTAAACTTGACGCTCATAGCTGAATAAACGTTTGGTTTGACTGTGGGCTTACTGCGAATATTATAGTCCTTTCTATTAAAGGTTCCTTACCTACTGTTACTACCAATAACACTGTTTTATTTACAATTTTGTTGATGGAGTTTTAATATTTTTTGAAAGGCATCCAACAATCTTTAAATTTAGTTTTATAAAAGAATTTAAGAAAACTCACGAACATTAATCAAAGTATCAAGGTGCTCGGTCGCACTACACGCAACCCCACGTGGAAGCGTGAAATTCGTACAATAAATGCCTTTGTATTGCCGTCGCGGCACCCTGTTGACTTTTGGACACGCCGATACCGCGGTCACAATCAATAAACGTATGTACTAGTCTAGACTAACATACTCCTAGAATAGCAGATACAATTCTAGGAATTCTAACTAACCTACTGAAGATGGAGATAAGCTTTACACAAAGTCTTACTATTTATAACAAAAAGCTTAAAACTCTTTAATGGGAACTTTAATTCTGCTCGTCAGTGATGAAAATACGAGTTTAAAAAAATATTTTCTTGTTATCAGTTTATCAATACCATTCAGAAATTAAGCGCCATTCGACGGTTTGGGTGTTTCAAAACGAATCAACGCCTACCAAAGTGAAGCGATCTAGAAGCGGGGGGAAGATTTTGATCGCGATCTTTTTCAATTTGACTGGCTACTTAGTGTCAATTCCTTTACGGAACCAAAGAAGCATCAAAGCTGAATGGTATACTTCCAAATGCTTGGAAGAAGTTTTCTCTGTTGTGAACAACAAGCGACCAAATACAGGGCTCCGCGGGCTACTGCTCCACCACGACAATGCGCCTTCGCACACCGCGCTCAAAACGAGGGACTTCCTGGACAGCACGCCGGTCAAACTCCTGGGTCACCCTCCTTAAAACCCTGACCTAGCACCATGTGACTTCTTTTTATTCCCGAAAATAATAAAAATCTGCTCAAAGGGATACAATTTTCGTCACCGGAAGATGCGCTGTCAGCGTTCGAGCAGGTTGTAAACGAGGTGTCTGCGGCGGACTGAAAAAAGTGTTTCGAAAACTGGTTTAGACGCATGAAACTTTGTATAAAGGCTAGTGGAGAGTACTTTAAAAAGATTTAATAAAAAAATATGTACTTATAGAACATTTCATTTTTATTTTCGCAAAACTTTCTGAGTGTCTCACATAATAATCTAATATTCCAATTACAACTTCATTATGAGGAAAGTAATCAACATTACATAGCAATAATTAATGATATAAACACAAGATAAGAATGGACAGACATTGAGTTGAGATTTGTTTATTAAATCGACACTACGTCATTTTTCTTGTTAAAGCCATTTCAGATACAGACACAAAATTTAAGTTAGGCAGACAATTTGATAAACAGTTATTTTCTTCGACTTAATTAACGGGAAGAAATGACTTTTTGAACTCAAAACCTCACAGGAAACATCAAAATATTTATATACATACAATTACAACTAGCTAGTTACACGTGAATACAAAACGCATTAAAAACAAACTTATTGCGCGTGATTGTCATTTATTAAGCACATAAATCTACCTTCAGCAACTAAGTTACATAGTTTGCTTAATGAGGAGTCTGCAAACTAGTTCCCAGTACATAGCGCTTATTGCACTTATTTGTCGATATGTAAATAAGCGGTATTACTTATTGCCCCTGATTGATTTAGCTGCTGAATATTATTGCGTAGTAGCCCGACTAATAACTATGAATTATATTGTTATTGTGTTAAGCATGAATAACTCGTTGCAGTTTATGCTAAATTGTAGATCGCTGCTCACATTTTCGTTCAGCTGTGTTTCAAATGGGGGGTGGGGGGGGTTGTTCAAGTTGGGATGTATTCATAAACGATGATTAAAGTTACGAGATGTTTAAACGTCAAAAATGTATGGTTAATCAGTCGCTAATCGTTACTTAACTTAAAGCAGCGTTTATAAATAAGGGGGTAAGTTGTTTCACTTCACTTGGCCCAAGGTTCATGAGAAAATCAGCGTCAGACAGCATCTATTTGGCATTAATGCTGAAATGAACCTTTTTGGCGCAGCCGTGACGTATACACTGTAGAACCTAGTTATTTATTTTCACTTTTTTTTTGTTATTTATTTTGTGTTACACGAACCGTGTCCAAATAAACGGTATTATTTCTTTCTTGGTGTATTTCAATTCTTCTCAGGCTCAGAAATGGCTCTGGTAGTATTTATATTAAAAACTTCATGGAAATTGTTCAAAGGTTTTAGCAGCCATGGTTGTGTTTTATTAATTTTTTATTTAGTCATCATTATCTTTTCCTAACTCGGTTTGTGTCGTCTGCAAGTCTATCAAAAACATTTGGCCTTGTATAGAAATGATTTACCTAGTTATTAACACCTGTTTGCATAGTTTCTCATGACCATGTGAATGCGCCGAATGATTCAAATATAGCTTACCTATCTACACCTCAAAAAGAGACAGCATAGCGCAGGCGGAGCGAGGGCGTACTATGTTTTGATGCAGACGAGCGATTTCTAGACGTTTACAGTTAGTGCAGCAGCTTAGTGCCATCTTTAAATTGTATAATGTCGCAATAATCGAGTAGACGAGGGCCTCGAAGCGGGCGGACGATGCCCCCTCGCAAACTAGGTTTTTTTTTTTGGGTGGGAAACCATCAAATAACTTCTCCCGCTCTGGGTGGAGCATGAGGGCGTGTCAGACTTTTGCTGACTAAAACCCACCCGTGTTCCTTCATTAGCCCGTATATCAGGGGCTGTGGTATCTCTTTCAAACAAACCTGCACCCCTGGCAGGCATCAGCCCTTGCGGGCCCCATCATTTTTGTGCTGACATCTCTTTGAGGCGCGCGTGGAACACAACGCGCCGTCGACTTGGGCTTGGTCCTTACCGGACAGCGAGCTACCCATTACTCGCCGTCCGCAAGCTCATGCCTACGGTGATACGGGATTCCCGACGCCCAGGGCGTCTCCGTATCCTGCGGCGGCTAGGGTCGCGAGGGCGCATATGCTGCCTCTCCCTCACGTGCGCCGCCTCCCTCTTCGCGAGTATCACTGCTTCACTGAAGGAGGTGACGGCTACCCATGCACTCTCGCTCCGTACCATGGCCTGGACCAGGGCCGGACGCGAGAGATCGCCGCCGCCGATCGCCTCCACGAGGACACGGCGGTACTCCGCCCAAGCCGGGCAGACCGCCACCGTGTGCTCCACCGTGTCCTCAGGGCGATCTTCGCAGTGCATACTACGGGTGGGTTTGTAACATATACAATTATCATAGCATAGCAAAATAAGCCTATAATGTACCCACAGCTGAGACACAGGCCTCTCTGGGAGAGGGAGTGGGCCATAATCCACCACGTGGGTTCAAGCAGTGGTTACCCGTAACGGTCGCGACTTACGAGTTGTAGGTCGTAGGTTCGAACCCAGACAGGCACTTCAATTTGTAGAAATTATTTCATCACCACTGCGCTGAAACCGGTGAAGGAAAACATCGTGCGGAAACTGGCATGTCCTAGAGCCAAAAATTCAAAGTCATGAGGCGCATGGTTTACGGCCCTCTCCCTCTCACGGAGAGGAGGCCTGTGACCCAGCTGTGGGGACATTATAGGCTGATTAGGACCTAATGGCTGCATCAGCGAACGGTATTCGCGTTGCTGAATTTTGGGCCAAACAAATTTAAAAAACTGTACACATTAAGTACATTCTTTAGTTTTATCTTTGCCATCGACACGCTAAGAAGAAGAAGAAGATAAAAATCTATGTTCTAATATATCGTTAATGTTTAATAAAAGGTAAAACAGTGTTATTGCTGTGTTTTGATAAACAATAGGTATTGACAAATATAACATTATTACTTTGGTAGTAGAAATTAAAGTAGATTATCATCATACCGTTACATTATCAACTGCCATTACAATAAGTATATGCTTCGTTCCAACCGCTAGTCTACATCCCGATATCCACAAACTGGTACAATTCGCGCCGCCAATCCTCTGTCTTATAATATTTCAATAATTCCGCTTCAGAATACGACATACTCGTAGTTCCAAACAGCGAGTACTTATCGATAGTTACGCTTACTTACGAGTAACTTACCCAGTTGATGTGACAACTCATTGATTTTATCAAATGCGCCTTTATATAGAAACCTGCCGGCACTCCGGCAGGTGCAGGGTTCGGTGCCCGATTCAGTATTATCGTTAGGTAATTGAACGAGGGATAATACGCCTGTTACTACGGCGAGTTAATTAAATTTTTCGATTGCGAAATGTATTGGTTTCTATTTTTACATTTTGTGTGTTTGTTGCTTTTATGTTGGGCGCGTACCGCGTTCAGATATGTATTTTTTTTAATATCGTTAAACTGCTAAGCATCCCGCAGACCGGCGCGAGGTGACTGTAGTAGATTAATTTTCATAAAGTTTTCATAGAAATTAATCTAGTAGGGTCGCGTCGTCGTGCCGGTCTATAGGAGCCTCTAAGTTTAAGTTTGTTATTTTATTGATATTTGTATCTGGTTTTTCAAGATTTCTTCAGTATCTTATCGCCGAGTGAAACGTGTTTCCTTTCTTACAAATAAAAAAAAGAGGTTAAGTAGAGTAAGAGTTACATAAGAAAAATAAATATAAAGCGCGTACAATCACATGCAATATGAATGTAGCACCTTTTGGAATTTGAGGTATCCCTGTGTGCAGACTGTTTTGATAATTATCAACCGTCTGTAACACTTTCGCACAACACCATAAGAAATGAACAAACAACTCGTAAAATTAACCGTACATTTCTTAAATTGATCCGTTGAGCTCCCAGTGACAAACGGCTGGTGTTGCGAGCCTCAATAATTTGTGCCTCGCTCTCTCAGAGTCGCGGAATTCAGTCGTGATTAATCAACGCTGGCAACACTTCATCGCGCGATTATAAGCTTTTAAATATAGGCGGGGGTGCGCCCGGCCCTATATAAATTAGCTAGCGATGAAAACGCGCTGTTGTAGTGTAGAGAGAGGGTTAGATAGGCGTTTTGTCGATTGTCTTCAGTCTGTGGCACAATTTCGCACGCATTACAGCATTGTTTGGTATATTACTTTCTTAGATATCTTAATCTGTTTTGTTATCTTGATTGGCATAAACATGAACAAGTGTTGTTTTTATTTTTTTACTTCGAAACACAATCAACATGAAATTGACTAAATTGACCCAAAACAGACTGTTTAAAATCAAGCGACAAAATATTTTATGCTTGCATGCCCTTAGTCGATCATCGTAATGCATCCTACAAAAAGATCGACAAACGCATCTCCCATCACTATTCAACCCTTTCCCCAGTCCGCGAGCTGCAGCCCGGGACGCAACGAAACAGTTAACTAAATTAAAGTGAGTGTGAAGACCGCTGCAGGGTTAACTATTCCATTTCGTTTATTGCGCACAACTCTGTTAACCCTTCAACCCGTTAATAAAGATATAGAGGCCTATTAACTGCGACTTAAGTTTACTTTTATAATCATCCTTATAGTTTCTTAATATTCGAAATATTATAATGAGTTCGGATATTTATGCGGATATTAGAAGCTTTCAACAGAGCTTCATGATTGAAGTACCTAGTTAATGATTAAATATAGTGAGGTAATTAATTGAAAATGTAACTTTAAGCACGTTAAAGTTCATGCTTGAATTAAATATGGCAACTTCCCAGTGTTTTTAGTAATGCATTTGAATAATACCAGTTTTTATTTTCTCTAAGCTAGGTTGGTACTACAGCTGGTAAGAGACCGGAAAGTTTCTATTGGACAGGATGTTAACTATTTGTATATGTAATTACCCAGATGATTGTGTGCAAATTATAAAAGGGAACGTTTCACTAACGAGAGGTATTAGACAGCTGATATTGCAATTTCTGCGGGTACTAAATAGCCTAAGTATTAAATTTAGACAAGCCTATAAAAGCTTTTTTTTGCTCAGTTGCCAGTGTGCCAGGGGCCATGGTATCTCTTTCGAACAACCCGCACCCCTGGCAGGCATCGGCCCTTGTGGGCCTTTCTGTTTGTGCTGACATCTCTTTGAGGCGCGCGTGGAACACAACTCGCCGTCGACCCGGGCTTGGTCCTTACCGGACAGCGAGCTACCCATTACTCGCCGCCGCAAGCCCACGCCTACGGTGGCGGGGAATCAACCTGGGATTCCCGACGCCCAGGGCGTCTTCTGCGGAGGCTTGGGCCGTGATACTGCCTCTCCCTCACGTGCGCCGCACTGATACTGCCTCACTGCTTCGCAGAAGGAGATGACGGCTACCCATGCACTCTGGCTCCGTACGATGGTCTAGACCAGGGCCGGACGCGAAAGATCGCCGATGCCGATCGACTCTACGAGGACATGGCTGTCAGACCAAGCCAAGCCGGGCAGACCTCCGCCGTTTGCTCCACCGTGTCCTCAGAGCGATTTTCGCAATGGAAACACCCGGGCGTTTCCTACCGCCTTATCCGAAATAAGAACCTCCCGAAACAACCGTGTCCGGTGAGGACCTGCGTCAGGCGGAAGGTGAGGACGCCGTACCGCCTCTCAAGCCACTTGTCAAAGAGGGGACTTGCCGCCGCAATTGTGGCGTGCCCAGCACTGGGTTACGACAATCGCATTCTCCGTGTCGCCATGAGTTTGGTCTCCTCGCGCCACTCCTCGTGTGCGCGAGGACCTTTGCCTCCAGATTCTATGGAGATAGTGCGGTATCCCCGGACCATCTGGATGGCCATGACCCTATGGGACGTCTTCAACCAGCGTGCTGGTTTGCGCACCGATGCCCTGTACAGGGCCATGAACCGCACAGCGCCTGCGTAGAGCCTCCGGCAGGAGGCGTTTGGCCCCGCTAGATCGGGCAGGAGCCGCTTCAAGGCAGTCCCGGCCCGCTCCAGTTTGGGAGCCAAACGTTGGAAATACTGCGTGAAGTTCCACCGGCTGTCAATGACGAGTCCTAGGACGGCTTTATTATTCACGTACTAAATTTTGTACGGGTTTTGTACAGTGGCGTAGACAGGCTAAATCCAGACGCATAATCACGAAAATCTACAAACATCAGAATAGGTTTGAATTCAACCCTTTCAAATTTGGATGTTTTATGTATAAGTATCATATTTCTAAAATGTCACGCGGCTGATGATACATATATGACAGCTTCATCGGAATTGTTAATGTCAACACGGCCGGCTCTGTGCGGATATTTTGCTTTTCGGTGCCGATCACTACGACCCGCAGTATTCGTACCTCGGACTGCCATGATAATATCCATATTGTCGGATATCGTAAGTGACACAACACAACGACATCCGATAATGGATTTTGTTTTGATCGGTCATTTATTTACATAAATACATAAAACATTGTCATTTGCGGATTGGAACGTGTCAAATCGATATGCCATTACTCAAATACCCAGTCTAGCTGGCTGAAGTGTGTAATTTTAGAAATCGACAGAAATGTTTTAACCAATAGTCTGATGGAGCTTCATTGAATAGTTAATAGATTCAAAAATATTCGTCTGCTGGCGATCCAGAAACAGTTCACCCAAATGTAGAAATTAAGTAATAATTGAAGTAAAAATGTTCGTAACACGACTTTTACGACACTCTTTTACGAGGTTTTCGTCGTAACCACTAATAACCTTAATCAGTAGCTAATACAATCTGGTCCTGTGTGGGTAGAGATGACTCTGAAACAGTACTTAGGTACACAAGCAGCTCCCATTCACCTACATTATCATGTACCAGTGCGGCGGAGTTCTAGCGGTCACACTCGTTGACCTTTGCAGGGTTAAGTGACAGTCGCCACTTAATCCGTTTCATATTTGGTTTCTATTAACTCTGTGATAAGACTGGGCGTATAAAATTTTATTACAACTGCAATGAAATAAGATAATGTCGCGTTAAGAGACGGCGCTTCTGTCATTGACGCCATCTTGGGTATTCTGCGAAATGAGCGGGATATATTTATAAATTAGGATGATATTAGTTTCCAATTGATAGTGTTGCGTTGTGCAGGTTAGTACAAAGTATTTTATACGTGTAGCATTAAATCTAGAGATACCTCGTTTGGAAGTGGACATGCAAAGCTCTTATAATGCAATCATACAATACTTACCACAGGTAGGTATTTTTGCAAATAGTACTTTTGTAAATTGAGATTTGTGATCTAGACATCTGGACAGCTTAGTGCTTTTTTGAACACTTGTATCATTTTCTTATTAATTAAGACTAGCTTCCGCCCGCGGCTTCGCCCGCGTAGTAGTCGGAAATTATTCCGAGGGAATGCACCACCGGGTTGTATTAATCTAGGTTGTAATCTATCTGTGTGCCAAATTTCATCCAAATCTGTTCTGTCGTTTTTGCGTGATTGAGTAACAAACATCCAATGAGCTTCACAAACTTTCACATTTATCATATTAGTAGGATAAATATTTATCTTCTGACGGCAACAATATATAGTGATGTGATCACTATCCTTCACACAAAACCCACCTCAACAAGTTTCAGGTTTATATTAATATGGCTCAGGATGTGCATATTATTTACTTCTCCACAGAAAACTCTTCGAACAAACTAGGTATATCCCCCTAATTACCCTCAAAGGGTTTAATTTTTTTAAAGTCTTTTGTTTCTTTTACATTATTTGACTTATAGGTTATTTATAGCAATGTTCGAGTTAATGAAGACACGCAGTAAAATCATCCTTTGTAAGATTAACTACCCTTTTTCACCCTTTTTCGAAAAACCCTGATACACGTTATTCTTTATTTTTGGTTTTAGGTATAAATATTGAGTTTCGAGTTAATCAGACAGCGCGTTAAAATTCTTCCATACAAACTTTGACACCCCCCATTCCCCCTTTACGTAGTTTAGAAAAACAATAAATGATCAACTTTATAATTTACTTAGATAAGAATGTGCCTAGTTTCAAGTTTATTAACTCAAGGAATAAGATTTTTCAAACAAACAAAATCTCCCTTTTCACCCCCTAATGGTCGAATTTCCAAAAACCCCTTCTTAGTGCTCCCCTACATTATAAAAGGAAGCCGTGTACAACATTTCACGTTCCTAGTCCTAGTACTCGTAGTTTCGGCTGGCGGTAGGCTAAGCTAGAAAAGGAGTCGCACGTGAAGATCGTCACAGGAAAAGCCGGCAATGCCACGTTGTATGGCAACGCTGATTCTTTGGCTAATAAATAGGCCAGCCCTCTGGTCATGTGTATAATCGACCAACCGCTTAGCGATGTCATGAAAAACCAAGTCTCAGACCTTACTATATTACTGGCTCGATCTGACGGACGGACTTAGTGAAACTATAAGGTTTGCCTACGGAACCCAAATAACATGCATATAACCTCAAACGGCGAAAATAATCCAATCTGATTGGAAGTATACACTCCCAATAAGCATATATTTCTAACAGCAGCTCAGCTCAGAGGCTCTGGAAAGCTGTAATTTTTGGCATGGTGGAAAAACAAAACGTGTTTAAAAAAAAAAACCTGCTCTACACGTTAAGTGGGGATGTTTTCTCGTTTACTCCGTGGTGTCGGTGTCGTTGGATTCATGGCTGAAAAATTCAGGATTAAATGGCAACACTGCCCGAGTGACGTATCAAAATGTTATTCTGTGTTTTTTTTTTTGGGTATTGGCTTTGCACGGTTTGTGCATTTAGCCAGTGTCAAGTAATTTTACTTTTCAATCAAGTAAATGGCCCGATATCAGGCACGAAGTTACAAAAAAGTCATAGTCAGTCAAGTCAAAGTTAGGTCAAAGTTATTGTAAAGCGGTAGTAACTTTATAAGAACCTATTAGGAGTTTTTGGGGGGAACAAGAAAAATCCACGTTAGTCACTTATTTTCACATTCACTACACTTGTGCACTCACACGTAACTAAATTGAATAATTCAGTACCAAAATTATACAATTTAATTCGCTATTTCACGAAATTTCATGAAAATGAAAATTCGTGCAACATGTTCCAACGCGATCCCGCCAAATAATCATTCTGTGTTTTAAAATTACTCTTATTTATTTTTAAGTTTAATTATCGTGTAATAATCTATGTGGGATAAATGTACCCCAACAGTCCGACATGCACTTGGCTGGTTTTTTATTTAATTATTTAACCTACAATACAATACAGGCAATACTTAATAAGTCAACCGACTTTACCCGCTATAGCCTTAAAGAGACTTAACATACAAAACGTATTGACAATCAACGATAGTTCAACTTTGTTCGATCAGTTATCAGTAAATCTACCGTCTAATGTGTGACCATATACGTGACCGTGTAATTGAACAGGGACCTGACGGCGTCTATAATTAGATACTTTATATTGCATTATGATAGAAAGATATGTGGCGGAAGAACAATAGCGTATTTTTAAACCTTCCTAGCGACGGTTTAAAACACACGTTATTAAGAGAAATTACCTATAACTAAAATTCTTTCATATTTAATGATGAGCGATATTGTTGTCAATGAAAAAATCGATACTAAGGCACACATTTTGCAGCCGTTTAGAAGAACACAGGTGTGATATTATGTTACCTTATTGTTGAAAAAGACCAGGTTGGTCAGCTGTTCCTTGCACACCTATTTCAAAAACTTTAATTGTCCTTGTCTCCCATTTCAAAAGACCGTAGACTCTACAACATATTAGACAAGAGAAATAAACAATAACTCCAAATTCCCTCACAACAGGAAATACCTTGACACAGCACCGTTAACTGCTAAGGCACATCCAAGGAGTATCGATTCAACCCACTTTCAAATGACACGACAGACAGTGGCTGCCCCGCCTACGACAAGACACGCCATCACAAAGACATGTTCTTGGCGTCACAGTAGCTGAACTACTTAGTAGGAAACATCAATAGTTTTTACAAGATGCTTGACTTAGCCCAGCTTGACCTAAAACTCACTGGAAATTTCCATTTCTTCTTTTGAAACTACTTCCAAACTGAACTGATCGAATTAAGCGCCAAAATACAGTACACAAAATATAATACTTTTTGGAGGACAGAAATTTTCATTAATCCTGTTTTTGTAATAATCCAGGAAAAGGTTAATTTCGAAGACCTTAAGATAGAAACTATACATTAGCTATCTTCGGGACTGTTCATAATGTGTAGTGCCTTAAATAACCGTTTCTACACTGGGCTGCAAACAGTCAACGCTCCTATAACGCTTTTCAACTCTTCACAAACCTGTATGTATAACCGAATATCGGCGTCACCTTCCTTCGTCCCACGCAAGGAGCGCACGCGTCGCCTCAGTTTTTTCCCGGTAGTTAAAGGTTAATAGAAAGTTGGTAAAACAATGGTGGGCCACAATGGGCATTGTGTTGCGGGCTGAGTCACGAGAGCTGGCCCACGTAGCATCGGTGTCTGTTACTTGTCACTTGGATGTGCTTTTCATTTTTTGTGTGTCAATATGTTTAGAGGAAATGGGAATAAACCAAAAGCTGTGCTCTTAACCTTCAACTCGACCTTTCAAAGTCATCCGATTAGTTTGTGGGAAAACCCGCCGGTGATTTTCACAAGCGCAGGTTGGTTTTACCTTTTTACAAAGTAAAAGGCGCAAGTAGTTTTATAAGCTCATAGAACTTCAGACTCAAATTGGTACAAACGAATGAGTTTTATTACAAAACCAGAGAAGCTCATTTAATAAATAGGTAATTAAATACTAAATTCTTCATCACCATAGTAACAACAATCAACTCAATAGGTTTGCCCAATCGATCAGCCATCAATACCACATAGTACACCGGATAGTTTATTGTATAACGCACTATAACGAGTAGTCAGGTAGCCGTCGATCTATCACTTGTTTACACTATAAAAACCAGCAATTATTCACCAGTGATGAACTATCGATGATTGGATCGCTTAGAGGCTGCTTTATCAGCAATCTCATTGTTTGCGAGCCATCAGTGGCTGATCAGCAGAGCGGTCAGGCTGCTCATTTGTAACCTTCGTATTATTCTCTTTATCTGATAAGTACCTTGGTAGTAGAAGAAAAAACGTAATAAGCTGTAAGCCCACAGCGAAAATAAAATGAGCTAAGTAATAAGGCGTAGGCGTATTTGCTACCACTACCGCGTAAATTATGGAGTGTTACTGTTTGCAATTTACAGGTAGGTAAACATCACGACTCTAAGAATTCTCTATCTTTAATAAGACAAGTTCTGCAAAATAGTCAAGTGTCAAACAAACTAAGTTTTCTTTTCCTCTTAATCTTATAAGATATATTTTTATAAGATATTATATTTTCAAAATGATGGTGAAAACCGCAAAACGAAAATACGTTGCGAAGTTTAGCGAACTGTGCGAACAACGTGTTCACACAGACAGACATTAAAAGCGACTTTAATGTATGAAATATATACCTAGATGCTTTAATATTGGAAAATCCAATTATAATTTTCCGGAACGCCGTTGAATTGTTAAACTTAAAACCTTACGCCCACTGTCCTTGCGAAAGCTCTACAAATGAAACAGTCTGTGGACAAGTAGGTAGGTAGCCATCTTTTGGATCATAAAATAAGCAGTTACAATAATGTAACTGTTAGTATAACGTATTTTTGTAATCTTCCTACGTTGTCCCGAGTTGTTGCCAATGTTTATTGTTGAGCTCCAATCTAAACAATATGTCCGCGGAATAACTTACAATGCTATATTTTACGTTGATTTATCATTGTAAGTATTTATTGTATGTCGCTCTGTTATGTTTTTATTCCCTTCTAATAATTGTGACTAATCATTTTCGGAGCTAATTTATCTCCGAAAATATTGATGGAAATTCTTCTTTGGTAAACATTTTCTCGACCAATCGTTTCATCTTTTCAATTTAGCCACAAGTCAAAGTATTTAACCCTGAAAATACCTACATTAGTGAAACATAATCAGTACCAAAAAATAATTTATTCAAACAACTACAGCTGTTAATTACACATAATTAAACTGCTTATCACCGTATCAAAATAAATAAATTATAAACAAATAGCAACTATATTCTCATTACTCTAATGCGCATGCGTTGTCAGTCAATCATAGATCTTTTGGTCGGTTATGTATGACCCCAAATAGATACACAAGAACATAATGTAAACTCCATATAAAAACAATTAATGTAGTTCACAATATCGTTCTGTCAAGATGCATGTGATCCATGGTAAAAGAGGTCCACAAAAAAACAAAAGGAAAGTGGAAATATTCCTTTTTCCTTCTGAAGACGTTTGTGGCCACAGTTATAAAGACAAATTCCAATAAAAATTTAAAGGAAGTTAAAACGTTTTTCTTCGCCACCGTAGAAACTGTAATGTTAAGAGTATGCATTTATCCCATCGCAGTAAAGTGGGTCTTCTGTAATTACAGTTTAACCATGTGGTAGCTGTCAGAAGTCAGTGGCTATTGCCCACAAAAAGCGTCGATAAATAGCCCGTGTCGATCGATAGGTGCAAATAAATAAACACAAACTTATTATGGACGTACGGATATTTTATCTTAGACCAATTGAATGGGTTGAATCGATTCTAATGAAAAAGTAGCTAGATTGAAATTATTTGTAAGATTATTATTAATGTTTGTCTGTCAGCATGGGGTCTAGTTATTTTTTCGTTACCATTTTAATATTATGATTGTGTTCTTTATTAAGCATGATCCAATATCATATTTCGCTGATTATAATACCAGTCTGTAATTGCAGAACAAAGGTCTCTTCATAAAGCTACAAAAAAGCTTGCTTGAAAACTTGCCAGTAAGATTGATTATCACTCCTATTTTGGGTCGTGGGGCTTTTGGGACCGGGACCGCAGTCCCGGATGCCACCTTTAAATACAATACTTGATTTTAGTAGTCTTTTGTGTACTAACTTCAGAGGGCCTAGAAAAGTAGCAATCGTTTTTCAAGTATTTCGTATTTTCTAAAACACTTTTAACCGGTATTGACATACGCTACTGTAAATTTTATGTCAGTCCGATAATTGCGATATGTCAGTACGATTCTGGAAAATTCCAAAATAAATGAGTTTGGAATTTTCCATCATCGTTTTCATTGATAGAATGTTACTCTGTCTAGGCTCCCAGGATTCCTCAGGATGGTGCGGTCAAGAAATGACATAGAAAAGTCATGCATTTGTAAGTAAACCAACTAGTCATAAAACACTTGTTAAGTGGCGTTTTCTCAAAGCCTGCTTAGACAAATATTTCCTCATCGTCCTCCAGAACACGTAACATATCTATAGCGATTACCCAGGGGTAATACATGAAGAATGGCCGGGGCTGGTGACCATGGCGTGGTAATTGTTTCCCTACATCCGGGGCAGGCCGCTGGCAGGATAAATCACTGTAAATCAGATAACACGGGAATAAAAGTGTGAGACAGGAGCTCGATGGACTTTGCGGTGGCCGGGGCCCGGGGGCGGCCACTAAACAAGCTTTTTGTTTTACAGATTTTTCTAAAAGATGAAAATTAATAACTTAATTTCTTGCTACTTGTAATATATATTATTTAAACAGTTCATGTGGTCAATAACTGTTTTGTACTTTTTAGTCAACCTCTTAATTGCTTTACCACTTTTAAAAACAATTACCACTTAATCGGGTTGAAACTAGGTAACGTCACGTGGACAAATAGACCTGTTATGTTATGACGTGCTTGTGACTTTTAACCTTAGAGTGGTAAAGCAATGACGAGGCCAACGATACTACGACAAATTATTCCTTTTCTGAGATATTGTTTCTTGACAAATTTGTAGAAAAACATTTAAATCACAACTGAAATTAATACATTTGTAGTTGAAGTTTCTTCCTTGTAAAACTAATTAAATGTTTTTAAATAATATTGTCGTGTTCATAATATTCATCAGAAGCGAAACTTCATAAAACAGACACAAAGTACGAAATGTCTCGATAGCCGCGTAATTTGTGGCCACTCCAGTTCCAGGCATAAGAAAGATGTTAAGGCGGGCGGACACTGGTTGCAAGACAAAAGTTGTGCGATGTCGATTACTGACCACTGTGGGAAACGTAGGGGACGATAGTGAGATGGGTCTCCTATTGCGACATTTGGAAATGAAGGAAACTATGTTTAGCAATGATTAGGTACCATAATTGCTTTGCATTCACTGTATTATTGAAATCAACTACATTAGATTACTGAATCAAATCGAAACCTAGTAACTTAAGGATTTTGTTTAGCTAATTATTGGTAGCTGTTTGCATAGGTATACAACCACTGCTCTTCCCTTAAAAATTATTAAGAATTTAGAAAGTCAATGTTTTCTGGTTTATTTATTGATTCATGAGCAGCAATTATAAATCTAGAAATAAGTAAGAGGTTTGGAATAGAGGACTTTAACGAATGTAGGATATTTTTTTACCAGTGTGCAAACTGTAACCATGAATTCAGCATATCATTCTAGACCCCCCTAGCGTAGAAATTTTTCGTCTGTTATACAAAAAAAAATCAGCTGGTCCATACATTTTGACCACGTAAGTATTGCATTTTCTATGAAACAGCAGATTTTTTTTGTTTAACCGATGAAATATTCTATGCTAGGGCGTCTAGAATTATATGCTGAATTTATGGTTACAATTTGCGCACTGGTAAAAAAAAACCCGGTATAATACATTTATTTAAGCAAATAGACATGGTATTCAGTTGTTGTAATCTTTTTAAGATAGAAGACGAAAAAAAGAACAAACTTCTTTTAAAAATTTGGTGAATTAATTCAAATTAAGTCTTCAGTCCATGACACACGAATCCATGACTCTGGATGACATTGGATGTTTGCTTCTCAATGTTGTGTGTCTGCTCACTTTCGTGTGATTTTGGAATATCGTCATCGTTTTCTTCGAACCATTCATAGACAAGTAGGGTTGCCATATGTGGTTAAACCAAAAAAAAAAACGACTGCTGACGATCACCATCCAGATCCCCCGATCCCCCATGTCATCAAAAATAAGCAAGGCATAGACCCCCCCTCCCCGCCCCTCATGTAGTGCTCACGTAATACTTGAATGGACCCAGAGACAAAACTAATCTTTAAAGAATCTCTTTAAAGACTTCTACAGATTCTTTTCCGTCTTAAATCAACACACGCCAAAGAAAATCGGAACCAAACTAACTCCAGGTGATTTTACCTACCGTCGACCGTTTAAACGAAGCCAGATTTAGCAGCCAAATTCGGATCCACCAGACGACTCTCGTTCTTATCTCTAAGTAAATAATGTTTATAATCACCTAGTCACATTTAGACCGCTAACGGCCGGTTCGGACCAGACGGACGGCTAAAATCTCGTGGGCGGTTGAATTTGTGGCTGATTGGCGCTTTTTGCGAACACTTATTGAATACGAGCGAACGAGTCTCTTATGGGATTATCTGGGGATTTTATATCTACCATCGGTGTTTCCACGGTTTTTCTTAGTTTTTCGTATTCCTTGGTTTTAGGGACTTGTTTCTTGAAGAGTAAAATTATGTTTAATTAAGTTTTAAACATCGTGAGGAAACCGGCATATCCTAGAACCAAAAATTTTACGACATGTGACATTTACCAACCCCCACTGGGCTCGCATGATGGATTACGGCCCACTCCCTCTCACGGAGAGGAGGCCGTGTCCTAGCAGTGGGAACATTAAAATCTAAGTATGTAAATTCTATTGGAGAACTAGATTGACGGTTTTCGTTTGGGTAACCACCAAGCCCAGCAAGTTTTGGTCCCTGGTACCGGGCTGCGTTTCAGTGGATAAGCTTGCCTATAAAAACTCAAACTCAATGCATTTATATCAAATAAACGAACTAGACACTTGAATATTGTCAAGGGGTCGGTCAGTCAGAAAGATCAATCTTCCATTTTTAAAGCATAGTAGGTACCAATGTAGAAGAACGGGCAAGAAACTCCACGGACACCCTTATTGTTACAAAACATTGGTTAAATCATTCATGTTGAAATTATGCATGTGAGAACGATGTAAAAAGACGTGCACACTAAAAGTGACCAAACTCTAGTTACTACGCCCGTTCACCAACATGATGTTAGGATCAGCACCATTCAGCTCAACCATTTTGAAGGGAACCACACTCTATTTAGAGATAAGCAGATAGATGTAGGTAAACACTGGATGTTGGAATTTAAACAGGAAACAATTGTTCAGATTTCAGTGGACCAAACAAAATCACTGACTGCACCGACAGCCCACAATTCCACATGCTACGTCCGCTTCACACTCACCAATCCGAAAAGCTTTAACTTTCCTAAACGTCCGTAGTTTAAGAGGACGTTGCAAAAAACAAATGAATCAATTACCGCCGGCTGCTAACAAAAACGCGGGGCATTTCGCCCGGCCACTAATGTAACCTCTAATTCCGCTCATTTGCAGGGCATTTGTAGCGCATTTGCCATCGGTTTTGCGGCCAGCCCGTTTTTTACGGCACTAAATGTGCCTGCGGTTTGAACGTGTGTCATTTATAAGCGTTGTTTGTGGTCACAACCTTTTTGCGGTTATTGTGGTATGTTCGACAAGTATAGTTTTTAGAGTTTTTGTTGAATGTTGGCTTGTACGCGTGTTGTGAGAGTGATAGGTTTCATCAGGCAGCCATTTTATTGTAAGAGTTATATTTTGTTAACATCTGATGACTTTTGTTTGTTTAACTACTGAAATATACAATGAATTATTCAACAAATTTCATGACGACTGACCATCAAGATCACTAAGTTGTTCTCTTGTACTTACGCCTACAGCTCTAACCACCACACTGATTTCACAAACAAAACATTATCACAGCACACACCACTATAAACAATACACCGCAAACAAACTTAATTCAGAGTAACACAATAAATATAAAGCCGAGGTCCAACTTTAAACAGTGCCATAAATATGGTCGCTCGTAAAGAGGAACTAGACCTGAAAGTTTGTGCGGCCAGCGCATAAATCATACAATCTAACCCTCCAAAACTGAGGATTCCGGGGAGTGTATGAGACGCACACTCCCCCATATGTCATTTCGGTCAAGCAGCCGCTATTTGTCTTGCAAAAATTCGGAGAAACATGTGAGGAATGTCTTGTCCCCTTCGTCCGAGAGCGGAATGTGTAGGGTTACACACCTTACCGATGTTGTGCCAAGATTAAAAGTTGGGTTATTGACGCGAGGAAATAGATAGGCGAATAGTTTTGTGAGTTTCAGGCATCGGGAATGAATAAATGCTCGGATATTTGTTGCTTTCATTCCTTTAGTTAGTTACGGAGTTTGGTACTCACATCAAACGTGTCCTTATCAAAAAAGCATATTATAAGTTAAAAGACTACGTTTAAGACAGGGAAGTTTGGCATTAATTCCTTCTGTACATGTGGCTTCCCTGGTACCTCAATAACAGCATAACTATGCATTAACTATGTGAAAGTCTGTTAACAGCTCCCAAATTACAATTGAATTTTTTTATCTTTATTTTTTACAATGTCTGACATATTCTCGTCATTATTTGACATTATACATCAATTTTAATATCGACTATTTATTAGTGATTGTCATGGAAATCATGTCACTTGGTTCAAATAGGTTCATTTTATTTTTGTAGATTCTTTTACATATTGTGAATGAGAGAACGTTGTAGGCCTCACAGACAAGATTTGTAGACGATTTTATATTCTGTATTTTAGAAAGAAAGAAAAGAAAGAAAAAACGTTTATTTGCGGTAAACATGACGCAAAAAGAACAGGAATACAAAAATAAGAAAAGGTTGAGGGAAACATGCGTCACATCCACGCAAAACCCATTCCTTAAGTACCAATTGACAGGCCTGCACTGTCCTCCCATACCTATTATCACTGTAATTTGAAAACATTGTTAAAGCCAATTATTTTGAAAAGAGTAACTGTGGAGTTTCTTGCCAGCTCTTATCCATAGGAAGCGACAAATTGGAACCGTGCACCTAGCTTCTGACGTTTCATAAGTGCCCATGCAGGTTTATGTTTTTTTTTTTTTTGATTTTGGTAGTTAATATTGATACTGAAAACGGGTATGTGGATCACCTCTAAACCTCAACAAATCCAACATCCAATTCACTGAGTACCCAAATATTTCCATCCCCTTTCATTATTTTTCATTTTATACGAAAGACAAATACTTCACAAATCAAAGTCCAAGACGATGGGCTGAATAAATTGCCCCGTAGCCCAGCGCCCTGATTGCGGGCTACGTAAATATCAACAGAAAGTACGACAAACAGACCGACAGAACGGGTCTGTTTATACACTCACTCCTTACGGGACGCTTTTCGGTGAAATCTTGCGAATACTTTCCGATACGGACTCGACATTTTAAATATTATTTCTTGGAAAATTTTAAGAGTAAATGTTTGAGGCCTATTGTGGTATTGTGTAACTTTCAGATAATATGGCTATGGGTTGCTTTCTTATGGCTGGTGTGAAAAACTTAGTTTTTTAACCATACATCCTGACAAACCAGCAACTTATTGTTACTATTACCAAGTTTTTCCGATTCAGCTTTACCCAAAGCACCGTTTAGCGTGTCCAGTTGAAAATCCAATTAAAACTCACTGGAAAACTTATTTGTATTTTGTAAAAGAAATCTGAGAAACTTCAAAAAAGGGGTTTCTTCAGGAGAGTAAATTAAAACTACGCTTTCCCAGTAAACCTTCACCAAGCATGTAAGAAACAGCCCGATCATTAAGTGGGATCGCAGTCAGTTAGCGCGCTGCGTGTGACCGCAAGCCGCGTCCCACCAATGGGTAATGTGCTGTAAACGGGACACAGTTAGCACCCGCGCGGAGCATCAAGTGAGTTGCTTTATCTTAAGTCGTATGTTTAGATTAATTGCTTCATTTGTTCAATTTCTTTAAAATCGAATAAGGCATATGTTACCCAAGACTTTGTTTGAATTGCCAACACGCACTGAGCCTGTGTAGTGATAAATTATTAATAATTTTTAATCTACGAGCCATAGAAGGCATTGCTTTCCTTTGCTTGTATCAGTTACTCTCAACCTACATTCCTATCAGACCGTTCATTTATTTAAATCGGCTCAACAATTTTCACCATAGGCACCTACCAACTAATAGGGCCGTTTTTAAAATCGGCTCAGCGCGCAGGTGGCGTGTCCGTTCCGGTCCGGTGTCCGGTACAATCCGATCGTATTTGCGTAAGCCGGCCGCCGTCCTAATCCGCTCCGGATTATTGACGAGACGTCCAGTGACCACGCTTATTAGTTGAGGGTTCGTGGCATAACATTGTAGCGGGATCGAGCTTGTGTAGTGCGTTTATTGATAGTATGAGCTTTCTATTGAATTAAAATAATCGGAATGTTATTTATTTATTCATAGGAGAACCAACTGCTATAATAGATGGAAAACAATTGTAAATAAAACATAAAGCCAATAACAGGTTCTCAAGGTTAAAAACAGAAAAAAAGTAGTAGATATCTTATGGTCACTAACAAGCACGATACAAAAGAATATGTATACGGTACAATAAGCAAAACGCACTTTTAAATAAGTCAGCGTTTAGCCGAGTGCGTACAGAATAGGTTTTCGTGGTAAATGGGTCAAATGAGAACTCTTTACAAAGAACATTAAAGCACTTACTCGCTCGCACCATGTTTGAGTTATGCCTGTAGTTAGAAGAGGAAAAAGAAATGGAGATAGGGATAGGATCAAACCTGATCTCTGATGGATGTTGAAACGCAGTTTGTGCAGGATAGTTAACATTTACAGGGTACGTCTTTCATTGACTTGAATGTGCCCTGGCAGCTGAGAGTATGTCATGCTCACTCAAATGTCTCGCTGGTGGTGGCGTGTGTGTTGGATCATTAAGTACCCTTCAAAATGGTTGAGCTGAATGGTGCTGATGCATACGTCATGTCCGTGAACGGGCGCCGTCAGTAGGGACTGGTCATCTCTTAGCTCCCACGGCTTTTTTAAATTTCTGAATTGTTATTTTTTCTTTGTTCTAATTGCGGACGCTCTTAATGTACACTTTTTACATCGTTCTCACATTGATAATTTCAACATAATGATGTAACCAACTTTTTGTAAAAAAATCATGATTTTAAAAGAGTGTCCATGGAGTTTCTTGCCCGTTCTTCTCCATAGGTACCTACGCTTTGGAATGGGCAACTAGCTTCATCTTTCTAACTCACCGACCTTGACAATTCAAAAGTGCCTGTAATTGGTTTATTTAAAATAGGTAAATGCTTTGAGTTTGAGTTTGATATGACAGTCTATCACTTTAGTTTTTTTTTTTTTTTAAGAAAAGTACAATCCGGTAATCGACGACGATTTATAAGTGACTGTAAATGAAATATACCTACTGCAGAGATTTATGTAATTATCAGAATTAAAGAATGGTGTACGCAGCCGAAAACATAGGAAACGAATAAATCTTTTTTGTAAATTCTTAATACGATCAATGTACTTGCCAATGCCATAACATACCATTATCAAGTTTTTTTTTTGTTATCAGGATTAAGAATTGTACGAAAATGTTTCCACGTTTTTTGATTGACGGTCAAAGTTCTGGTCCAAAGTATGCCTACAGGCAACTGAAGGAACACGGGTGGGTTTAAGTCAGTAAAAGTCTGACACGGCCTCCTGGTCCACCCAGAGCGGGAGAAGTTATTTGATGTATTCCCATACTAAAAAAAAGCACGCCAATTTGTTATGTTTCAGCAAGTTTTAAATTTTACAGCAGTAGACTGATGACAATGATGAAATTAACAACTATTCTAGTAATCGATTGCTTTAATCTTTTCACCTCTTTCGCCTACGTCTTGGTCCACTCTTGTCTAAGACGGTGGTACAGCCAACAAGCAAGGGTCAGCCGAGGCATGCCAATTTGCTTTGTCCTTACTCACCTCGGATAACGCTCTATTATACGGAGACCTTTGTGTCTGTAGTTTAGAGGCATTTTCATTGGCTTTATCTAAATGCCTGTTGGCGATAGTTGTTCGTCAAATTGGGGCTTTGATGATTTGGGAGGGAATTAGTAAGACATCTTCAATGTGCATTATAGCAAGTTCTACTACCACTACCACACTATATTATAGTAGAATTATGTTATGAAGTCCAAATATAATTATTTTTTGTGACATAGAGAGCAGGATACGAGGTAGAGCATGGTTTGCAACAGCTCCACAAACACACCATAGTGCCGTTCCGTTGAGGTAGCCCTCCACACTACCAGATTGGAGTAAGATTTTCCACTTGTGTCCGGAGACGGTTTAGAGACTTCCTAGTGTATACACCCTGCAGGGAGATGCTCCTTACTCTTAGAACTCGCTTTGAGACATGATGGAAGAAATCAACACGAAACAATTTTGAAAATGCCCATTTTCTTGACTTTAATAAATTTTTACTCCAGTACTTATAAATATGCAGCATGATAGTAATTATCTACCGACACGACTTGTGTAGCGATTTGTGTCATAGACTTACACAGAGTCGATATTTACGAGTATGTACCCAGTTACATGACGTGACTCACACATTTTATAGGTAAGTAATTGTCATATCCTGTTCTATGGTTTTTCTTATTGCATTCTATGTTCAGCTGTAATTAAAGGAATTCGCGGCCACATATTTAAGCTTCGTACCTACTTAACGCGTTTGAAATGTGCATCCGCTGTTAATATCCTTTTATTGCTATAAGCCATAAGAAGTGAGAACATTTTTGTTTCGGGTTCTCGTAAGCTTTTGGAAAATGTATCAGTTGGATATGATCAATTAAAAGCTACACCATCCATGATATTTACGCACATTAAATGCCATGCATTCTGTATCATTTCGATCTTAGAAAGTTATTTTGTTTAAGTGCTTTAGCAATCAAAGTGATTCTTTAATATCTATGAAAAGTGGATACATAGCTGTTTCTGAAATGCCACCCTACAAAGAAAATGTTTATCACAAATATTCAGTAGGCAAGCATTTAATCGAAGAAGATCGAGTGGCATCAGAAAGTAATGTGAAGGGACGCTTCCAAGGGGACCGTAATGATGTACCGGACAACTCTTTGGCACGAATGTATCAAGTAGCATGTACATAGAGTTGCTATTTTGAAACAAGTTAAATTCGTTGGCCACTGAACCTATAACAATAATAATTTTATATGAGGTTCGCAATGTGAAACTACTTTCTCTCTTTGTTATTATTATCGGCAAGGTGCACCACAAACTAGCCCTGAGCCATAATTGTATTTCATTATAACGTTAACACTATTAATATTATCGTTTTACTCACTTTGTCGTTGTCAACATAGCCTTTCCGGTAATAAAGCGTTTAATGGATACAAATTAGCAGAGGAATATTACTATATTAGTTAGTACGAGCCGACAATATTAGCAAGGCTTTTCCATTTATGTCTTTTTTAGGAGGAAAGAAGAAAAGTTTGATTTTTTTGTCAACGAGTATGAAATCTAATAGGTTGTTACGCAGATACGAGTATCATAAATTACGTATTATTAATATTCCTTTGTAATTTCTACATTACTAAAGATTTCGAATTTTCAACTATCTTTTAAAACTCAAAGGGAACCTGATTTGCGGTTACAACAACTCTCTAAATATGTACCGCGGAAATATCTCCTCTAAAAAATGCGACTTGTAGTAAGTGTGAAGCTGCGACATTTGACCCCTGGGCCCCAGCGCCATCCGTTGTATCTGACGACCGGCCCGGTGGTTATCACGCCATTTAGCGAGGATATTACCAGCACTGTTTATTGCTAAGTTTTACTGGATTATCAAAAAGTTGTTTTCCAATTTTCTGAGATTTAAGCATCGGGTGTTAGTTAGTGATGGTTCAGAATTTTATGAATCCAACAGATTCCAAGTCAACGCTACAAATACCTAAGTTTTCTTTTTTGTCATAAACTCATGATACTGTCAATAATTATTCCACTGCCTCTGTAAGATAATCCTGTCATAAGTTATCACCGCTCATTTACCAGTTTCTACGACTATTCTAAGACTGTTGAGTCACATTTCTACAAAACAAACACGAAAGTGTTGGAAGTCTCTTAAAAGTTCGGACATTCTAACCCCGCGGCCCCCGCAGCCCCGAGGTCGTTTATGGCGATCGGTTGGCATCAGATAGCCGCCCTATGTGCCTGCATGAACCCCTGAAGATGTGTTATCATTTTATTTAGGACTTTTATAAGGAGCAGTTCCGGTAGGGGTGAAGTAAGGTGGAAGGATAAAGTTCATGCGTTTAACGGAATTGTAGTTTATTTTGTCTCGATGACTACGACGGTAGTTATGTGTCAATTGTAAAGTATAGGTTCGATGTTGAAATATTGTTTGAACGCAAACGAATTTTGTATGATTCGTTATGAATTATGAATGTGGGCAGCTATTAGGTAGGTACGTCATCATCATCATTTCAGCCGAAAGACGTCTACTGCTGGACATAGGCCTCTCTCAAGCTCCTCCACTTGGACCGGTACTGTGCTTCCTGCACCCAGCAGTTGCCTGCGGCCTTCACAAGGTCATCGGTCCACCTTCAACCTTGCGGACCTATCGGCCATCTGTTCTGCGAGCAATGTGCTCTGCCCACAGTCACTTAAGTTTGGCAATTCTTCGGGCTATGTCGGTTACCTTGGTTATCCTGCGGATTTCTTCATTCCTGATTCGAATGCTTGGGGAAACTCCAAGCATAGCCCTCTATTACCTAATAGCTACAAACGGCTATCGCCAATCTGTCTGGTTAGCGTGATAAATATGGCAAGTTTCCAATCAGAAACCGTGATGGTCATTGTGACACTTATGTTCAGCGAGGAACGTTTCTTAGCTTTACGCGATTGGCTAGTTCCTAGGTCAACTATGAAACTGATAATTTACAATCGAACGTTTACCCTAGCGTGCAGTTAAAATGGTGACTATAAATAACTAGTTATGATCTACTTGTAAACAGTCCTCAATGTCGACATGTCCTCATCGGGCCGACTCGGCTAGCAAACGCATACTGAGTTAACTGCGTCGTAAACCTCACGGTTTGAACGTAGGTGGGCTGTAGGATACTAGCGTGTGATAGGATGTTGCAGAAAAGCCAGTCCTTATAATAGTACTAAGATAATTGGCGAGGTAAAGTCGTAAGGTCGATATGTAGACCACAGCAACAACACGCACACAAGCAAGCCCGAATTAACACTGAAGCAGAATGACCAAAATAATACTATAGTAGATAGATATTTAAAGAAAGACACATCTAGGAAAACTCTTTGTGTTAATTTCTTCAAGTAAGTACCTGTTTCGCTGGATGAATTTAACTGCTGTGTTTCTATTTGGAGTGTACTTACTAGTCTAAGAGAAAATAAAATGCATATGAGACTTTACTTACCTGATTACGGCGAAGCAAAAATTAGGGTTATGATTTTGACTGGTATGTATGTGGCTATTCGTCTGTTCCTTCATATAACTTCTAAACGACTTATATTATATTCGTATACTTATACTTATATTTTGACTCACGAGGTATTTTTGGAAGCGCCTTGATCGTCCACTGGCTATGTCATATTTGACATTCAATATAGCGCCCTCTAGAAGAAATCAAGTACAACAGTACAAAGCGATCATAAGCCTAAAGGCACAGTAGCTATCAGAACGGCTTTCACATGAGAATATTATTTTGTTTCATAATTTTTAGAGCGTGATTTTTCGGTAGTCGGGTTTTAGTTATTGAACTTAATTTGCACAATCACACTTTTTGCATGCTCTTACTGCAGGCTTGCATTCGGTGTCTGTTTGAGTGAGGTCAAATGCAGCGAAACTTCTGCACCTATTTACTATTGTGTGTAGATAAGTTAGTATTTTTCTGCGTCGCCAGTCCTGAGTGCTCCGCAACGCTTTACAACCGCAGGTACTGTTCTAATGTACACGTCGCATAATGCAATGTATCAGTCGCGCTTTCCACAGACCAGTTGTAGAAAACAATCACCTGGTGTAACTAAGGGGTTACGAAGTTTGGTATCGCAGGAATAGCTGATGTAGTTTTAAGTTAAGATTCTTATTTAGTTAATAAATTATGGTTTATCTTGAACATCATTACAATACCATAACGTATCTATAAATTGGCATTTAAAATTATTGCCACCATTACTTACAGTTTGTAAAGTGCAGAAGGTTCGATCTAAACAAACAGCTAGACTTCCTCTCAGAAGATACGGTTTGAATTCATTTATTTCTAAAGATTAAGATAGAGATGAGTTTAACATACCGTAGCTTGTAAGGTGGTTTTACACGTGATATAACCTAGGTATGCGTGTGCAATATCCTTCATGCTTTTCATAAATAGCTGCTTTGAAAAAATACAATATTTCCAGTTTTTCTATGATGGTGACTTCCGAACCAGCCCCTTACAACCAAGTGATTCAAGGAGTATGTATGTTTTTTTGGCAATTGTTTCGAGTTGATATTATGAACGTAGCTAATGTACTCTCCTATAAACTGTACAGAGTAACAAGTGTGTAATGCATGAAATGCGTTCGCGCATATGCGTAAACATGCAATTACCAACTGAGTAATAACACGCTCAATTTGATATGAATTTATTCAACTGTATTCGTAGAAACTGCATTTTAATTATAGTACACCTAATACTAATGAGTGTCTAGATTGTTCAATCTGTCAACGGTTCTGATTATAAGTGTTGAATTAATTACAGTCAGTGCTGAAAGAATTAGTTTCTGAATTTTTCACACTAGGGATCTTATTCCATTGAAACTTAAATCTTTTCCTAAATAAATAGTATGGTTTTAAGTTAAGATTATTAAGAGCCACTCAGCTAATTAAATTAACTTGACGGTAAAATAAACAAAGCACTTTCTATTCGAAAGAAATGAAGAGTTTTAATTTCCAGGTACCTGCGATCAATCTGACAGCAGGTGGGATGCACCAAAAAGCTCCCATCGATCTCTACGATTGTGGGGAACCTTTTCAAAATATTTTATTATTTAAGTGACCTCCACATGATGTGCAAAAAATTTAATGGCGAAGGTCACTTGTTAGTGGTGACCTGACTACCTCCTGTAATCGTACTTCCTCTCTGTGACCAACACGGGGAGTGTTGGTCACAGAGAGGAAGTACCATCGATATTAGATGTAGATGTCTCTTTGGCAAACCACAAACTCAACCAGCTGTCGTCATGCAATGGGAAGGTGTAGCAGTTACAGCAGGAATAAAGACAAACATTTAACGTAGCTTGGTCTGATATGATGAAATATTACAATGAAGGTTTTAAAATTTACGTTAACACAGGTTATTTACAAGCTTCACAGAACTATGCTTTTACTTGGTGCTAATCAAGTTATCGTCTTCCCCACCCATCAACTTTTTGGTCACACCAAATTGAATAATTACCCCATTCGATCCCGGAAGCAGCTCATCACGAGCTATCTGTCAATAAATCTACTACGATTGTCAAGTGGAAAACTGTCACCGTTTCGTTCCACTAATCAGTTGGTTCCGTGGCCGTGCGCCGGTATTATTACCGCCATCGGCCGAGGAAGGTGCGCCAACGGTCGCCGCGCACCTTGCAACCGACCACCTTGCGTCTCAAATAACGTACTGTGTCCAGATACAACAAGATATCAATTAGCACAACTCATAAAACAGCATAAGAACTGCATTTTTTGCTGGGAAAATTAAGCTTTATAGTTGCAACGGTAAGGTTGGAGTTCCAGTGGTGGTCTACGTCAGGGGTGAAGGCGGAAAGATGTTACCACCCTACATTAAGATTAAGGTTATTTAGCTAAATATAAAGCGTGTTTTTTACTGCTCTATATTAGTGGATACGGCTGTCTAGTGAAATTAGTTGGATTCTAATTTTGTTGTCTAAAATCCGTTGAGATGGACGATAACCCTACGGCCACCGTAGGGGTCAGTGAAACTGAAAGTGACTCAAATTGGTTTATTTACGTCACGCTGTTGGTTTTTCTATTGTTCTATTGACGTGCGTATGAGGCAGATGTGTCGGTTGTTAATTAGCGCCGTACGCGTATGCAGTATCAATGGTTCGTTATGATTCAATCTGACAGCAGCTTCTTCTCTTGTTTTATAATTGGAGCCGGGTGATTGATACGGTTATGTTTGATTTCATAATATTTTTATTCGGCTTTGGTTGGTGTCACTAAGTTAAAATGGTTAGTGTTAATTTATTTCTGCCAAAGTATATAGGCTCTATCTCATCTGTATTCTTATTTGTTGCATAAGACTAAGTGATTAATTACCTCCAAAGAATAAAATACGCGATAACTGGCGGCAACCAATTAGATTGCCAGTCCTACTGTAAAAAGATTATGAGCTAATCAAAAACTGAAATCTAACTACAGGTAGCAATTGAACCTGCCAACCCTCAAAACCTAATGAAACATCACCATCTGTGTGCCCGATCAGTCGTGACGAAGTGACAGCGTAATACACGTGTTTAGTAACGAACTCACACGCACTGTCCGGCGTGACGCAACCGATTAGAATTGTGCCATTGTAACCAACCAGTGGCGATGTAACTAGATGATCCAGTGCGTAACTACAAGTATTGCTTATGGAAATTTTTGCTGCAAAAAGTTGATGAGCTTTGTTTTTGTTGGAGCAAGAGAGGGTTAGGTGCGACCGAATAGTGCTTGTAGTAATTTTAATCGTTTTTTTTTTTTGCAATGTCAATGAACAAATTGCTTTGCGATTTATTGTATTTAAATTAAACTCTAATTTAATAGAGCCAATAAGTAAATGTCTGTTGATTTGGACTAATTAAACGGGCTTATGGTTAAGTAGTAAAAACAGCCGCACGGGTCGATCTTGTGTTAAGCTACACTTGCCGCGGTTGGTCCGTGGATGGGTGACCATCTTTACATGTCAAGACCCCTGCGTGCCTCAAAAAGCACGTTAATCCGTTGGTCGTAGGCGTAGCTGTCATTAGTGGATCTTTGTTGTAACGGGCTTCTAGGAGTATCGTATTAACCAGTAACTGGGTTGTGGAGGTCAGACAGACAGTCACTTCATATAAAATACTGGTATTCAGCTGTATTCGGACTAGAAGCCGACTCCAACATACAACCCCAACTAACAACCTATGAAAAAGGCTGGTCATACGTTGATGATTTATATCAAAATATTTAGACTGACACTCCTCTTGGCGTGCTCTCTGTGCAACAATGTCACCTGCACTATGAAAGACCATTGTGAGGCTAATGACAACGCTGTCGAAGTCACTGATTTTCGCAAGCTTAGTACGAGAACCGTAGACAAGCGTTTTGTCGTCGGAAGAGCAGACAAAAATTACGTTTCCGTAAAGACAGTTGACAGTTTTTCACCGAGATATGTAGACAAGCTATTTCTATTCTACAGTAGAGTAGAAATAGAAAGCGTCATGGTTAAAACTTATACATGTGAAATCATATATATACAATGGCGAAGAAGAAGAATAATACTTACTTGTTGGTAAACACACGAAAGTAAAAAGTTAAATGATTTAGTAGTAAGATAATACTGATGAAGTACTGTCATACAGTCTTTCTTTTCACCTCTTCTTATTCAAAGGTTGCAACCGTGACTATTAAGGGCACACTTTGCGCGGGCTCGAACTCACTGGTGGGCCTGGCTAAAAATCACGCTGTCTCACCAGGCTTCGTACCCGACAGAGATAGTATCAGTGGTGAGCAGTTAGACTCTAGTCTACACGCACAACGTTATTGAGTGAGATGCAGGAGCATTTTTGGCAAAAAAATCGCGAAAAAACTAAGAAAAGTCCTTCAGAAGATCGGGTTTTATGAAAAAACCACTGCATAAATCAATGACCAATAAAGTTTATTGAACTTATTGTTAATTGAACTTTGTCGGTACCGTCTTGGTTTTCGAGATTTTACACTCCTTTTATTACTTAAACACGCTCAAAGTTAGGTTAAATTAGCAAAAAAACGAATCTTTGTTGGCTCATAACTTTTTAATAGCTTTTTATTTTAGTATTCTGTTTCCGTACAGACAATAATAATAACGAGACAAAACCATACCATGTTTAATTTTTGATGTACATAGTCTGACAGTGGAGTAAAACCCCCCCCGAAGTGTGTATGGAAAAAATGTGGACAAGTGTCACCTTAACATGCCTTGCAGTATTTCCCGGTGCTTCGATAGCAAATATAATGTAATATGCAAGTATGCAGGTACTGACCTGTTTTCCAAGGCTATCATCGATATAATCACCATAATTCAACCATAAGCGTAATTACTATTGTTAGATATAAATCTATTGGTTTTACATATTTTGCTAACGTAGTCTTAGTTTTTCCTCGCTTCATTTCATCAGGTAATAGGGATAAAGTCCCGTAATCTTACAAGTATACTGTCAGTTAGTGGTCATCATCTGCTTCTTTTTACTCAGTGATTATACGCAATGACTTTTATATTACTTACAGTACCTATGTTAAAAAAATAGAGCTAGAGCTTTCAATCAATTTGAAGTTTAAAATGATTCCTTAATGGGTTAGACTAGTAGTATTAACCCGTTGTATTTGATATGGAGATAACTTAAATTCGCACAGTCAAACTTGCGTGGGTCGCTCGAAGTTATACTAAATACTTCAAACAGTACTTACCGATCACGCGTCAATGCATCGATATAAAAGTAACAGTTCTCAGCAAAAACAAAAAAGTTTACAACCAAATTAGGCATAATATAACCTTTTTATATCGTCCATTAGTAGCAACGGCGGTCAACGCAAAAACTGCAGTAATCGTACTAATCGTACGAATGAGCGCACACGCATACACGCATGAATGCTAAAATATGGCGATAATTAACATATTATATGTCTAAAATATCGCGATAATTACCATATTATACGCAACGATATCATCCGCGTATCGAATGTTCATAAAATGTATCTAACTGCTAGATCTCCTGATAGGTAACAGCAGCGATGACTGGATCATTATTTTCTTTGCAGTCTAGTTGTATCTAATTATTTTGGTATGTGATTATCTAGTGATGAGCCTATCAAGAGATGTTAGATGTAGATTGTAGAATTAGATATTGCTGATTTTTAATCCTACTAATTTTATAAATGTGAAATTTTTTATGTTTGTTACAATTTTTAGATCTAAATATCCAAACATTTAAAACATACAAACATATTACTACAACTTTCGATTTTTATTACTCAATCATGCAAAAACGGCTGAACGGATTTGGGTAAAATTTGGCACACAGATAGTTTGTGACCTGGAATAACACAAAGGATACTTTTATCCCGATGGTACGTCCCCGTGGGATAATATTCGACCTCCACGGTGACGAAACCGCTGACAAAAGCTAAATCTCCATAAAATATAACAGATACAATTTTTAAGGGTCAAAATGACTGAGAAATCAAAAACTTGGAATGGAATTATTGTGCCCGATGGAAAATATGTATGTAGGTATGCCTCAAGTTATCTGTAAAAGTCAGCAGTTAGCGAAGTGTGTTTTCTCAATTTATACTACTTTTTTTAGGGATTACATGCGGTGTGCGTACTTTGCGCTATCTTGAAAATGCCATGATATTAAGACATGGCGCAAGTTAAAAAGCCCAACTAAAATTCGTTCTAGTTTGTCAAGCACAACCATTAAATGATGGCTCATGTACCATATTCAGCAGAATGGCATTCAAACTTGAACTGCCATAATTAGTACGAGACTACTAGCTTCACTTATGAACACCATTATGTCCTATACTCATAAACCATCAAGTAAAAATATGCCGTTAGTTTTATAGCATTTCTCCTTTTTTTGCAATAAAGTGTACTGTAGAGTGACGCAATTAGTTACACTACACTTCAACCTTCGTACACTGGAGGGCAATTTAACGTATAACTTTTCTTCATTGTCCGTCGTACACTTGGAGCCAGTTTAATGTTCACGCCGCGGGCTAAAGGTGCAAGCGCACATGTCCTGCCAGTAAACAGCCGCGACATTTTGGCAAGATTACCTCCACGCACATCGAGTGTAGTCATTAACACGTATAATATTCTATTATGAACGGTTGTACTTGTCAACGATATGCACTGAGCTTAAAACTATGTGATGATTTTTTGTCATTACTTATTAAATAAGTACAATTAGGTTATTCTTTTGTCAAAACTGATCGAATGCTTATGACATGGTTGTAAAAAGTAATTGAGGTAAACAAATTGCTTTTTGTTTTGCTCAAATTTGCGAATTGTAGATACATATGTGTCAGCAAAGGTACGAAGCATTTATCGCTTCCAGATAGGTAGTGGGGCTTTGAAATTTAATATGTTATTACGACGTAACAACAAAGCATTTAATAGCAATTACCAGCTATTTTCATACTGGAATAGTTCTATAAAATAGCAAAAATAATGCACACTGGATCCTCAAAATTATGATTATCGTTCAACAATGCCATTGGAATAAGGAAACTTGTAAAAAACAAATACATGCAGCATACAGCCATTACAAATGTCACTTACCATCGCCACAGTGGCTAAACAGTGAAAATTACCGAAGCAATATCATAAAGCAATAGCACAGCAATTACATAGAAATTCAAGTCTATTTGCCACTTTAAACACCATATCACTATATAAAATCATAGCCCATAAATTTTAATGCGCGTACGCTCACTATTTCACAGTTTAAAAGTATTAAAAATACGGTGACCATAAACGTCGGAAGTGGGCCGTGGAGACACCGTTTAGCAGGACGGTCCTGCACATGGCGTCGTGGGGTCACCCCAAATGTCAACGGTCTCTTCGTGACATTTATTAACGGTTAGAAGGGTTGGCTAAGGAGAAATTCCTAAAGGCCATTTTCTTTTTCCCATCGAGGGTGTTGTTACTGGGATATGATCGAAGTAACGGTGAATAAAATCAAAAGTTTTGTCGTCTTGTGTTGAGTCCGTGCTGGCTTCCATAGTGTACGTCTGTGTATGTGGGGTTGTACTGTGTTCCTTTAAGAAAATAAACGGAGTGATGCTTTTCACACTCTGAAGTAGTTTCTAGTAATTGATTTCTTCTCATATACTGGTTATAGATCTATAGGCTTCCAATACTTAAGAAAGAAAACAAGTTTATGTGCGCCTAAAATGAATCATACATTTATGAAACAAATGGGGACAATATGAGTCAATCCATGCAAAATGGTCAGCGCCACAGAAAACAAAGGCCATAGCGCCAGGTTTAGCGTAGACCAGTACAACAAATCAAGTATCTAGATTCACATAAAGTACAATAAAATAATATAATGATTGTACTAAATTTATATCTAATTCTTAAAATGGCATCATTCCGTTTCACCGCTATCGATGTACGCGCAGACGCAAAACATTGAAAAAGTTGTGTTATCTTTGCGCTAAACTGTCACAGCGTTTTTACTTTTGACTTTTTGTTATTTAATAACTTATTCATCCACCTTTCTCCATAGTGCTGTTGTGATCAGTGTTAATAAGAAGAAGTGTAAATAAGAAGGTCGAGTCACCCAGCATTGTGCTTTTGTTCGGTGACGGTAGTGCCTGCAGCCAGAGGCCCGACTCCCACTCACCCACAGCCAGAAGACGAGCACGCCCATCAGTATTGGTGGACGTATTAATACGTTTATTCCGTACCAACCTGTAAAGCGGGTCATCCCACTGTCTCTGGGAAGATGGGTCCACGGGCCGATCTGTATCCGGGCAAGCCATTTTCAAGGCATTCACCGCATCGGTCAAGCATGGCACTTCAGAGTCAACCAGGCAAGGGGCTAAATTTTCCCAGCCATCTTTTGTAGTGCTGTAGAAAGAGGACAGGAAACCCGATAGTTACTAGTAATTTTACAGACGCCGAGGTCACCAAAACGGATGGGTAGTGTGGCTCAGTCACGCTCGGCCATCTAAAGCCACATTTAAAATGGATGATAGTGTGCTGAAAACGATGTGGACGTATTATTATGATTATTTTATTTTTACATAGGTACCTGTACATACTTTTATTGTAAGACCAGTCGTTTAAAAAAAAATTATATCGTGATCCACATTTAACAAACAGTTGTTAAAGTCAGTTGTCGTTACGGTACGATCACTACTGAATTCACTAACACTTACATATTTTTAAAGGTAGCTTATATGAAACTGGTAGGTACTTCATGTCGAAGAGTAAGATCTTTTTTAATTACTAGAGCAGCAAACAGTTCATTAACTAACAACTATGTATATAGTTTGAAACTAACTAGTTTGAAAAATAATCCGTTATTGTGTGTACTGCCATGTGATCAGGCCTGCCGTCTATTCTCTTAAAATCTCACCGTGAAGACGTAGGTGAAGTGAGCTTGAAGTGAGCTGTCAATAGAATCAATCCCTAGAATCAAGTGCAATCACAACTGTCTTTAAGCTCATTTCACCGACCTGTTCACGGTGAGATTTTTACAGAATACATCGGCTGGTTCACACTGGTAGTATATAGTATCATTTTGGTAGTATCGTGATCATGTGAGTACTTTGCATAGTGTGACTTTGATTTAAAACTCCCTACTTTCTGCAACAGCACCTACCTCAATCCGATAAACCATAGCGTAATGGTCCGTGCAGGCGCCACAGCATACAAGAAGCATCCCGCGGTTCCGCCCGCTGAACCACATATATCAGCTGTACGAACCACTGCGAGACGAGTTAATTGTACAGTCGGAGTCTACTGATGCTATCGCGGAGTTTCACACTGCTTTTTATATTATATTGGTTTGTTAATTGTTTAGTGATGATATGTGCTCAAAGTGTACGGACGAGAACGATTGCTCTCGATGTCTCTGTTGCGGATTTTTTTCACAACCCGGGATCTGTTGTTATGCATCTTTTCATACAGTAATCAATATCCTGGTCTCCCACCTTGACGTGACGAAAAGAAGCACAGATTTTACTGTAAAGGTTCACTCAAGCGAATTTAAGGCACCCGTAAACAGGAGCGACGCGAGTCTAGTAGACCTGTTTCATTATGAAAACTTCAAGGAAATAGTTCTACTAGGGTTTGCGTCACGCTTGCCTGCGGGAGCCTTTAAAATAAAATTGTAAAATAAAAGTTTATGTTAAAAATATAACATTATCTATTGTTCTGAGCGCGTAAAATATTCGTCGTCTTAAAATAAATACCTTATTTTCAGAATTTCTTCTTATTTAGATTACGTCGGCCGTAGCGTTCCCGGTACCGGTTCCCATAATATACAGTCGATGGAGCTATTTGTCGGTTCTTCTCCATATCTACTTCGCGTTGGGTAACTAGTCCAAATTCACATGTTCCTGATTGCAAATAAGCAATAGGTACAAAAGTGCCTGTAAACGGTTTAATTGATAAAATGCTTTCGAGTTTGAGTTCCAAGTTTGATACGTTTGTTTATCTGGAGGCAAAGAACTGGGCATTGCGAAGCTATCGGTTTTTATCCACCTGTGGACTGCAATAAGCATTTTTTAAATCATGTTAGGTGAAACAAGTCTACATGTTTTCCATACAAACTTCGGGAGGGTTTTACTCCACTGTTTGACAGTGTACATCAAAACTTAAACATGATATGGTTTTGTCTCATTATGAATATTGTCGGTACGGAAACAGAATACTAAAATAAAAAGCCTTTAAAAAGTTAAGAGCCAACAAAGATTCGTTTTTCTTGCTAATTTAATCTAACTTTGGGCGTGTTAAGTAATAAAAGAAGTGTAAAATCTCCAAAACCGGTACTTAACTTATCGATAATTGAACTAAGTCGGTATCGACATAGTTCAATTATCGATAAGTTCAATAAACTTTATTGGTCATTGATTTATGCCGTGGTTTTTTTCATAAAACCCGATCTTCCGAAGGACTTTTCTTAATTTTTTCGCGAATGTTTTGCTATAAATGCTCCTGCATCTCACTCAATAACGTTGTGCGTGTAGACTAGCGTCTAACTGTTCATCATTGATACTATCTCTTTCGGATACGAAGCCTGGTGAGACAGCGTGGCCCACCAGTGAGTTCGAGTCCGCGAAAAATGTCCCCCTAAGTAGTCTTAAAAATAACATACTAACAATATATTCATCTCTAATAGGATATAATTCTCAGAATGAAGACTCAAACGATGACAGTGGCATATGCTTGACTGGCCCACTAACTTTATTATGGATATGATAAACTTTAGCGATCCGTTTACTGACCGTAACGACTCTTTATTGTCTAATATTTAAATATACACTCTACTTGCTTACTTTTATATAACCTGTTGCATATATTGACAAAATGATCCCTAATTTGGTTATACCCAAGCTTAATCGAAATCACAAGCGTTATTGAAATCATCTGGTCATCTGGAATTATGGTGTGCAGTAATCTAGAAGTCTACGTAGTTTTAGGAGAGGATCTGCACCCTAATTGCGTAACTCACGGTTATTCATAATCGGTTTCGTTTTGACAGTTCAACAATATTCATTGCGTTATTTATATGGCTGAGCAGATACATTTTTCGAACAAATGAACCAATGGTTTAACAATCCGTTTCAAAACGAAACTGATTACGATGAATCGTGAGTTATGCAATTAGGGTGCTGGGGACTACTCTCCAAATCCGTCAACGAAGATTCGGGCCTACCCTACTTCCGATCAATTTACTTTTTCTGACAGACAAAAACAGAAAAGGAGAACTTAAGGACTGCTGTAATTTTTACTGTCGCACTGTCACTCATTTTAGAATAGAATAGAATCATTTATTTTTCAAACATAGGTAATTACACACGAACATCTTAAAAATAAGGTAGTGCTTAGTTCGGGGCCCAAAATAATCTTAAGTCCGTAGATTCAACCGAAGTAGGAGATGCACGTAACTTTGGCTGAATTTACGGACTTTGTGCTTAGGGAGTGGATCCCCCAGTTCTGACGGCTGTTTATCTGGTATCTGAGCTAACTGTTGTCAGAACTGCTGAAGTTAGAAGTCCACGCAAAAATATCTAGTGGCAATAGGATAATAATATATAATACCATATGCAAATAAGAAAATATTCACAATATATTTTTCGAGGAAGGAGACTTCATAGTTTATTTTCTCCAAAAACTATGCTAATATTGTGTTAACTAAAGTTCTGGAGTAGGTATTTACTGAACAAACTATTTTACAAGATGGCTGACTATCACGACTTCTATAATAGTTGTTTAAGAATTGTTTCACGACACTTTGATTTGTGCCTATCCCACTTTTAATGGCGATATTCATAATAAATTACGAAGACATTTGAGTTTAACCATTTATCTTAGTTTGTAAGGCAAAGTATGTATTAGAAAACAACACGACATTTTTAAAGGTCAGGTTTCGTTTTCATATTTTGTTTCATAATTAATGACTAATAGGAGTAATAGGCAAACAATACGCTACGTTCTCGGATTCGATTCGCGGACGACATGCGCACACTTTTACATTCGGAATTAGATTTATAGAACATGGTTATAACTATACAAAAATCTAACCTATCATTACCACCATACCTAGAAGGCAAGAAAATCGGCTGTAAATTAGACTTAATCGGACATGTTGGTGTTTCGGTTCGTAAAATCCTCATTCAAAGATAAGTTCCTGTAAGTTAATACTTTGCTATTACTAATGCATAATTTAATTCAATTTATCGGATTACCTAGTATCATTCGATACGATAGCTAATCGTAGTTTAATTGCAAGCCTCTAATCACCCGCCATCTTTGATCATGTGCGTAAAAAGTCGCGCGGATGTGCGCACGAGTCGATTTGACAGACGGTGTAATTGATCATTTTGACGCCTCCGCTTCATAACTTTAATGTATTACCATTACCAATGCTCATTACTTCACTTTTTGCCTACCGTTACTATAACAAAGTTGTGTATCTTGCAGCAATTTGTTCATACATTTCATTGTTTGTTCTAACAAAAACTGCAACACAGGCTGCCTTCGCCAACCTAACACATACAGAATCCATAATTATACGTCAATACAACACATTCGTTAAGTTTTTTCGAAGGCAATTTTACGCACAGTTTATCTCAAAGTAATGGTGAGCCGTCACGATAGGAAACTGCATTATTAAACCCCATAACCGCTTCCAATATCCTAGAGAGGTAACACCATAATACCCTTTCGCGTAACAACAAAGCGATGGTGTAAATGACTGGGAGAGAGCGCCCCATTGTCCGGCCGCAGCGCCGCACCGGCCACTTTGAGGGTGACTTAAATCCGAAATTGGGTATTTCGAAAAATGTGCATGTGTCATTTATCACGACCCTCGCTTGGCGGAAAAAACCTAACCCTATTTAAAAAACTACCCCCCATAATCCGTCGGCGGGACCGACGCGGCACACAAACAGTATTAAATTTTTCCACTATTAATACAAAGGCGTTAGCGTCGCGTCAATATTGGATGAATGCAGGAGCTCCGCAGATAATCCTTATCAAGAGAGGTTAAACAACCCTCCGTGAGACAACGGGTTAATCAGTAAACTGTGTTAACTTAATGCATTCTTTGTGTTTATTCGTTTTAAATTAAAATTTTCCAGAGCTTTTCCGATGACAGATTAACTTGTTTAGTCATTAATGTTTCAGAGTATATGCTACTATTCTGAAACTGTGTGACATTTGTGATTAACGCCTATATTTTTAATTAATCTTATGTTTTTTGCTCTTAAGATTTTATTTCGTGTACTAGTGTCGTCTTACAATTATATTACTGAGAAGATAATTTATTTTTTATCATCCCCTCATGCAATATTTCGTCGGTCATTCATGGCCGTCAGACAGAAGGTAATTCGATTACAATTTCTCACTTTAATTGATGAAATTAAGACAGTCACGTGTCGCTTTGGACGGCGCGGTACAATAGTGCGGTAAAACTTTTCAATATTTAGGTTGGCTCGCGAGCGCCGCACGTGCCGCCGCGTGCCTCGCTTTACCCCGCTCTCCCCCGAACGCTTTATTTTTTATTATTTTCATAATTCATATTTCACAATAACAACTGAGAAGGCGTTTCGCACGGTTAGCTTATGAAACCACTTTCGCGATTCCGCGTGGGGCGGTAGAGACTTGGGCTTACCGCAAGGGCCACTTATGGGCCCATTTTTATTTATATTACAGCGTTGCGCTGCGTCGCGTTTTGTGATCCACTTTATCAAATGCTTTACAGAGATCGCGGCGCGCGGGGGCTCCAACCACTAGGATAATAATGTTGGTGGCATTCGTCTTGTAACGTTACGATCTGGCTTATTGTGTTTTTTTGCCGTAGGATTAGCGAACCGCGGGCGGTAAGCCGTAAAAAGTCTGTTTTCAATGGCAACCAACAAATACTAATCCTGGCCATTTTTGGTCGAGCATTGAGTCTAAAGCTTTCATTTATGTGATTTTGCAATCGCCCATCCTTCCGGTATTCATTTGATTTTTTGTATAAATGCTTTATTAAATCATGATTTTATTTCAGGATTTCATACAATTATTTTTGACTGTTTTGTTATAACCTTATGAGCAATAAATTATATTTTCATTGTTTCTATTACCAACATGGCTCCCACTTACGACAATCATAAAACAGAATACGGAGCAGCGGTTACGAATTGCAATTGCAAAAACTTCACCCCACAGGACTGACTCACGTAAAATGTAATGGGAAATTACTGTAAAATAAAAAAAGAAGTCTCCCTTAAAGTCGAACCCTTATTGTTACGGCAATTTAGGTAACAATCCCTCGCGGGAACTAAGAATTCTTATAGAACTAGCAATATGCATGGCTTCCCCAAGTACAAGGTCATAAAACTTGAACGATTTTAATCGAAACGTTCCTTAAGAATTACTGTTTCGTTTACATTGTCTGCTCGAACGTGATCAGATTACTGATCGTCCTTAACAATAGTTTCATGTTGATGTGCGTAATCAATTTTGATTATTTATTCGGATATGATAAATATTTTTATCGATTTTGCTTAATCAATTCGGCGTAGGTATGTCAGAGTCATTAAACTGAAAGGCGAGTCATCAGGCTATTGGGCATTCAGAGTATCTACGTAGTTGTTTTTAATCATCAATATGAAATGGATTTAAACACACGTTTTTTTCTGATGTATCCAGGTGTTACTGCAATTCTTTTTTTATATTACAAAAAAATGTTATTAAGTGTCGGGTCCTCGTAAACTAACTAACTAAAAACTAACTTTATGGCAGCATTTTAGGCTTCTTAGTGTGATATTATCTCAGAGATGGCCACACCAAACTTGGGAATTAAAAACATTGGTGTTCTAAGTAGGTATAGGTTTTTAATTAACAGTGAGAAGATTATTGTCGTTATGATTGTCCTGAGGTCGTTGAGAGGGTCAGTCTATTTCAATGAGTTTAAATTTATTGAATTAATAACTTCAAATTTATGGATTTAAAATGAATAGTTCTGAATAACCATATGTTAATGACTTTTACCCACCTATGGTTGTTTATCATCATTTTCTTTTTGCTTGCCAATCATGACATAGTTTGCTTTTTATAATAATAGTCTGAACCTTTGGCTAACCGTTAAAGCAACTTGGTTGAATGTAGACACGAAACGTTTATTTAAAACTATCACGATTTTTTAATATAGGTTTACACACATTTTTATAGATTATAACGAAAAATGAATACACAATAAAATCACGTCAATCTTTTTAATCGGAGTGAATTTAATCATCCCACTGCAGCATCTTATCTAATCTCCGACGATATCCCATACCTACTCAACGCAACAGTGGCACCATAATAATAAAAAGTGTTTCAAAACTTAATCCTTAAGCAATTATGTTTTTAATTGTATCGCTCAACTTGCGCACACGCCGGTAGCCGCGCCCGCTGCGAACAAAAAATGTTGATTGAGATCGCTACAAGCTTCTGTTGCAACTCAGATGGGTTTAATTGAATTTTTGTTGTGATAGAGATGATGTACTTTTAGGAGATGATAATGAGCTATTTAATGGAGAATATTGGAATGTATAAAACGGAAATAGATGTTTCATTGCTTTATACCTAATTGATAAGTGTGACTAAGATACAGCACCCCAGATGCTTGAAACATTCGTCTGCTTGACAACCTGAATGAAAGGCATTGCCGTTGTAAGTGTATTACGTAACTACCCCGCAGATGTACAGAAAATTGGAAATTCTCCATATTTTAACTAATTTTACTGTTCAAATAAGATTGCAGATTTTTGAAAAAAAGAAAACTGCCGTAATCATTCATATTACACAACTTCTGACTATAGTGAGAGCGAAAGAAAGAGTCTTATCGATAAACGTTATCAACATCTTTCGAGATTGCGAAAATATAAAACATATCTCCGCGAGTCGAGAGGACCCCCAGCGAGGCGCGTGCATCCCTTGCGTACGTGCTACAAGGAAGTATTAAAGTCGTACAACTTAACCCCACGGATGCCGGGGGATCCACTCTTTAAATACATCCGATAAAAAACTAAACGACACCCCTCGCTATGCAAAAAACATCCCCCAGAAAACGTCCATAAAGGAAAATTTATCCACAAATTAATTTGTAGCGGTACGAAATAAAATTAAAGTAAGGCGCACGCCTTAGTGTACTGGATTCATGGCGCATGCTTTAATTCAAGTGAACTTCTCAGGGGACATAGATATACCTGTAAAATAAGTTAATTACCTAAAAAAATATAATTAGGCTTTTGAGTACACTTCAACTTTACAGTCTTACGCCTTAGTGAATCGATGTCTTGAAGGTAAACATTTAAGAATACCATTAGGCAAGACTCTGGCAAACATAAGCTTAAAATATCGAGAAGTAATTACAGGATTAACTTAAGTATAGTTTATCCGTAAATATAATACAGTTTTTAATGTCATAGCAGTTAAGACGACAGCGCCGACTCTCATCCGCGGAATAAACATGACACTAACAAAGAAATCGTTTTGACTCTCAATGCAATGTGGAGATGTGCGAGTACCTTCGAAGTTTAAATCGGACATAAAAGCTGCAATACATTGGCAATTTCAAATACACTGTCATAAAACGAAGCATGAATATTCACACCTATAGCTAGGTTATCACCAATCTCTAGTTTCTTGTTGTTGTGTTACCTTGTCTTGTCTTGCGGAAATGATGGCTCCCAAATCCGGAATCCCAGAGGCATCTACAATTTGTCATATAATTATGACAGATGCATATTTATGTTCAGACAAAATCTTCTGTGGGAACGCTATGTCGAAATAGTAGAATTTTCGCCATTAAATTCGGCCTCGACTGCCGTCTTATATCGTACACATTGAGTGATTTATTGTACACAAACGTACATTAGATTTTTATGTTCGTATCTCGTAGGTTGTAAATAACATCGGTGGTTGTTCCCCGACCCACTTGAAGATTATTACTGATTTATTTATTATTTAAACGGTGTGATGGATGGCCCCAGTCGGATAGTTACTTAGCTTGGTGAACTTTGCCATCCGTAACATTTTGTTTGTGGCCTTTAGAAATGATTATCAGAATGTAGGTTAAAACATTTTGACACCTCGTGATTGTTTCGTGTCTCAATGTCGGTTGTTTATTTGTAATTAAATTAATTGTTTTAATTTGGTAACGATTTTAATTTTGGTAGAAGTATCGATTTACTGATTGCATTGGTTCATTAGCGGTTGCTTCGTTCTCAGGATTCGCCTAGAAACGTCTGAGATTGTAAATTATTTTGCGGTTTCCGATGAAATCTATGACAAAATACTTGCTTGTTATAAGTGTCATAACCCACGTCAAGGCCCGTGAAGCCGTGAGCCCCATCGCAACCCAACAACACGGCACACTTGAATCACCCCCACAAGACTATTGAAACTCTAATCCAATTCTTTCATATAATTGCCTAATCTTTCCTCTCTAAATAGGAGGTGCTTAATCTCGGCCGGTGCCCCAGCAAGGTGAACTAACCGAGCCTGAAATGGTTATTTTTTAACTTCCCCATTATAAGCTGGGAAGTGGAGCGGATTAAACAAGGGAGACTAGATTTAGAGCCAATTTTAAAGCGTCCGTATTGATTGTAAGGTTCATGCGTCGTTTGGCAGATCTACCGATGCTGGGATCTGTTTGGAGGTTTTGAAAATATTGATTAAGATTAAGCTGCAGATGTTGGAGTGGATTTTTAATTTTGCACTGCAATCTTCAAATAAAGTCAGACTTAAAACTCGTGATGAATGAAAAAGCAGAGTCATTTTAGACAAAAAAGTAATTAAATGATTGCATGCTTGATTTTACCCTTAGCAGATAGGGTAAGTACAAATTATAATTCATCACATTTCGTTTTGTTGGTGGTGGTGTTTAACTGGTTTTTGGGTGACGTCTCTTGAGTGCGGAAATTGTGACTACTTACTTTGTTGTATTGGGAACATCTGTAATAAAAACAAATGTAATTGGTAGTAATAAATAAATTAAAATATTGAAGTCCGCTCTCGATCTTCTCCTTGATTAGAATTCAATCCAAAGAGACAGTTTAAAAGACGACTAGCTCCAAGTAAACCACACCAGTTAGCACGTGTCGTTTTAATCAACATTCCGCGGTGTGGGAACAGTCGTTAAGTTCACTAGTGGAGTTATGGCACCTCGATCCGCATAATTAATGCCTTTATGATCATGTAGCGGTATTTCGGGATTATTGCTGTTAGATTATTGTGGGTAATAGAGAAAAATAAATTGTAAATGGTTTTATGATAATCAAAAACCAGGAGCAGCGAGGATACTAAGATACACTTGCGTAACATAAAGGAAGAAAATCTAAGTGATGCAGGGGAGAAATAATCTAAATTGAGGCCGTATGCAAGATTTTGCTGATTTACTTGTTTTTACAGACTTGCTTCTATCGTAAAAATACTGCATTTTCTTAAGTTTTAATGCACAACATGAAATATCGTTTCAGTTATTATCTAATGAATGAGTTTCTTTTTAATTTTTGGTCTAGAATTATAATGCGCGCATTATTTCGGTTATTTTTAAAGATTATTTATTGCATATTCTTTAAATATTTTATTCTGAATCTTGAACTGAACTTTATTTATGTTGTTTAAATTTAATGACCGAGAGTTCGGAGTATCCAAAATCAAAACCAATTCATTGCCCCTTTTCTCTAAAATTTGACTGTCATTTTTTTATAAGTTTTTAAATATGAAAGTTGTGTAAAGTGATTGATATTGTATTTTTTCCATACCGGTAGACGTAGAAACGATTCGTAATTATGTGATATTCTAAACCACTTACAGCAAAATTCACAAAACAGTCGCCAGTTTGAAGTCATTTATCAAAACCAAATAATAAAAAAAGTAGTTCATTCATTAGATCGTAATTGAAATTATCTTTTATGCGGTGTACGGACATTTATAGAATTTCAGTATTTTAACTGTAAAATCACGGATATAATACCACGTAGATCAGAGAAATCGGATTTATTTCGTATACAGCCTTTTAAACATTTATTCTCAGCTCGTGAAATGATACTTAAGAGAGAGAACCAAGCCATCAACTAACCTGTGGGTGATAAAACAAATCAGCATACAGATAATAGATGGTTTCAATTTCTACTATGTGCAAGTAACTCCTGCGCATAAAACGACCCTCATAATCGACGTATTTTTTGCATTCGAAAGCTTACGATGTGAGTAGGTGCACAGTCTATCTGTCTGAAATCAGACATCAAACATCTATTCCTGATCAATAAACTAACTTCATCAGCGATTTCTCCATTTAAGAGTGTCGCGATGTCCATCTACATCGCTATCACAAGCAACACGCGGTATGTTAGGACCCGCGGTATCTGTGTCACATATCGCTATTGCCTTTCACCGCTCTATCTTCAGATCTGGCCAGTAAAAATAAATATCTCGGCGGTTATTTACGGGCTAGTTCGTAACACGTTGTTCTGCGCTGTACCGTTGTTTGTCACTGTTAAAAACATGTTTTTGGAAAAAATGATTTGTAGGATCGCTTCCCGTAATGTATAAAGAACCGTATGGGATTGAATTTGTAAGTGATTTCGAGATTTTCAATGGGTTTTGGAGTTAGGGTTTTGTTGAAGAACGACAATGTAGTGTAACACTGTGAAGTACGTGACTTCGACAGACTCCAACATAGTTTACTAAGCCTATACTTTGATAGTCGTGAAGAGTTTGTTGATTGAGCTTTTACGAACTCTTAAGATCCAACTCGCCTTGTTTTACTTCACCTTCCAATTTTCGTCAAATGTAGCGATGAAAACATGTCAAGAAAGTGGTTTACTAGGCCTATGAGAACGATCCATGTTCAAAAGTTAAGGCCTATCATCACATCAGCCGAAAGACGTCCACTGCTGGTCATAAGCCTTCTCCAAAAGGAGGAAATCCCCAAGGGGGGACTTGCAATAATCGCCACACTTAGCAGACGGGTTGACGATCGCAGTATGGTGGTCAAATGCATAGAGAACGCTGCTGCCCATTCTATAGTAAGTCCCTTAGTCGCCTTCTACGACACCCACTGGAAGAAATGGGATAGTGCTATTCTTTTACGTCCGGCACCACACGGAACAAGGCCTATGAGCTCGTAATTATTGAGCCCCGTGGTCAAAATGTTATGAGTGTCCACAGACCAAAACGGTCACATTCGTTAAAATAATTCTTCAGATACCTACCTATTCATATTTGTATTTTATGAATGATAATTTGTAAGATAACAACTTAAGTATATAATTAACACACATCCTCACATAACATAATTATAATCAGAGGATATAATTACTCATAAATCAATGTTTCGTGTGGACCCGTGGTGAATTGGTTCTTGGAGCCACATTTTGATATTGTAGCGGGCCCAAGGCGCTTCGCGACCCCCTTTTGAAGTAAAGGCTTATTTTGAAACTATGCCAGCTATCTTTAATTACATTCTTCTAAACAACATTTGGGCAATATTTATGTGCCAATATCAGAAAGAAACGCGGCTGGCATTCTCTATAAGTTTTATTGTACAAAAAACGGCCTTAACCGACTTCCGATAGACTATCGGCTATAATTTCGCGGACATTAACATATTAACATATAAATTGTCTACAATTAACTCTATACGCATGTAAAGGAGTTTAACTAAATATATGGCCAATGTTGGTACCAATGATTAACCAGTCAATGTTACCGGGAATTAGAGAATAATAGATACCAGTAATAGAGTACGTTTTCGAGTGAATTGCGAGGTAGGTATTTGGTACCAATAACTATGTTAGAGGTTGGCGCGAAGTCAGCCGTCGCATTCCACAAGCCTACATTCCTACGTTGACACGTGGTGTAGGAAGTGGGCGCTCGGGGCCTGGCACCAACATACGCCCTACATTATGTGTGCTATCTACTGCGTCTATGTATTGTTGATAAATCATTCAACTTTATTGTTGTTTATCATATTAGGTCTGACTACTTTTGTATTAAATGTAAAGGTAGTTTAGTTTCTTGGCAGTGAACAGCGGTAAATTTCCTATACTCACTTACCTAGCAGGATTCACGACTAAGAAAATTGTTGTTTACATTAATGATCACATTAATATCGGGAGGCTAACAGCTTTAATGGCGAGGTGTACGAGTATCTGTAATTGCTCGCAAGGTGGATTTAACACAAAGTAAGTTTAATTAAATATCACCTCATTATTTACTTGTGTGTTAAATAATCTTACATACACATGCTCACAAGATAAACGTTATTATTAATGATACTAATCACCGATACGACATAAATACATTGATGTTTGGAGTTAAAGATTGCGATATTGCATGATTAGTGTCAGCTGCTTGAGAGTATTAGCAGCAGTGACAAGGGTTTAAAGATTGCAAAGTGTATTAAATAGAACAGCTCGTCTCCTACGATTAATGGAACAGTTTAGTTCTGTAATTACGGTGCAACTACTGTAAAAATACCGACACAAAACATGATTTTCTTGACATTAAAAACATTATGATTTTTCATTTCTAACAAGCTATGCAACTAGATCTGCATTTCTATGTTTATCGTCTCGTCATTAGCCTTTAGCCATCATAATGAGCAACAACCAGCTCGCGCCTATTTGTTGAACGTAAATACAATTGAAATACACATCCGTAATAAGTCAGCCGGGACCGATACCAGACGGGTACCAATTCGCGTTGGACGGGTTACAAATAATGTAATGCGATTTGTGTGGCGTCCTGTGGGTGTAGGTTATGACGCGTCTCGTTAAACAAGCTTTATTGTTTTTCTATATAAGTAAGTAAGGACGTACTTTTCCTTATTTTAATGGTAGATGACGGGTGCGGGATTTCATTGGGGAGTGTTTGTTTATAAGTTTTTGCCTGAGTACAAATTTAGTTACCTAGGTAAGATATTGTTAGGTGACTTTGCAATAGGTATTGTAAAATAAAAATAATGGTGCTTACGTTTTTTCCAAAATTCTAGCCAATTCTATACCAGTGGGAACGGCTGTGACTACGAATACATTACGAGTTGTTGCGGGTATCTGTTGGATGTGGGAAGCACAAGACCGGTCGTGTGTGAGTGGAGGAGCCTGGGGGAGGCCTATGCCCAGCAGTGGACGTCTTTCGGCTGAAATGATGATGATGATGAGTTGTAGGCCGTAGATTCGAAACCAGACAGGCACTTTACTTTATGTAAATTATTTCATCACCACTGCTCTCAAAACAGTGAAGGAAAACATCGTGAGGAAACTGGCATATGTTTGTCCTAGAACCAAAAAATTAAGACACGTGACATTTACCAACACGAACTGGGCCATACCACGCGGGCTCAGCGCGGGTTGGTAGATACCCACTAGTGAGGAGGCCTTTGTCCCAGCATTTGGAACATTGTAGGCTGAATATGTGATATCCTGCAACCCCCTAACAAGGCTAGTGTGGTTTTCATTGACATTCGTTTGAAAACTTAGGAATTAGCAACTGAAGAAGAAAACAGTGTCGTCAGCCAAGCGAGAACTTTTAGATATAGGTAAGTACGTGGATAAAACAGAAAACTGATCAGACAGTTTTCCTATGACTCTCAGAATAGTGTTAAATGATTGTCCATGTTAATTGTTTTATTTAATTTAACTCTTCATAGCACAGGCATATAGGATCTGCATAACAGGCAGACAGTAAACAGTGGATTAGGGCGATAGCACACCGGGGCGGCCATGCGTCAAACCGCGACGGGGCGCTAGCGCGGCTGGCAGTCGTACGAGTCCGTCAAACCGCCAGGTGTGGCTGCGGCCTTATTTATGGCGCACCGTGGGCCTGAGGATTTATAACAGCGGTGTGTTAGTACAGGAGATAGGCTAATATTTGGCAATATGTTCTGGATATTGGAAGGTGTTTCTTCATTGGGTTTAAGTCTCTATTTAAATGATAATATTCAGATCAAAGGGTGTGACTGGGATGAAAAAGGGAATGTTTTGGTGCTTGACTTGATACTTTTTGTATTTTTTTTTTTTTTGTAATTTGCGTTTACCGCAAGTTTATGATGGCCTGCCTGTAGGGTTCCAAACAGTAAAAGTTACTCTACATTTAAAAGATTTAAAAGACATTTTTCCTAGATACAAGTTAAAACTAAATAGTTAATTAAGTAGTTGCTTAAATATGTGCGTTCGAATAGTCCGTTGACCGTTGGGTAGATATTAAATCGATAGAGTAGATGATACATTTTAGGTAATTTCAGTGTAATATTGAGATACGCATAACTTATCAGATCCTATCTTAAATTATAATCACCGTTATTTATCAAATATTATTTACTTAATACATGTTATAAATGAGATTGTTGTCTTTCAACTTGCTAATTAATTATAAAGTTATGGAATTGCAATATGTTTAACTCTTTGATGGATAAATACTATTTAATTGTGCACTCAGAAAAATCACTATAAAATAAATATGGGGTGAGGTGAATGACCGAAATAAACACTTTTGACTTCTTATATTCTATTCTTTAACTTTTTTTAAAACTTCTTACAATTTCAAAAAAATGTTGTTGATTAAGATACTGGCCGTAAAGCTCGCTCCTTTCCTTTTTTCTCTCCCTCCCACACATACTCTCTCATTCAGTCATGGCTGCGTTCATATGCTATTAATTTTCTTAACATTATGATATGTTCTGAATTAAGATCCTACAACTCGGCTATTCTGCTCGCAGTCTGCCCTTAGACTAACTCTAGTACGGCCAAGTTGCAGGATGTTAAACTAACATCCTACATAAATATTGTTACCTTATCGTCTACTTGTCATGGATATTGCTAAGTATTTATTTTTTATTTTAATGGGATTTTAAGTACTCACGATAAAAATACAGTGTTCGAAATCGCGGTGTCAGCATATGTAGTTTGTTTAATTGCTTATATGCAACACTTGATATAATCACAAGAAATTTCGTGCAAATTATTTTGCTGTCGGTCTCCCGGCCTACATCTCTCGTCTCATTATAAATTAGTTGTTTGCGTATTTACAACGTGGAGAACGCACTGCCAAGATCCAGGTACAGTGATCTTTGTTCATTAAACTTAACTTTTGAAACCCCTTGTATGTGCTAGATACCGGATTACACTAAATTACTTTTGTTTCATAAATATCATCATACATAAATTGCTAGAGTTCTTATATGTCCTACACTGTACAAGGTCCTTTCAACTTTGGGTACAATATGTTTGTTTAAATGGTTGATAAAGGAGATGTCATGTTACAACCAACCAATTTCTTATCATCTTAGATTACCTATACCTAGTATATATATGTATTTAAATATATATATAATCAATATTCAGTGCTAGTCTGAACTAAACAGTCGAGCAGCCAATCGTAGGCGAGCAGATAGCTAATCTATACCCACTTGAGCCTATCTTAGTGATAGGATAAGTTAACAATAAGTAAGTTTTTTACATGTGAGTGAGTAAGCAATTGTCCAAAAAAAATACTAGTGCTGTGCCAATTAAGATAGAGGTTCTAAGTTTATCATTTTATCTTAGAAAAGTAGTAATTATAGCAACTTACCTACCCTGCGATCATTGGCCGTTACGTATTTCATTAAAGTCTTATCCTCTAAATTACTTCTTCAATTTTCCCATTCCATCATTAAATGTCTAAATGCCGTCACATAAAGATCGCTTCATTACTTTCTAACAAAGATATTAGGCAGCGCGCGAATCCTGTAACCCTCAGACTTAACCCTTCGCGGGTTCATTCGCCGCTCGTTACAGGAGGGTAAGATTGAGCCCAGACTTATAGCCCGATGCAGCTTGCAGTGTTTTAAGTCGAATTAAAGGAAATTTACTTGCCGAGTTATTAAGCTTTTTAGAAGGGGTTATAGAATGGTGATTTGATTTTCCTCGTTAACTGTTAACGATGGTTTAATAAGAATCGGTTTATGTTTTCGTCTAGTTGCAACGACTACAGTGCAGATGTGTAGTATTTTTTTTCAGGCTCGGTGGTTTTTTTTCGAAATAACACTTGCATTAACTATTGTGCCAATCCCTAGATGTTCTCGCAACAGAAGTTACCTAAGAATTATAACCTAGTCTTGTAGAACAGTGATGACTATGTATAACTTGAGACGTGCCAAGAGCATCGCTATCACTCAGCATATCAGATAAGGTGTACTATTAGCGGTACGTGACGCTGCTGATCTATCACCTATTAACGCTAAACTCTTCCGTATTTCTGCTCCAGCCTTAGATCTTGAATGACAAACAGATGTTATCGCACTTGTCTCATATTAGATCGATTACATCGCTGAGATTGTAATTAAGATAGGCTTGTTTAGTACTTCCTCTTCCAAGGTATTTGAATTGACCGTAGTGTTAAATTTATAGCAAGTTTTCAACAACGTGATAGGCATATTGCCTCATTGGGAACCTTAGTCGGTAGGTAATTTTGACATAAGCGTAGATCAAAAGCGTTCACTAAATTCAACTTTGGACATTCTAACGCAATTAGAGCAAGTTTCAGACACTGATTTGTAGTTTTCATTAGGAATTCCTATAAGGGAAAATAAATTGATCCTTCTGACATTTCTCGGCTATGAATATTTTCTGGACACAGGTGAGGATTCGTGATTGACCCAGAAAGGAGCTTTACTTTGTGTAAAACTTTTTCCAAAAAGTTATTTTTCACTTTGTAGTGTTTTTCCGGAAGTCGGTTTTCTTTTTGGAAAAAGTTTTTATTTTTCAATTTTTAGATATAGTAGGTACTACCCCACAACAATTCGAAATTCCATCAGCCTTGAGGTCAAGACAATGCATATTTATGCAATAGCAGCAATTGCGGTTGATTTGCTGCAATTTTTTGAAGAATTCCGTTGTCTGTCTCCAAAGCTCATCATCAGATCCATGTGAAATTTAAAAGGGACCATTTCGAAATAAACCCCTTTCGAACTGAGAATTTTGCTAATTCGTCTACGTATATATATGACGAAGTTATGCCCATACATATGTACATTAAAAAAACATGTCGAATTGATAACCTCCTCCTTTTTGAAGTCGGTAAAAAATATTTCATCACCAGTGCTCTCGGTGTGATGTTGAGGAAACCGGCATGTCCTAGAACCAATTATCTAAGCCATGTGACATTTACCAACCCGCACTTGGTCCGCGTGGTGGATTACGGCCTGCTCCCTCTCACAGAAAGGAGGCCTGTGTTCCAGCAGTGGGATCATCATAGGCTGATTTTATGATTTTAGGAGACGATTCACCCATATATCATTGACTGTCATAATAATTATGATGATTGAACTGTTTACTGTGTACTGTTTTAATTTAATTTCAGCATTTCAATACCTACCACTCATGCATTGTGCCTATCAACATAAATACAAAAAAAAAATTGTGATAAAGATGTGGCAACACATGGGCACGCACAGAAAAGTGACATCATAAAACCACAAAAAACTAAAAAGCACTAATGATTTCATCTGACACATTAATACCTCCTAAATCTCAGTGGTTGTAGCCTCACAAATTACGATGTTTCGTTAATTGTGCCCATATGGCCTCAGACACTAAAAATACTCGAGACCCGTAATAAACTCTTAGAGCATCCTCGACCCGTTACCTCTACATGTTATTAGAGAATTGATAGATCAGTCGCTGTTAAGTAGAGGTGACATTTGATTGACAGTCACGATTCGACGAACGTTTACTATAATTTAATACTGCCGACATGATTTGTAGGTTTTTAAAATTTTGCTACTGTTTTTTATTTGAGGAAAAAGATATGGTTGGTTTTGCTAATAATTATTTTGTTTTGTTTAATTGGTAGCATTAATGCTCATGTTTTTAATGTGTTTTACTTGCTATTGATTTGTACAAAGGCTTGAAAGAACATGCTAGCTTATTTGATGTGTCGATATCTATTATTTCTAGTAAATATGACTATGATTTATTTACCATAACGCTCCCTGTACTGTAACTGTCCCACACATACACAAATGACATGCACTACGCACATAAACAATACCTCCTTCAAGTTCTGCCTACCCGATCACAAAATAAAAGAATAAACATACAAAACAATGTACGTTGTAGGTACATACACATCAGCTGTTTATCATCCTACGCAGCGAATTAGATTGGAACGGGTTACCTCGGTGTAGGCGACAGACAGGCTTGTACTACTGGTACTGCGATAATTATACCGAATTTATTATACCAATGTAACGATTGATGGCAAAGAATCATAGGCAAGGTAACTCTCAAATGATGTGTCTCTTGCAGTGCACATTGTACCCGGAGCAGTGCCGTCATGTCCTAACCTCACAAACTATTCTCAAGTTATGCATTTTGTCTTCTAGTTTTATTATGGACTAATGTTATTTATACTTAGAGTCACGACGTCGACTGTTTTCTTCAGTCAATCTTGTTGAAAGTGGACAATTGCACCACAACAGTTGCGATACTAAATTACTTAAAAACCAATCTAAAAGCTTCCTGTTAAGATTTTACAGTTAGTTATTGACTAGTATCTGGTTGGTCTATTGCAAATGAAAATGGTTAGTGCGACTCGGATATATTCCCACTGCTGGGACATAGGCCTTCTCTCTTCGAGAGGGAATGGGCAATTTTTTTTTTGTTGTATAAATCATAAATTAATTTTAATAGTAGTGTAGCGTAGTAGTGTTTTAGTTTTTTTCTCTTTTATGTGTTTATCTATCGTATTTTTGGGCACGCCACGATTGCGGCGGTAAGAAATTGGTGGCTTTTCTAATAGATAAATGTTATTATTCAATTAATGATTTTTTAATGGACAAAACTTGTTAAACAGCAATGTGTATAATAAATATAATTAGTGTTATCTTGAAAATATGGACCTAAATATACATTTATTTTTAATTTTATCCTATTTTAACATTTTAATTTGACATTTTTTTTTAATATATTAATGAATGTATGTATGTATAATTGTAATAATTCTAACTGTGACATTTTAATTTGTAATTAGCTTCTTAACATTTTTTTAATTTTATTTTTATAATTGTTGCGTGCCTATTTCCAGGCAGAATGTACCTACATGGCACTCTCTTATCTACTCCACCTGTATTTAAATGTAACCTACATTCATTGCAAATAAATGATTGATTGATTGATTGAAGTCCCCTCTTTGAGGAGTGGTTTGAGAGGCGGCATGGCGTCCTCACCTTCCGCCTGACGCAGGTCCTCACCGGACACGGTTGTTTCGGGAGGTTCCTGTTTCGGATAGGGCGGGAGGAAACGCCCGGGTGTTTCCACTGCGAAGATCGCCCTGAGGACACGGTGGAACACACGGTGGCGGTCTGCCCAGCTTGGGTGGAGCACCACCGTGTCCTCGTGGAAGCGATCGGCGGCGGCGATCTCTCGCGTCCGGCCCTGGTCCAGGCCATGGTACGGAGCGAGAGGGCATAGGGAGCCGTCACCTCCTTCAGCGAAGCAGTGATGCTTGCGAAGAGGGAGGCGGCGCACGTGAGGGAGAGGCAGCATATGCGCCCTCGCGACCCTAGCCGCCGCAGGATACGGAGACGCCCTGGGCGTCGGGAATCCCAGGCCGATTTCCGGCCACCGTAGGCATGGGCTTGCGGACGGCGAGTAATGGGTAGCTCGCTGTCCGGTAAGGACCAAGCCCAAGTCGACGGCGCGTTGTGTTCCACGCGCGCCTCAAAGAGATGTCAGCACAAAAATGATGGGGCCTGCAAGGGCCGATGCCTGTCAGGGGTGCGGGTTCGTTTGAAAGAGATACCACAGCCCCTGGCATACGGGCTAATGAAGGAACACGGGTGGGTTTTAGTCAGTAAAAGTCTGACACGCCCTCCTGCTCCACCCAGAGCGGGAGAAGTTGTTTGATGATTTCCCACCCAAAAAAAAAAAAAAACTATCGTATTTTACTGTAGTAAGTTTGTAACATTCCTGTGCAAGTCCAATAAATATTTTTTCTTTCTTTCTTTCTTCTATAATCTACCACGCGGGGCCAGTGCGGGTTAGTAGATGTTACACAATTCTTCGATTTTTTTTGGTTCTAGGACATCGTTTCCTCACGTCGTTTTCCTTCACCGTTTGAATAGCAGTGGAGATGAAATTATTTAAGTAAACAAAGTAAATCGTCTGCCTGGGTTTGAACCCACGAACTGCAACTCAAGTCGGGGCCGTTACTACTGGGCGACCACTGCTCTTGCCTAGACTTCACATTGACTGGCCACAATAACAGTCAAGTAATTATTGTCAGTAAAAACGGCTTATAAACTACAAAACTGCAGTACATTATTAGATAATATCATTTAATGACAACAAACGTAAGTACAAGGCGTGGTGGCTGCAGGATGGCATTCTGCGCCATGTTGATGACCTGCACCGCCACCGCTTTATCACGAGATATACGCGCATCAATCACCGTCTATAGTTAGCGCCTTGTTTATTTCTAAACAACCTACTTACTACATTCTGTTGAAAACAGATTAGCTGATTTACTTGAGGAACCTGTTCGTATCTCTGATTTGGATTGCTGGTTGCATGTGGTTTCTAGAAAGAGTTGTTTATCTTTCAATTACTTAAGTCTTATCATAAACTTATCAGGCACGAAGCTACAAAAAAGCCATAGTCGTCTTTAGTCAGTCAAGTCAAAGTTAATGTAAAGCGGCAGTAACTTTACAACAACCTATTAGGAGTTTTAGGGGGAACACGAAAAGTCCACGTTAGTCACTTATTTTCACCTTCACTACACTTGTGCGCTCACACATAACTAAATTGAATATTTCACTACCAAAACTATACAATTTCATTCGCTATTTCACAAAATTTCATGAAAATGAAAATTCGTGCGACATGTTCCAACGCGATCCCGCCAAAAACTCTCTGCTTGAAAGTTCTTTGTAAAGTTATTTGGAATCATAAAGTATTTCCTTAAAAATAAAAGCTATGCATTGTCAGGAAAAAGTCATGAAGTAGAGTTGAATCTGTGTTGACTTCCCATATCCAATCGATTTATTTTCGTGGATGCACTAAATGTGCGTAGTCAATAAATATGTAGTGCAATAATAATAAAGCACCACGAATGTGACACAAACAAATAAATTATTATTAACCAATGACGGACTGCTTTTGGGGACCTCGCAGCATTAAGTGTGATTAGAACTGGCGTTCATACAAACATTATTTTCTTTGACATTCCAGAGTTTTCCTGTTAGGTTGGTTCACAAATAACAGGATCTTCTTAAAGACAAATTTATCTTGGTATGTAGCACTTCGGTAGGCCAAAAAGATCACAAAAGTTTAATTTATTCGTACTAGTGGTCGCCCAGTGATCGGATTTCGACAAATAGTAGTTTCTAATGCATTGTTATACGGGCTAAGTTTTTATCCAGTACGCAAATTCTAACCATGAATTCAGGGGGTCTAGAATGATATGCTGAATTCATGGTTACAATTTGCGCACTGAATAAAAACTTTTCCTGTTTAAGAATATTAGCTTTCTGCGCTCCTTGCCCTTTTAAATTTTAACTGTGCCAAATGTTATACTCCCCCGTCCGCGTATTTTTCGTAAAAAGAAGTCCAAGTTTTTGCTTCACGCATTAATCACAACACATCAATTAATGATCAATAAATAATAATCAATGGAGTTATTGATCTTAATATTCATCGAAATCAGTTAACTGACCGTTTATCAGTCATTGACTAAATATTTATATGTAAACACAAATTATCACTTCAAGAACGTAAATTTTAATTGAACGAACACTAGAATTGGAACACTTACCTACTCGATATGGTCACTAAAACCATTCAAATAGGAAATTTACACCCGCTGTGGTGTGGAAATGAATAGACCTGGACAATAAACATTTTGTTAAATCAAAGAACAGAAACATAAGGCTTTACTTGGTGTATCTAGTTGTTTGTAGTGATATGTTATATTGTTTGTGAGGAAAGGCAGAGGTAGAGTAGCCAGTCAAACGGCAGGATTATGGCAGTAGTAGCGGAAGTAATCTAATACGGCAATAGTAACATTATAAAAGATAAGATACTTTTTATTTTGTTTTCTTTGGTGGATATCCTGTTACGATTATAAGTATGTATTATAATTATGATATCATCAATTTTGGATTGTTGTTTAGCGAACCAACATTATTAGGTAGGCATAGAAAAAAGCAGCCGATCGGGTAATTCATTTTCTCAGCTATCAACAACATGAATATCATTAACAATATGAGCAACACACAAAATCCACACATACCCACAAAACGAAGGATTATCTCCACTCTTTCTGATAAACTCTACACTCAAATGAAATGTTCACGACCCAATTCAGTAAGAGTATTGTGCGTCACTCGATAACTGTAACGTCGCATTACTATGCGCCGCGGCGTTCGCACATCAGAAATCACTAGGTTACCGACACCACTCGATACATCCAATAGATTTTTTCTTCTACAACTGCATGATATATATGATAGTCGTAAAAAGCGGCTGGAGTATCGGCGAGTCGTAAAAATAGATGTTGTACGTTACGCTTTCCGCATCAATAATTCAAGATTACGGAGGGTGCGTCTAGCGTTTACTTAGATCTGTGGCGCTGGTGACGCCGTGCTACGGAGCTCATAACTATTTATTTGTCAGCTCATGTTTGTGGATTCGGGACAAAACTGCTAACTGCTACGAGGTAATGCTGTATAGAAGAATGCAGTTTGTTAAACGCCTTACACAATTTAATATTATGCAATTTTGCGTGTATCTTTGGCTACGCCCTAATATACATATAATATTATGGTGCTATACTGACAACTAAACCATTTTAAAAACAAGAAAATCTTACTTGTATCTTGACCAGAATCAATTCTGTAGTAATTTTATACTAAATTTTCATTAAAAAAAAAACAACCAAAGACAACTCACACAGGTAAATGAAAAAAGTGTACTAAACCGCGACCGATCACCAGCAACAACAATTCAAACATAGCCAAACTTCCCAACTGGAAGCCCAGCACACCACAGCTCTCCGTTCTGTTCACCCCTAGATCCACGCGGCACGTACTCCTGACATTACTGTATATCTTTTTAAACGCGACGCGTTATTTTTGTGACAGCCCTGGCTCTGTCCCCTGCGCGGTTTTATAGCATTTTATTGCCAAACATTCAAATATAAATATTAGGGCTTGTTATTTTAACGCTTCCGGATTTTGAACGTATCATTGTTGATTCGCAAAGTGCGTGTCTTTACTTCTCCACTCTTGTAAAACTTATCTGGATAAAGTGTGCTATCAAAATGTATTTAGATCGAACTAAAAAACTTATACCAACCTTCACACGGTATTTCTACAATGTGCGTATCTGTGGGTGAGTTAACAACCTGCAAAAGAACACAGGTCTGCCATTACCATGACAAAAATTCACTATAGATAGCGGTGATATAATTTTTAACTCTAAAATATTCACTGAAAACTTTTGTAAGGTCGCCAAAACTTTTTGGTAAGTTAGACGGAGGTCCGCGCATCTTATCTACGCGATTAAAATATATTCGAGGTCTCCTACTTCCAATGGCTGAACAATTGACATCTAACAATTGTGATATTTAAAAACAAAACAATTAAACCGTCTCGTTTTGGTCCAAACATCTCAGTACCAGGAAAAAACGCGTAGCTACCGGCATCCATTCAATTTCGCGTCTCTGGCAATAAAGCGTGATTGTCACGCACGTACACATTGCATAAAGCGGTATTACTGCCGACGGGCGGCCAGGGGACCAGCCGTGGGGGCAGGGGCCCACACCCCCAGGGTGGCGTTTAACGCACGAAGGGATTTTTTCAAAATAACATTTTTTTGAGCGGTGAAGTTCTTGGTTTTGACTTTGACGGTTATGGCCGATATTTTTTGTTGGTGCATTTTCTTGGACAGGGGTGCTGTTTTTCCAGCTACGGTGTTGGATAAAGTAATTAGGTAACGACTTCATACTTGTTTTGATGTGAGAGTCTGATCCATTTAACTAAAAGCGACGCGACATTTTATGTCTCTGCGCCTAACGTTTGCATTTACTCCACTTAAGACGCAGACAGCCGACTTTTAAGGACTTTTTATTGAAGATCACGCCTAAACGGCTTGTTTTATGTATTTGAAAAAATTATATATAAAACTAGACAATTTTCTTCGTCATTTGATATGTGAATATTTTAAATAATATTTTTATAACATAATGTAATTAATTGGTAAAGTAATGTCTATCGCGGACATAAAAACGATAATCACGCAAAAACTATCGGGCGTATTTCCATGAAACTTTCACCATCTAAAAGACAATTTAATCACCCAAAATTTAGTATACGGTTTTTCTTTGATATGTGTTTGATAAATCAACATGGGTTGTTTTTCGAAAAACTTGATGCGCGTTCAGGCGGGGTCTCTTGCGAGCGACGGGCGGCAGTGCATTTCTGTAGGTATCTGTCAGCTATCGTCGCCTTAAACTAAACTAAGTAGGTACGAGTTTAAGGTATAGAAGGGCGAGTTTGGGCCTGACCTCTTGCCCTAACCCATAGCCGTTAGGCCATCGCAAAAAAAAAAACAATATTTTATCACAAATTGTTGTATTTTTCAATATGAGTCGATAGTATACCGTGGACACATAACACTCAAACTGCAGGAAGGATTTGATGAGTGAAATTAATAGTCAACAATTATAGATCTCCGGTAAAAACGTTCAACAAAAAGATGGTGATTATAATGATTTAGTTTATGTTTTGAATCTAGATCGTGTATCACGTTTTGTGCCGGTTATTGGTAATGTGTGGCGAATCTCATCTATAGCAGCTTCTTAATTTAGAAGATGAGAGTTCTGCAATAACATTGATACACGTGTAGTTTAATATTAATTGAAATCGTGTAGATTCGGTTGTCTATTCTAACCTTATCATTTGATCCGTGATCATCTTGGTTAAAACACCTCGTCATAATCTACCACATAATTGAACTATCAGCATGTAATTGTCTTTTTTCAGGGAAATCTCCTTTCTTATCTATTCGGGAAGGAACCATTGCTCACCAGTTGTGCTCACGGCGTAGAATACACTTTCCGTTGAGGATAATATTGTCTACTGAAACAAAGAAGTATGCACGAGGTACATATTACAATGACCAAAGTATAGTAGTTTCAGTATTATAAGCAATTTTACCGAACAAATTAAATTACAACATGAGCACTAGGTTATAGCTCAATTTGCGCACGGTCGATATTATGTAATGCGTGGTACTTAGATACTTTTGCCCAAGTGGATGGAGCATCTAGACAAACTTGTGTTATTAACAACTGAAAGCGCAATAACATACCTTTATTATAATGTATTAGTATTTTTTGCGTAATCAACTTATGACTTACATAGTAGGTATCTACCTAGATCGTATGTACATATCTAAATTTTTTGAAAGAAAAATAAAATTTGCTACAACCCACCTACGTAGACTATTATGGTCAATAATGATGCTGTTCCTGAACGCCGCGTTTTCCAATCCTCTTCATTTAATTCTATTGCTATTTGCTTCTTCTTCATGCCAGCTTCTTTTCAAACATTCCTCTCAAATTCCTCTAGCAATTATAAATATTCGTCCTTTTAAATACAAGATGGGAAGTTTGGGCTGCGTCCCGCTAGCCATCGATTGACCGAATCCGGCGCTGCGGGATCGAAGCGTAATTCCTCGCGCGCTACGTGCTCTGCGTGCGTAAATACGCGCAATCGCTCACCCCATTACGCTACGATACGCTGGTAAGGTGCCAACATATGGGAGGTCGCGATTTTCAAGATGGGCGACGGGCAAGCTTGTCATAAGAACTCTAAAGCTTCTTGTAGCATATCATTTGAATTAACATGCTAATGGCCACGATCTGCTTGTATAGAAATTGGAAAACTCAATTTAAACGTCTTGCTATGTTTTAGGTATAGGATATTATAGACGGCATAACAACCGCTCCATCTCCACTTTCATTTCTCTTAAGGCTTGTGATTCTAGACAGTTATACGTAATTTTATACATTATTAGCTGTTAGGTGAGCGTGGTTTCTCATTGATGCTGAAATACATTTTAATTTCGTAATAACGAAGTGGCTTCGGCCCGCTACCTCCTCTGACTTACGCACCGCCTCAACGCATTACTCGGATCGATGTCGGATCGAAGGCAGCAATCAGCCTCCTTACAGCTGGAACAGCTTACTATCCCCATTGTTTCATCCCTCTCTCCCCCGCAGTATATCGCCAGCATTTTTCAAGTATCGCCATACAAGCTCCGTTAATGTATGAAGGTGGAGAGCAGTTGCTTATTATTTCTTCTGCTATTAAGGAGACAAACAAAGTAGGCTTCTACTTTGTTTAAAAGTTTGAACCGTTGATGGCGGCTTGTGGAATTACTGGTGGTGAGTTCAATTTCAAACAAAGAACTAGTTAGTTACTTTAGTGAGTTAAACACTAGAGTACATTTTGTTTTCTAAAAGGATTATTTATCTTTTAGATTCAAATTCTGTCTTTAGAATATCGTTATGCAGAATTCATCATCATCATCATCATTTCAACCGAAAGACGTCGACTGCTGGACATAGGCCTCCCCCAGGCTCCTCTACTTCAACCGGTCTTGTGCTTCCCACATTCAGCGGATACCCGAGGCCTTCACAAGGTCATCGGTGATCATGCAGAATTCCGAAATTTCAAAATTTCATTGAATTTCATAATTTCATTGTTGACAAACAACAGCTCAAAGGATATTTATGCATCATTCAATGTTGTCAACAACAATCTTTAACATTCAATTTGCAAAAACAACGCAATTATTTATATTAGTATTTATTTTTATAGCTTTGTTATGCGCAGGAGTCGCGGGATCTGTGACCTTGACGCCGGCGCTTGAGCACCTCTAGTAATTGCGTAGTAGGTTAATACATGTACGTCATCATAAGACGTGATGCCTTGTCTCCTTGGCATTCATCCAAGGAGTTCAGAAATGAACAAGATACCTCCTTTTTCCTGTTAATCAGTGAACACTTTATTTCCTTTAAACTGAGATTAAATTCTCATTCTAAGGACTTACGATCAAGGAAAACTAGAACTGAGTACTGCTAAAAGACGTTGCTTCCTTGAATGAGAAGAAGTCTTTGCCACCACTTCAGTGGAACATTATAAACTGCAAATATGTTAGACCTAGCTAGCTTGCGTGCAATAATACCTGAGCGCTTCACATTAACTGGGATAGTCATATTGTTTGGTGATGGAAATAGGTGTGGACAGTTCACTTTTACAACCAATTTAGAATATATAACTACTAAAGATTACTTACCTAATATGTTTTACCAGGAACTGAGATGAATCAGATAAGAAGCGTGACGTAGCCAATGCATTTATCAACAATTAATACAAGTGTCTCAATAAATCCCAGCACTCGTGCCTGAGTCAGTAGGTATGCTACCTCGCTACATAAATAAATGTCAATAGGTAATATTGTAAGAATGTGTGCTATTGTATGAAACTGCGTAAAGTTGCTGTCCTTGCGATAATCTATGAACTTACGACGCGCTTAGCAACTAGCTTTAATGGCTTACAAAGCTACTGAGGTACCAAAAGGAAGCTGTGACTGTTTTTATGGCTTCTCTAACATCTTTTTCTTCCCTAATTTAAAGGCGAACATCAGGAACCTTGTTATTGCATATATCTAGACAAAATCAAACTGGTTGATAATTGAATTGTATAAATAATTATATTTATGACATTGATTTACACTCAGTTATTATTTTAAGTCGCACACTGACTTATTTCTTTTTAATATTCTAAAATTAATTTATCTGTATTGCTTCAATTGCATTTTTTTTTACCTATTTTGGTATAGTAATTTTATTCTGGGTGCATCGTTTTCACACATAATTATATAAAGAATGTACTTTGTTAAATTGTATTTAAAACATTTTAAAAGAGTAACGGTGGAGTTTCGTGCCCGTTCTTCTCCATACGAAACTACATTTTGGAATGGGCGACTAGAATCAATTCTATTTTATAATGTAAATGTTGACGTTCAAAAGTGCCTTTTAAGTGCCTAATTGAAATAAATGTTTTGATATTCACTTTGACTTTGATTGTTTTTGTATTGTTTTAGGTAACATGATTATTTAATGAAGATCTTGAGAGGTGACAATTTGGGGTTTTCTATCACCTGAAAAGTTACGAGATTTCGATAAATAATTAACTAATATATATAAAATTACTCTGCTCTACTACTCATTGCATAGTAATACATGATTCATATCTTTTAAATTACCAATGCAGCGATGACTAACTAATAGTAGTGTTAAGTTTTTGTTTCAACTCTTCTAATTACCTACTAAAATAAACGTAAGTGATTATTGCGTCAACACTTGATTCAAACGTATCATAATTGCCGTGTAACATAAATATTAAATATTTAAATAATTGATATTTTTACTACTAATTATGAATAATTTTACATATAAAACACAAATTCGGAAGTACTTGTTCCACAGTTATTTGTATTTTTATGTATAGTTGTACATTAATTGGACAGATTACCATTCGCCCGTGCTCCTGAATGGCAAAAACGAATATTTAACCGATGTTACCGCGTGGATAGATCGCGAAACGAATTTGTTGAATAATTTATTAATGTATTCATATTTTTCATTTGAAATATGATTATTATAGGTTACACATGTAAATCGCCTGTTGTAGATACAAACAAAATATAAAAACAAGTCTTCATTGATTAATACTTTGGCTATGAATATAGAACTATTTACCTACACATTCAAAGTGTGTAATTTTAAACTTAAACCTTTGAAAATGTTCATGTGGGACAATACATAGATCGACCAGTGACTATAATGCTTGCTTTTTTCCAGCAGTGTTGCAGGGTAAAGTAGCCTGTCCGGGAGTGGTGCGGGTAAGGTAGCCTGTCCGGGAGTGGTGCGGGTAAGGTAGCCTGTCCGGGAGTGGTGCGGGTAAGGTAGCCTGTCCGGGAGTGGTGCGGGTAAGGTAGCCTGTCCGGGAGTGGTGCGGGTAAGGTAGCCTGTCCGGGAGTGGTGCGGGTAAGGTAGCCTGTCCGGGAGTGGTGCGGGTAAGGTAGCCTGTCCGGGAGTGGTGCGGGTAAGGTAGCCTGTCCGGGAGTGGTGCGGGTAAGGTAGCCTGTACGGGAGTGGTGCGGGTAAGGTAGCCTGTCCGGGAGTGGTGCGGGTAAGGTAGCCTGTCCGGGAGTGGTGCGGGTAAGGTAGCCTGTCCGGGAGTGGTGCGGGTAAGGTAGCCTGTCCGGGAGTGGTGCGGGTAAGGTAGCCTGTCCGGGAGTGGTGCGGGTAAGGTAACCTGTCCGGGAGTGGTGCGGGTAAGGAGGCCTGCCAAATATACCTATAGATAGATCAGTGACCATAATGCTAGGTTCTGCGATACCCACAAGGGTGTCGCAGGTGCTCTTCGGGGTGGAAACCAATTTTCGTTGAGATTATCAACCCTGTGTCATAAAACACTTTTAACAAGATACCAAGCACCATCGAGAAGACTTTCTCTTATAAAATCTCCCAAAAATCCACTTGCTCCCAACTAACTTATAATTATTAATTAAGACAGAATCTAATCAAATGCGTCGAAATCGTGCCGTGTAGTGCCGCTCACGCGTCGTGGTACGCGGAAGCGATTGCGATCGGCGCGTCATTAATCTGCGCGGATCACGAGCGGCGTGACTGCGCGTTGCCGTGCGCCGGGGCCTGGAGCCAGCCGGTGACGGGCGGTCGTCGTGGAGCCACTCCTAGGTGAAGCATTCTTGGGAACTTTTCAGTTATTAGTAGATCGATCAATTCCGGTAGTAACACTAATCCAGCTTTTTGCCATGGTTGGGTGTTGCTGGATTAGTGGTGTGCCACAGCAGCACAGCAGCAGCAGGGTACGAACATAATTCTTAAGTATGACCTACTTTTTACCATAATTATGTGGATCTTGTTGACCAAAATAATTAAATTATCATAATATTACCCACTAACTATACAAGCCACACATGATGATTCCTTTCATTTCTGTAAATACCTACTTGTTACTTTCGCGAACCAATTTTGATGATGATGACGATGACACGACATGTAACCCGATACTGACCAGAAAATCGCAAGAAAATTAGATTTTCGCGGGATGTTCTGATACTTTCGCTTTAAACCTTTTTCACATTGAAAATCATTACAAAAACACGAAGCCCAAGTGAGGGTGGGTAATCATCAAATAACTTCTCCCGCTCTGGATGAGGCAGGTGGGCATGTCAGACTTTTAATGACTCAAACCCACCTGTGTTCCCTCAGTTGCCTGTGTGCCAGGGGCCACGGTATCTCTTTCGAACAACCCGCATCCCTGGCAGGCAACGGCCCTTGCGGACCCCACCAGTTGGTGCTGGCATCTCTTTGAGGCGCGCATGAAACATAACGCGCCGTCGACCCGGGCTTGGTCCTTTCCGGGCAGCGAGCTACCAATTACTCGCCGTCCGCAAGCCCGCGCCTACGGTGGCCGGGAATCAGTCTGGGATTCCCGACGCCCAGGGCGTCTCCTGCGCAGGCTAGGGCCGCTAGAGGGCGCTATATTGCCTCTCCCTCACGTGCGCTGCCTCCCTCTTCGCGAAAATCACTGCTTCGCAGGAGGCAACGGCTACCCATGCACTCTAGCTCCATACCTGGCTTATTTTCTACAAAATTCCTTACAGAACTCCGAGAGCTCAATACCATAGTTTCTAAGCTTTGCTCTTTACAATTCAAGTACAAGTATGACAGATAGCAACTCGGCAGCGCCGCGACTGGCGCCCGCACTTGCTGATCTTGAAGTGTCGCCCAGGTATTTATTTATCGTTATTTATTTAACCGTTCCTTTTAATTGCATTAATCGTCTACATTTACCGAGAATTGTTGCATTCCATCGTTTAGCAGTAGCACATAATGCACGTGGAAATAGCAAAAACTAGCAGTAGGCACCTATTGTGTAGAGTCTACTTGAGATTTTTTTGATGATCAATTGGTTGGCAATAGAATTTAACGTTTTGAATGGTACAATGGTATTGCTCTTATTTTTTACAACTCAGTGCCGTTTATTTAAAAAGCCTACCATATAAGAAACTTGACAAAAACGTGACACTCCAAACCACACGTTAGTTTAAATATAATTATTTGCTACCCATGATGTCATAAAGTTTATTACTAGTATTAGAATTAGGTACGTTATCTCTTCCTGCCATTGTATTGACATTAATCACATATTATCTGTTAGATAACGTTTTCTTGTAACAAATTAAATTATAATACGTACCTACAACGTAACCAAGTACTAGGATGCCCATCTAACTAGTAATGCAATATTAAGCCTATGTCCTACTAATATTACAAATGTGAAAGTTTATGAAGATGTTTGGATGTTTGTTATTCAATCACGCAAAAACAGCTGAACGGATTTGGATGAAATTTGCCACACAGATAGATTATAACCTAGATTAACACATATAATACTTTTTATCCCGGTAGTACGTTCCCGTGGAATAATTTCCGACCTCCACAAGGGGGCAAAGCCGCGGGCGGAAACTAGTCTTCTATATTGTTCTACCTATTGTGTTATTCGCCCAACCGTTTTTCAAATTCCTCACGATTTAACATCTGCACCCTGGTCACCTTTACACACAACACGCAGACCCTAATGCCCCGACCTCAAGATCACCCTAATTCCGGCCAAATCGAACCCATTCAGAATTCCGTGCATTCTTGGAAATCGCGTGAACATCTTCGTCCGAATAGTTATAAAGTACGGTAATGTTGTCCGGAGGCGGTCGCTTGTCCGGCCGCTGTCCGGCTGTCCGATCCTCACAGGTGTATGGACTACACGCACGGAATCGGAGATATGCGGATGAGTGGCACATATCTTTAGGTGATGGCAACTTTGTGGGGCTATACTATGGACGATTTGGAGCTTTAGGCGTTATTATAATTTAAGTGAGTTCCTTAACGAAAAAGATTTTGTAATTTAGTGTGTATTTTTTAATAATATTTTTTTGTGTACCTTTTGCATGCCTACATGGTAAAATATGGCTGATCTTGTAATCCTTTTTGTCATCTGCTATACCCATATTTGCAAAATTAAATTATCTCTATCTCTCACATTGCTTGCGGTTTATTTTTGAAAAATTATTATTCTTTTCAGAAATCATCAAAAGTAATAAGCGTAGTCTCATTTTATTCAGATTTTAAATTGAATTGAATTGAAATTGAAGGCTGAATCAAAAAGTCTACTTTTTACGATACGCATTCTGCAGCCTGAGATTTTCATTAAGCATGTGAGAAAAACTCGATCTCATAAAATTGGCCAGGTCTACACAGTGCCACACGAAGTCCATCCGTTACTAAGTGTTCCACACGCGACTGATCTACGTTAGCTCCATCCAGTCGCATGTGGCCGCCATCGCCGCGGGACTAGTGTTCTACATGCGATTATATTTGTGTTATTCTCTTATTATCGTTATTCTTTGGTATTGTTAGGCAATTCTGGGACCTACTTGGCTTAGGGTTTTTTTTTTTGTGTGGGGCGTGTCAGACTAAAACCCACCAGTGTTCCCTCAGTAGCCTGTGTGCCAGGGGCGGCGGTATGTCTTTCGAACAACCCGCACCTCTGGCAGGCTTGGCTAAGGGTTAGATGAAACACCTCTTCGGTTTTTGAACAAATTCTTTATGATTATCCTCCTGCTCGTAGCCGGCTTGATATGGCTGTCCATTAGCCACCTTCTAGTAGACACCATTAGACACCCCGTTGTAGCGTTATCATCAAATATATTTCGAAAATTCCAATAATGGTACACCTGCATCGTGATCTGCTATCAATCCACTTACTAAGTTGCGTTTTGCCAAAATTGTGACTTGAGGCATTTAGGACGGTCGTGCTTAAACTACCAGCTTTCCTGAGAGGATAAGCGAGCTAATCTGTAAATGAGTATAAAATAGCGCGCACCATAATATGTGCCGGCCTGGGGCGCGCGGTTTATGAGCGGGTGACATGCGACCGGCGCTCGCGCAGCCCTAGACGCTGCAAAAAAGTACCGCGACACTTGCAAATGTAGGAATTACGTTTTTTTTACGTATTTTATGATTTTTACAGACGATCTCGTAGTGGGAGGAGTCGATCGGGGAGTCCCCAGTCTCTTACCCTGTTCTAAGGGTGTCAGGGGTGGGGTTACGGACCGAATGGGAGTCTAAGTGCGGAAAAGGGAGTCCCATCATCATCATCATCATCATCATCATCATCATCATCATCATCATCATCAAGGGTGTCAGGGAAATGCAAGGACATGCGACAGTATAACTTATAAAAATAAATAAATGAAACTTCGGAGCCATATCGGCAATGCCCTCAGTGCAAAAATCAACAGAAACTGTACCTAATTTATTAAATCGATCAAGAACGGAACGGGAACGCCACTCACATTCTCAATGTATAGATATCTAAGGACGTAATAATTAATTAGGTGTCTAGTTCATACGTGTGTTGTTACATGTGATATTAACCTTTAAAATAAAACATCCCGACATCTATTAACGCATAATATATTGATGTGATAGATAGTCTTGTGAATTATATGTTAAGTAAAGATTGGAAATAGAACTGTTTGTGTTTTGTTATTTTCTATAGTATGACTTCAATCCTGTGGTGAAAAAGAAACCAAACTAGTTGAATTTTGAAGGAAAATAAATGATAATGATGCTGAGAAAAGGTATGAAGCATTATACATTATTTAAAACCAAGCAGTACGTACAGATAACGATGACAGTAATCACACCATAAACAACAACTAAGTTAACTAAACCATCATAGAAACCTCAGTAAAATACAACCGCTGCGTAAAGAATAATTCAAAACCCATAATTGAAAATCCAAAACCACTTTCAATAACCAATAAAGGTAACTACCAAAACGGGTAAAGTCGCGGGCCGAAACTAATTTCCTAAAGCCCTCTTGCCCCAAGGCCGGGCAGCGTCGGTAAATCAAGAGGCGTCATGTGGACTCCGGTATTTATGCTCATACATCGCGATTAGACTTACGAAATCATATTTTATTGGCGCAGCTCGCACTGACGACTCCGAAGGTTAACACTCACTAATTGATTGTTAGATGCATTTCACAATGTCCAACATCATGGTTTTTTCCGTGAGAAAATAGTTAATCAATGTTTTTGGTGAGAATTTCTAGTACTCTTTTGATTGTGACATTACCAAGCAGAAATTCCAAAACTGTCTTACCTTCAACTCACATACATTATTGCGATACTTACTTTTAGTAATGTTCGTATAACCTATCTGCTGCTTCAAAGCTCATCGTCAGTCTCCTGCTCTTATCCTAATTAATTTAGAATCGACGCAACATGTCCTTTTCTTCAATAAGTACTTCTCTATTACTCGACATTTCTTAGTCTCACCCCCTTTTAACCATATCAGCATTTACACAGTCCATTCATCATTTTTTTAGTCTTCCCCTACTCTAATAGCCATCAACGTTCGTACTCAAAACTTTCCTTACGGCATTTCCCTCATTCTTCCGTATCACACGCCCATAATATGACAACCGATTAGTACACAACTGTTCAGTTACCGGTGCCGATATTTTACGTACTCATTTTTTATTTAAATATCCATCCGTGGAACACTACGCATCTCTGTTAGCATTCTCATCTGAGCTGCATGAAATTGCCTTTCAATCATCCTTTTTGTGGTGCACGTTTTTCTGGTTTCTGACCAATACAAGATAACTCTTTTCTATGCCGTTGCGTTCTGTGTTGTTGTTTTCATAGTCGTCTTCTGATTCCGCTGTTATCAGTTTCTGGTTTTTGTAGATATCGCTGGTCGCTTTCTTGATCTTATATACCTGTCTCCAGCTATGTCCTTCCAAAACTTGATTCCTATGTCGAAGTATTTCATGTCCTGTTTTAGTTTGTCGTTCCATGTGTAAATTGGTCGTCCGACCTTCTTAGAATTAGCCATATACTGCATTGCTATATGCAATAGGTGTGATTTATCCTGTCTGAGGACGTGTGCTAAGCACAACCTGTGGTTCTTGATGCGTTTTGTTACGGTTTTTTCGTCCAAGATTTGGTGCATTTACTTAATTCTTGGTTTATTCCGGGCGTGGTTATTAAAGTCTCACATGATAACTCGTTCAAATCTTCTGAGTCTTGATCTGGTCGCCTTGGTGTGGGTCGATACTTTTAAGCCATATATCATACGAGGTACGATAACCATTCGGCACATAAGTCTAGCTAACTTCCAGTCTATCTTTGAGTTTAGTATGAATGGCATTGACTTGGCATTTCTCGTGCCCTGTTGGCATCGTTTTCTAATTGTGCTTTTTCTGCTTAAGGCGGTTGTTATGTACGTGTCATGTGCCTAGGTATTTGATTTTGTCCACTATGGTTATATTTATTCCGTTCAAGTTCACGTTGGTCGTTTGCTTTGATGCTATGGTTTTTGTTTTGGTTTCATTTATTTGAACGCTATTAGTGAGGGGCTTGTGGCTAAGTAACAATAGCTGTACGGGTCGATCGACCAGATTAAGCTAAGCTTGCCGCTATTGGTCCGTGGATGGGTGACCATCTTTACATACCAAGACCCCTCCGTGCCTCGGAAAACACGTTAAGCCGTTGGTCCCGTCTGTCATTTGTGGATCTTTGACAGTCGTTATGGGTCGTCAGAAGCCCGAAAGTCTGACAACCAGTCTTACCAAGGGGTATCGTATTACCCAGTAACTGGGTTGTGGAGGTCAGATAGGCAGTCACTCCATGTAAAATACTGGTATTCAGCTGCATCTGGTTAGACTGGAAGCCGACCCCAACATAGTTGGAAAAGGCTAGGCAGATGTTGTAGTAAGGGTTAATGTGGTATAAGATGCGCTCTAGTCCTTTTAGATCATCTGTAATGAAGATAAGGTCGTCCGCAAATGATAATATCAGGGGGAGTGAAATTACGCGGTCCATTCAAACAAAACCCATTAAATCAAACTAGATCATAGTTTGATTTAATGGGTTTCGTTTTCAAGGGTTTTAAGGACTTCGTTGATGACCAATGTAAAAAGGTGACGGGACAGGGGGCACGTTTCTCTCTGATTGCCATTACTTCTTCTTACGTCGGTACTGCGCTTTGTGCTTTGGTTATTGGCTTTGTTATTTTAACAGTAGGTATCTGAAGGCCCTATTTTTAATGTTTCCAAGTTGGACACCGGCTGCGGTATATCACCCGCACACCTGACAGACATCGGCCCTTGCTAGCCCCGTCACATTGTGGTGACATCTCTTTGAGGCGCGCGTGGAACACAACGCGCCATTGACTTGGGCTTGGCCCTTACCGGACAGCGAGCTACCCATTACTTGCCGTCCGCAAGCTCATGCCTACGGTGGCCGGAAATCGGCCTGGGATTCCCGACGCCCAGGGCATCTCCGTCTTCTGCGGCGGATAGGGTCGTGAGGGCGCATAGACTACCTCTCCCTCACGTGCGCCGCCTCCCTCTTCGCGAGAATTACTGCTTCGCTGAAGGAGGTGACGGTTACCCATGCACTCTCGCTCCGTACCAGGGCCAGTGCCTGGACCAGGGCCGGACGCAAGAGATCGCCGCCGCCAATCGCCTCCACGAGGACACGGTGGTGCTCCGCCCAAGCCGGGCAGACCGCCACCGTGTGCTCCACCGTGTCCTCAGGGCAATCTTCGCAGTGTAAACACCCGGGCGTTTCCTCCCGCTTTATCTGAAACAGGAACCTCCCGAAACAACCGTGTCCGGTGAGGACCTGCGTCAGGTGGAAGGTGATGGCGCCATGCCGTCTCTCAAGCCACTCCTCAAAGAGGGGACTTACCGCCGCTATCGTGGCGTGTCCATCATTCGTTGGGTTGATTCTTTTATTTGGTATTTTTTGTTATGCAGGCTTCGTATTTTGTTTTGGTAGAATTTCTATTGAGAGTGGCATGGTTGCATTGTTTATGCTTATGCGTAATTGGTTCAATGATACGTAAGTAGTTAAAAGTCAAAACATACTATTAAATGCTCAATAAACAATAAAAATGATCTAAAAGTATATCGCAATACCTAATCTTACCATTTAATCATCTTATCCATTTGTAAATGTAAAACAGCCTCTAAGGGCCTTACCAACTTAAGCTACTTCTTATTTCGGGAAAACTTCCCGATGTTTCTCACAGCAGGCTGACGTTCCATCGTCTCAAAGCTAGTAACTTGCAGCTCCGCAGCTCCGATGTCAGGGGCAGCGGGATGTCATCATTATGATGCGAGTGAAATCAGCGATCCGCCAACCAATGGTTTTCAAAAGATCGTCAGCAGCTCCAACGTCGATCATGAAAATAGAAAAATTAAATGCATTAATAAGTGGTTTTAAAAGGACAGGGAACTATCCCACTTCTGATGTCAGAATAAGTGGCTTTATAAATGTAAAGTTGTGTATATATATAAATAAATATCAAGGTTTGAATGTCAGAATGGTTACTGCTTATTTACTGTGTATGAAGGTTCTTATGAATATGGTTTGTAGGGAAAGAATTTAATGAAGTAAAGCACAGAAAGACAAGACAAGACATTTATTTCAATTAGGCTTGTCATTATTTAATCAGAAAGCTAGTCATCCGTTCCAAAACTAGGTCGTCATGGAGAAGAAAGAAAAGAAACTCCATAGAAACAGTATTTAAATATTCCATCCACACATCTCTTACATTGCTATGAATTATCATTATCCTACATACATTTAATTACAACTCTTGGACCTTTGTCCAAGATAAGTCGGCATTATTACAACAACATGGTTATAATAAGCAACAATTATGGTATATCATTAAATAACTTACATTACATCCGGTCAACCTGTTCCACACAACAACGGCACTAGGACTAACCAACTGAACACCTACCGAGCAACTCACCCGGTAACGTCATTACAATCCTTTTTATATCCTACCAATGTAAATTTACGTTAAACATTTCCCGCCATTTTGAACAAGTTACAGATCGTCACACATTTTGGCTTATTCTAACACAGATATTATTAAATAACGGATAAGTAGTGAAAACGTTATAAAACATCTAATAGTTACTAAGCAATTGAATAAGAACTGATTCGTAATTTAAGACAGTTAAAAGTATCAATGTAAACTGACAGTATTGTGCCAGTCATTTCAGTCAGCGTATTATATTAAATAACACTAGAAATCTTAAAATATATCACAAGTATAATTAAATACGACGTAATCATTTATAGTAACAACATCCAAGTTATTTTCAAAAGTTAAGACAGTTATGTTTGTAAACTTGTAGTCAAATTAAGCACTTCTACATTTGTTCAACGCTTCGTTAATGTGACAGATGACATTATCCACCAAACAATATTACAATATCAAAATAAACAATCTAACACACGTATCAGATAGATACTTTTGGAACAAAACAAACACAGTATGAAAAGCTTAAAGATCTCTACATGTTTTCATTAAAAGATCATTGATCTTTCTCCATTGACACACGTTAAACTTAATCATTTTTATTCTATTGCGATCAATACCTGTGGCTTTCAAAAGTAATGACCCATTTCGTGTATCGCGAAATCGATTCGTATGTGGAGCCATAAGCCGGAAGGCATTAGTCGGCCTTCGAGGATCCTAGCCACTAATAGCGCAGTAATCCTCGCAGCGTGGCCATTGATTAGCCACGGAGCAATAACTGCGCCAAAAAACTGTGCCATCGTGAACGGAAATAGACGTTTGTCTAGCATTTGTGCGAATTGTGAAACTACAAGTAATCGTGTGCAAGGAAATGAATACAATTTGTACGTTTATTTGTAAGTCGATGTTGTTTTTTTTTTTTGTAACTGCCTACTTTTGAGGAAGCCCTCACGTAACAAGGTATTTTTTGTCAATTTTCTCAATATTAATCTTCGTTATGTTTGAACATACTCCCCGCGTGGCCCTTCTATGTCATAAGACTTCAATATAACTAACGAAATGTGTGTGTACTATAAGTAGGTATACCTCTACGCAACCGTTCGTGGATAGGTGCTGTGTTAGGTTATGTTCAAAACGGACATTTTCCTAAGACTCGTTCCGGACTTCCTAAAGTTTCTGCAGTCTTGTTGTTGTTGTTGCTATATGATTTTGTCTACATAATTATATAATAATGAAATTTGTGAGAGTAATGCGTTACCAAACTATGTAGTTATTGAGCACTGATGAAATGTACTTTACTACCATTATGTCTCATATTTCTAGCTTACATTTATTTCCTAACGTTTTGGTGTTATTTCGCAATAGCAGAACGGTGTCACAGCAGTCTTGTATTGTTGTTATAGTGCTGCGCTGTCGCAATAACATGTCTGACACGTTGCGCACAAAACATGTTGTTCATCGAATAGCTGCGGTTTTTGCAAGGTATAGATTTTGTGGTAACTTCTGGATTGAATTGTTCACGCAGAGTGTATGATATAGTTAATGTCAATTTCTCTGATCTAGGTGGCTAACTGGTTATGGTATTCCCTCTTAAAACATTTTATAGGATTTGTCCATCGAATGTTCTGTGTATCGAAATTTCATTCTTGTAATAATAGTCTTTGAACCTCTCTCAATAGATTGGTGGATGGTTAGACGTTAGATAAAGGCTTGAAGCAAAAAAGTTTGAATGAACTGACTCAGCTCCTACATTGTATGGCACCCAAGCCCGGGTCAACAGAAATATAATAACACTAAACGTAAAGTACTAGAAACATAGCTGTTATTAATATCTAAAAGGAGCATAAAGTCTACACACAGTGTAAGCGATTCGGAAGATTTCCCCACTCCGGCCGAGTTTAATGGCAATGTGTTTGAGGTAATGGCTAAAGTTACTTACCGGTGGGATATGATGACTTAGCTGTAGAAGTGGTATTCCACTTAAAACTTGGCGACGTGTAGGTAAAGGTTAAAGACACGAGAGCCTACTGTGACATCTATGATTATGCTGAAAGCGCACACGTTTAAGTATTATCAACATACCATGGGAGGTTCCTGTTTCGTATAAGGCGGAAGGAAACGCCCGGGTGTTTCCCCTGCGTAGATCGCCCTGAGGACATGGTGGAACATACGATGGAGGTCGGTCCGGCTTGGTCGGAGCACCACCGTGACCTTGTGAAGGCGATCGGTAGCGGCGATGTCTCGCGTCCGGCGCTGGTCCTAGCCAAGGTACGAAGCGAGAGTGCATGGGTAGCCGTCATCTCCTTCTGCGAAGCAGTAATGCTCGTGAAAAGGGAGTCGATGCACGTGACGGAGAGGCAGTATATGCGCCCTCACAGCCTTTGTCGCCGCAGGAGACACCCTTGGCGTCGGGAATGGGATTCCCGACGCCAAGGCTGATTCCCGGCCACCGTAGGCGCGGGCTTGCGGATGGCGAGTAATGGGTGGCTCGTTGTCCGGTAAGGACCAAGACCGGGTCGACGGCACGTTGTGTTCCACGCGCGCCTCAAAGAGATGTTAGCACCAACTGGTGGGGTCGCAAGGACCGATCCCTGCCAGGGGTGCGGGTTGTTTGAAAGAGATACCGTGGCCCCTGGCACACTGGCAACTGAAGGAACACGGGTGGGTTTTCGTCAGTAAAAGTCTGGCACGCCTTCCCGCTCCACCCAAAGTGGGAGAAGATATTTGATGGTTTTCTACCCAAAAAAAAACATGCCATCCCACACCGTATTATATCTTTCACCATCATGCTTATAGAAACACGGTACAATTATTCATTACAATAAACCAAATTAATAGCTATGTTTTCGAAGCTAGTCATAATGGCAAGTTACATTTATAAGCGAAGAGATCAGAATGAGAGAACTTACCCTTACTTAAAAGCCTGGTCAGCGAGAGTAGAGATGTGCGTTTGATGAAATAAATTCGGTATCTAAAGTAACGGGTACCGGTGCTAGATACTGGATACGAGCCGCTTGGCAAGTTTATGGGCCAATAAAACTTTGAGTCTGTGTCCCCGCGGTGAACATCACGGTGCCGTACCGATAGCAAACGCGATTAATTATACTTTTTATGATCGTACAGCGAGTGTCCCTAGTTCCCTACATGTGGATCGTGCGAAAAAGACGTCAAAATTTACGGGTTAAAGGCTATAAAGAAGAAAATAATTATCGTGACTACAAATTAGCGGGCTTCAGAAGGAGTAATTAAACGAAGACTAAATGGATTATTTACATAATTTTTGTTTATTTAGAAATTGGAAAACGAAGAACTTGTTTTATGCTTCTCAAAGCTGCCGGAAATATATTAAAAAACAAGTCGATTTTCTTTAAATTGTTGATGTGTTTTTTAACTGTCGATTTTACACTTCTTAGGACTTCAAAATCGACAAAAAAACTACAAAATGTTTACCAAACTTTCTTATAATTTTCCACTTTCCATAACTTTCATTGTAATTAAACGGTATCCCAGTTGCGCTGCGTTCGGTACCGCTCGTTTCGTAAAGAGGACAATAAATTCAAGGTTATTTTGTTATTACAGTCAGATTGTATAACATTTGTGGGTGATAAAACGTTATCATGGCACTAACTCGTGCTACAATAACTTCATATTTCACACGTTCACATCCGCACCGCACGTCACGACGATATTATTTCTCTCTCATTGTTCTAAAAATGTAATTATTTTAGTAGAGGATTTTTTTTAAATACCTATTTATGAAAATCTTGTGCACATTTAGTTTACCTACACAAATAACTTTAAATTAATTTTAAAACTCACACGGCCTGCTATCAAAAGAGGTTAAACCGTGGTGCGGAAAACGATATAGAAGTTAAACGGTCTATGGGGACACCTGTAGATTGCTTAGAGTCGAGTCGGGTGGTCGCTAACCGGACCTCCCAAGACAAATAAATATACGAACTGTCTAATATTTTGTTATTTATATCGCCATTTGTTGCTTTTTAAAATTAGATTATGTCGCCAAACAGGTATCACAAAGTCAAAAACGGCAAAAATCTTTTACAATAATTGTCAAATTAAATTATAACTGTATCTGATTATTTTAGTCGTTTCGACGATAAAATTGTAGTTTCACAAACAAAAATATGTTATTTCAACTATAAATATGTCAACTTGCGGCCATTAATACATTAATTATTCATTATAACGTATTTACACGAGCGAATAAATACGTTTTTATGGTTTCTGGTACCCAGGCCCGCGACCCGCGAGCCGCGACCCACCTCTAATGAATGCTAGCAATGATTGTCATCATAAAACTTGGTAGGTTTATTGTACGCCATTAGAGATTCAACATGTCGCTCGACATGTTTCTTCAACTTGACACGGCGATTCAATAAATAAAAGATCATTACTAAATAAGATAAAACTTAATTAACTTACGTTTATTTCCGTGATCGCCTGGGAACGGAAAAAAACTGCATTATTTTGTAAGATTTCGTTATTTTAATCTTTAGGTGATTTACTTGACAGTCATAGTCAATAAGACTATATTTATGTGTATTGGTCTAGAGAGTGTGAGTACAAATGTCAATAGCGAGATAAAATATATCCAATGCTGGTCTGGTCCCCCCGAGTGGGTTCCCGCATTGTCGTTGCGGGGGGGCTCAGTAACCGTGGTCTCCCAGCCACGGTGAAGCGAGGAGGAACCCAAAGGTGGCCGCTCGTCAGGACTTATGCCTTCAAGCCGTATGCCTTCATGACGTAGCGGCCAAAAAGTAGGTTGCGGTGAGGTGCACCGCAACTGAGGTGGGCCGCGATGTCGAATGGGAGGCGTCGCGGCTGAGGGTTGCGGGCTGCGGCAGAGGAGGAGTGCCGGTGCTTTTGAGCAGCGCTCTTCCCTTCCGTGGCCTGGACGGGGCCGCCACCGTTTGATGGCGGACGCGGTGGGGACGCAGGGGAAGAGGAGTGTCGGTATAGCGTTGGCCGCTCTCCCTATCCCCTGCGGCCGAAAAGTGGTAGGCGAGACGGCGCGTTGTGTTCCACGCGCGCCGTCAGAGATGTCAGCAACAGCTGGTGGGGTCCACAAGGGCCGATGCCTGCCAGGGGTGCGGGTTGTTCGAGAGAGACACCGTCAGCCCTGGCACACGGGCAATTGAGGGAACACGGGTGGGTTTTAGTCAGTAAAAGTCTGACACGCCCTCCTGCTCCACCCAGAGCGGGAGAAGTCATTCGATGATTTCCCACACCCCACAATAATAAAAATGCTGGTCTGGTGCATGTTAGTATGAATGCCCACTTTTGTCAACCACTGGAACACCCGATTGCCAGAATTAATTAACATTGGTGAAGGAAACAGGAACGGTGTCCAACTTACGTGTGTGGTGGCCAACTTAGTTACAGCTACGTGCTTTCAAAACTAATATCGTTCGATTTGAATGGCACTGAAAAAAAAAATACAGTGACCCTAACAATAAAGAACATAACTCACATTATGGGGGCATCTGAATTCATTCCAGCATTCATTCTACATTTCCAAATTATTGAAAGTACTAACCAACAAACATTCTCACATACATTAAGCTACATCCATAGTCAGTTCACTTATTTAATTAAATACAAGTAGAAGGTAGAGTTAGTATATCAATTTCGTTGAATTTGTTTCTAAGAGACTCACGAGGACCCATTTTATAGATTTCGCGGATTGCCTTCTTTTGTAAAATTAAAATTTAATCTACGTCAGCTGCCGATTCCCACAGCAGAATGCCATAAGACATAATACTGTGAAAATAAGCCTAGCTGTGGCTACATCAGTCAACTGCCTTATTTTTCTTACTTAGTAAGCAGCTGAGCTTAATCTGCTGGAAAGACCTCGAATATGGGCATCCCTTTGCAATTTTGAATCTAAAATAATTCCTATAAATACAATTGCCGAAATAGCATCTAGTTTCTTGCCATAAAGTTTTAAATTTAGACCTATTTAAGTTTTCTATTATTTTGTACAAACTTTATACTAAAAGTTAAATACACTACGACTTTCTGATACTCATATTTATGTTAGTGGAGGTGAGAATTGCGGAACCACCAGGCTTAGCACGAGAACCGTAGAGAAGCGTTTTGTCGACGGAAGAGTAGACAAAAATGACGTTTCCGTGTAAACAATTGACAGTTTTGTATTGAGAAATGCAGACCAGTAATTTCTATTTTATGGTAGAGTAGAAATATAAAGCGTCATGCTAAACCTGCAGTATTAATATTTATTCCATCTTCAATTGGCGTCGATATTTTTGCTCTATTTCTTTTTACAAAACGTTTTAAGACTTTTACTAAAACTTTATGTACAAAAGAGAACAGTTGTATTTATTTAATTATTTGATAATATTCAATAAAAAAAAATTTTTCTTTGTTGTGTAGGCTGAGGAACCACAGTTAAGTAATTATATTTTAGCTTTAATGCTTTGTGGTCTGCTATTTATTGAATAAGTCAAATTATTTATTACAAATATACTCATAAAAGGCACTTTTGAACGTCAACATTTGCAATAAACTGAATTGATTCTAGTTGCCCCTTGCAAAAGATAGTTGCGCATAGAGAAGAATGGGTAAGAAACTCCACCGTTACTCTTTTGTTTTATTATTTTAATTTTAATTTTTAGATTTTTTTTAAATGTTTTAATATCTTTAAAAAATCTGTGATAACTTTATCTTAATTTTTAAGATATTTTCCGGCGGATGGTCTGCGAGAACTGCAAGACCACACGTTAAGGGCTGCAGTTTTCATTTACAAATTCCCAGATAGTACCTATATTCTACTTCTAGAGAGACTACTACTGAGAGACCACACTGGGAATTATTTTTGCGAATTCCTAGAGTGGTCTCTCAGTACACACCCTTTAAATGAGTAATTAGCTTTATATTTCCTCACTGACCGACCTTGAAAATTCAAAAGTACCTGTAAAAGATTTAAATAATTGAAATAAATCCTTGAGTGTTTTTCTTTGGGGCTCAACCCCTAAGAAAAAACTCATTGCTTCTATTATTTGCTAATAAACTATTGTATTGTGTATGTATTGTATTCTATACAAATGTATTTTGTGTCAATAAACTTATTTTATTTTATTTTATTGACTAAGCTTATAAGTTATTACACATACTAGTATTAGTACAACAACGTGGTTCAGAAAGCTAGAAATACTCGTAACATGCAACCCGCTGGACCGCTTGCCCCCTGGCTCGGCGCCTATTTATATCCTAATCGTAGACTTTAGTGTTACAGCCAATAAAATGGATGCCTGAGACACAGCTAAAATCGAAACTGCTGGAAAGTTGAGTGGTGCTGATGGACTTCACATAAAGTGTTCATTTGTGACGAATGCACGTTTCTCTTACGAACATCACACAACATCACGCCTGTAATCCCCGAAGGGTTAAGCAGAGGTGTGCCTGTAGTATATAGGTACACCCACATTTCGCCAGTTATGTTTTAAGTCTCACGTAATAGGGATCGAACTTTTTGCCATCAACCGGCCAAAAATCCATACTCTGGGCTGCTACTTACAAATTCCAGATGGAAAAACCCGATATCACATTGCCCGACCCGGGAATCGAACGTAAGACCTCATGCTCAGCAGTAACACTCACAACCACTAGACCAACGAAGCGGCTCTCTTACGAACTAGTACAACATAATTACATCTTGCAGTAAAAAGAGACGAAATGTGCTGAGTATTGTAATTAAAAATTAATTAATCATTCTGAGATCAATCTAGAATACTTTTAGCACGCATGTGTAACATGTAACCTGTAGCAGAATCGTAATGTATTTTAATAATCGCGTAAATATTCCACATCTTCATCCTCCGTAATTACAAAATGACACGCTCCCGTACAATCGTCACCGGTGCAATTACTGAACATTTTATAATTATAATTAGCGAACCTATCTCTGGTACGTAATTAACGCGACATGTCCGTAATTATAATAAAATCTATTTTTATTCCATCGGGTAGCCGGTAGCGGGCCCTTGCCACGCAGATTGACTGTGGCCAGCAATGTAATTTATGTATATGTATGCAGAAATGTACAAAGTGGGCGCTCGTTTACGATCACGACATCGTAATCACCGGGAGGTGTTAACAGGAATTTAACGTCCCTAATTATATTGATTTACAAGCCAAATAGTACTTGACGCGCGTCAGCGGTCAGCATCACTCTTATACTTGTATTTTGGTATTAGGATGGTCTTCGTTAGGTGTGGTGTGATAGTTTTTGAACGAGTGTTTGGCCTTTATTTTAGTCTTAAAGAAAACGTTGTGTCGACTTTTATACCATTTACAAATTTTGCATCTCGATTAAAAATACTACAACTCCTGTACAATATCATGAATTTAAGAATTTCAATGCTTGGATCACACACGAAGGTGCTCTTTTAAAGAGCTAGCTGCAAAACGTAAATCTGCTTGTAATGCGCGGATTATACCATAGAGATAACTCCGCGATACTCTACTAGCGCAAGTCACTGAATGCAAGTTCATAACTCGCCCTATTATTAACTGTCACTACTAAGCTCTGCCACTCAAACTATCTTATCAGGCAGGAGCGACTCGTTCTATTGCCCTCAATGATTGCGTATCGATGGATTGTCATCGGTCAACTTGATCATTGTCGGGTGTAACCGGTAGACCTGGCGTTGCTCTCAATCTGATGTGACAGTTAAACGGCTATACAGGTCTTCTTTCGCAAGTGCCTTGCCTGTAGACCAATTCTAATTTAAGCTAGTATGTGTTACTTAAGTTTTAAATTACCACATTTAAGACTTAGGTATGTTCAAATATGCCAACATACGTCAAACAATGTAGCATCTTCAGTAGGGGGATACTAGTAGCTGTTCAAACAAAGACATTAGGTAGGTGCTTATGACAGTGATGCTACAAACGATAACAGAGCGAATTTTGCTATTTTGTATACTTATTTCCAAGCCCTAGTTGTTTTTGTGTCCAACCAGGATGGCAAGCGCAGGTTGTTTATTTCACGAGTGAGTGGACTAGTGGCCAGTGTTGGCATCAAGCCGCTCTATTAGTCGCCATTCGACGGAGTGACCTGTCGCCAAGGAAGGTCGCCCGGTACTGATGTCTGACCAGTATGGCAACTTATTGAAACTGGCACGTTGGCATCTATGTGGATGGGACCGTTTGTATGTTGAATTGTGAGGAAGTTTTTTGTTCCTAGGTTTGTTCTAATCCTTTAAGTTGTTAGAATAGTTTTTGTTGTCTGTATTATGACTGGCTCTGCAAACAAAGGATCACTCTTTGTTTGATTTCTTGGCGAAAATCAAACTCCTAAGAACAAAATCCGTAGTTTCGGACAAGTTACGGCGTTCCCTACCCCTTACCCTTTACAGACGTATCATTAGTTTCAAGAGGATTTGACAGTCGCTGCTACTTCTGTTAGGTATTTACCCATCCGTATTTTTTTATTGGACCCTTATTTTGACGGATCTATTACTTTTGGACGGGTCCGTGTCTTCGTTGACGGGCTTAAGAATAGAACCCCTGATTTGTGAATAACAATCCAATCATAAAATGATAATTAGCAGATTTTGGCATGGATTCTATTATGTATAAGAATTTTTTGATTTTAGATTTTTGATTCGTAAAATTAAAGCTTGATTATTTTCTTGGTAATTAAAAAAAGAAAGTTACAATTCAACTTTGCGTAATAGAATTCCTTTCTCGATCGACTCCAGTTGAAGACCAGTAGCGTATCCACGTTAAGTTAATCTCGCCAGTATCTCACGTGCTCAACTATCTCTATCTAAAACGTAAACAATCTGGTTCGCGTCGATTTCAACAGCAACGTCGTCGGAATGTCCCCGCAAACAGGTAACGTTACTGCTGGCTCGCCTAAAATATGTGTAGACGAGTGATCGAGACGCGAGAGGGCGTGAGCGGGCGCGAGTTCATAGTGGATAGTGAAACGTCTGAGAAAACAAAAAACCGAAAAATCTAAAGAAGGTTCATACACATCATATTGTAGTTATTGACGTACTTAGTTGGGGTCTACTAGATCTGTTGTCCACTGAGCTAGTCACCAGTGACAAGAGACGGCGGAGGTCAAACTAAGCACCCGCTACAGCTCGTCACTTTAGCAACTTCCTAGACTAGTGCTTTGGCGCGACCTCGGCCCGCCTTATCGTCAATAACGATTTGCAGATACTTTATCCTTCTCCTTCGTATCAGGTGTCGATTTAAAATCATTTTAGAGTTATTCCGCCATCTTATTTCCTAACGTGTGGAAAGCATCATCTTTATTTTGTAACTATGATTTCGATATGGTGGCAATTTATTGTAGAAATCGATGATAGCCGACAACGATTTGTGGAATCACTTTGTGGTAGTTTTGCGACATTTATGTTGGGTTTGTCCAAGTTTCACAAACTGTTTTAAAATAGCATAGCGCAGACAAGTAGATGTAACATTAAAAACAAATATGATTTTTTATTAGTTTTAACTTCATTTGTACAATAGATGAGTATTTTTAACTTGATTCTTAGTAGCTTCTAATATGATTCTTAATGGTCTAAAATAATCATTATGGGGCATTTATAACGTGCACAGCGCACGCTCTAAATGCTCGCGTTTGTTTAGCTGCGCGGGCGCACCATGTATATTAATAATAATACACTTTATGTATTGTGAAGATTTTTGGTGGAGTATATTATAGTTCTGCCTACCGATCGTCGTTACTTCACTTATTAATATGAACTTTATCCGTCAAAGGGTCAGTAAAATTCCAAGTTGTTTTAATTAAAGATTCTTCTACCTTACTGGATTCCAATTTATGCGTGTATTGGAGATACACAAATGTTTCGAACGAAGTTGATTGCTGATACAACATGCAACATATCTTAGTTATACAGGACGAGGAGAACTAACGACGAATTATTACAATATCGAGGCCAAAATCAAACATTAATTAAACCAACTATTACTTCATCTAATAACCCCCTAAGAAGCTTGTTTTTGGTGATTATAAATTATTACGCCAAGAAATTGGTCAAGTGCCAGTAAAAGTAAGTCAAGTTTTGTGCGAGCAAGGTCTCGAGTAGAGCCGCGGGCGCAGCCTAGTCTCATGTACCGTTCTCTATATGGAGATGGACCGGCTTGACCGATTACACCGATTATAGCTATTAACTACTTAAACGAATGGCTAAGTTAACATTTTTTTCCAACACGTAATCGTTGGCAATTGAACGCATTCCGCTATTAGCTAGTAATCGACGAACATTTAAAACAAATAACACTAGAGAATTCTCACTTCATTAAACACGTTACATCGGCAGCTGAGATGTCATCGATGTCGAAGTTGATGCAAGCGGAGCGCACACTTGGCCAAGTTAGAACTGAACTAACTTAAGGTGGAAGCGCCAGGGTAGCCGCCAAATTTAAATGTTCCCTCCAACTAGATTTAATTCCACTGAATTAATATTTCATGAAAAAGTGGTCGAGAATCATATTTGATTAGTATACAGTCTTACACCGACCTGCATATCGCAAACAAACTCAGACATTTGAATTTCGCAGCGCACTATCTAAGTGCATCCACCTTAAGTATAAGTAGACTCACCCACTATCCTTATGTCTTCTAGATTGGATGTATTTCATAATTTTATAGACTGGTCAATACGAGTAAGATTCAAAGCTCAAAAATTCACAACAAATATAGAAATCAAAGATCCTCATTTTAATTGTTCTTCATCATTACACACATTTGGCGCACATTGATCTGCGTTCGTTGAAATCTTTTATTCTCTTCACTCGTACAGTTCCTTAGCAAAAACACCGCATTTCGTTACACGCAATCTTACAATGTACCAGTTGAAATAACTTGTGCTTTTTGTGCAATGAAACGTTTATCGATAGATTTTTTGTTTTTATGAAATTCCTTGAATGCTGCTATTGTGATTTATTGAACTGAGAATGTCTATCAAGTAACTCTAATTAAAAAACTAAACCATTTTGATTGTATCTTTTCGTAATGGCCTCGCAAACAATAACATCGGTACAACATAGAAACAAACAATCAAAAACGAGCTCAATCCGGGATTAAATCTAAGTCCATTCCGAGGCGTTTACATTATAACATTGTAAATCATTCATTCATCATACTTTAATCGAAAATAAGATCAGAAACTGATCCTGTATGAGCTTCGATTATTGAATGAAACAGAGCGAGAGGGAAGACGTTTTTGTTAAGGAGTAAAGGGATGGGAGTAAGATTACTGCGTCGTTCGATTTCAAGATCGATACACAATAAATCTTGAAGCGTTTTTTTGTAGTGTGTGTCAGGATAAGCGGTGTTGCGAGTGTGTGAGAGACAGTTCGCGGCTACCGGGTAGTGGGTTTGATTCTCATGTTATTTTATTTAGTGCGCGTACGATTTATCGTCAACATTTACGGCGTCAATTGCTTTGAATGTATCGTATTAATATCAATGGGTGGATTTTAGTTTTATTTCGTAATGGATACTTGTCCGCGATGGTTGCTATTTTTCTCTTGAAATGAAAATATGTGGTTTATTTCAGTCTCCTCGCTATTTCCATGAATATGTACGTAAAATTTATAGAGACTGTTAAACGGCATGATGCAGGCGCTCATAGGTCAGGGCGATAAAAGTGACGCTCGCACGGAAATAGGATTAGAACAGGAATAAACCTAACCTGTCAGAGAGACACGTATGTCATCAAACAATAGTGTCTACATACAATTATACAAAAGGAGGATCATTTCAACTGGTTAACTCAAAATTACCCTGTATCGTATTAAGGTTAGTTACCAAAAAGGTTTAGTAAGATCCCTACGTAACCCTAAACATGTAACATGTATCACAGGAACGCGCTCAGACATCGACGACCACGTCTGATGATGGATGGTACGGCTCCGTAGATACGTGGCACTCACTTTATCAGCCTTACAGCTAGCCGGTGACAAATGAGCAGACACACTTCGGTAATTAAAACACCCATCAATCATAGAGTGACGAAATCTTTGACCAGGTTGGTGCTGACAATATATAAGAAAGTATCACACACATTATATAGTAAGGAAAGAAAGAAAGAAAGAAAGAAATTTTATTTGCTTGAACATGTGTATACACACAGAATTAGAATAATACATGCATGCAAGATCTTAAAAATAAAGAGTGATTCACGACATGTCTGCCATTTCTCATGGCGTGCAAATATCTTAGGTACAATTATTATTATTTATTATTTTTATATCAATGATTTTTAACTTTAAGGAAACATCCGATATGCATAGACAATCAAGAGGGTTTTACTTTCAAACCACGGTTAAATAGATACAAATACATTGAAAACAGATTTTCCTAAAACTTCGAATTCTAATAGTAAAACATTATCCGAAGTGAATGAACTCTTTTTTGTAAGCCTAGTTCACATGATTTGCAAATATAATTACCAATTAATCAACACTTCAGACAGTTATGGGCATAAATCATAACATTACCATATGTATAGCCCTATTAATATTTAACTTATGTATTTATTGACGACCACACCCTCTGAATGATTAAAACTGAATTAGACCACACATATAGAATTGTTTAACATAATCACTTCGCAAAAAAGTGTAGAAGCCTATCAATATGGTACCTATTGATATTTTGTGCGAGTTATGATTAATGATTCAATACATTTTTATGTAATTTTCATTTAAAAGTCTGATTTAAAATAGCTGACTGTGTTGGCACTTTAATGTCCATAAATCGGAGACTTTCAGACCGGATTCGTCTATTACTGCGATTGGACACACATTACCTAATATTACTTAGATATCTGTACTAGTGTATGAATGTGTAGAATAATTTAGGATTAAAAGTATCTTCATAATAAAACGAGATCCCCTTACTTCCGGTGTCTGAACATATTTGTTAAAACACTAATATCAGCTGTAAGTTACGATACATCGGTCAGACAATCAATATGGCAAACAGCAAAAGGATATGATATATAAGTATATCACACGTTAAATACGAGACAAGGATTGCTCATAACTTCAACAACAACTTTAAGTCTTTCCATAAATGCAGTGTCCCACGACTTGTGACTCCTATCAAATTATTCAGTGTTCTCCTAAACCATATGAAGAAGTATACGGAGCCATACGTTGTGATGTCATCTTCCAATAGTTAACCACGGGAAAGTTAAAGGTCGTCCCATAAGCTCACACGTGGGAAGAGAAATGTAACCTCACTTTCACTAGAATTTAACTGTAATTTTATATTGACATTAAAAATATCACTTTGTGTCGTAAAAATGGGATTAGTTTAGAAACCAGCTGTTTTCTGTCAAATACTGATTTATACTAATCGATTTCACGAATTAGCTGGTGGTTCCTTAATGGGTAACGGTTGATCACTAAGAGACCAGGTTATTATGATTGGAAGATGGTGGGAATTTATTTTATAATTTTATTGCTTGCTTTGTTGAGTGTTTCTTGTTGCCAGATTCGGCTGCGACGTCAATGAATAAACTGCTTGTCTTTGCCGGATTCATGAATTATAGAATTACTCAATGGTTTTTCAAGTCAGCAATGAACAAAGTTTCAGAGAGGCTATTACATCCTTTTCAGAAACCTTTGTATAACTGACCAATACGAATGAAGACGGGACTTGGTGGACAGGCACTAGACACAACGAAATTTCTTAATAAGGTTATAAGTAAAAATAACTGTTAAGATGACCTTCCATGATCCTATGATATTTACGCATTGTGTCTGTCGGGGTCTGTAATTACTAACAGTTACTTTACGTTACTAACATAGCCTAGAGCTTTACGACAGTACACTGACAGTTATGTAGACAGACAAACGTCGTAGACATTGGGTCCCGTAGATGTAATATGCTTCTTTCATATCAACAAAGACTATAAGTCCATTTAGAATTGCTTATGCCGTGGTACTTATTCAACCAATTGGCAAAGTGGTGGAGTGCCTAATGCCTAGGGTGTACCAAGCACGTAACTACCTATCTAAGCATCTCCATTCGTGAAGGGCCCATATTTTACTTTTGATTTAGGCATGAAACTGGACTATTTTTATTTTATTTTCGGGTGGTAACACTCGGATGTGTCATCATGACCTTGTACACCTGTACACTGACATTTGCCTACAAACATAATAGGAGAAACCCTACGACCGCGGCCATGATTGTTAATACACGAAGATAACGCACTTCCTCCTGACACGCGGCAACATTCAACGGTGATTAAAGGTTAGTCGTAATTGCGAATTAAGATAATAACCGTCGCGGTTCGGCCGCGGCCGGGTCGACTCGATACCGGTATTTATCGGGTTCATCAATCATCCCAGATGCGCTTTCTTTGCGAATTTATAATATGCGAGTGATTGGTAAAGGGATGACCCTTTGTTCGTAATGATGAAGAATACAAGGAAGAAAGGTTTAGATAAGAAAGTAGCACCTAGTGATTGTTTTTTTTTAATAGGTATATTGTGTTGATTCAACATTATGCAGTCGCGACCACGGGTTAGGTTAGTGGGGCATTTTAATAGTTTTTGTTTAGTGCCTCATTGGTGTAGTCGCCGCAAGCGCTACCTACTGCTGAGCATGAGGTCTTGGGTTCGATTACCAGGTCGGGCAAAGTATTATTGGGTTTTTCTATCTGGAATTTCACAGTACCAGCCCTGAGTCTAGATTAGTGCCCGGTTGATGGCAATAGGCTCAATAAAACTGGCGAAATGTGGGTGTACTATATGTAGGTACACCTCTGTCCTACCGTTCAGGAAAACAAGGCATGGTGTTATTTATGTATTTGTAGGTACTTGTGTGTATTATGTTCCTTTGTCTATTTCCGTAAGAAAATATTTTGGACGGAGCTAGAGGACGAAATTCTTACAACTACGATAAGTTTAAAAAAAATAGGTAAGTCACTCAGTAAGCTTGCATATTTCCTGAATTACGTATAACGGTGCAATTTAACACTACACTACAACTTAATCATTTCAGATCGAACGTAATTGTAAGTCTTTTGTTTTAATTGTATATTTGGTACAGTCAGCTTTTCTGCGAAAACACGTGCTGCGTCGTGTGGGGCCTGCCTAAGGTCAGTTTCTTGCCTTTCTCGGTTGATCACCGTATCAGTGTTACATTCACGTGCAGGAGACATCCGAAGTAAGTAGTTTGTACGTAATTCCGATTTATGAATAGAGGTACTTGAGCAATCACTTCGCATCGCTACTCATGTCGTAACTTTAGCAGAAGAACACCAGAAAAAAAGAAGCGAAAAATGCAGATTTCCCGATGTGTGCTTCTAAGTCCTTTATATAACCTGTTCTAATAGAGCTCTAAACGAATATCAAAACAATTAAAAGTTATACGATAACAATATTCCTAAACGATTTAACTGCAATGTTCTGTGCAGTTATCGTTTGATGAATTTTAATGGTTCACCGAACAACGTAGAAGTTCCAATAACTAGCCTCCATATAAGGAGATACGTTAGTTAGTAACATGTCAAATACTGCACTGAGCATAGAACAGTAGCACTCGTACTCTAAGGAACACTGTTAGGTACATACAAGTTGCAGATGGCCAGTAAGGAACTGGTCGCTAATTGCTACCTACATCACGATTTATGACGATAAAGTATTACTAATTATCGCGCTGGGCATAAACTACCGTAATCTATGTGTGTCGGATAACTAGCTAGCTATAATGTTAGCTAATTATCCAGATTAATTGTTTGGTGGTGACTATTTGTTTTTATCATTCTTAGGTATCCTACTTGCGGTTTTTGACTATCTTACCTACTTCTAGAATATATGTGGTTAATTTTTATGTCAAAAATTGTGATGCTAATAATGCGATCTATACGATGGATTAATTCATCTTTCCCCGGCTTATTGACACATTAGTCGTGCAACAAACCACAGTGCTCCAACAGTAATAACAATAAACAGTAATAAAAGCTCCTCAGTTTTTGCTGTTCAACGTTTATTATTAGCACTAGTAGCTTTCGGCCAGAGGCGGTACCCGGCGACCAGAACACGACAGAGCTACCGTATAATGCTCTGCGAAATTACTCCCAGCTACTGGCTTTTAGAAAATTGCCGGTCAGAGCAGAGTAAAAAGGCCGCACCTACGAGAGATCGTAAATAAACATCACAAAAAATAAATACGAGTAATACGTCCATTTACGTCATATTCCAAATACCGAACACAAAGAAACGTGAATGAAACGACTTTGTCCACCATTGTATGGGTGACTTTTAGAAGGAAATTGAACTTTAATCTCATGAAGTAAAGGTACGAATTGTATTGCGAGATTTAATTGACAGATGGACTAGGTAACATGCCATCTCAATAGCAACACAAACATAGAGTGGTGCATAAAAACAACACTCGAGGCTGGGTGCGCGGCTACCAGGCGCGCAGTGCGGCGTGGAGGTGGCCAGTAGCCGACCGGTCGGGTAATGATACCACTGCCTTTTAGGGCGCGTGTTATGACGGCCCAGCGGCGAAGTGTGGATACGACAGACATGTAACTGTAAACGGTCCCTATTCAAGCAACGGTAGCATATTACATATATGCCCTTTTTGGGACAAAACAGACGTTACTAAGATTTAAATGTGTACACAGATCACATACTCAGATGTTATAATACTTTCTCTATGTCTCTGGCATTAGTAAAAATTGCGACTGTAGCCCGAGGTAGTCATGAGAGCTGAAATACGTATCGAATGAAATACAAGTGGTTAAATGTGAACAATCTAAACTAATTTAGCTAATCCTTCAGTGATAATAAAATGTAGAGCAAAGAAAGTACTTAATCCCGATATGTTGAAGCGAATTTTGTAACATTTCCCATGAATAAAACAAGGAGTTATTGACCATCACCAGATTATCCACTAATATGTTGGCATCTATGTCTATGTCATATTAATTACTCCTGACTCCTCAATTTTGTCCAATTACAGATGCAACGACTATTGCAGTGGTCGGTATTTCATGATTAAATGATTTAGAGACTTAAAAAATTGTTTAATAATGATGAACATTCCCAGCCTTGTCATCATCATCATTGGCAGGTTTGTTAAGATATGCCATTTAAACTCAAACGTTAGCATCTTAAGGTGCTTCCAAAAACCAAATAACAGTTGCAGTTTGAACGCAAACCCAACTTAATAAAGAGCATGTCCTCGTAAATCGAACGTGAAGGCCCTTCGCCATCCAGTTTGTCGACTCTCATTAAGACCGCAGTTAGTACATCTGAGTTTTTCCATCAGTTGACAGTACAACGAGAGCTCTTCGCAACTTCTGTAATCCCGGTACACAAGCCTTATCTAGCCGATAGCTATGATCATAGATAACAGTATCTGTCTATCTACCTTTACAAAAAACGGCACAGGTATGTTTTTCTGTTTTATTTTTTACAATATTCTCAATACCAGTGTTATTGAAATTTATGTTGGTAGGGTTTAGCGGAATGGCAAGTAGAACAGGCCACCTGTTGAATCTCGGATTTAAAGATTGCATTGTGCAGTGAATAATAAAACTTTGTTGAAATGAAAAAGGAACCAGCGAGGAAACAGTCCAATAAGACGCTCTTGAAGTTGAAACTTGAGCTAGTTTTTGTGCCCAACACTATGAATTCTAGCTAGGCAAGGCTAAATGTTAAGATTTATTACTATGATTTTCCAGTAAATGTTTTAAATGGGTCCCAGAAACAGGATTTCACTGCACCTCGATTAACGATTTGCATTGAAGGTAGTTGATATATTAATTACCAACATCAGTAAAAGTCACAAGAATTCAACAATAAGGCCCACGGCTACCATTGACTAAATTGTTTTATTGTATCAATGGACCAACTGGTGCTCACGCAGATCTATAATTCTATGAATTTGATCAAATACGTTAATTATGGGGCAATAAGAACAAAAAGCCTGCTTGTAAATACTGTAAGTTACTAGTCTAAAAATATGTAAAAGGTATATATTTTCTTTAAATCAGGTTTTCTTCGATTTAGCCAAGCATTTGACTCGTTTCTTATTGTAGGTAGAACAAAAGCACAGTTTTTCCTGTGCGACTGATGTTATGTGACAACGAGTTCTTATAAGGAAGATCGCAGGCATTTTAATGGTCATATTGGTATCCAACGGACGGCGCTTGTTAGCACTGTTCTTGTATATTGTTATTTTTAGTTCAGACAAGAAGTGAAGCTTATTCTTCTAGGATTATCGATAATTGCGTCAGCTATGGAAGATTTATATTCTTATAGTAGTTGTTTTGGTAGGTTGTTTTTTTTTTGTATGATTTTGCTGGTATCATTAATTAATAATTACTCTTTTCGAATTTAGCATCAATATTTTGAACAATATTATGATTAATAATATTAAAGAATCAACATATTCATAGACACACTCGTGTTGTTACAGAATTCCATCTACATAGTTAATATATAGGCAGCTTGAACTCAAACTCAGGTCTATTAGAAGAAGATTATCAGCTTCTCGTAACTAGATTAGCGGCAATCTAAACAATTTAACATCGCCGAGCAGATCAACTTTGATAGTTGCTAGGTCCAAAAAAAGTGAATCCGTCGAAACTTTATCCTATGCTTTAACATTTATTCAATTGTTGGTATTTATTATATCATTAATAGTCTTGTGGAGGTCGTCTACCGATTATAAGATTCTGATAGGTAGAGTTCATCGACCAGCTACTGTCTAAAGTTTAGTAACTAAACCAAAACGTTGATACGTTTAGTGACACAGTTATGTTACGACATATCTAACTGTGCCACTAAACGGAGCGACAGTCGTGTTCACCAGGTGGCTAATATAATAATAATAACAATACTTGGCAACACTGACATGTCAACAACGTAAAAAAAAAAAACTATCTCTTATTTCCCGTATTTATTTATTTCTGCGAGTATATGTACAAATCTCAGAATAAACCTTTAGGAAGAAAGCTTTTAATATATTAATGAACAGAAACGTTGTTTTAATGAAAAGAACAAAAAATTACCTAATGACGGCTGTCAAAGCCGACCTTTGGGAAATAAAATATATCATCGAAAAATGTACTATGCTATGGTATGTTGACGAGATCAGCAGCCCACCGTGCACGCCCACCACCCCCGGACTCATCGCTCAGCATCGTCTCGCCACCGCACTATGGGCCAGAACCGTGCGTACCGTCTCAAAAATAGGTTTTCGTAATGTTCTATATTAAATATTGTGTTAATGCACATGTCTAACTGAATGTCCAATGCATATTATACAGCAGTTAAAATATACTATTTCTCATTTTTACTATTAGACTAAGGCTTGCAAGTTGACGCTCAAAGTTATGTCAATTATGTAGAACACAATTTCACCAGTTTACATGGTCACATTTTCATTATTTTCACAGCAAATTTTTAAGTGTGATATATGGTTAGAATGGTTATGAAGTATTCTATTTAAAAAATATTTAAGTGGACCATTATGTGAAAACTGGGGAGGTATATAAATATTTTTTTAGAACCTAATATTTTATCCTTATTAGAAACTTTACATAGACTTTTGGCAGTTAGCAATGTCTGCCCATGTCGTAATTTTGATAGCATCACATAGAGCAGCTAATAAAGAAGTTAGGGCAAAAAAAAAAAATTGCCCGAATCTGCCCCCCTTGAAATGAAACGAAAAATGCCTGATGGGGGGAAAATACAAAATATACCAAAAATGATTTTAGTTGTGATTGATGAGATTTTTGGATATTTAGATTACTTTTTTCTTAAAATTATCTATTTACTTAATCTTTAGGTAAGGTGGGAGTATTGGGTAATGTATTTTTTTTTTATCGTTCGGTCAGATGTGGTTAATGTTTTGTTATCACTGTGTGAATAACATGTTTATCATGTAGTTTATGTATTTCTCTATCGCGGTGAAGGAAAAGGGAGGAAATGGTAGTTAAAGTTGTTATTGTACATTTTATCAGTACTACTAACCACCTTCGTAGATAGTGGTTAGGAACGTGATAATGCACTAGACAATAATATTTTTTCACACGAAATTTCAGTATAAAAGTTATTTATTTACGTTGTCATTTACCAGTACTTTAGTGTGCTTTGACATATTATAGTCTTCACCAACCTCGGTAAAAAAGTAGTAGTTTGAAGTAAAAATAAAATGAGTGAATTTGTTGTGCCTCGGCGAGTATTATGCGAATTTTTCATTGATCATGGAACAAAATCAGAAGATATTCAAAATTACTTAGAAGAACACCACCATTTGTCGTCTGAAAAAAGTGAATTAGTTGTGAACCGTATTCAAAAATGGCTTATAACAGCGTTTAACGATCGGTGGACCAAATCTAACCGAACTAAAGAACGTTTCTTTAATAAAAATACATCGTGGTTAGACGGTGAATTTAAGGTACAATTCGAAGAAGCACCGTTGGATATTACACCTACAACATCTGGAGAACGTGGACGTCCGCCAAAGTCTTATGAAGATCTATCAGAGAAATCGAAAAAAAGGAAGAATATGGAGTTGGTACAAGAATATGGAATCGAGTATATACATAATGCATACGTTCAAGGATTGCGGTCTGAAGGAGAATTCGAAGAAGCAACTGTTGTTACAATGATGCGGAGTTGTGATAGAAATGAAAAAAGGATCATGAAGGAAAAATTATTGCATGAAAGTCGCAATGCAACAGATTTTACGGTGGATGAAGCTTTAAGTATATTTGCAGATTTAGATCTTTCGAAATCACAATACGGATTACTTCGAGCAAGTCTGATTAACAAAAACTTCGACATACTGCCATCATATAATATACTGACAAACGCCAAAAAACTGTGTTATCCTCCACCATCCAGCATTCAAATAACCGATATAAGTGCCAAAGTAAATCTACAAGATTTGCTGGACCACACTTCTGCTCGCATCTTAAAGATTGAAAATGTTTACAACTCAACAAGAAAATCTCTTAAATTGTTTACCAAGTGGGGATGTGATGGGTCATCGGGGCAAAGTGAATATAAACAAGTTTTATCAGGTGAGAATGATTTAGTCTCAGATGCAAACTTATTTATAGCGTCTTTGGTACCAATAAAGCTGACTGACACAGAAACAAATGAGGTAATTTGGCAAAATTCGGCTTGTTCGTCTATTCGTTATTGCCGACCAATCCTGATGGAATTTGCAAAAGAAACCCCCGAGAAAACCCGATCAGTGGTTGGTGATATTCGGGGTCAAATTAATAATTTGCAAACTTCAAAGATACACAAGGAGGAGCAGGTAATTGAAATAAGTCACGACCTATTTCTAACTATGGTGGATGGAAAAGTTACACAAGTTCTAACTGACACAAGTTCTGGAGCTGTTTGTACAGTATGTGGGGCTAAACCAAGCGAAATGAATAATTTGGAGAAGATTGAATCAAAGCCAGATAATATAAATGCTTACGAATACGGTTTGTCTACGTTGCACGCGTGGATCAGGTGCATGGAGTTAATTTTACATATTTCATATAACCTTTCATTTAAAAAATGGGCTGCGAGAACTCCAGAAGATAAAAAAAGTAAAGAAGACAAGAAAAAGCTTGTACAAAGTTTATTTCGAAGCCGAATGGGATTGCACGTTGATAAGCCCCGACAAGGAAGTGGAAACAGCAATGACGGTAATACAGCTCGGCGTTTTTTTGAGAACTACTATTGCGCTTCAGAAATTACAGGAGTTGACGAGGAACTTATTAAAAGGTTCTATGTTATTCTTCAAACTTTGGCATCCGGTATTGCTGTAAATCCAGAAAAATTTGGTGAATATACTCGCACAACCGCACAACTATACGTAACAAAATATATGTGGTATAATATGCCTTCTTCAGTACATAAAATCTTAATACATGGGGAAAGTATAATAAGACATTTTGCTGTTCTGCCCATTGGTAATTTATCTGAGGATGCCCAAGAATCTCGTAATAAAGATTACAAAAAATTCAGATTGCATCACGCTAGAAAATGCTCTAGGTCCGCAACGAATCAAGACGTATTTCATGGTCTTCTATTTACGTCAGATCCTTATATATCAAGTATCAGAAAACCATCAGTCACTATTTCCAAGGAATTGTTAGACGAAGCTAAGAGCCTCTTAGCTATTTAAATAGAAGTAATTACGTACCTACATTAATTGTAAAATATATTTTTAGAGTGGATTTATATCATATTTGTCATTTATTTAAATGTAAGATTTATATGTAATACCTATAAAATAAAAGAAAATAGGTTTGATATCATAAAACTGTAAAATTATAATTCAATAAGTTAAACAAACTATGGTTTAATATTAAAAAAATACATTTTTATTTTTGTTTATTTTTTAAATATTAATAATTAAAGTTTTGACAATAAATGTGTCACTATTGGATTCTATATACTCTGGAGATACTACGTGCCAAATTTCAGCTATTTACTTCAATCAACAAAAAAGTTACAGATTTTTGAGACGGTACGCACCGTTCTGGCCCATAGTGCACCGCCGAAACCCAGGCTCATCGAGAGTGCTGTGCACCGGCGACGAATATTTTTCCCCGCCGACGCCGTCAACGCCTATACGTCGGCAGGGGAGAGGCCGGCCACCAAGGAGCTTGGAACTTATGGGCCATCCGGCCCAAAGGCGGGTCCCCGCTGTCAGTGGTTGTGTGCAGCACACGAGATGGACTCAGTCTATGAACGAGAACGTCATGCACGTGTAATATGTGGCTATATGAATTTATATATATATATCTATATATAAAATAAATATCAAGGTTTGAATATCAGAATGGTTACTGCTTATTAATTGTAAATGTTCTAATGAATATGGTTTATAGGGAAAGGATTTCATGAAATAAAGCACAGAAAGACAAGACTAGACATTTATTCCGATTTGACTTGGTCATTATTTAAGCAGAAAGCTGGTCGTCCGTTCCAAAAATAGGTCTTCATGGAGAAGAAGGACAAGAAACTCCATGGAAACAGCATTGAAGTATTCCATCAACACATCTCTTACAATTCTGACACATTTTGTAAACATGTAGTCAAAATAGGTACAGATGCATTTGTTCAACTCTTCGTTAATGTGACAGATGACATTATCCACCAAACAATATTACAATATCAAAATTAAGAATCTAACACGGCCAGCCTGACAAGTACTTCGTTGTCGAAGTACCTATGAATCTAACGTCTCACGAAAACGACAGCACTTGACCTTTTTATATATCGAAACACTTTCTTTAATCTTCCTATAATTCTGCCATATTTAATCACTAATCGCTATATTTACAAAACAATTGTTATAGCAACGATTCAGCAAGTCATTCATGTTTAACAGCTGCATCGCAGCACTGACCAGTGATCACGAAAATAATTACAATAATTCATCGCTCGGTCAATCTGACAATATTGTTGAAAACTATTCAATAAACGCATTTTCTATTAACAATTTCTCTATTCAACATTTTTGTTTATAAAATAAATATCAAGGGTTGAATATCAGAATGGTTACTACTTATTTATTGTATACTAGCTTTTGCCATCGGCTTCACCCGCGCAGAACTATCATCCCCTATTTAACTCCCTTAGGGGTAGAATTTCGAAAAATCCTTCCTTACAAGGAGTAAGGAAGGATTTTTCTCCATTATACTGGGATATCCTCTAAGCACACTGCTGGAGGATTCAGGTCTAGGCTATCGGCTGAGGAGAGGTGGTGAGGTTATATCTCACCTCTTGTACATGGATGACCTTAAACTCTTTACCCCCAACAAATTGTAACTGATGGAGCTACTGAAGGTAACTGCAACTTTTAGTAGCGACATCAGGATGGAATTTGGTGTGGACAAATGTGCAGTCATGCATGTAAAGCGAGGTGTGATTATCGAATCCGAGAGAAAAATAATCTTTCGGATTCCATACATCTTAGATCCCTCTCCACAACCGAATGCTATAAATATTTGGGAATGTCGGGAGCCTTAGGCATCAGCGCTGCTGACATGAAGCAATCGTTGAGGGGCGCTTCTTTGATCGCCTGAAGAAGGTATTAATTAGTCTTCTTTCAGGCGAAAACAAGGTGCGGGTCTTCAACGGTTGGGTCATGCTGGTTTCCATGTACTCTTTCGGCATACTGAAATGGACTCAGACAGAACTCGACGCCCTGGATAGGAGGGTCCGTACACTGTTGACCGCAAACCGGATGCATCACCCACGATCATCGGTGATGAGACTGTATATCCCGTGGAAGTGCGGGGATTGAGGCTTTTTGAATGCCAAGATTCTCCACAACCACGAGGTGTGCAGTCTCAGGAAATATTAAAAAAAAAAACTTAAGTGGGTATGCACCATGATGTGGTCGCAGTGGGCAAGTTGCTCACCCCGCTATCCATAGCTAAAGACAACTGGCGCAAACCTGTAATACTAACTATCGATGACCGCAAGAAAGTTTGTCTAAACAAGGAGCTTCACGGGCGTTTCTATCGGGCTCGTCATGAGCCCGGTGCAGATTTTTTAGCGTCCGTATCCTGTCTACGTTTTGGTGACCTTTTCGTGGAAACTGAAGGTTTTGTCTGTGCAATTATCGACGAAGTTATCTTGACGAATAACTACCGGAGACATATATTATGAAGGATAGGATGGTTGACATGTGTCGGGCATGCCACCGTCCGGGGGAGTCCATCAGACATCTCTGGTTGTTCTCAAATCAAATCAAATCATTTATTTGCTTGGAAATGGGTAGTTACATGAGGTGATATATACAATAATAAAAGTTCTGATGACCATATCCTACTTAAATAGGTGTGCAAATATCTATTGTACTAAATTATACACATTATTAAAAAAAACACATTATTATAAATTAATAGGTAAAAGCAGAGGCAGAAACTACAGAATGTCATCGCCACCAGTTCCGATCCTTACATACTACTTTTGCCTCGTCTCGTTTTTTCTAGTCTGGGTAACGGCGAGTACTTGCACAGGCATAACCAATATTATTCACCAGCCACTTGCTTTACAATATAAACTTGTGGATTCTGAGGTGCCGTATTACAAGTATGTGTCCGACCCAGTTCTCTAAAATGACCATGTCACGTTATACTGGGATCGGTCTATCATTACTGACAGGACTATAAATATAATAAGCCTGATATAGTGGTGATAGATCGGTTAGCGCGCCGCACAGTGATAGCCGATGTTACCATTCCGCATGACGAAAACCTCGTGAAAGCTAAGAAAGAGAAGAAAATTAATATCTCGACTTAGCACACGAGGTTGTTGATATAGGAAATGTGAACTCGGTTGTCATTGTGTCTATTGCCGTATCAGCCAATGGACTGATGGCCGAAAGCCTCGAACAACATCTCTCGAGGCTCTCGGTAGGCGGTTGGATCAAAGGCCTGATTCAGAAGGCAATACTCCTCGATACGGCTCCCATAGTGAGGAGGTTCCCGTCTCTGGTGCCCTAACCACTGGTAGCTTGGACCCTGCTCCCGATATCGCCCGATCACTATTTCATATATTTCTATATGTTATTTTTAATGTTTGTTTTGCAAAAATATTTAAAAATGTACTAAGTAAAAATGTAGTAAATAATAAGTACTAAAATGAATAAACGAATAATAATCAGCCTGTTTTGTCCCACTGCAGGGCAAAGGCCTCCCTTTTCTTTTTCCATTCAACTCGATCCTGGGTCGATATGGACCAATCCCTAATCTGGCTAACAAGATTTATATCACGCAAGGGTGGCTTCGGCGACTTTCACCAACAATCCAAATTTTAAGTCAGCTCACATTGGCTTTTACGGTCAAACCTTGTGTATGTAAAGCTTTGCAAAGCATTATACAAGTGATTTGCTCCTAAAAACTTCTCGATCCTACCGGACTTGCTACACCGCACTAGTGCATTACGGTACATCCCACACACCTGTTTATCTCCACATCGCACAGATAACGCACTGCGTCCGAGCCCGATCAAATGCATTTCTCTTGTAGTCTAATAGGAGCCGACCTTGAGCCATCGGGAATTCCTATTGAATTTATTGTAGAATGGTGCCCGTTTAAAATAGAAGCTGTGTTCGGCTGTGGGAAATTGTGTTGCGTAAGCTTGAGGTTCTTCTAAATTGTGTGAGTATGTTGAGAGTGGCTCTTGGTATATTATGTACCCCTGGTACAAGTATCAGTCTTATTGGATTATATAACTGTGTGATTCGACTTTTAAAGGCCTACTGTAGGCGACCGACGTGTTGTTGGACGAAGAAAGTATCCCAGGACACAACATTTTTATCACCCTTGTACTGTATTTACAATTATAAAAAAATTACATTGTATAAATCCTAGCACACTTTATAATATGTATACGTAAGTACGTATATAAAAAAATAGGGAAATTAATCACGGGGCATAAAAAATTTGTCCGCTTCATTCATTGCCACGACACGTGACGATGCTGATTCTTTGGCCAAAAAATAGGCCCACCGTCTGGTCACGTCAAGATTCGACCAACAGCTTGGCGATGGCACTCGGACCCCATGGTTCTAGTGTTTCAACCCTAATCGGTTTCAATTTAATTTTGTAACTCCCAATAAGTGGAATATTTTCGCCGTTTTAGGTTTTTTCGCTCCTGCAGCAGTCGACCCAGGAATAGCACGCCGTACTAGGAAGATGGGATGGCGCAAGGGTGTGGACACATTTTGCGTCCCACACTGAAGGCCTGCCTAACTTTTAGGGTATTATGGGCACCTGTCTAGTCTCTTCCCATCGTAGCGTGCCAAGAATTTGGGTTCAAAAACACCTGGCACCCCGGCGGTAACAAGAGCACGATGGATGATTTATTGAAGCTGACGTGCCGTGCTACCGTGTGGCTTACACTGCAGTAGGAGCGCAAGACGGATCCTGCTGGATAAGCCATGGTGTCCGAAGCAGTCGACACCTTAACCGCATTGGCAGCGATGCAGAGCCCTGCAAGGAGCCGGAAAGTGATGTCACCCAGCACTGTGCCTCTGTTGGGAGAAGGTAGTGCCTAAAGCCAGAGGCCCGACTTCCACTCGCCCACAGAAAGAAAGAAAAAAAGTAAGAAAAATGGATTTGTTTGTCACAGAAACACGTGCATATAAAAAGATGAAATAACATATTAAAAAAGCCAGAAAGCGGGCGCGCTCAGCAGTATTGGTGGACGTATTGTAAGATTAGTCCGTACCAACCTGCACAGCGACTCATTTCATTGTCTTGGGAAAGACGGGTTCATAGGTCGAATTCACAGCATTAGTTAAGCACGACACTTCGAAGGCAACCTAAAAGTTGAATAGGAAAATTTTAGCACCCTCTCTGCGAAAATTTTCCTGGTCAACGTCTCAGCACTGTATATAATTATAGGGAGGTAAGCTAGTACTGGTAATTTTGCGGACGCCCAGGCCATCAAAATGGATGGGTAGCATCGCGTGAAGCCACACTCAGTCGTCCAAGGCAACATTTTAAATGGATGCTTATGTGCTGCGAATAATATGGTCAATTCTGTCCAATAAAACTAGCTGCTTCCATACAGGGAAGAACGTAGAAAATATATAAAATTTGGGCTTAAACAACAGTATTTAATCAGTGTGAAAGACGAATGTAAACTAATTTTTGAGAATCTGTCCGACATGTCGTTGAAGTTTTTGATTTTTCCGTCGATAAAAGGAGAAAAGCTGTGTCCTAAAAACATAGGAAATGAAATGAACTTTTTCTGCACATATTTAGATTTTTACTTGAATGTATTATTACAAACGAAATACTGCATTCCAACGACTTTCGGCACAAATCCTGGGCATGGGCATAATGAACAGTCAACAAGTGGTAATATGTAGTTGCGATAATAAGCTCGCAGCATTTCACCACACCGGCCGCTAATTGAACCGCACTGAAAGATTGTAAACAAATAAACTGAATACCTTACTGCCTCAGCTTGTACTGTTCGCCAACGGGGAACTGACGTTTATGGACGTTTTTTTGTTGGATACTTTACAATCTCATCTCAGTCCCAGCATGATTCAACTGCCTGACGCAGGTCCTTACCGCACGCGGTTGTTTCGGATAAGGCGGGAGGAAACGCCCGGGTGTTACTACTGCGCAGATCGCCTGGAGGACACGGTGGAGCATATGGCAGAGGACTGCTCGGCTTGGGCGGAGAACCGCCGTGTCCTCGTGGAGGCGATCGGCGGCGGCAATCTCTCGTGTTCGGCCCTGGGCCAGGCCATCTACGGAGCTAGAGTGCATGGGGAGCCATCACCTCCTTCTGCGAAACAGTAATGCTCACGAAAAGGGAGGCGGTCGCAGTAATAGTCACGGAGAGGCAATCTTTGCGCCGTCACGGCCCTAGTCGCCGCAGGAGACGCCTCGGGTGTCGGGAATCTCAGGCCGATTCCCAGCAACCGTAGGCGCGGTCTTGCGGACGGCGAGTAATGTGTAGCTCGCCGTCCGGTAAGGACTAAGCCCGAGTCGATAGTGTGCGCCTCAAAGAGATATCAACACCAACTGGTGAGCTCCGAAAAGGCCGTTGCCTGCCAGGGGTGCGGGTTGTTCGAAAGAGATACCGTGGCCCCTGGCAAACAGGCAACTGAAGGAACACGGGTGGTTTTAGTCAGTAAAAGTCTGACACAGCCCTCCTCGAGAAGATATTTGATGATATCGCACCCTTAAAAAAGCATGATTCAACTAAAAAGTATTAGGTATCAATTTAGATGTGCAATTTAGTCCACACAAAAATCACAGCAGCTTCGTGGAAAACCAAAGTATCGTATTGAATTCCACTACGTAGCCAGAAGTTGGTCTGACCATTTATCTTTTCAAAGTCAAAGTCAAAGCATTTATTTCAATTAGACACTTAAAAGGCACTTTTGAACGTCAACATTTACATTAAAATAGAATTGATTCTAGTCGCCCCTTCCAAAATGCAGTTTCGTATGGAGAAGAATGGGCAAGAAACTCCACCGTTACTCTTTTAAAATGTTTTAAGTACAATATTGAACATAGTACATTCATTATAATAATTATGTGTGAAAACGATGCACCAAGAATAAAAATACCATCCCAAAATAGGTAAAAAAGAATGCAATTGAAGCAATACAGATAAATTAATTTTATGATAGATACATGGTGCTCGCATATTTACAAACATTGTAAGAGTAAGTATACGATTTTCTTAGAATATTAAATAGTAATTAGTCAGTGTGCGAGTTAAAGTAATAACTGAGTGTAAATCAATGTCATAAATATAATTATTTATACAATTCAATTAGCAACCAGTTTGATTTTGTCTAGACTGTAGATTGTCCTATGGAGCAGGACCAGCATGTTTCCAAGCATTCTTATCTTGTTTAAAATATTCTAATTTATAATATGCTTGTTCACATAGTGTACTTTTAATATGAGTTTTAAATTTCCTTTCATTTAATTGCAATATAACACAAGGTACCTATTTTGTTATAACATTTAACACAGTACCCCATAAACGATGTATGTAGGTACTTTGGCTAATCTGGAAAATGGTTAATCTATTTTGTCTTTGTTTCTTGTATTAAAATTTTATCTATCACTTATTTTACTAAAAAGATGTAGATTTTTTCTTATAGGTACATGATATTTATGTTTATTTTTGTAAATAATGTCAAGCAACGGAAGAACACAAAGAAGTGGATTATAATCGGTATAAAAACCGGTTCAATACCAACTTAACTGCATCCTGATCTTACATCCCAATAAGCCCCAAATACACTTGGTAAAAATCGTGCATCTAAAATCTAAGAGGTTCCTCGGTATCGGTCGGTGATCGTCGGGTCACGAGCGAAGTTAGCCAAACGTCTCTATACGTTCGGGCAAGTTCGCGGGTAATTAGCAAGTGGGCTGCGCAGGCGCCGCGGGAGACGATCTCGCTGATAACCCAGCTATTTGCTGGACATTACGGGAGCTGGATTTTGTTTTATTAATAAGAAGTTTTTCTTGAAGTTATTGTTATCGTTCAGCAGACAGTTTGGTTTTCTTATAATGTGGAATTATTGCAGCATATTTGATTACTTATAGTCAAAAGTCAGTAGGATATAGTTTTTCTTCTCGGGGTTAGAAGTCGTTGTGGTAAAGAATGATTTTTAACATTGTTAAGTGTTAAAGCTGCAAAGTCATCATAAATTACGTATTAGCTTTTAGCTATATAAACTACACCTCTACAGCTTTTTCAACTACAACATTCTGTTATCGTCATTATTATCTCATACTTCGTAATAAAACTACAATGTATCAGCTGTTTTTCCCCTTGTCGCAAGTTGTCAACTGATAGCAGCGACCAGTTAACAAGCCCAGCGATGCCCACGCGGTCTCTTGTCCTGGTCTAAACGACGTCAAACCACGTCTGTGTAATGCTTCGCCGGTGGTTGGCGGTGGAGAGACGCAGGCGCAACCATCGTTTTGCCATCAAGTGCTAAATTACGTATATTGAAACCAGCAATTGCGATAGCCGATAATGTTAATTTTGTTAGAAATGAAATATGAATATTAAAATAATGATGTCTATGATTCCATAAATATTATCTTGTATAAAAACTGTCTCGCTCACACAATTAGTATCCGGAATATACATTTACATTACTGACACAGCAACCACCACAGTTAAAGTAGTCTCCTCACGCAACTGTGATCTTTAATCCCATGTTACACTTATCATCCATACATTCTGAGAAGCAACTCTGCTCACTAAAATCCCCACTAATCAAAAAGACCAAAGAAACGAACACCTAAATAAGTATAAAATATCTAAGTATCAGAGTCACGACCTATGGCCTCTGGGAACCGACCGTTAATTCCTATCGGAATCCACTCGGCCCAATAAACTGGGAATCTAACACGTCCATAATTAATTCTCACACGTCTTATGACGAGTGACTTGACGGACGGCGTCGTAAACGTCCGGACGGCCTGTCCAGACAGCCGGACACTTGGCCGTCATTAACAGTGCTGTAAAAGGTTCTAGGTTCAGGAGGCAGTCCAGGTTGTGGGAAACGGAAGAGGGCTTGGAGGTAATGCAACGATGCAGGGAAGGATTATTGATCAATAACTTTATGTATGTATGTGGGTACATAAAGCAGAAAACATTGATATATTAACTTTCATTTCAACTGGAAGTACTAAATACGATTATAGGTGGATAAGTATAGATGGGTTTATTGTCAGTTTTGTCTACGTCTGAGAATTACAAAGTCAAAAGACACATCGAAATCATTATCTAGCAAAAAGACAACTTTCCTAACTTCCTAACAACTTATCAATATAATTATTACTTAAAATCTGTACTCATCTGATCCATACAAAATGTCGGCTATTTTATTAGCGGTTCGTTCGGTGGCGCGGGCGCGTGTAATTGACCACATAAATCTCGCCCGGCGATTGATCCAAAGAAGGCGATTAAAAACTTTGTAGTTCAACACTTTAAGTGTGGGGCTGGGTTCTGTAAGCTGCAGAGTGTATGAGGAAAATATGGTTCAGGTACTTCAAATGAGAAAATAGGGATTCTTATTAGAAGCAAGCCATGCAAGATGAAGTCTTGAAGCAAATTTCCGCAACGCATGTTTAATTTATTGATAAAATATTAGAAAAGCCATAAGAATGACAGCAATAACTTACCAAAAATTAAATTAAAATAACACTTTAATTTAGATAGTATCATCATGAGTGCAAATCAGGCTGTGATGATTTAATTTGTGGTAATAAGAAATTGAAATAAGAAACGACAAAAACCAAAATATATTCTTTGGGAGATAAAGCCGTTTAATTTCAAATTGTGACACGCAAAGTACTTTACGCTCTTTTTATTCTCCATCTTTATGGACTTCTAATCTCCCAAATTCCACACTACGAACCCAAATCCTCCATATCGCAGAACACAGCTTTCTTCCATTAAAATTCATCAGCCGAAGTCCTCTAAGCCCCAGATAAGTGTATTCATACGTTTTTTATTTGCCGCTCCATCCTCAGGTTACATGCGACACGGAATAAATTAAGCTACCGGACTTTGATATTCTCATTCAGTAGTTGTGTGTCATTATATTTATTAGCCTCTTTTGTTTGAGCTGAATCAATTCCGTTCAATACTTTTATGGAGGCTATTAACGATTTTGTATCAGATTTTGGATGATTGGTTCTGTTGGTTACCTACTTTCTTTCAATCTTAATTCAAGCTTCAGTTGTGGGACGGGACAGTCCTATCCTTTTTTTACGAATCATGTGTTTTTGTAATCATTGTCGTCGTCAAATCGGTACCTCTCGGCTGAAACTTTCATCCTGTGTTTGCCGTTAGTGTACTTTTATTTAATGTATGTATCTAAACTTTTATTTTAAGCCTATGACGTCTTTCGGCTGAAAAGATGATGATGACGATGAATGTTTCATCTGACTTCAAGCTACTCGCTATCAGTCTAGTCTTTCTTATAAGACATCGCGTGCCCATCCATCTATGATACCAACAAATCTTCCCCGCAACATAAAATTCACGCTTCATAATCACTCGATCATAAAATACTCTATAACTCTCGTAGCTAGTATAGCACTTAGTTTTCAGTGTTAGTGCGGTGCTAATGAAGAGGTTAATTAGTCCCTGTGAACATAAGTCGTCGGTCGTGGGCCGCTTATCTGCAGATAGCGATATCACGCACCAGCCGTATGGGAACGTATTATAACTAACTATTGAACAATTCCTAAATATGGCAGCATTAAGGGGCGAAATACGCTTCAGTATATCGGGATTGTTGGCAATGATATAGAATAATATAATCGTAATTGTTTGTTGATAGCTGTCAATCGAATGTTCATGAGCGCGTCTAGATACATCATTGAAATCTTAAAATACTAATCCGCTGGTAATTTTGATCCAAGAAGAACTAAAAAACTGAATGCAGATCCAGAATCTTAAGCTGTAATACTTTTTAAACAAATTAAACGGTTTTTCTTCAAACACTCCACCATACAGTACTTTCCACATGATATATTTAACCTAACGGCTCCAAAATTCTCTGTACAAGAATTTTAATACACTTACTTCTAAACAAATGGAAAGCAAAGCAGAGCGTAACGTTAAGTTCTAATTAGATAACTATCTGGACAATATATCGCTTCCCCGAGGTGATTGGTGGGCGATGAAAATTTCACGGTAGGCTCTAACCATCGAAATTATTTTATTGACGGAAGCCGGCACTCATTAAGAGGCTACCGGGCGAGCCGGTGAGACGGTGCCACTCACATAAACACCGCCTATCGGACCCAATACCTTATGCACAGGGTGCGCGGATTGCTTTCCGATTTATGTGGTTTTTGTGATCGAGAGCAGAGTGTCAGCAGAGTTTTTCGTGATCGAGAGCAGAGTGTCAGCAGAGTGTTTTGCATTATCTTACACATAGCCATACTTTTTACAAGCTTTTATTTAACTTGCAATGTATGTATGTAACTATTTTTGCTAGGGTGGAATCTTGCAACTAACCGATTGAACTGAAATTTTGTATACATGTTTAGTTTGGATGATAATTCATGGTTAGCTGTGTGACGTCATTCTAAATCCAACATGGCGTAGCATCTAAGATCGCGGACTATTAAAGAATGAAAGAAAAAAAAACCGTTTATTTGGACACAGTTCGTGAAACACAAACTACAATAACATATAAAAAAGGTGAAAAAAAAAACTACAACAGTGTGTGCATCACGGCTGCGTCAAAATTTTGTTTTTTTAATGCACACCTCAATATAATAAAACGGCACAACTCCATTGAGTTTGAGCTCGTTTGATTCGTATTGACGAGCACGTTGATCCCATATTATGGTAACCAAGGTCTGATGTTTGAGCTGGAATGTGGCCATAGGAACTCCGCAATAAAACGACACAACCTCATCCAGTTTGGGCTCGTTTGATTCGTATTGACGAATTCGTTGATCCTTTATGGTAACCAGGGTCTGATGTTGGAGCTGGAAGGTAGCCATAGATACATCACACTTTAAGTGCTCAAAACAACACGTGTGAGTTCTCCGAATTATTACGAGCAACATAACGGAAAAACGCTGCTTCGAACTACGCCTTAGTAAATCCCGCAACATACATACTAAAAAGTTAAAAATAAAATTAAAAGAAAAAAAAAACATTTTCATAAACAATCTATTATTATTAGTCGTTAATAAAACAAAAAATAGATAATGTTTTTGTTTATCTTCGAAAATTAAATTTTTTGTAACCTTGTACCTAAACAATCGTCTCAATATTGTTAATATTAAGGGAAAGAGCGAGATAGCCCCAACACAAGTATCAATTACTTACTGGGGAAATAGGTGTAACATGCTTAAAAATGTTCTTTACGTCTCCTGCAATAAAAATGTAACACGCTTTTATTTAAATCATTTAGATTATAAATTATATTTATCTTTTTGGTTCGTTTTATTAACAATTAATAATGAAAGCGTTTTTTTTTTTAAGTTTTGTTTTTTCTTTTAACTTTTAATGATATTTTAGCATCACGAAAAGGTAAGAAGGCTTAAAAGCGCAACAAAATACGATCTAGACGAATGGGGCCGTTTTTCTTTAGATCGAATTTTGTTGCTTCGTGTCTCAATATGAAACTTTATAAAAGGTATTAGAAAATTCTAAACACACCGAGACAGCTGACTGAGCCGTTTTCATAATTCCTTTTCAGTCACGAGATAATATTTTTTAAAGGAGTGACGCTAGTGGACCTGTGACAGCGCTCTTAACCACGAAGCTGCAAGCCAAGGCTGACAACCTGAAACTTTGGATACATACATAAGTGCACTACATCGATTTAAGAGTGTGGCAATACTTTTATTGGAACTATTCTTAGAGTTAACTAGAGTGACCAGTCCGGCGACGAGCTCTACAGGGCCGTACGGGGAGGAGTGCGGCCCTTCCCCTTAGGGGGAACCGACCTAAGAACTAATTTTAACATAATTAGGAAAAACGAAAATTTTATCAGCCTGCGGTAATTTAGGAACAGTCACATGTGGTCATTGCGGGCCCCATCAGGTTGTGCTGACATTTTTTTGAGGCGCGCGTGGAACAATGCGCCGCCGACGCTGGCTTGGCCCTTAACGGACAACGAGCTACCCATCGCCATCCGCAAGCGCACGCCTAAGGTGGCCGGGAATCAGCCTGGGATTCCCGACACCCAGGGCATCTCCTGTGGAGGCTAGGGCCGTGAGGGCGCATATACTGCCTCTCCCTCACGGGCACCGCCTCCCTATTCAAGAGCATCACTGCTTCGTAGAAGGAAGCGAGGGCTACCCATGCACTCCCGTACCAAGGCCTGCGGAATTTCATGGCTATCGAGTTTGTAGAGCTGCAAATGCCAAGCGATCTCACTTTCCAAACACAAATACTGTAGCATCACCCTGTGTATGCAGCTGATCGGACAGGGTGCAGGTGGCGGGGGGCACGGGGGGCGGAGGTGCGCGTACGCCGCGGATTGAGTTAAATGCCTCCTTATCTCGCCCCCTAATGGCCCCGGGAACATGTCAATTCATCACACGCATGTCTCACACGCTCTTTTCTAAATCAACTTTTTTCCACCGCTGCGTACTTTTTGTTGTGCGGTAGTCACGATGCTGATAGCTCGGTGACACCGCCGACAACAAATGTCCGATTTTTATGTCTCCAGATAATAATATGTAAATTATCGTGTGTTTAGCGAAACAAACGACGCTGTAAAAAGGTGTCGGCGTGAGTTTATTCGGTCATAAAAAGATCCGCAAACTTATGCTAAATAAACACAACTGTAAAAATCTTTTAGTTTCACTTGGAGCCGCGCTTAACAGTCTTTTTATTATAAGTTCCTATTTGATATTTGTCCTCATTTGCGTAGCAAAGTCGATGTTTATCTTTTAGTAGCTGCAGCTCCCAACATTTTAAAATCTAGCAAAGCATCGTGGTCGTTTTCCTCGGAGGATATTTCCACTTTGGAGGCTCTTTTTAAACTTCTGTGGCATTTGTTTGTGACAGTGGTTTGTTTTATTGTTAAGTTTTATATAAAAGGATAAAAGTGTCGGTGGTAGCGGAAGCCACTCCTAAGTCGGTCGATAAGTGTGAGAGCCGACAAAGGCACTAATACGTTTAGGAGGCATTATAAATCAGTGAGTCGAGTTATCACCGGCCGACAATTAAGATGTCGACCATCTGAGGGAACGACCGGCCGGCACGCACTCGCAGGCCCGAGTATCGGGGCTTTTTGGAATAACGTTATCCATTGCCTTCATTGCTCGAAAGATATCGGTAGGAGCGGAGGAAAACACGCTATGAAATGACAATTGCTTTGTCACGATTTTTTTCTTTGGGTGCGGCTCGCAGCAGCAAAGAAATGACATGTGTATTATCGTATACTGTACTTATCGATGAAGCATATAATTATACATACACGACGACATAAAGCTCCATTAATCAAAGAGTAACACTAAAACGTCATTTCTTTCTGAGTTTTAAAGTATAAGTCTTCTTATTTACTAATTGGATTTTTATATAACCTCCATAGTACAATGGTTAGATAACAATAATCTAAAAATTTATATTGATATGACGAAATTAACGATGTTTAGCCAACGTTCAAACACAAACATGAATATAAATTATGACAGCCAACGCATAACACAAGTTCCTAAACACATCTAATTTCCTAGGATTAACAATTGACAATAAATTGGATTGGAAAACACACACGGAGGAGCTTACCAAACGAATTAGCAAGTCTGCCTATGCCCTATATAAACTTACCTCGGTGTCATCATCGTGGTGTCATCAAGCGTGTGGACGCTTTTGTCACAGCATATCATGGCTTCGTGCGCTCAATATTGAGATATTATGGTGTTATTTGTTTGAGGAACTCAACCAATAGGGAAATAATCTTTAAAGCACAGGAAAAGTGTATCAGGACAATGTTTGGGTCACAGGTCATAGATACATGTAAACCATTATTTATCAAATTTAATATATTGACTTTTCCATAAATATTTGAGGTTGTTGTATTTGATAAGACGAATACAAAGTTGTTTAAAAATTATAGACATTAATAACCGAAGTCGACGGGATAACAATCGTTTATGCAAAACCACTTTTATGCATTAATGCTGTGTGGGACCTTCTTGTCCCACACAGCATTAATGCATAAAAGTGGTTTTTGCATGGCGCCAGTCATATTTAACCGCTTACCAAGGTCAATAAAAGAACTAAACGTTAGCTTATTTAAGAAACGGCTGAAATCCGCACTGGCGAACAAAGCATATTACCTACAGTATTCCGGAATTTGTAACAGACAAAAATCTAGAATGCTGACATGTCAATAAAATACATGTATTGTTGTCCTTGACATAAGTTTTTGTATATTAATATTTTAAATTGACATTAGTATTTTAAATCGACAGATTTTTGTTGGTTTACAGATTTTGGATTACGAAATGTGTGAGTCTTTATAATCTTTATAAGCCAGTCTTTATAATTTAGACCTATTGTATTTTATTTAATCATAAATTCATAAATCATTTTTTTTTTATCATAAATTTATTTATTTTCTCTCACAAATAGTAATGTCCGCAGTATATATTTCAAAAAGTTTTAAGATGGGAGACAGGAGCCCATACTAAGTAAAACCTGTGCTACGGGCCTCCTGGTCTCCTAGTCTCGAATACAATATGAGTGCTATACTAAGGACATAATATAACAGTAGCAGGGAGCGCGATTTAATGATTGAGACTTGGTTGGCTTGATACTTTTATTTGTTTTTACTTACAAACAATAGTACGCCGTATAACATTGCGCACTCTTTATTATCTTTATATATCATCATTATTGTACCTACCTATATTAACAAATGAATAAATGACTTATAACATCACGAGATTTTATATTTACGAGCAAATTTCAACTATTTTAATTAATGCGTACATGGAGACGTACCATTAACAAGTCGCTGTAAATAAAGTTCAAGGGCATGACATAAAGTTAAGAATCCGATTAAAAAGTTAACATTCCCAATCAGATTGTGAATACTTAGGAGTTAGTAAAACTTTGTAACTGTGAAACCGAAAACTTTCCAACTTATTCAAGGCGACTATTTGGCAACAAGAAAAACGAAACAAATAACACGAGTCTCGATAACAACACTCGAGAATCGATTTCGAGAGTAACCATTTAATTATTTTATCGATAATCTCGCATCGACTGGCCAGCAACAAAATAAGAAGAGCGGAGAGTAATCGTCGCTTAGGCCGACGCCCAGTAGCCGGCGGCGGTTGCCGGCCGATTTTATCGTCTCATAACAGTCTCGATTTATAAGTATCGATTATATGTATCGATCCCTTGATACGATGCGTTCACGGTCATTTGGCGCGTTTTTTTCGCTCCGCTCGGGACGATACATGTTCTCTAAATAACAATTTTGTTCGATAAGTAATTAATAATGGTTCTTTTTTTGAAGCAACCTCATTTTATTTTATTTTTTTATTGGCTTGTAATTGTAATTGGTAAATACTCGTGGATTCCAACAAGAAACGGTTTAACTCGAAAAATATCGTGGCAATGACAAGTGTGTTTATCCGATGATTAAATTCTATTGTTACATAACATGTATTCTCTTCGATTTCACTATCGATGCCAGTTTTTCGTTGTTTAGTGTTAACTTGATAGTACAAGCATTTTTTTATAGCGATTGCATCACGAGAATTAGTGTAATTTTTTAGTAACCGTAATTTTAAATTGGCCCTGGGCTGTTCGCAAAACTTTGCCCTACCTTTACAAGTAATTCAGTCAGGATAAAAATAGGCCGCCCTTTTCTGGGACAAAAGAGTCCATTGAACGAAATGTCACTGATAGTCTTTGTTTCGCGGGGACTAGACGATATTTTTACGTTTAAAGAAGATTGTGCATCTTGAACAGCTGCTTAAGTTTACTGCTTACAACAGCTATCAGTTACTGCAGTCCACCTTTATTTGGCGTTACCGAATTAACATAGGGAAACCGTTCAAACATTAGATTCATGTGTTACTTCAACAATTATTTTGTTAAAGTGGTATATTCTCATTTAATGGAGGCTTCCGGCAACTGGAACCGCAATTAACCGGACACGCGGCCCAGTTGCCGGATCCATTTAATAAATTTTTTCTTCCGGTTACAGTGGCCACCCACAAAAAAATAAAAAATCTATTGTTTCATCCAAAAACAGTACAGTCAACGAAAAAATGTTTATAGTAACAATTGAAGAAAAAAACTACAATATAGAGGCCAGCACATCAAGCCCCAAACTGTCAAATTTATTTGATCCTTTTACAACTTTAAAAACAAAAGAATAAAATTCATGTTCAATTGGGAATAAGTGCCAGTTTGGGATAGCTTGACGTGCTGGCGTCCGTTCGTTGATTATTTATAGTTAGATAAATCTTATGTTTGGTAAGCTGCTACCAAGTTTTGACAACCTGGTACTTCGAAGGCATACCTAAAGCGTTTTCTAGCTGTCACACAAAATGTATGAGAAAATGAATACCCCCCTAACCCAACAGATCGTACTAACGATCTAGCCTTCTTTATAACTATTTTATGGACTGTAAGGTCTGAAATAAAGATTAATTAATAAATAAAGCGTTTTCTAGCTGACACTTTATTACCTTTTCACGTCTAAACCACTGAACCGATCATCCTGAAATTTTGCACATACGTTGTCAGTTGTAGGTACCGAATTGGACTTAGGATACATGAATACAACCTGAATTGACTATCAAATTATAAATTTAAGCGAACGAGTTCTTGGGTAAATGGTAGAAGAGGATACATATGGAATGCAATAAAGAATTGAGTATTGAGTATTGATGTTTTTGAATCAAATCGTTTTTTTCTTTAATTATTAATTTAATAATTTTTTCGTTAGACTGTACTGTTTTTGGCTTGAACAATACAATATAATTAATAAATACATGTATTTATTAATTTATAGGTGGTCCCAGTCACTGGAATAAAAATATTCAAATAATTTGGATCCGATAACTGCATGGGACCGCAGTTGCAGCTAATTGCGATCCCAGTCGCGCAAAACCTGTTAAATTAACTACATCATATTTTAGTGCATGTGGACGTACCAAACGGTCCGAGGCCGACCGGACAGTCGGACACCGACCGAAAAAAATGTCCGGTGAAAATATCAGATATTCCTATGAGTGACGCAGTTTATAATAGAAAGGAATCACGTTTTACACTGAGGGTTTATTGAAGATTATTCCTTTATGGTCCAGGGGCGAAAGATCAATCAGCACAGTCAATCAGTGTCGATTGATTGTGCTGATTTATCAACCAAAGTATGTATGTAGTGAAATATAACTGTGGGACAGGTTGTTAAATTAGTAGACAGGTGATTTACATGCAAACAACGAATTTTTTACGAAGTACCCCAATTTTTTTAACTTTTCAAACCACTTCTTCTTCGTTCACCTCATCCTTTCATCCATCATTAGCCATTGGACATAAGAATCTGTCTATCGATAACACCACAAATCCATCGATTTATTCAAAAAATTAAGTAAATCATTACCCTAAATCGATTCTCACGATACGTTCACAGATTAACTCCATCGATCGATACTCTAAAACCAAGATCAATATGGGAATAAAAATTAAACTGTGGAATAACTTCGGTGCCTTAACCGAGGTAACTTGGCTTCGCGTTAAGAATATATTTAACGCAAGATTCAATTAAAATTTGACATGTATACGGTATAAAGTAGGCAGGTTATGTCTCGGCGGGATTATCTCGTCCACGTCACGTCGTGTCGTGTTGTGCCGTGCGGTGCCGACACGCGGACTTAACGACTTGCTAGAGTAGCTTTGTGTTTGAGTTCATAGATGTGTGTAGTGAACTCAATAAGGAGATCGTTTTATTTTATGGACAGGCTGTTTTAAGAAGTATGTAATGAGGTTTTAATAGTTTAATTTGAAGGCAATTTTCTTCAAAGTTTTTTTTTCTGTTACCCTGCACTGTCCTGCTGATTAGCAAAAGCCTCTCCCATAAATTTCCAAGCAACCGTTTCCGCTCTTTCTTCGCCGCTGTACTGGAGGATGTCTTCAAAGTTCTGGACTGGAAAGGGGCTGGCATCAACATCAATGGCGAGTACATCACTCACCGTCGGTTTGCCGATGATATAGTTGTCATGACTGAGACCATGGATGAATTCAATACAATGCTCGATGACCTCAATAAAGTTTCCGAAAGAGCCCACTCTTAAAATGAACATGGACACCCTTTCTCATAACGGTCGGAAGCGCTGCACTCGAAGTTGTGGACGAGTACATTTACTTAGGACAAACTGTCCAGTTAGGTAGGTCCAACTTCGAGAAAGAGGTCAATCGTTGAATCCCACTCGGCTGGGCAGCATTCGGGAAGCTTCGCAATATTTTCTCGTCCCACATACCGCAGTGTCTGTGTGTTGCCAGTAATGACATTAAAACCGAAACGTGGTCGCTCACAATGGGCCTCATGAGCGGGCTTAAAGTCACCCAAAGGGCAATGGAGAGGGCTATGCTTAGAGTTTCCCTACGTGATCAAATCAGGAATGAAGAGATCCGCAGGACAACCAGGGTAGTCGGCATAGCGCGAAGAATTGCCAAACTTAAGTGGCAATGGGCAGGGCACATTGCTCGTAGAACAGATGGCCGATGGGGTCGAAAAGTTTTGGAGTGGCGACCGCGTACCGGAAGACGTAAAGTTGGAAGGCCTTCCACAAGATGAACCGATAACCTTGTAAGGCCCCAGGACTCCGCTGGATAAGGGAAGCACAGAACCGGTCGAAGTGGCGGAGCTTGGGGGAGGCCTATGTCCAGCAGTGGACGTCTTTTGGCTGAAATGATGATGATCCTTTTCCAGGGCCACCTCGATCGAGCCCTTCCTTGCAATACGCGTCCAGGTCGTCACGCCACCTTTTCTTGGGACGGTTACGGCAGCGTCGTCCATCCTCAGGCGCCCGCTGTGTAGCGACTATTACCCACAACTATTTACTATCTAATTTAATTTATTCAGTAGCTAGGAACAGTATTCAAATGATGATAATATTCCTGGTACCTACGAGAAAACCTAAAAACGTCTCTCCGTTACTTTATATCTATTTACAAAATAACTTCAAGATTTCAATGTTAATAATAACTTCGAACAAAAGTATTTTCCTGGAACCATTTGTTTGAATTAACAACAAAACTTTTGACAAATAAAAAAGCTTATTTTGGAAAGTACGGAGTTATAATAGGTAGGCTCGAGCAATCGGCTTCGGGCCAATTTGTAGGGCAATTTGCATAACTTAACCCTTCAATGGTAGCTGTGACGAAAGGTACGTTTATTGGAGCAAAAACACAAAACATGGGACACGTTACTGTTTGCTGACGAATTCTTTACGAGCTTTCGTGAAAGACTGCAACTGAGAAAAAATGGTAGAAATTAGTGGCGCACCACAGTGTGATGTCTTTTTCGAATGTGACATATTTAAATTCAAGGACTCGAAATGAAAGATGTACAACCGTGACTTTTCGTTCTTATCATCGTAAAAGCACGAACTGTCGTATCTCTTTATATTTCGTAAAAAGTGTGAAAAAATACAGTCAGCAGCTACCTAGTTGATTCGCAACAATTACATCACTAAATTAATACCTGCTCGCTGAGAAAACTCAGAAGCAGGATCATTTTATCACTTCGCACCGGTATAGTACACGATATCAACATGAATCATAATAACTTGAACGGTTGGTTACGATAGAAAATATTCCCCATGCTCACAACTATTGAATTATGCCACTGCCATACTAATGTTAATGTGCATATTATGTAAAACGAACAATCCCAATTAGGTATAATGAGGTCGTTAAGTACATAGTTTTGACAGCTGTAATGATGTGTTGGTGATTTAAGTTTAATTTGTTATCTCACTCATGGAGGAATTAGTAGGTAAATTAATCGTTAGAGATTATACCTATGAATGTCTAATTTTTTTAAAATTAATATGCTTCATTTGAAAAACTGTTCCATGCAACATAAAGAACTGTGAAATTTTTGTCATAACAAGTTTAACAAAATTAATAAGGATAATAAATGAAGGAACTTATTATTAAGGCGAATCTAGTCGCGGGCTCGAACTCACTGGTGTACCTAGCTGTTAAGCACGCAGTCTCGCCAGGCACCGTGTTCGACATCGCGGTGAGCAGTTAGACGTTAGTTATTGAGTGAGATGCAGGATCATTCTATAGTAAACAGGCACGTAAAAACGATTTCGATAGTTGAGCGTTGTCGGTACCGACTTAGTTTTGGAGATTTTACACTTCTTTTATAAACACTCCCAAGGTTAGGTCATATTTGCAAGAAAAAAGAATCTTTGTTGGCTCCTAACTTTTTGATGGCTCTTTATTTTAGTATTCTGCTTCTGTACAGATAATATTAATAACTAGACAAAACCTTACTAAGTATGTTGAATTTTTGATGTGCATTGTTGAACAGTGGAGTAATACCCTCCCGAAGTTTGTATGGAAAAAATATCGACAAGATTCACCTTAAACCTACATGTTCTCTTCTTCCTAGAACATGTTATTAGAATAGTATAAGACGCACAAAATAGTGGCGTGTAACTAGTAACAGCCTGTATAAACCGCAACACTTTAAAGTAATTAAACTTTACGAAGCAACTTTTTGCCAACTCTTCCTCTTTGTCCGTTCGGGTGTTACGTCACAGCTCGTCCAATGCCGACAACATCGACATCTATTACACTATTTGTTTTGGGACAAACAAAAACTAGAGCAAAATGTTTTTCCGAAAAAACATGCCACGGTTGTTGTGACCACTATTCACAAAAAAAGGGTTACAATTTTGACATGTTTGCCTAAGTAAAGTGTAACTGCAATGTTACTGCATTTTATATTTTTTACCCAAAAGAGAAACTTGGCTATGAATTTTATTTTAATACATTTTGTTTCATAAATTTTAAATTATGCTTAAACTCACAACTTTATTGACAGTAAAAATTTAAATTGTCTTAAACAATTTATGTTAAGAACTCTGTACTAAAGTATTTCACTTGGATAAAATACATACTTAATTTTAATGTAATTTTTTTATTCATCATCATTTTAGCCGAAAGACGTCCCCTGCTGGACATAGGCCTACCCCAAAAGGGGGGTTTTGCCATAATCGCCACGCTTGGCAAGCGGGTTGGCGATCGCAGTATGGTGGTAAAATGCATAGAGAACGCTGCTGCCCATTCTCTGCTAAAACCCTTAGTCGCCTTCTACGACACCCACGGGAAGAAATGGGATGATGCTATTCTTTTACGTCACACGGATTTTTTTTTATTATTCATTCGTTATTTTCGTTTATAGAACAATAAAGTCATATACGTAGTACAAATAAAACAGCTATCTTGACTTCGTAAAAAACATAAAAAAACACGTCAAAGACACCAATGGTTTCTTTAGACAAAACGTGGACAGTAGTCCGAGGAAAAAATTGTAACGGTCTCATTTTTTAACGTTCCCTTTAAGAACCCTTTATCCAGAAATACCGTTATGAGCAAACAAAGCATCCTAACGTCACGGCCACCGATAGATTATGCAAAAACCCTACAGGGTCTTCCTATTCAATGTATCAATTCCCAGGCACTATAAAAGGATCTCAACGGCAATCGATATTCAAGGAGATGACATCTTGTTTGAATATTCACATATTTCCCATGAACACGATTGAATCGAACCAAAGGGTTGCCTAGGGTGGATGCGTCTATAGGCAAATTCGATTATCTCCTAGCATTCTCACGCACATCCCGCGGCTCCACAATAAATCTTTGCATACAGAGCATAATAAAAAAAACGCTATTAAAAAACGAACTATCTATGAGACGCTCCCTACCGAATATGCATAAGAAAAGAACCGTACACACCCAAATTATACGCCAAGGTGACAAGTGCTGGGATCCATCAAGTATCACAATGGTCTGGGACCCTTTGTGCTACAATAAATGCGGAACTTTATGCCCACGCGGTGCGCTTGCAATTTTTTTTCTATGCATTCGCATACCTGTAACCCTCGCGTAGATGTGGGGACAGTTTATTTGCATTTTTTTTTAAATATAATTCCTTTTCAAACAGTATCTTAACCCCATTCAGTAATGTCAGGGGTTAGGTTGCACTTAATATTCAAAAAGGGCAGGTACATTTCTCTTAATATTCTCGCATAAATTATAGTCAGGTACATTTTAGTCTATTGTGCATCACGAAAGGGGGCTGCGACCAAAAAGGTGTAACGCCAATTTTATTGATTTGCAATTTTGGTTTTTATCCGAACGATCTAAAGTCTATTTTATTAGGTTGTAGTAGCTTACTAGTAGTTGTAAGTTTGAACTTTAATTTTTGAACTACTATGCTAACGGATCTACGACATTTCACTTCCTGAATGGTTTAACCCGTTTCCTTTGTAAGAATTTATGCAAAAAAGTTTTTACCCATCCTATTTTTTTATTGAATAAAATTTAGGGGCTATGCACATTATGCAAATGCGCGCATAAATTTTGAGGTTACACACGAGGGTCTGCTTTTGAAAAGCATCTCTTATAAGGTTGACATTAGACGTAGATTTGATTGTATTCATCTCGTTGTTTTTTAAGATTCTAAGTAAGTATGCAATTTTTTTCTTTTGCTCGTCTGTTTAGAAATGCGGTTCTTGATGATTTTTTTTCTCAGGACCGGTGAAGAAAGAGTCTACCGTTAGAAGGAGGTCGAATGTGTGTTACCTTTTTTATTGTGTAAGGAGTGACATATGAAGCGGGACCCTGGATTCGGATTAGAATATGTAATTACTTCCTTTACGGTTTTCGGAAACGGTTGTTTGGGCCGTTATTTAGTGTTACCACCTTTGCCTCGAACGTGAGGGTCGCGGTTAGTGCATCGTCTTTATGTTATCATGGAAACGATTTTTGTATGCTAATCAGTTTGTTGAAAGTAGACAGGTATTGTTGTATGTGATCGGATACGGAAATTGATTTCTGTAGCGACGAAGATTGATATCTGGTTCGACCACGTTTACCTCATTAAAGTTGGTGTTGCACTTATCTACTTATAAAAAAAAAATCCATAAATGCAGTTTATAATTAAACGACATATTAGAACGATGCTGACATTAGTTCTAAATGCAATTTATATTATTTGACGTACCGTTAACTTTTTGTAAGTTAATGTTTTCCCTTCTTTTAAAGGCAGTCCTAACTTTTTATTATAAAACCCATTACCAATAATATTAGCCGACAAAATAAACAAACCTCGGGCCCGTTATTAAAAAAGCTCCTACTGAAGGGCGGTGCAGTGATTGTTGTCGAAGGAACGCTTTTGCAAAAACACACACTTTTTTTCGGAAAAAAATAAGTTGGTCCCTTTTTGCGCCAGAGACCATTGTCTCCAGTCTATTGTCTTGGCGATTTGAAATATTTTTATGCTTTCCGGATGAAGATAATGTTTTGGAGTTATTTTTCGATAACTATTATTTAGCGAATTTATTGTTTGTGAGTCGCAGGTCGCGCTGCCATTGTTTTTGTAACGAACGGTAGGCGAGTATCAACATCGATTTTTATCGGTTTAAGTAGCAATTTGTACACGGATGCCAGCGGCCGATGGCTTTCATAAAATTGCCTAATTTCACGTTATGTTGACAGTTTTGTTATTTTCCAATTTGATGGTTGTCAGATAATTCCGTGTAGAACTATTTGTGTTTACAGAGTTTCTAACTGTTCTATTTTTTGTCAAATGAAAATTAGGAATGTTGATTACAGATAACGCACTCTGTGATATTTAGTGTGTGACAAAAAGTAGCGGCATTTTAAACGATTGTTAAAATGTAAGCTTTTGTTTGAAAAAAAAAAAATGTATTCTATTTTACAAACAAAGATAATTTATGCTGTTTAAGTAATCTGTCGTATTCGAGAAATAACTTAAACAGCATAAATTATCTTATTAGATATAAATTTTAATCATACAATAAATCAAGATCACAAAAAAAAAAACGATTCATGTTTGCTTATAGATAAAGACTAACAAAACAAAACATTTATTCCGACCATTACCTTCCGTAACGCAGTAAAAATTCGAACAGCAACATTATGTTTAAATCAATTCATACTATGTTTGATAGTAAAATTAGCATGATTGCGCTGGCGATGATTTATTTTGAAATTATTCAAATTGGCGCTCATTGATACCAATCAATGTGTTTTTGTCCAAACTCGACGGATTAGCATCAGAATGGCAAAGGTGTTGCACATGTAAATACAGTGATATATTGTTTATTGGATTTCGTTTAGCGACAGCTGCCGACCGATCATATATTATATCGAGCAAATAATTATATAAACCGTAAAATATGTAAACCGTAGGTTCGTTGATGTACCTATTCTACAATTAATTAACTCAAAATCTAATATGGATGTTACAGGTGGACCAGTTTTAAGATATTTAGTGTTATGTTGTGTTTTCCGTGCAAACAAATGGTAAAATATGTAGTACTCATTGTATGCAGGAATTATTAATTTGTTTGTGAACAAAATATTGTTGTGATAAAGCAGGATTTTTCGTAACAAATGGATAAAATAATTGTTAGGATTTTATCTGTGTAATCTATTCTGTACTAATATTATAAAGAGGTAAAGTTTGTGAGTTTGTGAGATTGTGAGTTTTTGAGATTGTTAGTTTGTCAGGTTGTAGAGGGTAATCTCTGGATGTACTGACCCGATTTTGAAAATTCTTTTACCAATAGAAAGAATCTTTTAAGATATGGTATAGTGTTCTGGGGCAACTGGGTAGACAAGGAATTTGTATTCAAAGCCCAAAAGAAATGTATCAAAGCAATGTGCCATCTAGATAGTACTATAAGCTGTCAAGATTACTTTATAAATTTAAAAATTCTAACATTACCTTCCTTGTACATATACGAATTAAATCTTTTTGTGAAATCGAATCCAAGCTATTATAAGACTGCTTCTAAAAGCTATTATAGACAATTACGTGACAAAAAAGATTAGACGTAGAAATACCGTATGGGAAAACGGCATTACTCAATAAAAGTATTATTTGCATGGCATCACTGATTTATAACAAATTGCTCGATGACATTAAGAAGTTACCCACTCATCTATTTAAGAAGAAATTATACATCTAATTTAAAAGTGTTATTATAATGTAAAAGACAACTTCGAAGATATAGATATTGTATTTTAATTATAGCAAGTATTTGTACATTAATGAAATATGATAATAATAATTACAATTACTGTGACATTATTAATTTGCTTACATTACTGTTATAATTTATTAGTTCAGATTTAATTTCATTGACTATGTATGTATATCTTCAATGACAATGTAATTTAAATAAGAAAACTGATTAAGAATAATTGTGTAATATTATTCCTAATATATTTGCACACCTCATAATTATGGTTATAATACAGTGTACCCTATAAACCTTTTATAACATCATCTGAACCTGTATTATGCAAATAAATGATTTGATTTGATTGGAAAGCCACTGTTTTTGTGAGTGTCATAGGCTTTATGTTAACCCGATAAATGAATAGACTTTTTCGTGGTAGTCGGATTTGCATAGTAAGTCAGAGAAAAACGGGCGATCGAAAACTTTCCTTACGAACGCTGACTTAACGATGAGAGACATATGATTAAGTCCTAGAGAAAAGTTGTAGAGCCTAAAAATTCCTACCAAAAATTCAGCGACAGCATATGTCTAACGTTTATATTTAAGTCACAGAAAGTAGTTTTTTATTTAAAAAATAATAATTTAAATTGTAAGGTCATGTTTATTGGTCATATATATCTACAATTATGAGTTTTTATCAAAACAAGTAAATTTGTCGTCTCAAGTGTTTAAAATAAAAAAATTAAATGCAGTAAAAGGGAATAGTCCCTTATACTGCATATAATTTGGACAAATGGTTAAAGAGATAATACGACAAAGGTATGGAACCGCGACCGGTTCGTAATCTATTGAGTGATATAAAAATGTTTATCGCCCAACGAAGTGGCACGGGTCAGCTAGTTATTAATAAATTTCTTAAAGATTATTGACTATTACGTCTTTTATCCAAAGATAATTGCTGTGGCAAGTTGATATTATCAGCCCCACTGTTGCTTGGAGAAACCGACTCCAGCGACTGTGTGCGAGTACTTTTTGTGTACTGCGGAGGTAGGTTTTACGAGACAGCCATACATAAATCGCAACGTTTTATTAATCGTTAGAAAAACGCATCATCACACCTTTACCAGGTGCGAATTATCGATGACAATTTAACTGAAACCCGTAACCCGTAGTATGCAAATATGTAACCCATAAATATAGTCGCATTTAATGCCATCAATAGTTGAGAAACGCTTGTTATTTATATGTTAATAACGCGTAACCCCAGCGCAGGGGTTACACAGACTATCGACTACTTATTTGTGACATTGAAGGAATTCCAAGTGATTTGCATTGCAAAGCAGGCGTCGTTTCCGTTCGCCCTGCTATTGACAATCGATGATTAACTGAATACGCTGCTTTTTGTTATTTTTGCCTTGTAACGTAACGGGGCAGATGTCACCGAGTGTTTCTTGAGCGCCGCTAGATGTCGCTACTTGTACGATTTTTTTAAAGAATATTTAAAAAAAGATCCTCGCTCCTTAAAACTTGCTAAGAGGAAACAAAGCGAATAAAATAGAATAAAAATAAAGTTTCTAGAGTTAAAAAAGATGAAGTAAATTGTTTAAAAAATACAGTGATATCCATAGTATAAAAACTAGGAACAAACACAAATTTGTTGTACCCTCAACAAGGCTCAAGAAAATAGGTGGGTCATTCAGATGCATGTCAATGTATACGCTTTTATAATAAACTTCCAAGCCATGTTCAAGATCTAAGTCTCAATAAAAATCATTCATCAAACGTAAGTTGTGCCTGAAAGCCTTTTATACCGTTAAAGATTATATTGAGGACAAAAAAGCTAGGGATTGACCTGGGCGTAGAGACGAAACACATTTCTGTTAGCGTTTACGCCAAAATGTATGGGAATGACATTACCTGCGGGAAGGACACGACGTAACCTTTCCTTCCTAAAATTGGTTTTTGCATACTGAATATTGTTCTTTTTTGTTTTTGCTAACTTCTAATCTTTGACATTTGATAATTTTTAACCGACTTCAAAAAGAAGGAGGTTATCAATTCGACATGTTTATATTTTTTTTTTTTTTTATGTATGTTCGGGCATAACTCCGTCGTATATAGATGGATTTGCAAAATTCTTTTTTTGTTCGAAAGGGGTTTACTCCATAATGGTCCCATTGTAATTTTATATAGATCTGATGATGCGTTTCGGAGACAGACAACGGAACTCTTCAAAAACTTACAGCAAATCAACCGCGAATGTTGCTATCGCATAAATATGCATTGTTTTGACGCCAAGGATGATGTCTGTGGGGTAGGTAACTAAAAAGTGAAAAATAAAAACTTTTTTCAAAAAAAATACAACCGACTTCCAAAAAAACACTACAAAGTGCAAAATAACTTTATTTCGGAAGGCGCTGACAAATAATTAAAAAACACATCCAAAGTCACCGACTTCCGAAATAAAGTTATTTTGCACTTTGTAGTGTTTTTTTGGAAGTCGGTTGTATTTTTTTTGAAAAAAGTTTTTATGTAACTACACTTTGACATGAATATTTACTTTGAGAAGTACAATATCATTATTGTTTTAATTATTGTGAATGTGAGGACATGTAGGTCATGTTTTGTATTTTTGTTTTTGTCATCTCTTTCTCAGTTAGTTTTTAATGTTAATCTGGCAGTTTGAGTACTTTATGCGGCCTACCCAAATGTCCTTTCTTTGGTATTGTTAGTCAAATCGTTGAGCTCCTCAAGTTCTGAGTTGAGCTGTATGATTACCAGTGATCGGAATAGGCTGACTATATTTGCCTAAACTCCGAGAACAGAGACAGAAAGTGGAGACTTCCTTACGACTATATATTTTTTCCCGGGATTCGGGAAAAATCTTCTTCGGGAAAGTAAGTTGAAAATAAGCTTTATTTAAGATGTGTAAAAGCTATTTTTAACTAAACTTGCAACTACCAAATTTTCAGGAATTTCACGTAAAATCCCGAAATAAATAATCTAACTTTAATTCATGATTTGATACAACGGTTAGTTGGATCGTAAATATAATTCGAATACATGGATTAAAGTTAGATTATTTATTTCGGCGTTTTACTTGAAAATCCCGAAAATTTGGTAATTGCAAGTTTAGTTAAAAATAGCTTCTACTTACAGAAATAAAATCATTCATCATTTAAATTAAATAAATGACAACTCGCAACATTTTGTCATGAAAATTACTATTTATGGGAAAACATCTAGTATTTTTTCAAGTTTCTTCATAAAAATATTGAAGAAAACGTCAGTGATCGTTTAGCGCAATTATTTATTTTTAACAAAGTTTTTTGCTCGATTATAGGTGGAAGCGTTTATGTCAATTACCTGAGATAGCATTTACGTGGACAAGTGGACATGCATCGTGGATATATTAATCAGCTTAATTTACAGCTAATTATGTGATGACACTCTAGGTTTTACGAATATCATTTGTTAAAATGCGCGGCTATTCGAAGGGTTCATAATTATGTTACTAAACAACAATATTATTGTTTGGATTTTTGTTGCAATACTAGTTAAATTGTAATTAAACATTAACGCAGGTCCAAATCTTTATTGTGAGAAAGTTTATCAAGTTTTGGTAAAAGCAGACTTATGTCAGTTTAGATTACGGCTTCCTTAAAATGTTTAGTGCTATTTTATGTCTCTGATTATTTTAAACATTTTAAACGTTGTTACTGGGCTAGGCTATTTGATGCAAAAAAATAATACACGCTTGGAAGACTACAACATCATCATGTACAATACGCAGGTACGGAGCCGTCTTGAAACGAGTGCTATTATTTGGAGCCCCCATGAGGCTAAATGTCACGGTGGAAAGAATCGAGAACAAATTCTCTCGGTTTCTGTATTTCAAGCAGTACGGCGTCTATGCCTTCTTCCCGCTTTAATACCCGAGTCTCTTCGTAATAGGGATGGTAGGGTACAGTAGGCTGGCTGTGCGGAGGGACGTCACTCTTTGTAGCTTTGTGTTTCGAGTGTTGCGCAGTTGGCTGCACCATCCTGAACTACTGGCAGCTGGGGCTGCGCGCGCCAGCCGCGTGCGCGTCGCTCGACGCCTACGCTTCTGGAGCCATGCTTTTTTTTTTTTTTTTTTTTTTTTTTTTGGGTGGGAAATCATCAAATAACTTCTCCCGCTCTGGGTGGAGCAGGAGGGCGTGTCAGACTTTTACTGACTAAAACCCACCCGTGTTCCTTCAGTAGCCCTTAAGCCAGGGGCTGTGGTGTCTCTTTCGAACAAACCCGCACCCCTGGCAGGCATCGACCCTTGCGGGTCCCATCACTATTTGTGCTGACATCTCTTTGAGGCGCGCGTGGAACACAACGCGCCGTCGACTTGGGCTTGGTCCTTACCGGACAGCGAGCTACCCATTACTCGCCGTCCGCAAGCCCATGCCTACGGTGGCCGGAAATCGGCCTGGGATTCCCGACGCCCAGGGCGTCTCCGTATCCTGCGGCGGCTGGGGTCGCGAGGGCGCATATGCTGCCTCTCCCTCACGTGCGCCGCCTCCCTCTTCGCGAGCATCACTGCTTCGCTGAAGGAGGTGACGGCTCCCCATGCCCTCTCGCTCCGTACCATGGCCTGGACCAGGGCCGGACGCGAGAGATCGCCGCCGCCGATCGCCTCCACGAGGACACGGCGGTGCTCCGCCCAAGCAGGGCAGACCGCCACCGTGTGCTCCACCGTGTCCTCAGGGCGATCTTCGCAGTGGAAACACCCGGGCGTTTCCTCCCGCCCTATCCGAAACAGGAACCTCCCGAAACAACCGTGTCCGGTGAGGACCTGCGTCAGGCGGAAGGTGAGGACGCCATGCCGCCTCTCAAGCCACTCCTCAAAGAGGGGACTTACCGCCGCAATCAGGGCGTGCCCATTCTGGAGCCATGCTCTAGGGCAAACGTGAATAAGTTTGCCCCTCTTATCACAAGCCATAAGATTGGTCAATATTATTTCTATAGAGGTCGATATATTTCAGTGCAGCCTAAAGAGATTCACTGAAGTGCATTGATAATATTTGGAGGCCAATTTCATGTTAAGTTCTCGCTAATTTTGCTAATTAAAACAAGTATGACGGATTTTGTCATTTAATCTTTATTATAATAACATAGCATTGGCGCACTATAGCTGTTAGGGTGTTATGTATGAAATTTTAAATAAATAATAAATAAACGAAAAGCCAAATAAAATTGTGTTTGATTCTGTTAACAAATCAAAATCAAAAGTCATTTATTCAAACTAGGCTGGTGTCTGCACTTTTTGAACGTCAAAATTACGTAAGACAGTCTCCCCAAAACGCCCGCCTTTCACCACTTCCTAGTGCCTTAGCTGAGAAGAAGAAGTGGCGCAACAAACTCCCCAGCAGCACAGCTGTCAGTTATGTTAGAAGAATTTTAATATCGACTATTTTTTAGTGATTGTCATGGAAATCATGTCACTTTCCTTAAATAGGCTCATTTTACGTACGTAGATTATTTTATATATTCTGAATGAGAGAACGTTACAGGCCTTACAGACGGTGGATTTGTAGACGATTTTCTATTCTGTATTTTCATTCCTCTACGTACCTGGTACTTATTGACAGGCCTGCACTGTCCTCCCATACCTATTATCACTGAAATTGTAATTTGAAAAAATTGTTAAAGCCAATAATTTTTAAAAGAGTAACCATGGAGTTTCTTACCAGCTCTTCTCCATAGGAAGCGACATTTTGGAACCATGCACCTAGCTTCTGACGTTTCATAAGTCCCCATGCAGGTTTAGGTATATGAAATAAAACATTTTGATTTGATTTAATTTGAACCTGACCCTAGACAGTGGTAGGTACGTAATTAACGTTACGAAACATACAATTATAATATTTACTATATGTCAGCTAGCACACGCCAATGTACCACAAAAAAAAATCATTAAAAATTTACTCAAGCGTTAATAAAAAACATAAAGATAACTTAAAACCTAAATTAAAGCCTCCAGGCATAAAGGGTATGCCCGTTTATGTATGCAATGCGGCATTATGTTCACATAGTTGTAGATAGAAATAAAACATGTTAAACTAGGACCTTCGGAGTAAAATAAATAAACCGTTAATATTATTAACAATAACAAAACCATGGGCAGCAAGACGACCAGTCACCACAAGCAGCACCTGTTCACGAGCATAACGCAAAGATCAGCCATGACCCACTCGCTATCCCCCCCGAGTGGGTGGGTACGCATTTTCGTTGCGGGGAGGCTCAGTAGCCGTGGTCTCCCAGCCTCGGTAAAGCGAAGAGGAACCCCGGGCCGCTCGTCAGGGCAAAAAGTAGGTTGCGGTGAGGTCCACCGCAACTGAGGTGGGCCGCGATGTCGAATTGGAGGCATCGTGGCTGAGGGTTACAGGCTGCGGCGGAGAAGGAGTGCTAGTAGGTACTTTTGAGTAGCGCTCTTCCCTTCCGTGGCCTGGACGGGGCCGTCACCGTTTGATGGCGGACGCGGTGGGGCCGCAGGGAAAGAGGAGTGTCGGTATAGCGTTAGCCGCTCTCCCTATCCCCTGTGACCGAAAAGTTATAGGCGGCGGGGCTACTGTGCTGACCCGTCGCAGGGTGACCAAGGGGTCCGCAAGGGCCGATGCCTGCCAGGGGTGCGGATTGTTTGAAAGAGATATCGTCGCCCCTGGCATACGGGCGACTGAAAGAACACGGGTGGGTTTTAGTCAGTAAAAGTCTGACACGGCCTCCTGCTCCACCCAGAGCGGGAGAATTTATTTCATGATATTCCACCCAAAAAAAAGCCCTCTCGCCATATTTGAGGGAAGGAGGTAACCCGACCCCCAACGCTACCGCAAGCGGTGACATATATGGGAGCATGACGAACTTGCTGCCGTTTGCTCAGGAAAGAATAATATGATCAATTGTCGAAGTCGCTAGCTAACCACATCTTGCAATACAACTCATTATAAAAAAAATCTAATGAGTAGATTATGTAAGCAGTAAATGAAAATAAAATGAATTGGTTTATACAGTCAAATAAAAACAAACAATTATGTTAATATAAATATGTATAACCTGTCAGAAGGCTAGCAAATTCTGGTAAAAGAACACAAACATTGTCTTGAGTTAATCATAGCTACCAACTATTCTTATCGTTTAAGTAGTCGTTGCTAGAATAGTATGCCTTTGCACAAAGGTTGGATTTTACTTTAGCTTTAAATCTTCTTCCTCCTCTCAGGCATTACAGATCTCGACTAATGGGAACTCCAACCATAAACTACCTTTCGAGCTCGCCTCCTCAAGATGTACTGCCCACATTCCTCCCACTGCTAGACAGATACATGGCCTAGTGTGTATAGGCCACGCAGCACTGAGCACAGGCAGTGGTAGTGGATGATTAGTCATACACACGCAGCGTTATGTCAGCCGCTCGTGTACTATTGTCACCGGTTGTGTCTGCGCAGCCGTATGTGCGTGGATGTTGATACGCACTGGGAACATCTAACGTCACGTTTAACATATTAACGTCTTCTGGAATTTAAAAATAATATGGCAAATAATGTAAATGTAGATTTAAAATAAGCTGTCAAACACCTTGCCAAGTGAAACGTTGAAAAAATGTATGTATCTTTATTCACAATGAAATACCTGTGCGACACACCTGCAGAATCAGATGCACAAATCATGACAAGTGTCACATCTGAATATTTAAATTCGCCAAACCTGATTTGAATTCTTCCTATCCCTATTTTCATAACATCCACTACCCTTTTCATCCAGACCTAATACAGTATTCATTTTTTTTTCTGTCTCCCTTCGCATGTAATTGCCGCGTTTTTTCTTACAGTTGCGAACAAACGCACGAGACATGTTATTTTTGTCACATTGTCATTACACCAGTGTTCCGGCCAAATTGCAACGCCGCGATGCCACCATGCATATTCATCGCTGTTATTGTCTCATGCCATATTGTGCCCACCTCAGACATGTGCCGACTTAACCAGACCCCTCGGAAGATACACACAACCGTCCTTAACACCTGTTTTTCCACAGCCAAAGGGAAGGAAAGAGGGTCTCGGTAGAATGGTCTTCTGACACAAAGCGTTCATAAAATGTCAAGAGACCAGGTCTGAAAGAGTGAGGCAAATGGGAAGGCAGGAGTTGTTAAGTTAATCGCAGTTGTTTTGAAAGTGAGGAACTTGGGGTCAACAGCATTGAGGTTGTTTGGGGTGAAACTTCGTTGAAGTAGAGCAAAAGTATTTTTTGAAACACCTAACGAAATTTAATTGAATTTAAATTAAAAATCCTTTTCTTGCATCTCGTTTTACTGAAACAACTTATTTTGGAAGTTAAATATTTATTTTGTCCTAATTTGCGTTATGAATTCACACAGCTTTATAAATTGCCCAACATTCTAAAACAAAATTAAATACTTTCAAAGTTTTTAATAGCGGCAGCATTCTTCTTATACTTAAATCTTTATTTGCTCGGTTTCTTGAAAAAACTAATGAACTAGGCATTTTTGTCTAGACCTACGACAGCTTAAGTTCTAAATCTGTGCTAATTTATTTTAATCCAGTGGAATAACCCGCATAATAAACATGTATGCTAGATAAACGATGGTAATTGATAGCGATGAGCCGCCAGCTCTCTCCAGCTTTCGCAAAAATCTGTTTAATATCACCGACCGGCTTGACCCGCGAACTCGTTGTTTCGGAAGTCTTTTTATAACTTGCGATACGATTGGTCGGATGACAGTATGGTTTAGTACAGGAAGAATGATCTTGACCTCGTTCGCAGCTTATCTATATATATAAACACGTGTAGCAAAGCCTTGGTACCCCTTTTTATATGAATTACAAGTACGGAGGAGTATGAAATTAATCACAGTTAAAGTTTATATGGAGAAGGAGTGCAGAAGGCTTTATAGATTATTGATGATTAAAATGTATATGATTAAGTTTTAATTACGACCACAGGGCAACTAGTATTTATAAAAATGCAAACCGTCTAAAGTAAAAAATTTTTTGCAATTCGGAATATTAAAACGACCTTGGATTCAAATTAATAAGCTTGTATGCTTTTTTTTTAACTTTGCCCCACACTAGGAATTTGTCCTGTATTGTGGGTGGGTGTATTAAGATAGATACCCATAACAATTAACTAGACAAATCGTTTTACAATTCACTTAAAAAAATCACCAATCGTATGCTCTAAACAGCTTTATCATAAAAGTCCGCATGATTCTTAATAAATTGAATTAAATCATATGTATTTTATGTCCAGCTAACTGTATTATATCTAATGGCATGTCACGACTCACCTGCGCCGCCATTTATACCGAAGACGATCCGACGTCTTAGCGTGATGATGTTGTTCACCACCACGATATATTATCACGCAATTTTATACTCTAGTACGTATTATAATGAGGTTGTCAGGCACGATATTTGCTTGGCTTTATAATGAAAGTTGAATAAAGAGATCAAAGTAACAAATCATTGGGTTTGGTGAATAATAGTGTCTGATAAGGGTTATTGATGTAATGTCTGATTTTGATACAGAAAAATTGAGGCAGTCTCATTTTGAAATTGTATTTTACTTTTCATTTATCAGATAGCGACTTCCCAGCGACTTTCTATGTATGTCGCAGCCTTCTATGCATCGTTATAACAATATTCTGAAAAATTCTTATTCCCGTAATCAGCATACTGGCTGGTGGGATTGGTAGCAGATTGAAAATAGTCAATGCCACTAAATACTCACTTTTTCAGTAGAAGTTTCATGTCAGGTCACAAAAGAAAATCCACACGCAAGTCGTAAGACTTAGCAATAATTACATAGCTGCATGTCTCCTGCGCGATGAACCAGTGAAGCCCTTTCCAGGCTTACTGGATATTCCATCGAAAAAAATGTTGTTGCGTGGTTACATCCATGTACTCACATACCCCTTTTTGCAGCCTTTTTTGGTTTTAACGCATCATTTCATATCGATTGTATTTCTTTGGAATTAGTTTCCAGTGTAGTAAGCCTACTTCATGTTAACGATCTGGGAATTGTGTAAAAAGTGTGCCTATCTGTCTGTCTGCTGTGTTTTGTTTGAATCTGACACGGAACGTGATGATAGATCGACACTACAATGAGCAGTTATGTTATAATTTATAGGCAAAGGTAATCACTTCATTTGTTAACCGACTTCTAAAAAAGGAGGAGGTCATATGTTCCACTGTATGCTTTTTTTAAATGTTCACCGATTTCTCCCTCATTTGTGGACCGATTCTCAAAACTCTTTTTATATTTGAAAGAGTATACCTACTCCTGAGGTGGTCTCATTGGCACTAAGTCAGGATCTGATGATGGAATCCCTGGGAAATCGAGGGCAACCCTCAAATTTTATAGGTATTAACAATGTTTTTCATATATTTTCTAAAGTTATTGAGACAGTTGCGTCTGGTCATCATCATCTCATGACGCTGAACTGATGAAGGAAGGTACAACTCTTTAACGGTTAGGAGTTAGGTGGAAGTTCGGGCATAACTCCTTCATATATAAACCGATTCGCAAAATTCTTTATTTCGAAAGGGGTCTACATACGAGTCTACGAGTATGTATTATAATCTTTCACCACAAAAACACGCTAATTTCCGCCCTTTTTTCATAGAGCTTATTTCCCTATACCGTTAATTTTGCCAATCGCAAGACTTTTTTCAGGCGTGTGAAAACTACCAGACACGTCTCTGGCCACGACGCAGTGCTGTGCTACCGGCGCAGTAGTCAGTAAAGACTTCGTCACGCCACACCGGACTGCGCCATACGTTTTTGTTGGGTCCACTTTTGTTACTATTGCCTAGGTCCTGATAACTGTAGGTGTATTGGAAATTGGTGGTTGCGAAACCATAATTTCTTTTGATTGGCTTCCGTCTTAGTTTTGAAACGAGGTCAAAGTACCTGAGCTCAATGATGCGTATTTGCCAAGTCTACTCTATCAAAGTTGAATGTTGCCCGTAAGTTGTCACTATTTATTTGTGCTGCAGCATAAACATAATAAGAACGACTAGAAAAGATAGTACTTCTGACATTGCTATTTGGCCGTGGCATGTCGCAATGGAAAATTTCCCGCAGGAAACACGATTACCACACTCGTACGCTATGGAAATATAATGCTAACATTACGCAAGGCGTCAATAAATTTCAAAACAATTGAAAGCGACAGCCACCACAACCGAATGTCCTTATCCAACGTTGCCAAATGGGAACAGCACTACGTGACACGCTATGGCACGTATGGCCAATCAATCACTTGCCAATGGTGAATGACCTCACTATCCTGGCAACAATGCCAGGGGCGGTGACGTCACGGCGGCCAAAGCAAGCGGATTCAATACCGCGCTAATATGGCAATGCTGGGACAAAAGAGGAACGCATGAATTTTAAAGGAGCGCCTAAATTATCTGCTGGTACAAATATTATGTTGAGCGTGCGCCTTTATGTAGTGTCTCTGGTCATGTTGCAAGGCTTTGCCTGAGTTGCTCGGAACTTGGAATATTTCTAAACGTTAACACGATGAACATGAGTACAAAAAACCAGTTGACATTCTTTTGTTGTTCATCCCAATCACAAGAGTTTCATTTTAGACCATTACCACGACATCCAAGTCAACAAAATCTTCAAAAGGCATATTATAGTGTCTCAGAATTTCTAGGCGAAAAAGTTTTTGTTTGATTGAATAATTTTATCTTTTCGTGACACTAATATTAAATTTACACGAATATGGAATTTTGACATAATAACATAAAATTATTTCTAATTTATAAGTTTCCGAATCTAAACTATGTAAATGCCTATTCCAGGTATTTCTTTGATTTTTCTTATTGGTTATTATTTTTAATGTTCAGGAAATATTTGTACGCCGATACTTACGGCTAAACATGAATGGACTCAAACGATGTATCTAATATCTTTCATGCTCTTGTATGTATACAAAGTTTAGATTAAAAAATAAATCTTATCTTATCTATAATTTCAACCAGTTTCTTGACCAAGTTGTGAGTTGTGTCCAAGTAACAATGTCGTAAGGAACTGTATCAGTTGTCACTTTGATTTCATTTTCTCTATTTACCATCGTTTGCTAATGTACACAAAAACCCGCCATTCGATGTGCTCACTGACAATTATGTGCACTTGTATCGAGTGAATGACGCATTAATGGCGGGCAATTATCGACAACGCGATAATTGTTATCGACACCCGCCGTCACTGCACGATACTTTCTAAGAGCTGACATTGATCGCTAGGAAATCAAATAGCCTAGATTGTTCTAGAACTTTCTGTGAAGTTTGAAGAACGTATTGGCTGAAGGAAAGCAGTTCTTAGTGTATTTCCATAAGAGTCACTCGAAATATTAGATAACTTATTATTTATTTAACTATAATTAGTATAATTACCCCGAGCAGTTATTAAGAATAATTTTACGGCCTGTGTCGTAGGCGCATGGAGCGGTGAGCTTCGATTACTTAATTAGGAAGAGTAGTTCTAAGAGCATGACAAAAGATCAGACCTTAAAACTTATGTAAGTAGCGCGTGTAAATCGTCGTGAAATCAAACATTCAACGAGTACTTACTTATCTATAATGTTGACAATATTCTGCTCTAACAGTACTAGTTCTGTGCTATTAGCACAATAATTTCTCTAGTACGATATCCCATTTTATTTCACTACTATGTTTAAACGGCCTTTTTTATCTCGTTCACTTTTGTTGCTAACTTTACCCGAGGCATCGTAATGAGCCGCCAAGATAACGATTGTACACTGGACGAAGACATTTAGAAACTTTAAGCGAACAGTTTAATTTAAATACAAATGTAGAGAAATATAAATGTATATGGCGGTATATTCGGGAGTGCGGTAGATGCGCGTAGATTAGCGCACGGCGACCCACATGCGCACGTGCAGAACACATGCGCGTCATGCCGAACACACAGAAATATAAGTTCTTCTGTGGAATTTTACGAAATTTAATACAGATAGTTTCTTTATATTTTTTTTATAAAATTAAAAAAAAGTTATGAGTTTTAGGCCTACAACTTTCTAATTGTTCTTTCAGTTACCTATCCATCTCAAGTAACGAACCTTAAAAACAGCAAGTTCATTATAATTCTCAAGTTAGTCACAGATGGGTTAGTGCGCTCAAATACTTTAACGAAACATCGTACTTGTACTGCTTGCGCACTTGCTCCGTGGTAACAAACATTCACAAGTTTTTATACGCCTCTTGCGTCTACTGCGGCCATTTTAATTACTTAAAAGCGTTCTCTTTTTCGGTTTGTAACGGCGAACCATAGTTTTACAGTTTTAATTGTAGTTTAATGGTAACTTACAGATAGCACATCAGAAAAAAGTAGCGAAACAGTGATGAGACGGGGCAAGAAAAATATAATAAAAAAATAATCCTCTATGGAGTGAAAAGCGGATCATACTCCTCTGTCCGAGTGGCTGAGTTCCACGCCGATAGCTACCACTCTGTTATTACACACACTTGACGGTGAATCTGGATCCCTCATCAACTTTTTCAACAAAAGTTTTTAGCCACAAACTTATTTTATTTGATATTGTATTTGCACCGCTTTGTGCGATGTTTCTTTCTTTTGTGTCACTAGCATACAACACACTATTGTTTGAAAATAACATAAAGGCAAACAAACGATTTGATTAGTTTTAATTCATACAAAAACATAACCGAGCAGCACTCAACACGTTTACGTAATGTTTAATACGATAATTACAACTTGCCGTACATAATGAATATAAATGAGAACTGCTGCTTTTCATTTGCTGCAATCGTGTTACATTGCTGCAATTCTGCCCGTGTGATTTTTCGATGGCTGTAGCTAAGCGTTTATGTACGTTGTACATTCGCGATAGATTGAGATAATCTGTATGTTTATTCAGCTCGATAGCTGTGTATGCGTTCGATTCATTTAATTGCGTTATGTAATGGCTGGTTACAATTTATTTATCTACGGAGATCATGTTCATTTTAGTACTGACGTTGACGACGAATACAATGACTAGACTGGACCCGTGGCAATGGTGACAGTTGTTCAATTTATATAAAAACTTTTAATGGTTTGGAAAGAATTTTAAATTACATTAGGTACTAAATAGTTATACCTATGCTAGTTTCTTGCAAATAGTTATGTATCTACTTTAAGGAGTGTACTATATATAAGAGGTAAAAAATAAATCGGTACCTAATTGGCCACGAATTCAAACGCAATTTAAGAACTTACTACATTGTCGTGGTCTAATAGAGGTCGTGATCGAAAATCAATGATATTTGTTCCATAAATAAGTGCAGGACAGTTGGTAACCTTTACTGGGCGATGTAATATCGCGTTTGATAGGATTAACGTTATAAATCAGATACTGATAGCTGTTGTGTCCATTGTTCAGGTGACGGGTATTGGTCTCAATACAGGCAGGTTGAAAGTTTCAATATACATATTGAATAAATCTTGAGATAGTCTTAGGTAGGTACTTTTGATTTACATAAACTTTATCTTACAGAATAGGACCTTGTCTTAATTCGTCATTTTAATACGAAAATCATCGTATGGTAACGCTTCAAGAGCAGGTACTTCAGAAGTTAGAAGTTACGGTAAAAATCCGAAAGTTTAATTCCTCCCGTACTTAAGTTATATTTTCTATGTGAAATATTTGCGTTAAGTTATTCACCGTTACATTTTTCCACGATTTCCGTCATTTATTGGTTAAAGGGAGCAAATATTATCAGTTAAAGAGCGCGTGCGCCGCGGTCGTGGTGTATCATGCGCGCACGTTGACGGAGAGCTGTATAGACCATAGAAATATTATGAAATAGGAAACATTATTGACACAAGCATTTTTTTTTAAGTAATTTAAGTATTGCTCGATCACATGCAGAGCAGCCCCTCAATGACAAGTCTCGAATTCAAATCTTTTGTTAGTTTGCAGAGGTTTCTGAGTTCATATGGTAAGGTAAGTACAGCCAACGTTGTAATTGGTTTACCACCCTAAAGTAGCATGTCACTTGCGCGTCAGAAAAGACCTATTTATCTAAACTCTAAGTTAGATAAGTGGCCGTCTTCTTGGTATAAACCTAGGGAAATTAAAATTAAGTGGGATTGTTAAAATAAGCAATTACGAGGTTGACTTTACTATTTATTTGATTAATAATTAGAGGTTGTGGTGCTATCACACAACAATTTTTTTAAACATAATTCTGAAAATGGTCCCCTGCCCCTATGACGAATTTTGTGTCATCGTAACTAATACGAAATTGAAATTAACCACGCCAACAAATAAAACAATTTCATAAATCATGAATATCCTACCACACCATAAATAGAGCATAAACGCAAATAATACCAGCGCCACTAATAAATAATTGCATCGCTGACAGTATTCAATTAAAGATAATTTCTCCATCTAATAGCTTCGTATGGCTAGCGAAGTACTCGGATACCTTGAGGCCCTGGGCGCGCGATATTTCACCGCGTGAAGTCTCAATGCTAACTGGCCATACCGACCTGCTACCGCACCGCACCACACCGCAACGCGCCAGTGACAAACCTCAACACTGTTTACTTAATAACTGGTTAATATTATGTTCCAGTCAATATTATTTAACCTATTAATATTATGACAACTTTGGAAGTACCTAGTTGTTTCCGCCTTAAAACCTTATTTATAAGAGCTCACTTTTATTATCTAAGGCAATAACATTATAATAGGTCTTTACCTATGAAATTGCCGTTTTGTATGAAAAAATTTAAACGAATTTTTTTCATGAATTTTTTTATTTGTATTAATCGAAGTAATCACCCATGCAATCAATGCATCTTTGCCATCGCAGTGGCAGTTTATTGATGCCCTTCTTAAAGAAATCAGCTGGACGGGAGGCAACAAATTCTTCAAAGGCATTTTGTACTGCCTCTCGGGTATTAAATTTTTTTCCCGCCAAGAAGTTATCCAAATTCTGGAAAAAGTAGTAGTCTGTAGGCGCAAGGTCTGGTGAGTAGGGCGGATGACGGAGAGCTTCCAACCCCAGTTCTTGCAACTTGGAGACCGTCTGCTGTGCAGTATGAGGTCGCGCGTTGTCGTGCAGGAGCAGCGGAGACGAGCGATTGACCAATGCTGGTTGGAGATGCGCCAGCTTCTCCATCATTGTGTTCAGTTCTTCACAGTACACATCTGCAGTAATGCTCACCCCGTTTGGTAAGAAGCTGTGATGAATCACACCGGCGCTAGACCACCAAACAGTGACCATCACTTTTCTAGGGGTAAGTTTTCGTTTAGGGCATTGTTTAGGTGCTGAACCAGGATCCAACCAACTTGCTGAGCGCTTACGGTTATCAAACAGAATCCATTTTTCATCGCAGGTAACAATGCGGTTCAAAATTCCTTCATTTGTGTGTCTGTTGAGCAGTGCAAGGCACGTCTCGACGCGTACTTCGCGCTGGCGATCATTGAGTTCGTGGGGCACCCATTTGTCAAGCTTTTTTACCTTGCCAATTTGACGCAAATGGACCAATATTGTTTTGACGCTAACGTCGAAAGCTGCTGCTAATTCAGCCGTAGATTGTGTATCATCAGCTTCCACAATCGCCTTTAATTCGTCATTGTCGACCAAAGTCTTCGGACGACCGCGAGGTTCATTTTTCAGGTCGAAATTTCCAGAACGGAAGCGAGCAAACCAATAACAGGTGGTGCGTTGGTTTGTAGTGTTAGCTCCGTAAACGTCGTTGATGTTGCGTGCCGCTTGTGCCGCGTTGCTGCCACGACGGTACTCATATTCCATAATTACTCGAATTTTTAACGTATCCATGATGACGAAAAAGATTGAAATGCGATGAAAATGTAACACTAATCAATAAAGAAATGACTACTTTTAGAAAAAAAAATCCATGTTTTTAAAATAAAATTAATTTGAAATTAGAATTCTTAGCCAAACAAAAATTATTTTGATTTGAAATGGCCAGTACTGCAGAACGGCAATTTCATAGGTAAAGACCTAATATTTACACGATTAAACATGACTCAATACTTTATAAAAAGTTTTATTTACCTATTTGCGTCATATAAAAACAGGTCATATAACATATTTTTTTCATAAATCTCTCAGTACGGGCCGTAGAGTCGGATCTCGGTTCATTAGACATCAACGCGGTGCCCCCGTGTGAACCTAATAAGAATTGCCGAAAACTAGCGTGCGATTAATACTTGCTCGTGCAAATAAGCGTTATTATTTTATTATTAATGTTACTTAATCTAATCGGACTGCATTAAAGTTTCACTGGAATCAATTTTCCAGTCAATTGAAAGAGTAGGTTGTAGAATAATTACAGTTATGGTAATTCTATTTCAAATTTTATTTAGTTCTTAGTTTTGTAGGGCATAATTACTGTAAAATGTACCAAAACGAATGGATCTAATACTGAACCCAAGTTTACGATCGGCTACTATATAATTCAATAACGTTTTACAAAGTTAAATTTAATCTTTCTTAACTTTTAGTGTCGCCCAATAACAATAAAGTTAGTAACGATAATTCGTTATGCAAGTTTGTGTGTTTGTCGTTTTATTGGATTCATAAAACGTTTGAGTCATTGCGCATGGATGGTCAGTGGTGCACTTTGAACCGAAGGGATCAAGTGCTCGAGAGAACGTGTTAAGTGACGTTTGAAAGCGTGTAACGTAATATAATACTATTATGTACATTTACCAACTGCTGAGACACCACTGAACACGTATCTACTTTAAATAAAATATTTAATTTATATTCATGACATCTCCAACCTACCGTCGTGTAACTACAGCGATTAGCGTTGTGCAAGATTATTGAGGAGTTAACATTTCCCCTTCAATTATTTAAACAATCGCTACAAGCATAATCCTAACATCCAGAAGTCATTCCTCATCTGCACTTACTTGAGTACCAGCAACATTCTCAACCTATATGGAGGTGCGCGTACGCAGCGTCAAGGCGATCCGCAATAACATAAACAAACGATCGGGACCTGTTCTACCGATTGAGCACTAAATAACCAGACTCCGGTGATTAGCGGTGGTTTCCACAAATAAAGAATCTTGAATCTTGATTATTAACTATTTAATATTAATATTCTGATCTTGCTGGTTACACTAGAAGTTATATCATTCTTAGGCAAAAGGCTATTATCAAAACAAGACCAAAATGGATAGATGAGGAAACTGTATTGACAAAAAAGGAAGAGTAGGTACCTAGTCTTCCTTTTTTGTCAATACAGTTTCCTACATAGAAATAGCATTTCGCTTTTCATTTTGAGTTAGTTTCTGAAAAACCTAAATATATAGCACGTACTGCAATTAAACTAATTAGTTTAGTTTATTTATTGCTTCGTAAAAAAAGTGTTACAGTATTGGGGTGTGACACTGGATCCCGCGCTAGGATACCCTGTGTCGCAGGATCCAGTCTCTTTAATATCAGACTAAAAGGAAAAGATAGTTTCTCGACATGTCGGCAACCAAACCAGTTGTTCATATACGTACTTACCTACAAAGTTTTCCACTTCCCTATATAACTCTCACAGCCCGCTAAGAGGACAAGCGGCCATCACACGGCGTTTCCCTTTCTTTTCCGACCAGATAGCGATCTTAAGACAAATGCAGGTACTCACAAGTACTAGTACCAATCCTCGACGACCAAACCGGTACATAAAGACTGCGAATAACATTTAGCAATTATAAGATAATAAACTAAACACCCAGACGTTTGGTAAAGGTTGTCACACATAAACGCGATGTGCGGACGTTTCCGTTATGTGGGCCAGTGGGCCCTTTACGAAGGCGACAGGATTGATCTGTATGTATTGTGTTGCTCTCTTTTGGAAGGCACTTTAACATCTCCTTCAGCGAAATACCGAACGCTATGTTAGTTCTAAATAACAAGCATCGTTGATTTGTAACGACCTACTTACTATTCGTAGCTGCTGCGCTTGCAATGCCACCTATGTGACAGGTCTCTAACAGTCAGCTGATATGCGTGCGCGGGAGCAATAAATAATAATAACTTTATTTATTTTGCGACAGCTCCCGTGAGTCGGGCTTGCGTGACGTCAGCGCTATATGTTATTTATCTGATTGGTATCTAAGTACGGATGTTAAAGTTATCCTTAGGTATTAATAAGACAAGCGCTCCTTTAGTTTTCGTTTGGAAACTGGACATGATTTGTAGCTCTCCCTGTATCTCCTGTTATTGTTATTTGAAATCATTATCCGTAACCCTTTGCTCTGTGAATTATTCGTAGTTACGATGAGACTATCCTTGGGTGCTTTTGTTTCATGTAGGAGTGTTTTAAACTCTATTGCTTATCTCATTTATCCGTCTAGTATGCCTTGTAGTGTTTAAGTTCGTTTATGTCGTATAATAACAACGTATTAACCCATTAAGGTTTTATAGGCGACGCCTCTGACGTCGTAAATAAGAGGTGATGCAATACGCCATAATAGATACCTACCCAAATAGCTGATGCTGCTTGCCTTTGTTCAAAGTCTTTGTAGATAAGTATTTTGACAGAGTATATAGATAAATGTACCCAGTTAAAAAACAATAAGCTTTACCATAAAACTTTAGCCAGACTTCGGTTTATTTTAATTGATATGCCTTGCTATTTGCGAATCTTGATTACTTTGACAGTAATCTTTTGTTGATCGTCTCCAACCCATCATGTTCGTTGTATCTTTTCCTACTTCATAAACAGTTCTTAATGCAGGATACTTTCAGCAATTTTAGATTGATCTTAACATTAAATTTTCTATTTCAGAATCGCAACTGGACATCACACAACACGGTCCAAATCAGCAACTTGACGCAAGAATCAAACCCTGGGCCGCTCGCAACCAGTTCTTTTGCTCCACTTTCTGTGCTGCTAGTTGTTCTGATAACAAGTGCGTTATGATATATCGTGTAGTTGTCGTGTCGTAATCGTTTGTTGTATGTTGATGGCTGATTTTGGTCGCTAAGATAAGGTGATTGAGGCCTAGATTTGGCGACAGCTGGCTGTTTAGATTTTATGTGTTTGGATTGCGAAAACAAAACTAGATTTTTCGGCTTTATGGTCAATTAACACGTAACAAAGGCTCTATTATGTAACACAAATGCTAGTTTTTTTTTTATATTGTGAAACTAAAGACCTCGTCTTCTACACACTGCTTATCTAAATCTAATTTACTACGTAACGACGAATTGGAAATCGTTTAATGTTGACACCAGGCCTAGTTTTATGAAATTATGTCACAGTTAACACCAAAATGTTACGGCACAACTGCAAAATCCTGCATCTCAACAATGTTTGAGGCGTAGGTCCGAGGCACACGAGGCGCCTTTCTAAAGCGCGACCTTGCGCACTCGCAGTCATCGCGCGGCGGATTTACGTCCAAGCGACAGATCGACGCGATAACGCGGCCCACTTCCATCAGTGTTGCCACAGCACCAGAAGAATGCCAGATAAACTCGGGCTTTGACAACTTGTAATAAATAGCGAAAATTTAAAACGAATGGTAGCCGTGTGGTCTCTACCATAAATAACAAACTGACAAACCGATGTCTTCTCGTGGGGGTCTCGGAAATAACTTGTAAGCTACCCGATAAGACATGTGTCGTAGATCTTGTCAAACATTAGATGAGAGATTTGACACAATAAGTGAGCTGTTAAAAAAACGGTGGAGCAGTGGTAGCTCAGGTGGTAACGACAGTGGCTTACAGGTTGTGGGTCCTAGGGTCGGACTGAGACAGGCGCGTTACTTTGTATAAATTATTTCATCACCACTACTCTCAAAAGAGGTGGAAGGAAACATCGTGCAGAAACTGGCATTTCCTAGAGCCAAAAATTCAAAGATGTGTGACATCTAACACCTCAAGGCCTACTCCCTCTCACCAAGAGAGAGCCTGTTTCCAAAAAGTGGGAACACTATAGTCTAATAATATAATGGTAGAGTATGAGGTACCATCAATAGGAAGAATGTGAAGTAAGAACATCAGTATTTGTGACGCGTCATAGCTCTGTTTGAACTTTCAGGCATATTGAAAACAATAGAACCAAAAAATAAGTAAAGAAGAAGCTTTATGATTTATTACATTCCTCAAACTGCGTTTCAAAAGTAACGATATCTAAAACACTACCGCTTAATCGTACTACCACTAGTTTAGAAATAATAATAACATAAATCCTAAGCAATACTAGCCATCAGTGATATTGCACCGTTGGCAACGCCACTCCTGAACTGGTCTCCCTTTAACGTGACGTTTAGCCCAATTACAGCATGTTCCACGTATCACAACACTGTGCACTGGACGGAATATGGCGTTTGGCACGTAATTGAAGTATGCGCGGAATTCCGGACAATATTTGAATGAACTGGTTCGCGTATTAGCAAGGTGTGGTCGTTGATTTGTACTTTACGTATATGGCATGGCTTAATAAGTGGCTCGTGCATTTTATTCTATTTTAGCACTAATCTTTACTAAAGATTATGGTCAATTAATCAAACGTGATTATTAAAAAAACTACATTTAAGTAAAAACTAATAGTTTTATAAGTGGTACAAATATTGTATTTTAACTATGCAAAATTTCGGCCGTCCATTCTTTACCGACTAGAAAAATACGTTTATAAGGCTTTATGTTTTAGAAAAAACTAACCAGAGGACCATTACCTTCACTGTACATAATAAAGCAAAACTCGTGCTTGCAAGGGTTTAAAGGAAAAGCCTGGAAATAATACGAAGTTAAGTTGGTTAAGCAAGCCTACTCTTCGAAACTGTGTTATCAACACAACAACGTCAGCCAATCAGTCATATTTATCTGCTACCCTCTGGCACCTTCCGTGGTCGCACCAGCGATGGGCTTGCCATCAATCACCACAAAGCCGCTGCGACAGCTGAACGTCAGTGCGCACAATAGGACCAAGTCTACACACCCTCGGTTTAAAGGGGATGCAGTTATTAGATTTTAATTATATCTATGTGAGTTTGTGGTTTGCAATGATTTCTCATCAAGGATGCAGAATGCGGATTTGAATGTTACTAATATATGATTGTTTCTACGGATTTCAAAGCAAAAATCGGACCACCATATCAAATACAAACGTTATATTATATTTAACCTACGATCCTGAATTTCGAACATGAAATAGGTACTTACAAAAATCCTCATAGTAACGGAATTTAATCATATGTGGCTACAGTTCTTTATATTGTTTCATATCAGAAGTACAGACTATTGAGATATGAGAACCGTGAAGACGAAGAGTACCTACCAGAGTGACCATAGCTTGATCAATCATTATATTATCTTGTAGTTACTTTGTGGCAAATGAAGGATCCAGTTTTGAACCCGCAGCCAAATTAAGCAATTTTCCCCAAACTGTGGATATTAAACTGCAGTTCAAATCCCTTACCCCACGTGTGTCAGGGTGTGGGCAGATTCATCAGCGCTGATCGATCATGTTATGACAGCGGCGTCCGCGCCTCCCAGTGCTTTGTTGCAGCGCTGTAAGGGTTCACTAACACCGACTGTAACATAGAATATAGAAATATTGATGTGACAATTTGGAAAAAAATGACGTGTGTCAAAGTAATATGTTTAAGACACGCCGAATTAACTTTTATGTTTCTTTTAACAAATAGGTATACCTGTGTATAAATGACCCTCGTTTTGTATGACACGTTTCGATGTACTCAAAGGACCAAGTTATGCATTGATTTAATATCAATTTAATCACAATCATTAAAATGGCACAACGCAAACAGTGGGGCAATAAAACAATAATAAACAGTAGTTAAGTAAAGTGCAATAAAACATAACGACGACACGCGGATCAGAGGTCAGCAGTGTAACGAGTGCTACCAGAACTTGTTGTAATTTGATTCACCTGCTGTTAAATGTATTCAATCAGCAAGTTAAACATTCAAGTGTTATGAAGTTGTTGAGATCAGTGGCATGATGTTGTCTTAACGTAGCAAACATACGTCACAGCTATGTTATCATAACATAAAACGGAATAACTAAAAAAATATGAGTACCTACCTTTATGAACTTATAACATCTACGCGCATAGTTGCATACTTACTCCATTTGATTCGTCCTAAACGTTAAGGTTACAGTTGTACCCGACCTTTCGAAAGCTCATTTAGAAAAGTGAGAGTAATGAGCTCATCAACTGCTTCATAAACAAGTTGCTTGTGAATGGCGACATAATGGTCCTATAACAGAGCAGCGTTACGCGCCAGCAGTCATAGGTCAGCTCGTCTGGACAGCGTATGATTCATAACTCGCCTCTGCTTCGTCCACAAGCTATGGGCAGAAGGGCCACTTGACTTTAGGAGTGGTTACAATCTCCCGCATTGACATCCGATGACACAAAGCATTAAAGCCTAACTAACTGTTATTTAATGTTCCTAATGAGTTGTTTTATTCTAACATAAAAAAAAACCATCTCCAGTTCTTTATGTGTTGTTATTCTTGAGATCAAAAACAGTAGCATGATCCTGTGAGCTCTTCACTATAATGCTTGGTAAATATATTGCGAGGGGAACCTTTACGACTATCAATTCCAAAGAAAAGTGTATTTGTATTTCTGCATAACACTGAACAAGTGAAATGGAGGACTGCACTCTTACACAAAACAGACACTGCTGATGGCTGTCACTGAAAATATCGATGAAACTGTGGTTGTGCTGCAGTTACATTGGATTTTTTTGAGACTAGACCTTCTTTATTTTATCTTATACACTTGATTCACCAGTTCATTATACCAACTAAGGCTGAAACACTCTTGATATTAATTCTATGATGCTTAATAGATTGTCTGGCTGTTCATCTATATTATTACCAAATAATTGGTTTAACTCGTGAATTTATAAAAAAAAAACGATGTATGTAAACATTTCTAAAAGATGAGGTAACGGTTTTATAAGTTTATTATGTTTCCTCGTGCAGTTTGTTTGATAGATTTATTGCTATCCCACGCATGATATATTAATACTTCATTCTAGCGATTTCGAAGAATCCAGCGATTTCGAAGAATCTTAGAAACTACATGACATAGAAATATTATTCGTTCTTTGAAAAATAATATAAGGATCTTCGACACGTGACGACAATCTATTATTATAGAATTTTTCAAAAAGAAAGTTGGTTAAGTGAATAGATTTAAATATTTTAAGCTTTCAGCTTTGCATATTTCACTGTACCACAGATTACCTCATAAATCACTACATACTACATTTTCAATACCTACCTACTACTGCTATAACAGCCCACACCTTCGAGTCGCTAGACGCTGGGAACTAAAAAATGTACCTAACCTTACCTCCTGCCAAGGGTGCGGGTTCGGTCGAAAGAGATACCGCCGCAACGAATACAATGCAAGTTCAAACAATTTACCTATTCGAAAAACGATAGTTAGATACTCGTATTTCTGTATCAGCAGGTAAACTGACAAAAATAAAATTTTGTCTCTCGTCTTCCTGGATCTACATCCATCAACTGCATATAATACCCCAGAACCAGCCATATCATAAGAATTAGAAACTAAGTAAGGCAGGTCGACCGAAATATTTGCGTACGTAGGCGCCTCGCGGGTGTCAGCAACCCGCTGCGAAATGGGTCGCGTACGACCCAGCGCCGCCCGGTAGGTAGATAAAGTGCGTAAGTACATGGAGTGATTTATCTGGTAATCTGTGACTCTACCTACTAACATGTAAAGCCCCTCTTAAATAGCATGTCTCTGTGGCTTCTTCATTCATTCTACACATGTTGTATTAATTAATTGGTAAGTATCGTAATTAATTGGGTTAAAAATAAACGTAACTATTTTTATTTCATTTCTTTCTACCACATCCATATATTTCTATGCTCATAGTTATTATAGTATTGTGCAGTAGGGCAAAGCTTCCAGAAGAGGGATGCGGCTATTGTATGACAGATCAGCGGACGATTGATGACCGGATCACTGATACCGCCTTATTTAATTCCGGTAGCTCCGCGTGGCTCTGACGACCTGGTGCTCTTTCAAAGGGTGACAGGGGATTTAAGTGTTTGCTTGTATTACCTATATTTTTTTGACCAAATTCAGTTTAATTTATATGTCGAATATGTTCAGATACTAGCGGGAATGACAGCAACATAAAACCGAGTTTCGTAAACAAATGAAATGATTTAATGGGTACTTAACTAAAATACAATCTTAACAAAACAATACAGTAATAAAATTAACAATGAAAAATAACATTAAATTGCTCTATTTCTGTCCTTAATTACCGCATTGATACGCGAACGAACCTCAAAGAATTTTTTGTGACACGTTTCACGAATAGCGCAGTAATTAAACATCCGATGTGCACAAAAAACATTTAAACGAACACCGGAAACATAAAAAATGTTAGTTATTAAAATAACGAAACAATTTATAATTGCATGTAAACGCATCGTGAGGTACTTATAAAACGTATAAATGATGGAATGGCATTCGATTTTGGCTAATTGTGGAGTGACCCGCGCCGCCGAGGTCGCAGGTCGGTATGTTTGATTGGATCGTAATAGTTCCGTTTTAGAAAGTTCTTGATGTTTGTTTTGAAACTCGTAATTGGTTTTAATTATGTGTATGGCTCGTGCTTTACTTGGAATAAACCAAGTTTTAGCGTTAACGCGTGGTTAAACAGTAGAGGTAAAAGTCAAGTCCTGTCGATGTTTTGTGGCAGGATTCACAACAGTACCAGCTTAGTTCCTTTTTAATTGCATCATACTTTAGTAAATTCTTCACTGGTATTCGGAGTGCCCTGAAATGAATTGGGAAGAATTCCTAATTCTGTTAAAAGTTAGGTATCACTATAAGGCAGTACTTATACTTAAATGTTTAATTAGTTCAATTCTGCTAATTTTAAGAACGTTCACAGTCTGATCTCAGTGTCAATCTGTCAAAAATTCCTCGAGTTTCCATTCATTTCTGACACATTTTTAAAATTCGATTGTCGCTGAGATGACACTGCGAACGTTTTTAATTACGAGAATTGGCCTTCTGGTCATGGCAACCATTACCTAAGTCCTTATCACTACGCTCTTTTTCATTAACAGCAAGTTCATTAACAACGACTCAATGCAAAGCAGCTGTGACGATAATGACATAATAAAACAAATGCGCATTATTTTTCATTTTCCCAGGTTTAACATCATACAACAATAAATAATAAATAGTGGTGACCTTCATCACAATGTGTTTTCTCTGAGAAGTTTATTCAAACACAACATTTCTTACTATCAGCGTTCACACGGCGACGCGTCCTCCGCCGTGACGTCACGATCCAAGGTGTTTCCTCAGTGCGCGCACGCAGCAACAAAGGATACGCCACGATATGCGCCTGATACGCGCCGCTTCCGTGTTTTGTATTTGTTTGGTATTTTTCCTATTTGAGTGAAGGAAAACTTGATGGTCTTTACGCTTTTGTGAGGATGTGGTCTGTAGCAGTTGCAGTTAGTTTTGTACTCTGTGTGCCACAGTCAGGTAATGTAATGATTAACAAATAGATACTCCGCGTTTTTCCGTGTTTGAGCCATTTCATCCGACTGATAAAGAAGGTAAAATTGTGAGTAGATAGTACTGGAAAAGGCCTAATTCCCCACCACAGTAGTGTGGTGTGACTGAAGTTAAGAATTCTACGTAATTTTACGTGAAAGCTCTCAACAATTTCAGTAATAACAGCTATCCCTTTACTAAGCGTGAAATAAACTTATCAATCAAGATCAAGCTATCAGCTGATCTGAGGTCATTACTATGCTACGGAACCGAGACCACGTGGGAAATTATACATTCAAACAATGGACACTACGATATTATGTGTAGATAGCCGACGGCGATACCACTAGTAGGTACCACTCACACTTGCCGCAGATTATCTTTTTAACACTAACCACACTTTTGTGGCCTAGAAAATAAATAATTAATAAATAATAGTCTCTGTAATAATAAAATAAACTAAAGAGGGTGCAAACTTTGTGGTGATTCCGTGAAGTTGAAATAACCAGAAACCTGTGGTTAAAATTACAAAGAAAAAATTAATAGGTACTATGCACGAAAGGATCTATGTTCTTCTAACAACCGAGGGATTTGTGGTTAAAATAATAAAACTTGCATCTGTCTAATAAATGTAATAATATTTATCGATAATATAATGCACCCTTTAAGTAAATAAAAAGACAAAACTGACACGCGGTTTTTAACCACAAGGGCCTGACCACAAACTTATGGTGAACTTAAATTTTGGTTGGTGACATTTTTAGTTAAAGATAAGGTTTTTTTTTATTACACTAGGTCAAGCCAAACAAAACGTGACCACAGAGTTTAAGGAAAAGGACAGTGTGAACTTTACTTTATCGTGGCATGGATTTTAATTTGGATGTCATAAATATTTTATTATTTTTCGTTATGATGATACCTTGTAAATAATCAGCAATTCAATCTTGATAATGGTTTTGGTGCTATCAAGGCTTCCTTCTTCGTTGCTCTTATTGAAATTCTTTAAGATCGATTTTACATTCAGAGGCGTGTCTTACGCATCAGTGACGGACTGATAAAACTATAAGAATGTGTATTTTATTTGGAATCGTAAACACCAGACAAAGAACATCGAACAGAATCTCATTTTAAACACTTTTCTTTGGCACCTGTTTCATTTCCGTGTATGGAAAGCAGTTAACACGTTATCAACTGATCAGAATGTCGCATCGGAACCGCTCGGCCATCTCCGGCAGCGTTCGGAGCGTGGCCGCATAAAACTTTTAATTGCCACAATTATGTAAGAGAATTTATTTGGTGGCGTTACAAAGAGCATTGTGCCCCAATCCCACGGTTTGGGACACGTTCCCTCGCATCTCGTCTGATCCTTATCGCTCGTCAGCTCTTGACCTTGCGTCGGGCGTGACCTTTTCGGCTTTTCTCACAATATATTCATTCAAGCTATCTGACTTCCGAATCATTAGTATTATTGATACTTCCGCAGAAAACTTGATGTTTATGATACACGTATGTGAGGTAGCACAAACAATGGACAGAGAATGAAATGTAGCTGTCAGTCCTTGATATAAAGACAGTGTTTCGTTTCATGGTAAGCCTAAGAAATGGAATATGCAATGCACGCTCAAAATTGAGTTAGATTCTAGACCACCACTCCTTAACCTAGTTTCTTGATTGAAATCTTTAAGATATCTGCAGTATCAACTCGGATATTGACCAGATTCGCCATGCAAATAAGGCTAACCTACAAATCTGTACTGTGTACCGTAAAGGCAAGCTTAATTTACGAGACATACATATTGACACTGCCTAAAATTGTATATTCTGTTACACTGTCAATTGAGCGAGTTGTTTATTCTACTAACAGAATCATTCAAGAGACATAGTCACCACTAAATTCTGTCAAATCTACCAGTTTCCATATCTCGTCGATCATTCCGACAATATCTGGTATCGGCATATAATCATGTCACCTCTGTATCTGTCGCGTTTGGATGGCGGCATGCAATAAACTAATGCATTTAAGGTACATAGTCGCACGCTCGATACAACGAGCATTGACGACGAATCAAGAATTATCCTATCTCGCCTAATCGGGTCTTAGTACCTACACAATTCCGGACTTCAAACACCACAAGAGATTTTGAACCTTAATTCCTGGTGATAAGGTTGTTGGTACATGTGTTGTGAATGTTGTGATGTTAGGGTTGTTGTGTGTGACAAAAAGATTTGTCTGCAGTGTTTAGAAATAAACGATACGTTGATTGCGTTATGTAAGTTGACGGTTTTAGTTTTGTGTGTTGTCATGTTGAGGGATTATTGAGCTAAGCTTTTTATTTACTTTTGCGATACGAAGGAGACAATCGGGTTTTGAGTGGATTTGTTTAGTTCGGAGATGTCTGATTAAGAATTGCGAAAGATCTTTAGGTGTTGGTTTTATCCTTGGTGAACAGGTAAATCTACTGTGATATCGTATAGGTACAAGTATTTTACTTATTTATTTCTATTGAAACTCTACTTCTTACTAGATCAATGTCTTTGCCTATTTGTATAGATTTCTCATTTTCGATCGACATCAGCACAATTAGTTTCTGCCCAGAATTGGAGGTTGGTGACTGTCACCACATCTTACAACCGATAAAGAATTAAACTTTTTGAGACCACCTCCATCATTTCCAGCCTCACTTTAATCCAGCAATAAACCAGCTGACATGCGCAGTAAATACATAAAGATATTTATCAAGTCCGATATTTTAAGGCTGCTATCTTAACACAAGCTCATTGTATGACAATTTGTTTGCTTCTGATTGGGCGCATCAAGATTTAGTGTCGTATTAACTTGTATAGTTAATTTTGTTAATCGTTTGTGGCAGGTTTATGAAAAACTTTTAAAATATGCGAGAGTACCCACTGTACTGAAGTATCAGGGGCCAAGGGGCAAGGATTTTTACGATCAAAGGTAATGAGTTACAGAAAGCCAGATACCATTGCCTGCTGTTCTGTGGGTACAACTAGGTATCTATGTATACAAGAGTGGCAATCGTATCATTTCTCACCACTTATCTTCATCAAAAACATTGACATCATTATTTTCATTTCTAACTTGAATGTCTTCTCACTGTTATTTATAGCCGTATTTGTTTTGCTTGCCAATTTTAGTAAGATGATTACATTTTATTTTCTCGCTGACATCAATACCAATAACGGCAATACGGTCCACCATCAGTAGCCGAGATGTTCCACACAAACAATACTAATAAACAAACGTACGTTTTTATACAAAGTCTGTACACGTCGCTCGCCGCCCGGCGTCACTCCTAATACGGCAGCACAAAAACCTTAGGATAATATCGTGCAGCGCTTTGTGAGGCACGTTCTCTGTATCCTTCCTTTTGTCGTTACTGGGATCAGAGCTGTTCCAGGGAATATTAATATGTTTAATGTGTTTAGTAATAGTTGGGGGTGACCCTTTATAGTTGTACTTTAACCCTCTCGTTGGGCTACTAAACGTGAGTTTTGTGTCAGTCTGTCACGATGTGTTAACGTAAAGCAGGAAGCTGGCTTAAAGATGAATGAGCTGAGAACACTTCTTTGATATTGGTTGCTCCAGCACTATATCCAGATATCCACAGCCCCACGCGCCGCGTTGTGCGTTAGAGTGCTTGTGGTTCTTAAGGAAACTGAACTAGAGGGCAGTTACTAAACCAGGATTCATTAGGGTTTGATTGCATGCTGATAAAATAATTCAAGGAAGAGAATGTAACGTTTATTATTTCGACGGAGTACCTACTTATATTAAGTAAAAATAAGAGTTTCCTATACTTTTGCTGTTTTTATAAAACGTAAAGTAGTAAACACATTAACTGCGACACAAGGTTGTTCCTGCATTTTATGGAACTCGTCGCGATAAAACTGTGTGAATCATAAACATGTGTAACGTAATTTAAACGAATACAGCGCTCATCGAGATACACATCACATAACCGTCAATGAATGCTGCGTTTTTATGAATGTGCGCCCGCGTCCCCGCCCCGCACCCCGCTTGTCTCCTACCCCGCTCACACGTCACGGGCATCATTCACACACACCAACACATCAGTACTTTCCTGACCGAAATTTAATTAAATCACAAACGTCTTCGGAACTGTCAATTACGCAGCGCGTCGCTATCAAGATCCCACATCAGTTGAACTAAATAATAATATTCAAATAACTATAACGTTAGTAAACATTACAAAAAACGGTATGACGTTTCCGATAAGCTAATTGGTAACAACAAGCATCAACAGATCGAGATGTGATCAGTAGTCGGCGCTAACAAGCGCTATCAGCGATCTATTCAAATCGCCGGCGATTCTATAAATATTAATAATATGAAGCGTTGAGCAGCATTACGTATTCACGAATTTGTTTAATGGAAACATAACGATTGTTGTCTTGTTTTATTGTGAGGAGAATGTGCGCGTGTGATCTCGCCTCGGGTCATGAGAATTGTCATCACAGGGTGCTCTGAATTTGTGCAATATGCAAAACTTCAACATGGATACACCGGCGCGTCAGAGGTTTAACTTAACGTCGCGCGTCGTAGTATTAACTGCTCGTCTGTTGCTAAGTTGACCTGCTCCAATTTTGTATGCAGATTTTTTTTTTTTTTGTTCTGCTCTTTGACATTCGATTATTAATATACACTTTGACTTTTGATTATTATTATAAACACTTTGACATGAATTTTTACTTTGAGAAGTATAACATTATTTTTGTTTTAATTATTGTGAATGTGAGGACTATGTGGTATTTTTGTTTTTGTGTTTCATTTCTTTCTCAGTTCATTTTTAAAGTTAATCTGGCAGTTTGAGTACTTTATGTGGCCTACCCTAATGTCCTTTCTTTGGTATTGTTCGTCAAATCGTTGAGCTCCTCAAGTTCTGAGTTGAGCCGTATGATTACTGATACATGCGTGCACCGAATGGACAGGTCCACTCAATCTGTGTGGTTTCTTTCCTCAAAAGACTATTTCAGACAACAATCCACAGGGTCTTCACATGATCTGACCAAGATTATGTCTGGACTTTAAAAGAGACTGTGACCTCTGAGTTTGTTTCGGCCTTTCTTCTCAGAGTAGTCAGATAGGAAACGCCGACCTCATCTAGTTTAAAAATATGATTGACGTGTAAAAGTGTTTGTACAAACCTACTTACAGAAATAAAATCATTTATCATTTAAGTGTGGATTTTTCTGACCACAATTGTAACTTTTTGGGTTAAAAGTTTTTAGATTCTTCATTAACGTTAAGTATACAAGTTCGAAAAATTACAAGTGAACTAACTAGTTTTACAATAACCTGTGTTATCATCGACTGTCGCCATACATGATAGCCGATAAATAGATACAAATCGCAGCTGTGACAATTCGAATAAATATTTAATAGAAAACTCGAATTGTCAACCGAGGTCAACACTAATGCGACCCGAGTTACGAATAAAATAGTAGTTGTAACATTTGAAATGTCATTGCCGCCCGCTTGAGATAGCGGTCCCAAGGAAACGCCTATGCAACCGATAGAGATGTTAGTGGTTACGTAATGGCGTTTCGATAGGCAGATAGCAAGCATTGTTCTGTATCCCAGATAGACTCACTACAGTCACTACTGACGTCAGCTTGGCGCAGGGCTAGCGCACATCACCTTGCGAACATTGGCATGTCGATGTCGCAATTTTTTCGGTGGTCTACAATTTTTGATTGATTTAGTTAGCCTGTCCATATCAAAACATTAGCCTCTCCTTTTCTTTACAGCTCCCGCTATTAGTCGCTCTTAGAGTTCCGTACGTTCTAACGAAAAAACGGAACCCTCATTCGATCAGTTGTGTATCTGTCTGTCCCTCTGCACATACTATTAAATCACAGCCAATTTGCTCCGCATCTGCTAGACTGATTAAGTTGAAATTTATTGCACATGAATTTCTATGACCCGAACCGGGACGTGTAACGTAAATGAATTTTGAGTAGGGGGTCACTTTTGGGGGGGAAAACTAGAAAATTACAAACAAACTGTATCGTGTGGCATATCGGATAAAAGGGCTTATTGTGACAATCTGAGAAATATGCTTAGTACATGAAAATTGGTCATTCCCCTTATCTCTGAAACAACTGAGCCTAAAGTATTTATAAAATTAAAAAAAAAACTTACTTGTTACAGGTAAACCCATCAGAAGTGCATGGGTAAACAAACTACACAAACCTCATCATGTTCAAAATATACAGCTTGACCGTTCCATTGAGCCATTTTGCATAACACAACATTAAAGACCTGTGACTTAATTCCTTACCATAAGCCCATTGGTGTATGTGCGACGGCCGCGAAACGGTCAAGCCGTACATTTTGACCAAGATGTAAACTTTATCGAGTTAAGGACTTGGCTCTACATTCGATCTGATAACTTTGAAACAGTGAAAGCCTAATGTAATTCTTGGCAACCCCAACTTTACATGAAATGTTTTTGGTGGATAACATATTCATCGTACGGAATCCTCTCCACTCGAACTCAACTTGCACTTGTCCGGTTTTCCTTCCTTCACGCATTGTATTTTTGTGAACTTATAGAACTGATGAAACTTAGAAGGCTACGCTATTGATATTTCTGGGATTCCATATTCATGCTCAATAAAAATAAATATTAATGCAGCAGTTTGATCTTATTCTAATAAACATGCTGAATGTATTACATAAAAGTTTCTAAAAATCAGTGGGCATAAGCCAAATGAGTTTCCGAGATATTGCTGCATTGAAAGTTACGTAATAATGGAGTAGCTTGTTTGAATTTTGTAAGATTGGCAACCCTACTCGTTTGGGACATGCGTGGGCGCAGGCAGCCCGCGACTCAGCCAACACAACCCCGCTCACCTTGAACGTTTAACGCTAAATCTACCGGAGCTCGGCGTAAAAATATCACCTCCGCATCTAACCATAATATAATACTATTCCCTGATGAATATGTTGCTGCGATCGAGTGACGACGGTGCTATAAGTCCCGGAGCACGAAGCTCACAGCTCCGCACAGGCAGTGAGCACACACCACGCACCATCCCCGAGCTGCGCATGAAGTCCCACAGCGCCGCACAGGCAGTGAGCACACACCACGCACCATCCCCAAGCTGCGCAGGAAACCCATAGCGCCAGACAGGCAGTGAGCACACACTACGCACCATCCCCGAGTTGCGCTTGAAGCCCACAGCGCCGAACAGGCAGTGAGCACACACCACGCACCATCCCCAAGCTGCGCAGGAAACCCATAGCGTCAGACAGGCAGTGAGCACACACTTCGCACCATCCCCGAGCTGCGCTTGAAGCCCACAGCGCCGCACAGGCAGTGAGCACACACCACGCACCATCCCCAAGCTGCGCAGGAAACCCATAGCGTCAGACAGGCAGTGAGCACACACTTCGCACCATCCCCGAGCTGCGCTTGAAGCCCACAGCGCCGCACAGGCAGTGAGCACACACCACGCACCAGCCCCGAGCTGCGTACGAAGCCCACAGCTTCGCACAGGTAGTGAGCACACATCACGCACCACCGACGAGGTGCACATGAAGCCCACAGCTCCGCACAGGTAGTGAGCACACACCACGCACCACCGACGAGGTGCACATGAAGCCCACAGCTCCGCACAGGTAGTGAGCACACACCACGCACCACCGACGAGGTGCACATGAAGCCCACAGCGCCGCACAGGTAGTGAGCACACACCACGAACTACCCCCGAGCTGCGCACGAACACAAACAGCAACAGCCTGTATTACTACGCCGTACGAGTATTTGTTTTAGTAATGAACATACCGAGTTTTAAATAATAAAATTTATTCATAAGCCGCACTTACCATATTTGAGTGTGCGAACCGCCGTCCATATGTATGAGTGGTTAAGATATTCTTATTTATGGGTCTATGTCAAGGTCGTTGGCGGCGTTTAACTGTGGTATCATCACTTAGCATAATATCAAATTATTTATTCGCGCCGCGCTAAAACTGTCTGGTGTATGTTCAATTTGTAATTCAAATAAATTCTTAGCATTATTCCCGAGGCGAGCGGCTGTCATAATTGTAACGTGCGAGATTTTTTCCTCTCGCTTATTTGAATAACTCGCGATCAATTAGCATGCGCGCGCGCCGTTTATTGTCATTATTAATTATTTGATGGCGAGCACAGACAAGGGGTGGCTGCTATGTTTGGAGTGTTTTAATTATTTTGCATATTCGTTCAACCAATTGTGCAGTGCGGTAGGTTAGTTTTCGTTTATTTTAATGAACTGTTAAACGAGATCGTATGGTAATGCACTTGTCTTGTAGTTATAACAGGTGTTGACGTTATTTGTCATTTCCGGTACTTTGCCGAATGGTTACAAAATCGAGTCACTAAGCAAAGCAACAAAGATATCTACTGAATAAAATCTATTTTCCATCTTTCTGTTAATCTCAGAGTAACTCCAGCACCTTTCAACATGTTATATGATATAATTTACCTACACTTCTTTTCTACTTTGTTCCGTCCACCGTCGTCGTTATTAAAATAAGTCATCGGTCGTCGCGTGCCCGCCGCGTAGCCGCCGCGTCGTCGCCGTCACGTGACTGCGTGCCTGAAACTAATTTAATCTAATGAAAACGTCAAATGGACATAATTCGCTCATTTAACATATACTCCGTGCAGTTTCATAAATAATTTTGTGTGCCTTGTGAACAATACAATTGCTTTACTTATGTCACAATTAAAGTAAATCACCTGCACGAGCTTATTTATTTCAGGTATTTTTGAGAAAAATTGCTGTTATTACTTTGCAGTTAATTCTTAATGGTTTAATTTTGACTAATTTATTTCTGTTGATTATTATGGATGGCGGTAAAATGTCACTCATACGTTGAGTCACTTTTTAATTTCTGTCTTGAAAGTTGTGAACAAGATTGTGTTAGTAAAGTAAACCCACACGTGTAGTCGAAGTGTAAAACAGTATGTCAAGTTAGTACCGACGACATGGAACTTAAGGCACTACCAATACTCTTTAGAATAGGCACTTTGTTTCTGTAAGCGGGCCCATAACCTACAAGTACGTGCTACATACCTAGACCACCTCATTAACACGAGTAGCAAATTCGTACATTGAACAGTAAATTTTCGCTCTCAGATAGTGGCAGGTCGACTGCGCCGGAGTCGTTGAAGCGTGCTTCCTTGAGCCAATTAAAACAAGTCCGACATGCCTTGCCCCCCCCCCCCTCCCCCCACTGTACACAGTCGTCGCTACCCTCCCCCTTGCGCCTGCGCACTCGCCGCCGCGACGCGCAAAAACACTGATAACACAGTTGATAGGTACTGGGTGAGGTGATACAAAAATTGAGGATCAGATTGATTGTTTATCAAACAATTAAGGCTTTACCCCAATACTCAATTTTTTTTTATCTGTAAATCTGTACAGTAAAATGGTTTTGTTCTTTTAAGAACTTGATAATTCCAAAAGAGTCATAAATGGATCTAAAGAACCATGACAACCATGATTAATGGTTGCCACAAACGTAATGCTCTCGCCCTTGTACTGACTTCATGGTCGGGTCGACGCTATGTCGACGCATTTTGCTTCGCCAAAAGTGGCCACTACTTTTGTGTCGGGTAGCCATCAACAGCTCGTCTCTACACGTGGGAAAATAATATTTAAGAGGAGGGATGACAAAACGCATAACCTCATTATCGACAAGCGTTACATAAATTAGCGGCCTAGGTACGTGTATTTTCATACCGGTAACACATTAGACGGTTTTGTTCAGGTACATTCACATCACAGTACAGAATGAAAGCTTTACTATAACACACTTTACTCACTCGCCGCGGTTTTCCGCTTAAACTCACAAAGCCTTTTACAGACTAACCGTTAGATCAGCAAAAATGTTCTTTGAGCTGAAATGACGGCCCGCGTGGGTCCAACGTGTGCGAACATTTGACTGGTCAGATTTCATCAAGTGCAGTTCATCGTAATTGCTGGTGGTCAGCATTGGTTATTGGTGGTCTCACATCCTCGTAACTATAGCCTAGCCTAGTAACTTTAGCCTACCTTAGTTTGTGTGGCCCTCAGGTCATGTAATCTGTGCTGTCCTCATCACATCTCATTGCAAAATTACGAACTGAAACTACGCTATTCACTTATATCAGACGATTCTTTTGGAAAAAATATGTGAAATGTCATTGAAGCGGTGTCATTAAGAACACGGAGCGCACAGCCACGGCCGGCTAGTTTTTTTTTAAATATATTTTTATCTTGTAGGCAATAGTCGTGGCGGCGTACAGCCATCAACATTTTAGGTTTATCTGCGTAACAGGTACATAAAGATGTGGTTTTCATTGGTGTCGCGATACAGCGCGGTAATTATGTCCGGGGCAGGAACACGCGGGCGTTTTCTCTTCATAAATTTGACATGTTTACGAGACGATGTGGCGGCGGTTTTCGCCACCACAAATGTTGTTCTGTGCGAGCAGGCGTGCGATTGAAACGCTTGGTGTAGAGACATGAGTCAGCCACAGAGCATTTTTGTCGGAGGTTGGATACATTAAGGGCTTACGGTTTGGAATCGGAATTGTAAGATATCCAATTGACTCTAAATCTCTAGATTACCTACCTACTATTGTATAGCTCCATGACTACTGACTAGTGGCTTCCAGAACTTTCAAATTAAAAAAAAAATATGCAACAGCACTATCGCTATGTAGACGAACATACCTACATTCGTCGGTCTTCAGTTAGCAAATATTATAACAACAAATAAATACGTCTATTGTCAAGTAGAATGGATGATTTTCAGCAACATGCTTTATGTAAAGTTGAAGGTTCAAAGAAAACGTGTCGTTAAAACCGCTGCGTTTGAACTGTCGGTCTGCACACACCACACTACCTGCACGTATCGTGCAATCTGTATCTAGCGCTACGGATCTTTGCGATACCGCGCCATGTTTATTGTCGCGCACAGACCGCGTGTTAACCGCCCGTCTGCACCAACCAATAAGTACTGTTCGTGTGTATCTAGTGCGTAGGATCCCTGGCGATACGCCGTGTTTACTGCCAGCGTCCAATAGCTACCTATGAGCTGCGGTTAGAAAAATTGTGAAACTGACCCGTCTGTAGGGCCCATAGAGAGCAACCATTGAGTAAGGTAAATTTATGACGCCGTGGGCCGAGTGTAGTGGACTAAAGTAACGTTTTGTTGAATTTAATGCACTTCTTTGAACGCATTTCTGTGACACTGTCGTACAGTGAAAAGTGTTAGTTTTAGTGGGAAGATGATAAAATGGAGGTTAAAATGCCATCACGGAGCGTATTCATGACCTTCCTATCAATCACTCACCATTTTATCGTCCACAGAAAACCTTATAAATAAGCAGGTTAATAACAAGTCTTATGAAAATGCACTTTAGTTTCTAAATGCGAAGATAAATGATTGCAAAACACTTTTATGTTGATGATCTATTTGTTATTCTCATTCCTACTGATCACAGCCTAGAAACTTTCTTCTGGATTAGTTTATTAGCTACATTTTCAAAAAAAAGGAGATAAAACTGAATAATTTAAAAAGTGATTCCGCATTCTTATATTACTATATCTATGAAAATACCAGATACAGGAGAAAGTTGGCTGGTAATAATGTCTACCCCACAGATTCTTATCTTGAAAGTAGAAATAATTTCTAAAATGAAATCAAGTTGGTTCTAACTAGATCTACTTTATATGACCACCACTAAAACATTCAGCCGCTATTATGTTAATTTCATTGATCTTAGCTTTTTTACTAGCGATATTCAGCACACTAATGCGAACCGTTGATATCTTTATATTTTTACATAATTAACTTGACATTAGTACATAAAACATTGACACACCATAGAATTTTGAGCAAGTATTATTGTTTATCTAGCTGATTTAATGAAATATTAATATTGTAGGCACTTTTCAGTTGCAGTACAACTGAAAGTACACACAAAAGTTGCCATGAGAAAGAAAAGCTAAGTTCTATAAAGGTTTCGTGTTCACCACGCCGCACCGGGAAGAAATATCTTAAATGTATCTGACGTTTGTACCCCTTTAATACCCCTCTAATAATTTGCATACGGATATGGATTTAAAATGCATATCTGTATACAAATGTTGTACCTGGGTTTGACTAATTAGTGTTCTGTTCTAATAATGAACAGACAACGAATGAATAGACGAAACAATTTAAATACGCGCAGAAACAAATGGTGAAATTATGCCTCTTCAATACAGAGCTTTAATTATTTATTCATAGCTGAGTTCGCGTGTTAGATAATTTATATCAATAGGTACGTCATAGCTTGTGGTTTTTGTTGGCAGCGCGACGGATGAATGTAACGAAATCGGGTAATGCGTGCACAATTATCGGGCGCGAGGCGAGGACTGCAGCGGGTGGCGTGAAGACAGTGGACGAAACTCATTGAAATCATTTGAAACATTAACAGGACACATAGCTACTAATGAGCATGAGGTCCTGGGTTACTTCTCAGGTCGGGCAAAGTGTTATTGGGTTTTTTCATTTGGAATTTAGCAGTAGCAGCCCAGAGTCTGGATTTGTGCCCGGTTGATGGCAATAGGCTCGCCCCCTATTACATGGGACTTTAACATAACTGGCGAAATGTGGGTGTACTATAGGTACACCTCTGCACAACCCTTTGAGAAAACAAGGCGTGATGTTATGTTACACCTACTGATACTTCGAAAATCATTATCAGTATTTTGTTGAATTGAAAACTGAACCTAAGGTACTAGCTAGGGCGTCGTAGGCCTTGTATGGTGATCGCACCGGATCCGGACATAAAATAATAAAATGGTGGAGCAATAATTTTTAATCGGTAAATGATTCATTGTTTTACATCCGTAGAACTACACAAGACTCAAGAACATATTTTTTTAATCACTTCACGATATTTATGCATAGGTACCCATAGACTAGTAGGTAGGTATTAAACTATTGATAATTTTTCTGCAGTTATAATGAGGACTCATGATAACCGCCCAGATAATCTTATATTAAAATAAAATAAATAAATAAAATAAAATTAGTTTCGCGAAATCCATTACATACATCAACTGTTACAGACCTACAAGAAAAAACTGTTTACAAGTACCTAAACATTTCTTATAGCTATTCATCCTCCCAAACACATTAGAAACAATTTAGTGAGTGCAACCTGTGCTTATACCACCGTGACTTTGCTATCGTATTAAGACATTGAAGAAAAACATTTCTACTAAAAACGGGTTTTGAATTAAAACAATTGAAATATGTATCGTTACTGGCCTTTTCAGTTCAAAAATACATTAAAAAAAATTATTATTATAGAGGCAATCAATATTATTTTCGCGGTAGGTAAAAAGATCTACATTATATTTCCTTAAGACAAAGAATCGCTATCAGCTTATATCATGTTCGTATGATGTGGATAGTCGACATCGTTTTTGCGCTCGCAATTACACTGAATCGATCGATATTCATTTATCGAGTGTGTGGAGAATCTCGCGCCGCGCTACAGCGTGTAGCGTTGCAGCTGATCCACAGATATACAGGGCGCTGCTAATAGTTCACTCTGATTAGTAAGGTTTAGTATACAGCTACATTAAAACAGTGTCTGTAAGGCTTCCTGGCCTTTCTGTAGTTTCAGATCACAAAAGGAAACAAGTTCAGCGGGTAGTTGCGTAAAAAAGTCACAAATTTGTGTTATTTACGTTGTTGAGCAGACAAATTTTTCAAATATATCAAGCAATGGATTAGCAATATCCTTCAAAATTGTTCAGATTATAATTGCAAATCTGCCACGACTTTAGAGTGCTGGACTTCCTCGTAGAGTATCAAAGTTGTAGGTAGTCATTCTGATAGTGTCTGTAGAAGTTATTGTGAAACTAGCTGGAGAACATATCTAGGCGCTTTAAGATAGACAGATAAAGTAGATTTTTGCTGGAAGTTAATGAATAGCTTATTTTTGTTAGAATTAGCACTTGACGCAAGGTGTGAACGCAGCAGGTCTTTGACCTGACGGGTCCCAGCGCTCGGCGTCCATATACGGCTTGTCGAGGGTGGTGTATAATTATATAAGGCGTTCAATATTTTCGCAGCATTTCCCAGCCCGAGAGCCCGCTGTAGCGCGCCCATCGGTCCGGAACACGCCGCAAAAACACACACCGCATCACGGTCAAATGAAGATGTGTAATTACTTGTTTTTTATTAAACCTATCGGTATTTTTTACGGCCATATATGGTGGTGGCCGCAAGCCAACGCCCGTTTACGTTGGCTGGTCTTCAAAATAATAACTTGGCGTGAACTCACGGCTGCGAGAGCGCCCGCACTCATAAATACTAGTTTTTATTTTCAACATTTCTATTATCTGGTCCCAGTCGCAGTCGCTCCACGCTGCACCGCTAACGAGCCACCATTAAATATGCGTATATTATAACTCGCCAGCGATAAGACCTCTTATAATTACTTTTAATTCTCAAGCGTCCTATCGAAAGAGTCCACTGCGATTAATTTTACGTATAAGTAGTGCGCACACTCGTAAACAAGCCGCATGCACGTCTATAAATGGTATCGAACGAATCGAAGCAGGTACTTGCAGCGATGAGAATTAAACGCCGCATCGCGACGGCGTATTATATTTTACAACAAAATACCAATTTTCCTTCAAATCGGCAATAAATTATTTCGCCCGGAGGTGCGCCCGCGCCGCCGACCGAGACGCACCGCGTGTTAATGGCGGACGAGACGAAAAAAAAACGTTGTTAAATGAAAACGGCGAACAATTATTATATAAGGCGGTCGGACGTTTAGGGACCCCCGCGGCGGCGCCCGCGCAGCTAAATAAAACGGATGTCAGCGGACGATCCGCGGCCCCGCTCGCACACCGCTGTTATTAAGCGCTGTAATTGCGTCTTAGATAACTGATACTTTACTGGATTTTATTAAAGCATTTTCTGCGAAGGCATCGCATATCTGTATACCTACAAATAGCAAGATCCCTCGTACCTTTCGCATTGCTTCTCGTTCACCTTACCACAATGCCAACTTTGATTTTTTAACCGATCAATCTGCCTAGCCTGTTAGCTTTGGATGCGACTGAGTACCAGTACTTCACATGTAGCGACTTGCTATCGGACCCCCACAACCTAGGTACCGGGTAAAACGACTATTTACTGGGTACCGCTCGGCAAGATTGGTAGTCAGAATTGTGGACTTCTGACTACCTGTAACGAATATCAGAGATCTACAAACGACAGCCTGCGTTCTAGATGTGTAATGGATGGTCACCCATCCATGGACAGACCTCGGTAAGCATTGCTTAACCTTGAGGATCGACCCGTGCGGCTGTTATTATTAAGCGACGAGGCCCTAAGTTTATGTTATCAATCGATGTATTGCTAATACGTCACTCATAATGTAATTAAAATGAATGTCTGTCTAATGGAGGCAGGAGTCAGGACTGTTGTATTCGACCAAATTGAATGATTTCAAGACATATTATTAAGGTACTTCCGCTAATAAAACTAATTTGCAACAGCATTATTAAAACCGGTTACAATAATATCAGGGCATCACATTTGTCATTGACTTAGTTTAAAAATCTGGTGTGTGATGCTGCACACATTCAAACGAAATGTTCTGGTAAGCAAGCAAATACCAGGCCACTCAGAAAGTATTCCGAAAAAAAGTTTTATATATGACAGACTGGCCAAGTTATAATCTAATATGCTTATTTGTAAGTTAAAAATGTAGGTTTCAATTTCAAAATTTCCCTCCACATTGTTTGCGAGCTAATTATAATTATCGCGTCTCATAAAAAATGGATTTGCGCCGGGAACATTTTCGCGCTATGATTTTTTACGATTTCAAGTGTCGCCTAAAACCGGACAAATCGTACGATAGACTTCAAATGGTATTCATGGATGAAGGTCCTTCTAAGGCAACCGTGTATTGTTGGTATACCGAATTCAAGCGTGGTCGACTAACTGTGGGGGATGAAGAAAGAAGTGGTCGCCCTTTGATGGCTGTTACGGAAGAAAACGTGCTGCCAGTGCAAAATTTAATCCATGACAATATGCGAGTTACGTATCAAGAGATTCAGCACATACTGCAGATTGGATCGGGAAGCCTTGATAAAATTCTACTTGTGCATCTTCGCGTGAGGAGAATAGTTTCTCGCTGGGTGCCGAACAACCTCACTGATGCTCAGAAGCAGGCCTGGGTGAAATGGTGCCGTGATATGATAAACAAATTTGTATCAGGCTCGTCTCGGCGTGTTTACGACATTATTACAGGTGATGAGTCTTGGATTTATCAATACGATCCAGAAACGAAGCGCCAGTCGACGGTTTGGGTGTTTCAAAACGAATCAACGCCTACCAAAGTGAAGCGATCTAGAAGCGAGAGGAAGATTTTGATCGCGAGCTTTTTCAATTTAACTGGTGTCAATTCCTTTACGGAATCAAAGAAGCATCAATGCTGAATGGTATACTACCAAATGCTTGGCAGAAATATTCTCTGTTGTGAGCAACAAGCGACCAAACACAGGGCTCTGCGGGCTACTGCTCCACCACGACAACGCGCCTTTGCATACCGCACTCAAAACGAGAGGCTTCCTGGAGAGAACGCCGGTCAAACTCCTGGGTCACCCTCCTTACAGCCCTGACCTAGCACCGTTCGAACAGGCTGTAAACGAGGTGTCTGCGGCGGACTGGAAAAAATGTTCCGAAAACTGGTTCAGATGCATGAAATTTGTTTATAGGCTAGTGGTACTTTGAAAAGATTTAATAATAAAGAGATTACCTATAGAACATTTTATTTTATTTTCGCAAAACTTTCTGAGTGTCCCACGTATTAGGCACTAACTATTTATTTCCTTCTTCATTATCAACATTTCTATAGTATTGTAATACTTTAGGTTAAAAGCGCATAATGCAAAAATAATTATATTATCCTTTACTGCACTTCTTCGGGACTTTAGGTCGGGATACGCTACGCTACGTAGACCCTACGGTCTACGAAACGCTACGCGCTACGACACAAGGTTGCGAAACACGCCAAATTGTCAATTGAGATTGGTAAAAAAAAAAATAACGCTTCTACCAAATCTTCCAACTGTACATACTTAATGATAACTGGTGATACCTATATAAATATTGGTAACGGAATTAGGTAGGTACCTACATTTTATCCGACAATGGTTGCTAATTTACTGGCAATAGTCAAAACCGTAACTCATCATTTAACTGTGAATAAATGTAGGTATTCATACTCGAAACTGTCTTGTACCCAATCAGAGCTGTTGCTTTAAAACAGATATAAATAAAAAATTCTGGAACCAAGACCAAGTGGAAATAGCTAGAAGTGGTTCCATTACTGCACGTAACGCGGTAGCATGCTGCGAGCGTATTAGCATAGGCCGGAGCAGACCGGAGGTCGTACCATGGGTGCGAGCACTGGATCGGTGTGGCGAGGTGACACGCTCTCAAATGTAACAGCCAAGAGATGGGATATATGAAGCTACGAACATTTAGAATATTTGTTTTGTAATTTTTAGAAATTCAATAGATACTAAAATGTCACGGAAAGGAGGAATTGTAAAATAGTCGAAGGCTAGATAGAATTCGATTTAATTTTGTTAAATATTTGTGTCACTATGGTAGTGGTGGCAGTTCGATTAAGTCTAGATAATAAATATTTGTATCGATCACAGGTTCGTGCGGACACCTCGCGACCCGCGCTTTGAATAATCAAATCAAACTCCAACATTCGCGACAACCGGACCCGGCTGTTATGATCTGACACTATATAGTGCCTATAAACTTACCATTCCCTACAAAAAAAAAAACACGCATGTCGTAAAAGTAATATCAATAAATTTTAGTAGGTAGTCGTTTTCGGTCAAGTATCCCCATGAGCCCGTTTTAAACACATTATTAATATTACAAATAGTAGAATTCTTAGTTCTCTGTTCAAAATCACCATTAAGAGGAATGACACCATATTATGTTTCTACATTTTATTTTTATAGAATGGCTAACGGCCGTGCCACCTACCTGTCGGTATGTGGACTAATCATTTCGTAGTCATCGACGACCTTCGCGTTGAGATTTCATAAAGATACTGCGGGCTGTGAGGTGTAGCTGCCACAATTTATTTCATAGTTTACCATAAAAAGGAAACGATGTTATTCTTTGGACTCAAGACTACAACAGATTCATAAAATAATACGAGGTGTGCATATTACGAAATCTTTGAATCGGTGTGACAATACTGACGACAATGTCACAGAACTTAACAGCAGCAGACACATTCGCTCTGCAGGGGCATCAACTTATATAACACCAAATGTAAACATTCACACAACTCGTAAAACGTGAAGCACAAAGCAATGAGTCGCTGGCGTGGGCGGCGGCCGACAACATTCAATTATACGCCTTTAACACTTATAAACCGACAAATTAACATGTCATGAATATTATTTAACTTTTCTCAATTATGTTAATACGAGTGCAATTCGTAAAGTTATGTTGCCCTAGTATTAAGTGGAGAGCAAAAACCTCGAGCGGATCTTTAGCAAAAATTTGCATACATTACAATACTTAATTCGTACTCACAGACTTGTGTGCACCGGGAAAAAATATACATATAGACAGACACACATCCGGAAAGGAGGAGACGGCGCGTGCGCAGCCGCCGTGGTGCCCAATGACACTCTAAATATTCAAATAGCCCACTTATTACCATTTTAAAACACTGAATCATTTTAGAATCTCAAAAAAAAACAAGGTCTTTTATTATCTTATTTGTTATGAATAACGGAAGATTTATTCTAAAAGGATTTTAATTCGTAGTTTTGTTTTTACGCATTATTATTTTTTTGTTGTATAGCTGTTCCGCGGTAGTCGCTGTCTCGCTGATCGGAACCGGTGTCGTGGTAGGGGCGCCATGTGAGCGATATATTAAACGCTGATATGTTTTAGTGGATTGAATACGGATGATGATTGATGAACTTTATATTCAAATGACGAAATCATTGTCCAGCGCGTATTATCATATTAAAACAATGAATCAATTTTATACGTTAAGTAATATCTTAAATAGTTAAACGATCATTCTTATTTACTGTTCGAATCAAATTGAGATTTATTGCTGATTGTTAATGTAAAATTTCAATAGAAATTGCGCAAAGAGAATTAGGTTTTCTACATATTATGTAACGGACACCCAACTTCAAGAATTTACTTTCATGACCAAAACAATGCCATTATTTTTTATCGTCTCATTAAATAAATCTTCCTTGGAAGGAACCATGTTAGGAAATATTTGATAACATTTAAACTGACAGTTTAAAAGCTTCTCATAAATCACTCGTATTTAAAGGTTTACGTGGCCACTGCGTGACTCTTGCGCAACGTAAAGTACGTTATTTATTTTTGCGTCAACGTCATCACAGTAATCATAAAAGTATAATAAATAGGTAAGTTTAGCTAAGACTGCTTCAAGAACAACAGATTTTTATTTTCAAAACAACGCTGCTCTGTCTCTGCCAGGGGTGCGGGTTGTTAGAAAGAGACGCAGGCAACTAAAGGAACAAGGTGGGTTTTGGTCTGCAAAAGTCTGACACGGCAAAAGTCCCGCTCCACCCAGAGTGCGAGAAGTTATTTGATGATTTCTCACCCTCAAAAAAAAAGCTGCTCTTTCTAAGTATGGCCCAACCTGTTTACAGACAGAAAACCTTATCCACCTATCCTGGTAAGTACCTAACCAGTACCAACGACAACATTAGCGTATGATGAAGCACAAGACTTGTAGACATCCCTTGCTCATTAGATATGTATGTAAGTGGTAAGTTGGTGGCCACACAAAATGGCGACCCGATCACTTAATGCTTGATATATGGCGCTGTGTTCGATCGAACAGGTTTTAATTTGTCGCCCATCATTAGAGCACATGACGGCTCCTACAGCTGCCTTCCTCGTGGGTGTGGTAGACGATCTCCTTGAACGCGTGCCAACCGCGGAACAACATCTACGATGAAATCACAAAAGATCCACTTTGGATGGATCATGACTTCAGGATATCCAGCTCATGAATATCAGAACACCGACTGAAAACACTCCAAACGAAAGGATGCGTATTATGGGATTCGTGTAGTTTTAAGGGGCTGTTCCTTATTTTCTTTACAATTGCCTTATTTATCTACTTTCGCAGATAAGTGTTTTCCCTTAAAAAGCAACTGACCTCTTCTTAGCTCAAGTTCAGGGGTTACCCGTAGAATCATTCATCACACTAATCACCGCTAACGGTGAAACGAATTACGTCCTTGAGTCGTACAATTCGCAGTCGCAATTCCGGCAGTTGATCTACTGTGTATTCTTATCCTGTGACACTGTTGTCCATTCACTAGAAGTGTGCGTAGGTATGTGTGTGTTCGATCCTTGTATCTCATTCTACGTCAGAATTGGCCGAGATATTTTATTTTTTTATTTACTTATGTATTAGTTTTATACTTGTAAATTGATAAGAAGAATCCTTGACATTTTATTAAGTACTAAAAACATACTATAAAATCAAAATAAACTATTTCTTAATTCAATTTGTAAACGAGTTTATGTCCAACAGCATATTATTATCAGATCGGGTCAAGTCAGCCCACTAATCCTTCTCCATATTTTATTCTTCAGATTCTATATTTTTTCTAAACAAGTGAATTCCTCTTACTGTCAAAATGTCGCATAGAATTGCAACCGCTAAACCTCGCCTGGTTGATGTAATAATGGTACTGGAAGACACTGGTTTCTAAGATCCAAATTATCTAAGACGACCATTTGATTTCTCCTGGTTTAATTACGGAGATAGTTGCTAGCTTACATGTACTTCTAACTTTAAGTTACGATTTTTTAAAGAGAATTTTACATTGTTCGTGGCTTTTTTTTGTCAGTAGATGATTAAGACATGGAAAAGATTAAAATTTAGCTTATTTTTTTTTTAAGATATCCTTCTTAAATTAACTACCCTACCTACCCTAGTACCCGTGTTTCGTCAAAGTAGGAAGCGGCAGGTGATTGCTGGGTGCACCCGAAGTTCATAAGTATAGCCACGCGATGAGGTGCACGTAACGTAACGGCGTTATGGACCTACTAATCTATATTTTAATATTCCCTGTTGTTCCTAATCTTAGTACTAACATGTATCCTTATTTTATATGATGTACTTAACTCTTGCAAGCACCAACCAATCCGCTACTTACGTTCCGGCGTCTCCTTTATTAAGCAACACTTTAAGTCTATTTGCATCAAAAGAAATTCACTAATTCATAGTCCTCTGGGGTGCAAAGATAAGTGACTGGAGCAAACATTCCCTAGGGGTCACGTCAAACTGGCTCCATTGAAAGTGCACTGGAGTACTACTCGATAAGTCGTGATTGACTGGCTAATGCGACGTAATTATGTGCTGAGCCTACTTCAGTCGGAAATGGAATGATGAGGATTGGATAAACAAATGTATACACCTAAGACAGAAGATTAGTTAGAGATAAATGACAGCGACAACTTTTGTGGAGCCCTATTTTTATCAACCCAAATCCAAACTTGTTGAGTAAATTGTTGGGTAGGCTACTTAAGATTTTAATATGAAATCTCTGACTTCATATTTTGGCACAATAATCTGTAACGATGGAAATATGATGGTTTTTTGTTTATATGAAGATACATGGTATGCGCACGTAGACCCGACAGACTTCTAACATTTACCGCGCACCGGTTCAAGTGTACATTTGCTTGAAACTCGGGTAATTAAAAACATAGCCGTTACGCCAATTAATTTCTCAAAGTCAAAAGTTGTTTGAATGTTTTCCAACTACAATATTTAGTAACACTGTAGGATATAAGTTTGCAGGAGCAGTGGGCACAGTCTGACACAGTTGGGCACAGTGCCGCGTGTGTTTTTAGATAGGCAGTGCATTTTGGAGACTCGATACGGTTTGGAGAGTTTATTGCCGGTGCTGGGAAGCGACGGTCAATTAATTCTGACCGAGTAACAAGCTTAGATTTACTGTATGGCGTTTTCTCTCGGACTCGACGATTGACGCGATTATTGTCTAATTGGCACGCTAATGTGATGAAATAGCGTTCTGGCACAAGCTACGCGTACACATGGGCTACACTAGATCTTTTTTCGTGAAGATTTTTTCAAGATAATGGCACGTATAATTTCTGGTAAAAAGGTGTTCTTAATTAAGTTTTTAAGCCGAAACTTTATGATGGCATCTACCTGCACAGACATATAAACAGAAGTCTACCTGTTCATAAATGCTAATTGCATTCGTGATACTTTTTGCAGTTATGACCCAAACTATCAAACTCTATCTTATGTAAAAGCTAAATTACTTAAGCCAACTGTATGTGCCCTATTTATCATCACTACAACACAACAGCAACAGTTAAAATTCATAACATTACAGCTAATCGTCCTCAGTTAAAACAAATAGTGCTGAAACCATTGCGCGCTGTTCATCAATCGTGCTGATCAGCATATTTTCAGCGGTTGCTGCATGACGTATGTGATGAGATGCCGCGTGCGTGATACTTCTAATTAATTTGGCCCGCGGCTCGCAGCGGTACAGTGGTGCGCGGTATCGCCGCTATATCGATATGGCGTATAAATTACTTGTCTACACGAGAAGGGCTACCGTACGACGCATATGAACGCTTTGCCAACTCACAAGAGCTACTGTGCAGTTATTATCACGACCACAAATGCTACAGCCACGTATGTGGTAGTAAAAAATAATAGTAAGTATTGGAATGACGCCATTTACTTAATAATTACATTCTTACTCTGCTACAATAAATAAAGTTAGCTATAAGAGCACTATGCCTTGGATGGAGTTTTGAAACACGAAATAAAATTATGTGGTACAAGTTTTGAGTTCAATGGAATACCAAAACAGTTATTCCGTATTTTGAAACAGCATGTGATCGTATCTATTGGAGTTCTATTGGCAAGTCGGAGTCGTGTGGGCGACGCATACACACTTTGAGCAGTAATACTTGTTGTTGGTGAGCAAATGGACTGTATAAATTTAGTATGAATTGGAGGATGATGGAAACACTGTAAGTAATTAGAATTAATATTTAATAATATAATGTGATAAAACTATGTACAAGGCAATGGCTCAACTTGACACTTGACAACTCAAAGCAAAAACAAAACATTTCTTCTATTTAAAAAGTCATTATAAAAAATATACTTCTAAAAGAAAAGGTGGCATTCCAGCCAGTCGCCAACATACCGGACCCCCAGTGGAACACTAACAGCTGGTGGCTACTGGCTGGGAAGCAGCTTCCATTAAAACGAGCTTACGGGCCGGTCGGCGCAGTATGCCGCCCCTAGTGCGGACGTCTGCCACGCGGACCGCTCCGTCTGGCCCTGGGTAGATCGACACTATTCTTCCTAACGGCCATAAGCCACGTGGAAGGGTAGGGTCGGCGATCAGCACCACGTCTCCCTCACCGAAACTGAATGCGTTGGTGGAGGGTCCCCTTGCTCGGAGCGTGGGCAGGTATTCGCGCAGCCATCGTGCCCAAAACTGATCTGCCAGACGTAAGCTTCGACGCCAGTCACATCTTCTGTCCAAGTCTGCGTCTGTGAGCGTGCTGGTCCAAGGTGCGACAGAAGAGGAGCCCAGGATGAAATGGAAAGGAGTGATCGCTTCTGGTGAGTCGGATGAAGATGGCACATACGTGAGAGGTCTCGAATTTATTATGGCCTCTGCCTCAAGGAGTAGTGTGGATAGTACGTCTTCTTTTAATACTTTTTCGGCGAGGCAGACTCTCAGGGCTGTCTTCACGGTTCTTATCAATCTTTCCCAAGCTCCGCCCATGAACGGTGATGCCGGTGGGATGAAACGCCATTCAATTTTGTGGTTTGTGGCATATTCTTGCACTGCATCGTCTTGTAGCGAGCGTAGCTCTCGAAAGGCTCCGACAAAGTTTGTGCCATTGTCTGTATATATTGTTGAAGGCGATCCTCGGCGAGCGATAAAACGTCTTAGGCTCATAATGGCAGCATCGGATGAAAGTGATGTGACCAGTTCTAAGTGAATGGCTCTCGTTACTAGGCATGTGTACAGCGCGACGTAGCGTTTTTCGTGGCGACGGAATATTGTGACAGTGATAGCACCAAAATAATCTAGGCCCACGTGCGTGAACGGCCTCTTGTGATGGTCGAGTCGCTCTTCCGGTAGATTGCCGATTTGCGGTCGAGCAGGTTGGCTCTTCCACCTTCTGCATTGGAGACAGGCTTTGGCTACGCTACGGATGCTGTCTCTTGCTTTGAGTATCCAAAACTTCTGCCTGAGCTCATTAAGGACAAGTTCGTTGAAACAATGTGCGACGTGAATATGTTCGTGAAGGATGAGGAGTCGTGTGACGTGATGGCGACCATCCAGAATTGCAGGCGATATGGCTCTCTCACTCACTCCTGGCGCATACTTTGTCCGTGAGTCCAGTCGCAGCAAGCCATCCTGGCCAAGAGTTAGCGCGAGTTTTGCTATTCGGCTGTTTTTCGGCACGGGCTGTGAAGATTCGACTGCTTTCAACTCATCGGGGAAGCTGTCTCTCTGAGCTCGTTGGAGTATCATCTTCTCAGCTGTTATGATGTCCGCCGCGTGAAGTTGTGAAGGAGAAGTGGTGCTGTCGATGAAAATATTAGAATTTTGATCTATTAGCCGAGACAGTTTAAGCCGGAACAATCGCGCACCCTGGATAACACGGGCGGTAGCGCGCAAAAGGCGCAGCCATGAACTAAAACGCGTCGCGTCAGGCACTGGACTCGAAAACGGAACGTCAAGGAGCAACCCCACCAGCTCCGATTTGAGCTCGAGGTCTGGTAGAGTCTCCTTGATGTCAGCAACTTGCTCGATCGGCCAAGTGTATGGCGGCTGTAACAGAAACGGAGGACCCGTAAACCATCGATGAGACTGAGTGAGGTTTAATTTTTTAGGTTTTGTAGCATCGTCGGCGACGTTGAGAGAGGTAGGTATCCACCTCCAGTTTAACGGGTTGGTGGTTTCTAAAATCTCTCCCAACCTGTGTGCGACGAATGGTTTAAACGCCCGAGGATCACTCCGAATCCACTTAAGGACTGTGGATGAATCTGTCCAAAAGGTGATCTCGGAGGGCTTGATTCGATGAGCTTGCAATATTGTTTGCGCGAAACGAGAGGCTATAAGCGCAGCTTGTAATTCAATGCGTGGAATTGAGACCGGCCTTAAGGGCGAAACGCGTGCTTTACTGCCGATTAGAGTAGTAGACACGGAGTCATCATCGTAACTAAAACGCCAATAGGCAGCACATGCATAAGCTTGTTCGCCACCATCGGCTACTACATGTAGTTGGGTATCCACTACATCTGTTCTAGTCATATACCAACGAGGTATTTTTATGTTGGACGCGACCTGCAATTGTAAAAACCAGTCTTCACATTCATTTACGTACGTGTTGGGAAGCGGTGAGTCCCAGCCGACCCCTGCCCTCCAAAGTTTCTGTATCAGAATGCGACCCCAGATGATGACCGGCATTAATAAGCCGAGGGGGTCATAGACCTTCATGACTTTTGACAAGAGACTACGTTTTGTCAAGGTGTCTTCCGGTAACTGCAAAACTGCTCGGAAACCTAGCGAATCCTGACGTGGGTTCCACTTAACACCCAATACGCCAACCTCGCTACTAGGCGGTAAATAAACGTCGGAGGTTGCGTCGCTTCGAAGTTCCTTTGGGATAAGCGAAAGTGCCTCCGGATCGTTTGACGTCCACGCGCGCATCTCGAAACTACAAGCTTTGTGAATTGTGAGTATGTCGGCGGCCAGCTGCGCCGCGTCGGCGACACTGGAGTAGCTACCTAAATAGTCATCCATATAATGGTCGTCAATTATTGCCTTACAGGCGGAAGGGTAATCGGCTTGGAATTTTCTTGCATTTTTGTTTTTAATGTAGAGCGCGATGAACGGACTCGAAACCGCGCCAAAAATCATAGAGGACATACGATACTCTTTCAGTTCGCCTTCTTTGTTACGCCAAAGGAAGCGTTGGGCGTCTCTATCTCTCGGAGCGATTTTAATTTGAGGGAACATTTCTTTTATGTCACCGTTTAGAGCCACGGCGCCTTCTCTAAAGCGGAACAAGATATCCAGTAAAGAACAAAGCAAGTCCGGACCTTGTAGGAGCAGGCTGTTTAAACTTACACCCTTCGTCGCTGCGGCGGCGTCATGGACCGCTCTGAGCTTCTTCTTTTGGGGGTGAAATACGCCGAAAATAGGCAGGTACCAGCGAATGCCAGCTTCTACGTCAACGCAGGAACCATTCGGTGGTTTTCGTTGGTGATAGGTGCTTGGTTCGCACTCCTCAGCGTAGCCTTTTGTGATGACGTCGTCTATAAATTTGTTAAAGGCTGTGGCGAACGATTTATCTTTTGCCATCTGGCGTTCGAGGGCCTTGAAGCGCGATAATGCCTGCGGGTAACTATCAGGTATAGTCTTTGGCAATTCTTTCTTCCAGGGTAGGCCAACTTCAAAATGTCCGTCATCACGTTGGTGCGCCGATGATTCGATGATGTCTACGGCTCGTTTATCGTCATCGTTTGGGCGAGGGGCGCTTTTCGTTATGCCTAAGGCATCGATATCATATTGACTTTTGATGAGAATGTCTAAATTGTCCGATACGTGGTTCACAAATTCGAGTGGCTTAGACGAAACGGAAAGCGCGCCGTGAATCACCCAACCTAACAAAGTTCTCGACGCGACAGGATCACTCTTCTTGCCACATCGCACTTCTCGACTTAAAGATAGGTGCCAATCGGGCGCACCAATGAGGACAGTCTTACCTCCAGATCCTCCATAGTACAAAGTTTGGGTCCGATGACGGCGTTCTTATGCATGATTAGAACAGAAGGAGTATATAGAGGGAAGTTCGCAGCTGCAGTGAAGAGGGCAATGTCTCATATACCTGCAATTGATGACATAATAGAAATCACAAAGAACATAAAAATGTCATTTGAGCTGTCAACTCTTATCAGCTTAATTGCAGAGATATTATTGATAACGACTTCCCGACAAGCAACGAGAATGTGTTTCCCAATAAACTTCTTCGCGGTAATTGCAGAAGAAATGAAGGAGGAAGAAAGGAAGAAATTTTTGCAGTTCTTCAATACTACAGGATCTGGGGGGTGGTTCCTGTACAAGCAGTGTATGTCCAGAGTGTGGCTGATGCAGGGCAATATGACTGAAGAGATAGCATCCCAGATTCTATACCACAGCATCTTCGGAACGTACAAAGAAGACTTGAGTGTTTTATCTCAGATAACTAGAACAGGGAACTGGTTCACTCGAGAGGAAATGGGAAATTCCTTCCGAAGCATGACAAATGGGAAGATGGTATTCCTTAAACCACCAGTACAAGTAGTGTACGCCAAGATGTCCTGTGCTAACCAAACAGGGATGCTTTCTGGGGTGTATAATCAAGTCAGTTGCCTCCCCTGTTTCAGTGGTCCTAGAATTCAATCATTTGGAGATGATTTTTTCGAACATATCGAGAAACGGAGAGTTACAGGATCTGGAGGTAAGAACCTGCAACAAATAATAATGGGACTGACTACAACCTTGGAAGAATTACACCAACTCATGAAGAAGGAAGGTGGAAAGATTAAGATGGGAACAGCGGTCTGGCGATCAACAGAAACTTTGGAGCTAGAGAATCCAGGAGATGAGTTGGAACTTCAAATTTTGGGAAGGGGCAAAATGTTTATGGGTAGGAATAAGAATTAATAGTGTTTAGACTGTGTAATTAATGTTAAGATCAGTTTAATTATATGACGATTATTGCATGTTATATTAAGATTGTATTTGTGAACGTTTTTTGATTATTATTTAGAAATTATGATTTTGCCTGGGTGTTGCACGCGCAACCCCAAAGGTTTGATCGCCCGCGCGTGTTTTATTAAGTAACGATCGGATAAATTTCGACCACGGATGTAAAAGTTTACGTAACTTACGTCAACCTCTTTTGTCATACCACTGACGCCTTCGATGCGCAGCCGCTCCTGACAGGTGGGTTTCGCGCCGATGCGCGCAGCAACCTCGCCGTCAATGAGCGTCGCAGTACTGCCCTCATCGAGTAACGCCGTCGTGTGGAAATCGCCGTCAGGACCCTCGAGTACGACCGGGACTACCTTCAGCAGCCCGCGAGGGCGATCGGTTGTCCGCGAAGTCCCTGTGACATCAATTAAAGTATCAGATGTATTTCCAATTTTAACAGATGGTTCAGATTCGTTGGTTAAATTGTCTACGTTGACAAGAGTGGGCGGTTCAGCAAACAAAGTTTGAGTATTGTTGCATTGGCTGCTGGATGCTACGCTAGGTTTGGAGTTCGCTGTCATTGTGCCGTGAAGGAGTGCGTTGTGACGTCTCGGACATCCGTCTACTCCACAACGTTTGGCGCGACAAAAATTCCAAGTGTGTGGGCTGGACTTCAAACACCGGTAGCATATTTTTGTCTCACGGACCCAACGCCATCTGTCGTCTATTGAGAGCGCTAAAAAAGCTTTACAGGTTTTTATGTTGTGAGGTCCTTGTTTACAATAGGTACAACGCTCGGATACTTTGTCGTTAGGTATGGTGGCATGAATTGTTTCCTTCTTCAATTGGAACCTAGTAGGATGCGTTGTTTTCTGTGTCTTAACCGTACTGTCGGCAACAAAATTATATTTTAACTGTTTATCAGCCTCTACTAAAAGAAAGCGTGACAAAATTTCCAATTTTGTGAAGTTTGGTTGGTCGGGTGCATAAACGGAAGCAAAATCCGTGAAACGAGCACGCGTGTGCTCGCTCAACTTCACCAATATGCATCGAAAGAGCTCTGGTGACCATAAGTACTCGCTCTGATTAAGTAGCATAAGCGTTGTCACGAAGTTACGTAATTTATTTGATAAACGGTTTAAATCTTCAGGAGAACTTAGGTTAGGGCTGTTGCGAAGCTCGGCGACCTCGCGGGCGACGAGAAGTTCCGGGCGCGCGTACGTCTGCTCCAGGGCGCTCACGATGTCGTCCGGTTCCCCGGAAGTCCACAGGAGAGACGCCACGGACTGGTACGCCGGACCGCGCACGGCGTTGTTTAAACGATCTAAGTTATCTGACGGAGAAAAATTAGATTTAGTTCGTTCGTAACTACTTTTGAACGCCATCCACTGACTAACTTCGCCCGAGAACGTGATGAGTTCGGGTTTCTTTGGTCTGTTGGAAAGGGCATTTATAGCTTGGGTAAGCTGAGTTACGGGGTCTGAGATAGGGCGTTCAGACGTATTCAATTGTTGTATTGTGGCGCGTGTAACTGATGGCGGGGCTGCATGGTTGACATTCGGTACATAGAAAGATACCGTGTTGGTAGGGGCGGCCGGCTGTGAATGTTATCCTTGGGGGTTGCCCAAGGTGACAGTCGGCGCCTCACCAGGCATGTTCTGGTTAGTTACCGTGGTCATGTTCTGCTCGAGAATCCACGTCGCGGTGCGTTTTGCGGAATGACAATTAGACAAACGTGAAGAATGGGATTTAGACGACTTATCTGATGCTTCCAATGCGGCTAGTTTGGCTTGTAGTTCCTTCTCTTCCGCCTCAGCCTCGAGGCGGGCAAACTCGCGGTTACGTTCCGCCTGCTGCCGCGCAAGCTCGTGCTCACGCTCCGCCTGCTGTCGCGCAAGATCGTGCTCACGCTCCGCCTGCTGTCGCGCAAGATCGCGCTCACGCTCCGCTTGTTGTCGCGCACGCTCCACTCGGCGCCGCATTCCGTCAGCTTCGATGGCCATTTTCTGAGCGCGGACGGTCGCCGAGGACCTCGAAGAGTGAGTGCGTTCGCTGCACGATTGTATGCTGTGAACACTATGTGCACTGCGTGAAGGTGCTTTTGCATTTGCGTCTAAAGCCGAATTAGATCGAACACTTGGGCGATTTGCGAGGCTAGGTTGTGCCTGGTCGCAAGGTTCAGTGCCCGCGGGCTGTGTGGTCGAACTAATTGGCAATGCCAAAGCACCCTCTGTTGCTGTGACCAAAGCCGGCCGGTCGCCGCCCCGTGAACGTTCGCGACGTTCGGGCTGCGTTCGATCGACTTCCGTGGCCGAAGTGTCCGTGTTTGCCTTGCTTTGACTACGTGTTTCCACCATGGTTAATGAGTAAGAATGATGAGATGAGTGTGTAATATGCGAAATGAAAAACTTACGTCAAAATGAAAATGTTGAAAATGGTTTGTTTTTACGGCGAGAATGGACCAAAATGTTGGTGAGCAAATGGACTGTATAAATTTAGTATGAATTGGAGGATGATGGAAACACTGTAAGTAATTAGAATTAATATTTAATAATATAATGTGATAAAACTATGTACAAGGCAATGGCTCAACTTGACACTTGACAACTCAAAGCAAAAACAAAACATTTCTTCTATTTAAAAAGTCATTATAAAAAATATACTTCTAAAAGAAAAGGTGGCATTCCAGCCAGTCGCCAACACTTGTCATAAAAGCATCGCACACCATTTGCTTTGGAACTTTGGATTTTAATCTATTTCTAAGAACCTTATTTCATAGGTAGGTACAAGATTAATACTAATAACATTATCATCTACATCACATCCATTTTAAAGTTGTGATTTTGCCAATTATTGGTTGTCTTTTATTTTATGTGGTGGAATGCGGTAGCGGCCGTAGGTACAGAGGCCAGCCTGCACATCAAGCTACCCCAATCTGTCAAATTTCTTTGATAGTTTTTCAACTTTATCACAAAGGCATAAGGTTCATGTTCAATTTGACAGTTTGGGATAGCTTGACCTGCTGGCGTCTGTACTACAAAATGTCTATAGATGTCCGTGTGAGTTAGCTTTAACACACTATATCGAGAGGAAATAATAATTTTGTTAGTAATATTATTAATTTGTAATGATTAAAATATCCACAAAACAATTATGTTCCACACAAATAGGTGTCTAAAACGTTAAAGCAGTTTTAACAACTTGTTTGTAAAGCACCTGCTTCCTTCACCATAATTTATAGCCGATGGACTCGTTCGTAATGTGTGTCTAGTATAAATATTGTTTGAGTTTTATTTATTCAATATTTTTTTGCAACTAGTATTCTGGTTGATGCGAGTTAGCGTTATTTTACGACTAGTCTAATGGGTAACACCTACTTCGATTGAAATTGATTGAATGTCTAATTATCATCCATCAGCTGACTGGCTCTCTCTAGTTAGAGTGGTCATAAACTATCTAATAAGGAATCCAAAAGAAAGTTGAGTCCCCACGCCTAGAGGCTCGGTGATTTTTATTTTAATAATAAAGTTAATCCGAACATTAAGCAAGGCAGAAGGCGTGACAAGCGAAATCGTAATTAACGGCTCATATCTGTGTGTAAACATACGCGTTGGTTTGGGCGCGCGGGCGCAGGCCGCCGACCCCGAGTAGGCGCGGGCGCATGGTCGCCGGTCGCTGGTCTCTGGTCGCCGACAGATTTCACTCCACTTGGCCGGATTTTGGAGGGCACTTGAAAGGGCACACAGTGAACATGTTCAAAGATGATGTGCTTTTCGCGGTACTGTTGATTGTTCTTGAAACGGTTTTGTTTGACGACAAGGTCTCGTCTGAAACATAATTTATTCTAAGAAGTAAGTTAATTTTATTCTCTAAACTAAAAAAAACTTCAGTACTGAGCGCCTAAAACTAGAATACATTTTACAGAAGCCCTGTGTTTGCTTATATGTTATAAGTACTATAAGAACAATCAAAGCTGTGACTCTGGGAGTTCTTTGATTGTCACCAGAACGACGTTTATACAATTAATTCATTTAAATTGTTGTAATTTATTCAAGCATGCAGAAAACCAATAGGTACAATTTCCATAAACTCTACGTCAGTAACGTCCAACTAAGTATTTTGAAATATTGATTGTATTCAATCGACCGATTGTCTTACCAAGATTCAGTCTGTGGCACAGTTTTTCGCTTTTGTTCATCATCATCAGTTTACAGCAGTTCACTGCTGGACATAGGTCTCTCCAATTGCACGCCATTCAGCTCGATTCTCGGCAACTTTCATCCATCTGCAACCATTCACCCGGCGGAGATCGTCGCTCCACCTAGCCTGAGGGCGTCCTACCTTACGTTTGCCGATCTGCGGTCTCCACTCAAGAACATGTCTACCTTAACGGTCATCGGTTCTACGGCTAATTAATAATTTAAAATAAATAACTAATTTTATTATTTTTACTAATAATTAACAACCTGTTTATTTATTTTACGTCGATGATGCTAGGTTATTATCTGTGGCCTCGAGTTGTAACTCGGGTCGTATCAGCTATGTGAATATAATCGAGCATTACATAATTCAAAATCAAAAGTCATCAGTACCTTATTAACGTCAAAATTACGTAAGACAGTCCCGCAAAAACGCTTGACATTCACCACTTCCTAGAGCTTTTAGTTGGGAAAAAGAAGTAGCGCAACAAAATTCCCAGCAGCACAGCTGACTGTTAAGTTAGAAGAACTTGATTCTATATAATGGTAGGTACGTAATTAACGTTACGAAACACAAAACATGAAATTAAAATATTTGCTATATGTCAGCTAGCACACGCCAAAAACCCAAAACAAAAAAAAACAAAAAAAAAAATTTACTCAAGCAGAAATAAATAGTCCTACTAAAATTATAAATGTGAAAGTTTGTGAAGATGTTTGTTACTCAATTACGCAAAAACGGCGGAACGGATTTGGATGAAATTTACGCACGCACGTAGTTTGGACAAACTACGTGCTCTATTTCTAGTATTAATAATATATATTGTGTACAAGAGTATATTTTGCCTAATATATAAGACGTTGGCGAAGATGAATTGCGATGCCACCGTAAGAATACCAATATCTTTAAAAAATCTCTCAGAGAAACTTTAGCACCTAGTTGATACATTTCTCGAACGGCTCATTCTGAAGAACAAAAATATTTTGAATATCAGCGGCATTGCTTCACATCAGAATGCCGTAGGACATATCGCTATGAAAATAACTACAATAAACTCACCGGGCTGTATTAACATCAGTTTATTGTCTTACGTTCCGGATGATGTATGGCCAAACTGAGCCTTTCCACTAGGCTTAATATATGTGAACCCCACTCAAAATCAAAGGTCTTTTATTCAAACTAGGCTGGTGTCAGAACTATTTCAACGTCAAAATTACATAAGACAGTCCCGCAAAAACGCTTGACATTCACCACTTCCTAGAGCTTTTAGTTGGGAAAAAGAAGTAGCGCAACAAAATTCCCAGCAGCACAGCTGACTGTTAAGTTAGAAGAACTTGATTCTATATAATGGTAGGTACGTAATTAACGTTACGAAACACAAAACATGAAATTAAAATATTTGCTATATGTCAGCTAGCACACGCCAAAAACCCAAAACAAAAAAAAAAAAAAAAAAATTTACTCAAGCAGAAATAAATAGTCCTACTAAAATTATAAATGTGAAAGTTTGTGAAGATGTTTGTTACTCAATTACGCAAAAACGGCGGAACGGATTTGGATGAAATTTACGCACGTGTCAGAAAAAAATGATGTGGTTATATGTATGTATATTTATTTATAGTTGTGTATATGTAAAAACAAATATTAAAGTTTGAATGTCAGAATGGTTACTGCTTATTTACTGTGTATGAATGTTCTTATGAACATGTAGGGAAAGGATTTCATGAAGTAAAGCACAGAAAGACAAGACTAGATATTTATTTAGATTAGGCTTGTCACTATTAAATCAGAAAGCTAGTTGTCCGTTCCAAAGCTAGGTCTTTCATGGAGAAGAAGGACAAGAAACTCCATGGAAACAGTACAGATATATTCCATCAACATATCTCTTACATTGCTATTACATTTAATTACAACTCTTGAAGCTTTATCCAAGATAACTCGGCATCATTACAACAACATGGTATTTAATAAGCATCTATTATGGTATAATAACAAATTACTTAACTTACATGGCATCTGGTTGATTTATTCCACACAACAACGGCAATAGGACTAACCAGCTGAATATCTACTGAACAACTGTGTCGATAACGTCATTACAATCGTTTTTATATCCTACCAATGACAATTTACGTTAAACATTTCCCGCCATTTTGAACAAGTTATAGATCGTCACACATTTTGCCTTAATAACTTCTAACACAGATATTAATAAACAAAGGATAAGTAGTGAAACCATTTTAAAACATTTTATGGTAATTAAGCAATTTAATAAGAACTGATTCGTAATTCAAGACAATTAAAAGTATCTATCAATGTGAACTGAGATTATGTTGCCAGTTATTTGAATCAGCGTATTATATTAAATAACATTAGAAAACCTTAAATACAAATATAATTAAATACTACGTAATCATTTATAGTAACAACATCCAAGTTATTTTCAAAAGCTAAGATAGTTATTTTTGTAAACATGTAGTCAAATTAGGTACTTCTACATTTGTTCAACGCTTTGTTTATGTGACAGATGACATTATCACCACACAATATTACAATAACAAAATAAATAATCTAACACGGCCAGACTGACAAGTACTTCGTTCTCGAAGTACCCAAATAATTAATTATATTTTGTTTTCAAGTAGTCTCTGGCCTTGGCATATTAGTTCTATCATTTGCTGCACATGAATTTCAAACTAATATCAGGGCAGTGACCGTCCAGCAATTCATACATATATATAATATAATATAATATAATAGCCTCTGGCCTTGACATACCAATCCTATCACCTGCTGCGAATGAATTTCAGAATGGTATCAGGGCAGTGACCGACCAGCAGTTCATACATATAATAACATATAATAGCCTCTGGCCTTGACATACCAATCCTATCACCTGCTGCGAATGAATTTCAGAATGGTATCAGGGCAGTGACCGACCAGCAGTTCATACATATAATATAATATAATAGCCTCTGGCCTTGACATACCAATCCTATCACCTGCTGCGAATGAATTTCAGAATGGTATCAGGGCAGTGACCGACCAGCAGTTTATAAAATAATTCGAATAATTCATCGCTCGGTCAACCTGACAATATTATTGAAAACTCTTCAAAAACCAAAGCATAATTAATTATTCCTAACAAACTATCATAAGGGGCATCTTATTTTTGTACTATTACTATGTGATGCTCACTACTTAGAATTATCCCTTATCATAATATTTAATCTACGTCCATGTATCGTTTGAACTCTCGGTTAAACTAAGTTATTAAGTTTTTTTGTCTCTCAAGTTTCATCTCTGTGAGCATTGGAAAAAAGTCCGGGTTTACTACCACATTTTAAAATATTTTTATCATATTTATGCCAATAAGCAATTATTTTAAAAAAATGCTTGTAGTACTTTAGTCACCCACCATTCATGACAGATTTCGAAGCTACTTCTGAATAAGCTAGTAAGTCAACACTTTAAAATAAATCTCATGTAGGAGCAATGAGTCTCATCTATAAGTAGTGTTTTCAAATCGAATTGATGAAATTATTCAAATTGAGCTTTACATTTGTTGGAAACTAATTAGCAAACGCAGATAACGAAAGTTGTTTTTTTTTAATCATTATTCGGCGAAAACTGATTTTATCAATTTATTCATCAAGTACCTAACCTAATCAAATTGTACAATGATGCAATTAGTTCTGTTTCACGGTATCACGGACCCAAAGCAACTGTTTCATATTGAATAATTTATGAATTTCAAAATTACTACTTTCTTTCTCTCTCTCCTCAAACTATTGTATCCTCTGATTATATTTTAAAGTAATTGGTTCAATGATACATAAGTAATTAACAGTCAAAACATACTAATAAATGCTCGATAAACAATAGAAATGATATAAAAGTATTTCGCAATACTTAATCTTTCAATTTATCATCTAATCCATTTGTAAATATAAAACAGCCTCTAGGGGCCTTACCAACTTAAGCTACTTCCTATTTCTGGAAAGCTTCCGGATACTTCCCACAGCAGCTGAGGTTCCAGTCTCGAAGCTCACATAGTAACTTGCAGCTCCGCAGCTCCAATGTCACGGGCAGCGGGATGTCATCATTATGGAGCGAGTGAAGTCAGCGACCAGTTTTAAAAGTTTTCCAAAATATCGTCAGCAGCTCCAACGTCGAATATGAAAATAGCAAAATAAAATGTATTAGTAAATGGTTTTAAAAGGCCAGCGAACTATCCCACTTCTGATGTCAGAAAAAAATGATGTGGTTATATGTATGTATATTTATTTATAGTTGTGTATATGTAAAAACAAATATTAAAGTTTGAATGTCAGAATGGTTACTGCTTATTTACTGTGTATGAATGTTCTTATGAACATGTAGGGAAAGGATTTCATGAAGTAAAGCACAGAAAGACAAGACTAGATATTTATTTAGATTAGGCTTGTCACTATTAAATCAGAAAGCTAGTTGTCCGTTCCAAAGCTAGGTCTTTCATGGAGAAGAAGGACAAGAAACTCCATGGAAACAGTACAGATATATTCCATCAACATATCTCTTACATTGCTATTACATTTAATTACAACTCTTGAAGCTTTATCCAAGATAACTCGGCATCATTACAACAACATGGTATTTAATAAGCATCTATTATGGTATAATAACAAATTACTTAACTTACATGGCATCTGGTTGATTTATTCCACACAACAACGGCAATAGGACTAACCAGCTGAATATCTACTGAACAACTGTGTCGATAACGTCATTACAATCGTTTTTATATCCTACCAATGACAATTTACGTTAAACATTTCCCGCCATTTTGAACAAGTTATAGATCGTCACACATTTTGCCTTAATAACTTCTAACACAGATATTAATAAACAAAGGATAAGTAGTGAAACCATTTTAAAACATTTTATGGTAATTAAGCAATTTAATAAGAACTGATTCGTAATTCAAGACAATTAAAAGTATCTATCAATGTGAACTGAGATTATGTTGCCAGTTATTTGAATCAGCGTATTATATTAAATAACATTAGAAAACCTTAAATACAAATATAATTAAATAATACGTAATCATTTATAGTAACAACATCCAAGTTATTTTCAAAAGCTAAGATAGTTATTTTTGTAAACATGTAGTCAAATTAGGTACTTCTACATTTGTTGAACGCTTTGTTTATGTGACAGATGACATTATCACCACACAATATTACAATAACAAAATAAATAATCTAACACACGCACGTAGTTTGGACAAACTACGTGCTCTATTTCTAGTATTAATAATATATATTGTGTACAAGAGTATATTTTGCCTAATATATAAGACGTTGGCGAAGATGAATTGCGATGCCACCGTAAGAATACCAATATCTTTAAAAAATCTCTCAGAGAAACTTTAGCACCTAGTTGATACATTTCTCGAACGGCTCATTCTGAAGAACAAAAATATTTTGAATATCAGCGGCATTGCTTCACACCAGAATGCCGTAGGACATATCGCTATGAAAATAACTACAATAAACTCACCGGGCTGTATTAACATCAGTTTATTGTCTTACGTTCCGGATGATGTATGGCCGAACTGAGCCTTTCCACTAGGCTTAATATATGTGAACCCCACTCAAAATCAAAGGTCATTTATTCAAACTAGGCTGGTGTCAGAACTATTTCAACGTCAAATGTCCCCCAAAACGCCCGCCTTTCACCACTTCTTAGTGCTTTAGCTGGGAAGAAGAAGTGGCGCAACAAACTCCCCAGCAGCATAGCTGTCTGTTATGTTAGATAAACTTGATTCTATACGATAGGTACGTAATTAACGTTACGAAACATAAAATTAAAAGTTAGACTGAAGTTTGGTATCTACTATTATGCCTAGAAACACTGCCGAGTCTACAGTTTCAAGTATCTAATCATCCACGACGATGTTGGGTCCTAAATTCCTAACATTCGTTAAGGCGAACTCTATACATTTCGTTTTCATGGCATTGAGAAATAGACTATTTGTGGTAAACCAATCCGTAACCATTGAGAGTGCACTGTTTACGTCGTCAAAATCTTGTCTATTCCTATCTACTTTAAATATAAGAGATGTATCATCAACAAACAGTACAATGTCACAGAGAGTCTTTAAATAGAATGTTAAGTCATTCATATACACTAAGAACAAGAATGGATTCAGTATTGAGCCTTGAGGTAAACCTAACTGAACTGATAGCCCGGAAGATTTCTCACCATAAACATCTACAAATTGGTGCCTGTTTTTCAAATAAGAACTTATTACGTTTAGTGAGTTTTCCCACACGGTAAAAAATGTGTTGCAGCAGAGCAACACCCGCATCTGTAGTCGAACGACCTTTTATAACGCAATATTATTCATCATGAAGGAGGCAATTTAAGTTAAAATGTTTTAGCAACTACTTCAGTGTTAACTTTTCAAATATTTTACTAAGTGCAGGTAAGATAGAAATAAGCCTGAAATTGCCAACGTTATTTTTATTGCCTGATTTAAATAATGCTTTTACTACTTTTCATGAGATCAGGAAAAGTTCCTTAATCGACACATGGCCAATTGTGTTCTGACGGGGAACCTATGCCCGATTTTTAATAGATTTGAAAATGTCAAACACTTAGAAAAATTTCTTTGTTTACATCGACTTGTAAAATTTTCGATAACTTTTAGGACTTGTCATTTTATAATTGTTAATTGTTTAGAATAACTTCAAAATGACTTTGCAATCATATGTTAAAGTACAGGATGATATCTACACTCGGTTGTTAAGAGCCAGAAGTAATTTTAAAAAGTCGCCAAAGGATAGAATTACCAAACAGTATTTAGAAACTAGGTTAGAAAGTGTTGAAGAATTATGGGCGCAATTTAGTTTAACTCATACACAAATTGTGAAGGATTTTGATCCTAAAGAATTGAAAGCGGTACCCTACACTGTAAATGATGTTTATTTTACAACTGAAGAACTATATTTAGATTTAAAATGCGAGTTAAAGACTGCATTAAATTCATTTAACAGTAGTGAAGTTTCTGAGGTTGCGGGTTCAGCATCAAGTAATATTTCTGAAGGAAAAGGCACATACATAAAGTTGCCCAGAATCACTATCCCAACATTTTCGGGGAAATATACTGAATGGCCGACTTTCCGAGATTTATTTGTATCGGCAATACATAAAAATAGCACAATTGATAACGTTCAAAAGTTACATTATTTAAAAAGTTATTTGACGGGGGAAGCCGAGCAGCTCTTACGTCATATACCGATTTCGGAGTCAAATTATGATAGATGCTGGACTCAATTGGAGACCAGATATAACAATAAAAAATATTTAATAATTCTATGTGTAGTGAATACTTTATAAATTACCAATACAAAAATAATTATTTCCAATGATTGTTTATACGTAATTATGTTAACAAAAAAATAATTTTAACGGTAATTTGGTAATTGTGACTGCATCTAAAAATATTAGTACTATAATACAAACATTTAATACTAGTTATAAAAACAAATTATGCTTATCAATAAATATCAGTATTATTTTTGATTCCACAAGGTGTCCGTTACTTGTCTCACTTTTTCAAAATCTGTCAAATACAGAATCTGTCATACGTAGAATCTGTCATAAGTAGAATCTGTCATATGTAGAATCTGTCATACGTAGAATCTGTCATATGTAGAATCTGTCATATGTAGAATCTGTCATATATGTAGACTATGATGTCAAAAGTAGAATCTGTCAAATGTCGACTAAACGGTAGTATCAGCTAGATAGTGGCCCGATGTCGATTCACCAGTATTTTTAGACATAAATGTGATATAAATATTAACTATGTCACGAGGCGTTAGATGTTCGAAAATAATTAAACGACTACATTTGGGCACACTACTATGCAAAAGGTTTTTAGCTTTAGACGGGGACGAATCTAAAGAGCGAAAAACACATTTTGAACACATCCTCCAATGCGTTGGAGAACAATTTTGGGGAAATAACGTCCCCTAGTCTCAATCCTCGACGCAAGGGAATATGTTCAGTTCGCTGGTCCTTAGCTTGAGTGGTTATTGTCGTGTTTTTATAAAGACATCTCAGCACTTGGATGTATCGCCAGTCGACTTGGCATCGCTACAGAGACTCTAAAACAGATCAGGTCTCGAAAGAGTCCAAAACCTTCTCATAGTCCACAAACGCAAGACACAGCGGCCGATTATATTCTTTGGAATTCTGTATAATTTGCCGCACTGTGTGGATGTCTATGGTGCTGTATCCTCCTTGAAACCCTGCCTGCCCCGGTAGCTGAAACTCGTCTCATGAAAACAACTTATACACGTGGCTTAGGAGTGAAATGGGTCAGTAGTTCTTTAAAATGGTTTTATCCTGCTTTTAAAGAAAATTACGACCACGCTCCTTTGACATGCTTCTGGAGTTCTCCCAGAGAAAAGGACAGAAATGAAGGGGGGCTGAAGCTCTTTCAGTACAGGGCTTTCTCTAGCTTTCTGCAGTTTGGTCGTAATCCCGTCCTCACCAGGGGCTTTTCCATTTTTAAGCTGTTTAAGAGCCGCCTCGATTTCGTCCTGGCTGATTTCTGGCAGCACTTCCGTGAAGTGGCGGGTTAAGGTGGCTCTGGAATCCGTATATTAAGGATCAGATCGTACAATTGGTTGTAGAAGTTTTCAACTTTCGAAAGGATCTCCGGCTTCGAAACGACGATATCCCCACTAGGTATTTGGTCAATTCGATCAGGTGGCTCCTCCCAAGTGATTGGACGAACACCTATTTTGCTCAATCGCTTCCTTTATAAAGCGTGTATTGGAGCGTCGAAGGTTGCGTCGTACAAATGTCCTAATATTATTGTTGAGTGCCCGTTGTTCTGCTGACGAAGGGACAGGTGGGTTTTTACGTCGATCCATCATTAGCCCCAGTCTCTTCCGAAAGTTTGGACTTCTTGCCCATACGCCACATTTTGCAGAATCGCAAACCTTCCTGCCTGAGGATTTCCACGATTGCTTGGTTGACTGGAACGCTTCAGATCCTAGCATAGTTTGGAGCATATTTGGACAGAGCCTAAACTTCATCAAACGAGTTCGCTCTAGCTTGAAATTGATATTCAGAGAGCCTCGAATAGGTCTGTGATCACTGCCGGTACTGAACCTATTGACCACTGAGACATCACTAAATATATGCTTTCTATCTATCTACTTACTGACTCATCAACGCTCAGCCCAAACCCTTGGACCTAGAAAGCTGAAATTTTGCACAGAGGTTTCCTTGATAATGTAGACAAGGAATAAGGAAGGATTTTTCGAAATTCAACCCTTAAAGTAGTTAAATAGGGGATGAAAGTTCTGCGTGGGCGAAGCCGCTGGGAAAAGCTAGTCAGTTATAATTATGAATTCCTTGTTTAAGAAACAGCCCCAAAGGAAGTGGACGTGGCAAAGCCCTGGCACTATGACGAAAAATGAGATAGGTTTCATCATAACTGATAGAAAGCCTATGTATATTAAGAGATGTCTCGGTGATCAATAGGTTCATTATTGGCAGTTTATATATCAGTCTATCTCATTTTTTGACACAGTGTCGAGACTTTGCCACGTGCACTTCCTTTGGAGCTGTTTCTTAAAGAAGGAATTCATCAAGAAAAGCCTTTTCTCAAGGAAGTTGATGAGCATTTACCCCTGTGATCTCTACTTCCAAACTCTTAGGATCCCACTATCGATTCGTTGCAATTCTGTAATTTAGCGATAAAATCCCCCATGAGAAATGAAATGAAATGAAATTTTATTTATTTGCACGTATTTGTCTCACTATATTCGACTTATCAGTCGTACAAATATTTATGGTACATGTAGTTACATTATAAAATATATTAAATTAGTTTAAATAAATTAGATTATTTCTGGGCTATGCTTGGAGTTTCCCTGCGTGATCGAATCAGGAATTAAGAGATCCGCAGGAGAACCAAAGTACGGTTACTTTGGTTCTCCTGCGGATTAAGTTTGGCAATTCTTCGGGCTATGTCGGTACATAGCCAGAAGAATTGCCCAACTTAAGTGGCAGTCGGCAGGGCACATTGCTCGCAGAACAGATGGCCGATGGGGCAGAAAAGTTCTGGAGTGGCGAACGCGTACCGGAAGACGTAAAGTTGGAAGGCCTCCCACAAGGTGGACAGATGACGTCGTGGACGTCTTTCGGCGGAAATGATGATGGTGATTCCTAGAAATTTTATTTCATTTACTTCTTCAATTATGTTATTATTATATTTTATTGGCAAGTCAATTGTGTTTTTTATTTATTTTGTTATTATACGTCAGGTTTCTCATGAATTTAGTTTTTTCGGTATTTATTTCTAAATTATTTACAATTAACCAGTCATATATACTTTTTAGAGCTTCATTGGTGACGTTTATCGCTTGATCAATAGTAGCTTCTTTCGTTAAAACAGTGGTGTCATTTACGAATAATACAATGTACTGATCCGTTGATTCTGGCAATTCGTTAATATAGGCTAAAAACAATATCGGGGCTAGCACAGTCCCTTGCGGAACGCCATAGTGATTCGTTAAGTATGGGGACCTATAGGTTACCTGAGTGTTAGTCTCTGGATCCATTTTTATAATTTTTGTGCATTGTTTTCGACCCCATAAATAACTTTCAAACCAACTGTAGGCAGGGCCTCTTATACCGTATTGTTCAAGTTAATTTAATAATTTGTAATGGCATACCATATCGAACGCTTTGGTCATAGAAATACAGCTATAGGTTTTTTTTTTTGTCTACTTAACTGAGAATTTCCGTTATTAATTTAAAACACGCCAATGTAGTGGATTTATTTTTAATAAAACCGTTTTGCTGTCTACTAATTACTTCATTTTTTTTTTTCAAAAAAAATCATAAGCCTAACACACATTACTTTCTCAAATATCTTGGAAAGAACCGGTACCAACGTAATTGGTCTGTAGTTCCGCGCTTCTGTTTTAGATTTTTTTTTTTATGTAGTGGCTTTACGAGTACGTCGGAATATTTTAATTTCATTTTCTAAGGACAGATTTATTGAATAGGTCAATGGCTTTAATATGGCAGATATATTATATTTCAATATTCGAGTTGTAATATCATCATACCCTGCTGAATTCGTATTTCGCAACTCCATTGTTATTTTATAAACATCAACAATATCAACTGGTTCAAGATAGATGGAGTTTGCTAACCTTCTTCCGATATTTGGTTTGTTTTTTGGGTGCTCGATGGATTTTGGTTTCGAAATGTTTATGAAGAAAGAAGAAGCCTTTCCAACATGCATTTACCATCTGAAATTTCCTTGATTTCATTGGTTGAATTGTTTCATTTAATTCGTTCATTTACTATTTTCCATATGGCTTTACACTTGTTTTTAGCATTTTCTATAATATATTATGTTTACTTTTACTGCTTTGCATATTGGCAACACATTTTCTTAATATTTAACTATATGTAGTGTATTTTAGCTAGTTTTTTCCACTTTTTTTAACTAATTTTTTATTTTTTTTCTCTCTGTTTTAAATTAGGCAGCCTACCCACACAAATGAAAGTACAATTATAAGGCAATAGAATCAATGTAACTTTGTATTTGATCTACTCATATTATTATTAGTTGCATTTCAATTAGATTTAGCCGCCTATCTCATTACTCTATAGCAGCACTAACTTCTCCCAAATTTTTTCTTACATTTCTACCTTTCCCTTTTTGTTTGTCTGTCTACTTAGTTCTTACCGTTCCTTTCATTATACTTCCAGTACCTATTCCTGAAACCATGCCTGTGATGACCCGTAAGGCTGCTGCTCAGGAGTTGGAGCTTAAATTGAGAACAACCCTTTGTGAACTACAGGCTTCACAAAGTAAATGTCAAGAGCTGTTAGACGAAAGAGAGGAAAGTGAGAAGGAAGTTGAGAAAGTTGTCAACAAAAACACAAGCTTAAAACAGGAGCTGGTTGACTTACATCTTCAATACCTTGATGTTGTGGCTGAACGGGATCAACTAAGGATGGTTACAGATGGTTTCAACAACTGCAGTAATTTGTATGAGGAGGCTTTATTTAAGGTTAGGGACTTAGAGGATGAATTAATCCATGCAAATATTAAAATTGTAGAATTCCAAAAAGTTAAAGAACATACTCAGGTCAAAGAAACAAACCATTTGTTAAATGAATTGTTAAATACTAATTGTAACCCTCATTCCATAACAACAATTGACCTAACAGAGGATTCATTACTGAAACATAACTATAGTTATAAAATGAGTCAAAATAAATTTTAAAAATATGCACGGCTGAATAAAATCATTAAAAAATGTAATAAATTAAAGAAACATCAAAAGCACTATTCCAATAATATTCAATTAAGGAAAGAACGTGTTTCTCTTGTCAATAAATTGAAGAACTATGAAATTAAATTAGAAAACAGTATCAATATTTATGAAATTGACACTCAACGCTTACAGTCAGAAATTCAAGTTCTTGATGACTCTCTAAAGTCCCTTTATAAAAAATATGTATGCTCTCAGCACCAAATTAAGGAACATATCCTTGCTACTAATGCGTTGTTAGACAGAGTGGACTCGCTGACTCTCAGCAACACTCTGTATACTTGTCAAAGCGGAACCAACCTTGATGCCCTCCAGCCTGAGGTAACGGAAGAACCGTCCCAAGTTGTGAGTGCTCTGGACTGTAACCCCAGCCAAGATTTACCAGATATTGTGCAAGTACCATCTCAAGATCAGTCAACTAGTAGCGTTATCCCTTGTAGTAGTCAAGTTTGTTATCAGTCAGTTATGTTTTCTGATAGTATAGGAAGAGGTTTAGGGAAATTACTTAGTAACAACTTGAGTAATTCTTCTCAAAACAATTGTTTACCCGGGAAATCCTTCAAAGAAATAATGACATCAGTTACAAGAAATCAATATGATTGTAATACCAACATAACTGTACTTGTAGGTAATAGTTCAAAGGTCAATAAACAAGATATCACTGACAGTGTTACTGAGATTTTAAAGATTAATTGTAATAAAATTATTTTGTGTGCTTTTCCATATTTTGAGAGATTATCTAGTAGAAAAAACAACGATATACATATACTTAATAATCATATGCAGTTTTTAGTAACTCACTACAGTGATAAACTTATATTTTTTGATACCAACAGTTTTGTTGTTAAGTTAAAATCGACAAGGAATACAGTGTATCTGCCCATTAGGTTTAGACTTAAAATAGCGAGGCTATTAGCTTATATAAACCCAGATATATGTACTATGTCGAAGTCTTGTTTGATTAATGTTAGTAATGGTACTAACACTACTTTTGATTCGCCTAGTAGTTTAAACTTTTAGGTGCGACAACGGGTGAGCCGCATATGTTGAATGTTGTTCATCAAAATATGCAGGGTCTGTCCGGCAAAGAGCTTGAGTTAAGCTTATTTATGGAGAACTATGATGTTCAGGTGTTATGTTTGACTGAACACTGGTTGAAGGAACATGGAGTAGTGTTTATCAATGATGATAATTTTACTGTTCAAAGTGCATTTGTAAGAAAAACTGCTATTCGCGGTGGATCTTTAGTTCTTGTTTCAAACAAGTTAAAATGTAAACAACGTTTAGATTTAGCTAACCTTTCTATTGAGCGCACTATTGAGTTGTCTTGTGTTGAACTCGAGCGATATGTTATAATTTGCGTTTATCGACCCCCCTCTGGGGATTTCATTCGTTTTGAATCGGTAATGGAGGATTTACTCAATAAGTTAAAATCAAGTAATAAAAGTATAATTTTATGTGGAGATTTTAATATTAATATTTTAGATGTTACTCCATTAAGTATTAGACTTCTCAATCTGTTTAGGTCTTTTAATTTAATTAACTTGTTTTTTGAACCTACTAGGATCACGGCATCTTCGTCAACATGTCTTGATAATATGTTTACTGATTGTGATGCCAAAAATAAATTAGTACTAACTGACTTAACGTCCGACCACTGTGGTTTATTAGCTAGCTTCCCCATGCCATTACATAAAAAGCGACCACGTACACTTGAATGTAGGCCTTATACAGCTAGTCGTTGCAAAAGGTTTAAAAATAATATAGCTCATAGAATTACACCATCCATAGCACAACACGAGAATCCGAATGAAATTTATGAAGCCCTTTTTGATGTTGTGCAAAAAGAGTATCAATCTGCTTTCAAGACCAAAACCATTAACATTAATGGCACCTCCGCTGGCTTTAATCAATGGGCTACTCCGGGTATTTACAAAAGTAGAGCGAGACTATACGAATTATATGGATTGAAAAAATACAGGTTTGATACTCCTTTCCTAGAGTATGTCAAAAACTATTCAAAATTATTTAAAAAGATTAGTGCTTTTGCAAAATCGAAATTTTTTAGTGACACAATTAAAAATTCTAACAATAAAGTTAAAACCACTTGGAAAATAATTAATAATGAAACGGGCAAGTCTGTTAAACAAGACAATCAACTTGAGATTATGGTCGACGACAAATTAATTATTACAGAAGCTGAAGTAGCGGAGGCATTTAATGAGTTTTTTGCCAACATACCTGTAACTACGACTCGCTCCTTAGATTCATCCCCGTCTAAAGCAGAATACCTTTTGCATAGTAGTGTGCCTAAATGTAGTGACCTATTCAGTTTCGAACATGTAACGCCTCGTGACGTAGTTAATGTTTTTAGCACACTGAAGTCTAAAAACACTGGTGATTTCTGGGGCATTTCCATTAAACTTTTAAGTAATATTATAGAAATTGTAGCCCCCTATCTAGCTGTCACTTTTAATAAATGTGTTGATTCAGGAACTTTTCCTGACCTCATGAAGAGTAGTAAAGTAATACCATTATTTAAATCAGGTAATAAAAATGACATTCGTAATTTCAGGCCTATTTCTATCTTACCTGCATTTAGCAAAATATTTGAAAAGTTAATACTGAAGCAGTTGCTAAAACATTTTAATTTAAATAGCCTCCTTCCTAATGAGCAATATGGCTTTACAAAAGGTCGTTCGACTACTGATGCGGGTGTTGCTCTGTTGAAACACATATTTAACGCATGGGAGAACTCGCAAAATGCTATTGGAGTTTTTTGTGATCTCTCAAAAGCCTTTGATTGCGTGCACCATGAGACGCTTTTGTGTAAACTTCGTTATTACGGTGTCCATAACGATGCTCTAAACGTAATAAATTCTTATTTGAAAAATAGGGTTCAATGTGTAGAAATTAATGGTAAAAAATCTTCCGGGCTGACAGTTCAGTTAGGTGTGCCTCAAGGCTCAATACTCGGCCCATTCTTGTTTTTAGTATATATTAATGACTTACCGTTCTATTTAAAGGGTATTTGTGATGTTGTACTGTTTGCAGATGATACTTCTCTTATTTTTAAAGTAGATAGGAATAGACAAGACTTTGACGACGTAAACAGTGCACTCTCAATGGTTACGGATTGGTTTACGGCAAATAACCTTGTTCTCAATGCCAAAAAAACGAAATGTGTAAAGTTCGCTTTACCGAATGTTAGAAATCTAGGTCCCAATATCGTCTTAGATAAAGAGGTGCTTGAAACCGTAGACACGGCAGTATTTCTGGGCATAACAGTAGATGCCAAACTTCAGTGGGAATCACACATATCAACACTAGCAGGGAGGCTCAGTTCAGCCGCCTACGCCGTCAGAAAAGTAAGACAATACACTGACGTCGATACAGCTCGATTAGTATACTTTAGTTATTTTCACAGCGTTATGTCCTACGGTATTCTGCTGTGGGGCAAAGCCGCTGATATTCAAAATATTTTTGTCCTTCAAAAACGTGCTGTTCGTGCAATTTACCAGTTAGGTGGCAGATTTTCCTTGAGGGACTTTTTTAAAGATATTGGTATTCTCACAGTGGCATCACAATTCATATTAGCTAACATCTTATTTATTAGGCAACATATACACTTGTACACTAAAAACAGTGATATTCATACCGTTAACACTAGAAACAAGGACAAACTACGTGCTCCCTTTCACCGGCTTCATAAGGTTCATAACTCATTTGTTGGGCTTGGTATAACTTTTTATAACAAGCTTCCCACTTCTTTGCTAGATTTGCCTTTTGATGCGTTTAAAGTTCAAGTAAAATCCATCCTTTGTTTAAAGGCTTACTATTCCATTAACGACTATTTAAATGACAAGAGTAGTTGGTCGCTGTGATTAAGACAAGACAATGTTTATGTTCTTTCTCCAGAATTAGCGTACCTAGTGACAGGTTATATGGGTTCATATATTTATTTAGTTAAATACTTTTTTTTAAATTTTTATTGACCAAGTGTTTTTTATTATCTATCTAATAAGTCATTAGTTATTGACATATAGAGCCCTTTATACCAGGAAACTTTTATTTTTGGTAATATGCGTTATTGTTTATTACTTTGCCTATGTATGTATAGAATCAAGTCCATCCGACTAAACAGACAGCTGTGCTGCTGGGGAGTTTGTTGCGCCACTTCTTCTTCCCAGCTAAAGCACTAGGAAGTGTCGAAGGGTGGGCGTTTTTGGGGGACTGTCTTATGTATTTTGACGTTCGAAAAGTGCTGATTCTCAGCCTAATTTGAATAAATGACTTTTGATTTTGATTTTTTTGTTTTTCGCTTTGTAATTCGTTTTGTAATTTTCGCTTAGTTATAAAAGACTTTTTCAAGCCCTTTGTAATCCATTTTGGGTTTGTAGAATTTTGGTTTATTTTGACTTTTATCTGTGGGAAACAGAGATTAAAAAAGAGACAAATATCTTCATGGAACAAAGAAAATGCTTTATTTATGTCTGTTTCAGCAAAGGTCTCTGAGAAAGACAAATTAATTAGAGAGAATGTTGTAGTGTGCCCGAGTGGTGGAATGCAAGGCCTTGGAAATGTCCTCGAAAATTTCCTCCACTTCTTCGTCCGAGTGTGCCGAGGTAGGTGCGTAAACCTGAACCACCTTGAGGCTATACCATTTGGTTAGTTTAATTACTAGGCACGCTACCCTGTTCGAGACACTGGAGACTTCTACAACGTTATCACAAAGGGATTTCGCCTCGGGATAGTTCGATTCAAGGGTTATTGTGTCCTCCCCCACTTTTCAGATTTCACTCAACTCAAGAATGTGCCACTTTATTTTTCCGAGTTCTTCTTCTAGCTGCACTAGGTGTTCGTCGAATCGTAATGTGCGTCCGTTCGTGCAGCCATTCGTAACCCGAAGATTCTTGGCACACCCTACCTTGCCGTTACCGTGACCGCCACCATAATCAGGAATAGCAAGGCGGTCGGGAACTGGGGGCCGTAGTTGAATTTGGCTTGCCATTGAAGGGTTTGTCCATAATCGTCACGCTGGGCATGCAGGTTGGCGATCGCAGATCCCAGCTTTTCACACTAGTGACGCCGCTGCCTATCACTAGTCTGCGCCATTTAGCTGCGACGTATTAAGAATGGTTATCCTCCATTTGTCGTTTGTCAGAGCCTCGTTTGTTATTCAGAAGGGTGCACCACGAGTAGGCAAACGTCTGTTAAAACTTAACCCACTGCTGCCTATAGGCCTCTCTTTTCTTGGCATCAATGTCGTCCACCCATCATCGATATCTCCAGTCCAGCTTCTTTGAGTCCTTGGATGCCACTCTGTCACAGCCTTACTCTACTTGTCAACACTGCGCCTTCACTTCAGCCGAAAGACGTCCACTGTTAGACATACGCATTAAGCAAAAAAAAAGCATAGAGAACGCTGCTGCTCATTCTCTAGTAGATCCCTTCGTCACCTTCTACGACACCCACGGGAAGAAATGGGATGGTGCTATTCTTTTACGTCCGGCAACACACGGAACAAACACTGCGCCTTGCCAGGTGTTTATTATTACCTACATATGTATTATTTATGTCTGTAGTTTTGAATAGTCTAATTGTTCATATCTATCTGAACTCAAAGGGTGCATGTACCTCAGTCGGCCTAAGCCGCACCGTGACGGAACGCCATAAAATCTCCCGTTCACCAACATTATAACAAATGCTAAACTGTGTGTAAAGGCATTCGTCACTGGTCGCATAAATCAGTCGGATTGCGCCCATTACCGGCCAGTGGATAGACCGCATTAAACCGTCGCGATGATTAAACAATATGGCGCTGTAAACCACTAGGAAACTGCGCTAACTAACGTTCATTAAGAATTTTATAGAAAAATTATTTTTCCGAGTTCTTCTTCTAGCTGCACTAGGTGTTCGTCGAATCGTAATGTGCGTCCGTTCGTGCAGCCATTCGTAACCCGAAGATTCTTGGCACACCCTACCTTGCCGTTACCGTGACCGCCACCATAATCAGGAATAGCAAGGCGGTCGGGAACTGGGGGCCGTAGTTGAATTTGGCTTGCCATTGAAGGGTTTGTCCATAATCGTCACGCTGGGCATGCAGGTTGGCGATCGCAGATCCCAGCTTTTCACACTAGTGACGCCGCTGCCTATCACTAGTCTGCGCCATTTAGCTGCGACGTATTAAGAATGGTTATCCCTCCATTTGTCGTTTGTCAGAGCCTCGTTTGTTATTCAGAAGGGTGCACCACGAGTAGGCAAACGTCTGTTAAAACTTAACCCACTGCTGCCTATAGGCCTCTCTTTTCTTGGCATCAATGTCGTCCACCCATCATCGATATCTCCAGTCCAGCTTCTTTGAGTCCTTGGATGCCACTCTGTCACAGCCTTACTCTACTTGTCAACACTGCGCCTTCACTTCAGCCGAAAGACGTCCACTGTTAGACATACGCATTAAGCAAAAAAAAAGCATAGAGAACGCTGCTGCTCATTCTCTAGTAGATCCCTTCGTCACCTTCTACGACACCCACGGGAAGAAATGGGATGGTGCTATTCTTTTACGTCCGGCAACACACGGAACAAACACTGCGCCTTGCCAGGTGTTTATTATTACCTACATATGTATTATTTATGTCTGTAGTTTTGAATAGTCTAATTGTTCATATCTATCTGAACTCAAAGGGTGCATGTACCTCAGTCGGCCTAAGCCGCACCGTGACGGAACGCCATAAAATCTCCCGTTCACCAACATTATAACAAATGCTAAACTGTGTGTAAAGGCATTCGTCACTGGTCGCATAAATCAGTCGGATTGCGCCCATTACCGGCCAGTGGATAGACCGCATTAAACCGTCGCGATGATTAAACAATATGGCGCTGTAAACCACTAGGAAACTGCGCTAACTAACGTTCATTAAGAATTTTATCGAAAAATTACTCAAGTGCTTTAAGTTGGAGAAATTAAAACTTTAGAGTAATATCAACTCTACCAAGTTTATATTCTTCAAACTTTATAGTTTGAAGTTATAATTATTTTATGTATATTCCTATTAAGTATTTGATTACTAATCTTACGAAAGCACTATTTTTCGATAGTAAAGGTAATTAAGACAGAAGAGCGATAGAAGGTGATAGCAAACGATATTCCTTTATATTTGAATCGTTAACTTGCTTACTCAAAAATGTTAAAGCAAAGTTCAACCTAATTCAATGTAATCAAACACTAGATACCTCCACACAAAACATGACGGTCAAAAACATGCGTAACCGCATCTCAGACAATACACGCTAGAGACACTTCTAATCCAGATCGCGATAGCCTCGGACAGGGCTGCCTCCGCGCGGCGGACTCCAGCAGGATAGCTAGCGATCGCTATCGATAATATCTCCGCGATAAAGCCCTGTTCGGCTGCCTGTCAGCCCTTGTCACCGCTTACCGCCATCGCCAGCTCACCGGCGCTAACGATTCTTATTTTTTAACATATAGCTCTTGTTAATTGCAATCTTAATATCAAGGGTTAATTTTGTCAAAGAATTTCTTGATTATGTCAGTTAAGATCTCATGAGATGGGATGCTGTGACATGAACACGCATAGATAGGTACCGCTAACCACTTAAAGTTTTAAATTGATATCTGCAGAAGCTTTAAAATATATCTTGTAGCACATAATCTTCATGTGTACTATTGTAGCGCTACACTCCGCTCTTCATTATATAATATTACTTTGATAACCAGGCAAAGCCGCTGTTTTTTATTTTTTTATTTATGGAAATTCCCTATCTGAGAACCTACTAGTGTTTTAAGTTCTTTCTGTGTGCTTGATATCTTTTAAGTGTATATTATACATGAACACAGACTATCTCAAGTATAACGGTGTAAGTTTTCACGTAATCTTCGCTTCTTGGTCTCTTCACTTCTAGATAATCGTCTTCAGCGTAAAATATTAGTAATTTAGGAAAACTTTTATCTTAACTTCATTTTTTATCTTAATTGTTTCAAACTTTTATCATTTCTTCAATTAAAGTATCTTTTAGTTCGGAGAGCTGTCAAGTACAGTTTTATTTACTTTCCTCGGTTTCCAATCACCAATCGTTCTGACCCAAATCGAAAGTATCAATTACACACGAGTTTCTAATTTGTAAACGGCAACAAATTACACATCGCTGGTGTACGGGCTTCATTTTAGCCGTGACGCAAACATCGTATCAAACTACTATAGACAGAAAAAACACAAACCTGTAGTAGTGAGTCTGTGTGTTTCGTCAGAGTGGTGTTAGTGTCAACTGGCCGCAGACCGCATTGCTCAGTAATGAACCAGCATCGGGAATAAATAATACAACACGTGAGCGACGCCTTGTAAGTTATGTTAATACATGAACAGTTGACGTAAAGCGCACAGAAACACGTGGCGCACGTTGCACACTACCTACACACTCACTATTAATTTGCAAATAGCTTCAACCACCTAAAAACTTTTCAGAAAACTTTTTTTAATATTATAACACAAATAAAAATATAAAACAGATTCCTAGATTAAAAATTACTCTTTTGCACATAAAACAAACAGTGGGAGCTTTAATGGGCAATTACTTTACCTTTTATTATACGAAATAATCAGAAAATCACGTCTCTAACATGGAAACAGTAAAAACCATAAAGCCAACGTCAATGAGTTCTATAAAAATATCGTAAAACCCAACTGTGTCATTGTTTTACGATCAAAAATGGAGACATCAAATAGATAGCTATCGATAATTTTGTTTTAAATATGAGTGGCTTCATGAGGCCGTCCACCACGCAACGCGTGCCGGACAGCCGAGCCGGCTCGTGTCAGCCGGTGATGGCGTCGCCGACGACGTAACCGTTATTTTATTTTTTTGAGGATGGTAAATCATCAAACAACTTCTCCCGCTCTGGGTGGAGCAGGAGGGCGTGTCAGACTTTTACTGACTAAAACCCACCCGTGTTCCTTCTGTTGCCTGTGTGCCAGAGGCCACGGTATACCTTTCGAACAACCCGCACCCCTGGCAGGCATCGGCCCATGGGGACCCCACCAATTGGTGCTGACATCTCATTGAGGCGCGCATGGAACACAAATCGCCATCGACCCGGGCTTGGTCCTTACCGGACAGCGAGCTACCCATTACACGCCGTCAGCAAGCCCACGCCTACGGTGACCGGGAATCAGCTTGGGAATCCCAACACCCAGGGCATTTCCTGCGGAGGCTAGGGCCGTGAGGGCGCATATACTGCCTCTCCCTCTTCGCGAGCATCACTGCTTCGCAGAAGGAGGTGAAGGCTACTCATGCACTCTCGCTCCGTACCATGGCCTGGACCAGAGCCAGATGCAAGAGATCGCCGCCGATCGACTCCACGTGGATACGGCGGTGCTGCGCCCAAACCGGCAGACCTCCACCGTATGCTCCACCGTGTCCTCAGGGTGATCTATGACGTAACCGTCACCGGACAACTTGTATAAGTACTTTAAAAACTGTAATACCAATCAAAGAAGTAATATAATAATACATAAGTATAGCAAATTAAAACTCGCACCTATGTCAAATTCCAATGACCGCGAATCGAAAATTGCATACACGGATGCGTTTCAATAAACTAAATCTATAACAACCTGAAGATAAGACTAAAAGTAAATGAAACAACTTTCAGAAATGCACCAAAAATATTTATTTATCTTGACCAGTTCAAATAACAGTGCCTGCGCTCAAGTAGTAAACTTAATGTACAGCCTAGAGTTGTTTGCCTACATTCTGCTTGATAGTGACCACACACTTCAAAGAACAGCAGATATAAAAGCCACTCAGCTCCTAACTGTTCAATGAAATGCTATTAGTATGCAGCATGTTTCAAATATTGACTTTGCTAATATTACGATGAAGTTTGACGAGTATGTAATCTACACTAATAATTTAATACTATTATTGGAAACTGCGTGATTTAAAACATCTCAAGTAATGGAAGTGAATTTGTAAAAGAACGTCATTGCAGTAAAACTTGATCAACACTTCAAGGCGAAGATAAAAATAAATTCGATACAATTACTCCAAAAACATTGTAATGGAATTTTAATTGAGGTTCGTGTCAGCGTTCCTTGTGAAAGCGAATGGGACGTCGTCCTTGCATCACCTTCCTTCTCACTGGATGGAGCATGTGAGGTCGCTCAGAAGCGGTTGTTCAATATTTTCATAATCTGTGGTGTCGAGAGCCCGGCTACCAGCTGCGCCTGCGCACCTCGTGGCCGCAGCGCAAACATCGCTTGTGTAAGGTATTGTATTGTTAAACCATGTTTGCTCGATCGTCGCCAGTTTACCTTTTTTTGGACACCGGCACTTCAAGTATACCCTTGGAACCGTCGCGCGTCACCGTACGGCCTCACATATACACTCGCCCTATTATTTTAGCAGAATTTAATACTCCAAATAGCTAATTAATTATACGTTATCGATTGTCTAACGCTCATTAATTTGGCAAAAATACCAGAGACAAAATCGTAAAATGTAACGTCCCCGCCTCATGGACGAGGTTGTAATAATTTTTAACTATCGAATGATTTATTTTATGGCCGCTCTAATGGAATCGTTGGACGTTAATAGTAAATATTTAATTGGTTAATGTTACCGGTTTTTGGCGATGTCTCTCTAACCCTAAGATTCCTTATGTAACCTTGGCGTGACATATGATGGCGTCACTGCAGGAGGACCGTATCTTACGAGTTTACGTTGGCTGTACTGACTGTGGTCCGTGATGACCATTAAAAAAAAACGAATAATAGCGGGATCTTATCCAGCAATCTAAAACAAAGCAAGTAAGTTTAACAGTAATAACGCATAGAGATACAGAAAGCTGTGAATGTGATTGAGGTTTTTGCATAGTCTAGTTATGTAATAGATAGTAAATAGACTTTTTCAATAGCAAATCATCAAACACTCAACATCTCTATCGTCTGGTTAGTTAGTACCACGGCAGTTCTACTGTTATAAAAAACTGTAACAAAAGCTAATATTTTTAAGTTAAACATGGTACTATAAAAATAATATCACGGATAATAAAACCTTACCAACCGTAAAATAATCTGTTTCTAAAAGTTTTGCGTGTGAGCATCAAGGAAACCAGTAAACACCAATAAAGTGATGTTATCAATAAAATTATTCACATCGTAATATTATCATTTTTATTTTATTAAGCACACAATAATAATTCCTGACAACATAGAACAATCAAATCTGATATTAAATTGATACGGAGATATCATGGCGAAGAGAGATAAAGAAACACAAATACACGAGAAACAACAAGTATTTTAAACAATAAAAGAGTGTCATTTAAATTGTCGCGTAGTCTCATACATAAATATGTACATGTTATCGGTAAACATTTTTCTTTCTTCATAAAAACGTATTGATGCTACATAAATCATATCTGATAAGTATTATTTACCAGTTGCATAAAAACTTACATTTTCCGCAACAATGTTATATTGTTTGTTTGCTAGCAGTTATTTTAAAACTACATCACAATAACTCGCCGTTTATTATAATCGGCATCACTAATATATGTCGCCGGGTTTTAGAAAAATTTGACACCATTCATAAACGAATGTCATTTTCGGAATGTGAATACTAATGTCAATAAATGTTATTTTTCTTGAAACTTATTATATTACTTAGCTATATTTTTTTTAATAAAAGTATGGATGTCACAATTCTACAAATCAAGATCATCTGCATTCTGTATAAAATAAGGAAATACCGTATCGTACAGCATAGCGCTGATACAGAATTGATAAACCGATCTACTTCGATTTGTTTCAGTTTTTTTAGGTGGCTTGCTAGGCGTGCACCTATCTATGATCCTAACATGCTTCTAGGTTTTTTATGGTAAGAAACCCTTAATCTCTTACAATACTTACCCACGTAGAATAGCTTCAACATCAAGATGTACATAACTGTTAAACAAAAGCCTCCTGTACTGCAAAACTTTATGAACGAATTAACTAATAACTTAACAGGACAATCGGTAAACTAAATACAAACTGGCTCTTAGTGCTTGGAATTGGAAAAACATACAGAGAACTTAAATTGCTCAATGATCGCCTCAAACCTGTCGTCTGTCAGACAGTTTCACTAATGACACCACCAAATAGTTTAGTGCGTCGAGTGACTGGCAGCTTTCACAGTGTTTTCCTTTCACAGCAGACTCCTCATCACCACACTGACGTTATTATCTAGTAATATGGCGGATGTTAGTTCATTGCACCTTCTTGTGTTTGTGAGCGTAATGGCGCGCGCCACACGGATGTGCGTACGCAAATATTAGTAGTGGCTTCACAAGGTCGGGGCAAATAGATAACGAGGAATGCTCTTTGCTGTGTACCCACTCCAAGAGCATTCCATTTGGCAGATATCATACTTATTTTTGTTGTTGGCTTAGGTTTTTACTAGGGCCCTCAGACGTAAAAGAATCAAGAGTACCTTCATAGATTTTAAGTAAAATTCATTATTCTACGTGGTATTAATGTCGAAGGTAGTCTTTAATAGCTTTTGAATGTGTAAAATATGGCTAGTCAAATGATAGCCTGCATTTTGCAATAATATTAATTTCGAAAAAGCCACAGATCTCAGTTGCATTTTTACGAATAAGATATAGCGGTGCCGCCAACGATCTACTACAGTCTATTTACTTATATTCGCATTATCTACAATCACACTTTTCTTTCGGCGAGTCTGATGAAGTTCTCGGCAGATCATATCGCGTCACTGTTGAATAAATAAAACGCTTCATATCGCGTAATTCGGCGCGGCGCGGCGCGGCGCGACAACGCATGTATAAATATCGCGTTATCGCGGAACGTCGCGACCACTTATTATTCGCTCTTTATCCGATTTCATGGGTTAATCTCTGGGCCATAAGGAGACTGTGGATGTGCCTGTTTCTGGCAAAAATTATCTAATCTTACTACGAGTAAGTAATAGTGAAATCACATCTGAGACATAACCTTTACCACCACTACAACAATCAAGTATGAGACGAGAGTGTAAACAACTAGGGCTTATGAGAAAATTCCTCATAATTAAATAATTTTAAATCATAAATAGAAAATGAGATAAGAGCAGAGTGGTATCGTTCCCGACTTACGTATCGTACGTAGGTCGTGAGTTCGAACCCAGGCAGGCACATTACTTTGTGTAATTTATTTCATCACCACTGCTCTCAAAACGGTGAAGGAAAACATCGTGAGGAAACCGGCATGTCCTACAATCAAAAATTCGAAGACATGTCACATCCACCAACACGCACTGGTTCTGCATGGTGGATTATGGCCCAGTCCCTCTCACAGAGAGGAGGCCTGTTCCCAGCAGTGGGAACATTATAGGCTGATTGTGTATAGAAAATGACGATGTTACTTATTTATAAATTGATGATGCTTAGCCCAAGACTCTTCTTTTAGTTATTAAATGTTATGGATTATTTGATCTTAATTAAGTAGTAATACAGGGACTAGTCTACACTAATCGTGCGGTAATATGAATGAAAGTAAGAAGCGATCAGATTAAAGGCGCGTTCTTCCCAAACAAAACAACAGAAGTGTACTCGTCACCGCGCACTGTCGTGACCTCGACCACTTTAGCAAGATGCTAACAATAATACATCAAAATAATTGATATTGAAGAACAAGCAAATAGGCCTATCCCATCTTGCGCCACAACATCCGCCTTCCGCATCCAGCCTATCCCAGCCAGTTTCTTTAGGTCGTTCGTCCATCTAGCTGAGCGCGTGCCACGCTACGCTTGCCGATACGTGGTCTCCACTCTAAGACTGGTCTGCTCCACCGGCCATCGGTCCTTCGACAGACATGGCCAGCCAACTGCTACTCCAGCTGGCGTAACTTTGCAAGCTATGTCGGTAACTCCGGTTATTTTCCAGATAAAACCTTCAAAGAAACTCCAAGCATAGCCCGCTCCATAGCGCTCTGAGCGACCTTGAGTTTGTGGATCAACCCAACTGTCAGTGTCCATGTTTTGGCACCGTATGTCCGGCATATCATCAGGACGCACTGGTTTTTTTTTTTTTTTGGGTGGGAAATCATCAAATAACTTCTCCCGCTCTGGGTGGAGCAGGAGGGCGTGTCAGACTTTTACTGACTAAAACCCACCCGTGTTCCTTCATTAGCCCGTATGTCAGGGGCTGTGGTATCTCTTTCAAACGAACCCGCACCCCTGACAGGCATCGGCCCTTGCGGCCCCATCATTTTTGTGCTGACATCTCTTTGAGGCGCGCGTGGAACACAACGCGCCGTCGACTTGGGCTTGGTCCTTACCGGACAGCGAGCTACCCATTACTCGCCGTCCGCAAGCCCATGCCTACGGTGGCCGGAAATCGGCCTGGGATTCCCGACGCCCAGGGCGTCTCCGTATCCTGCGGCGGCTAGGGTCGCGAGGGCGCATATGCTGCCTCTCCCTCACGTGCGCCGCCTCCCTCTTCGCGAGCATCACTGCTTCGCTGAAGGAGGTGACGGCTCCCCATGCCCTCTCGCTCCGTACCATGGCCTGGACCAGGGTCGGACGCGAGAGATCGCCGCCGCTGATCGCCTCCACGAGGACACGGCGGTGCTCCGCCCAAGCAGGACAGACCGCCACCGTGTGCTCCACCGTGTCCTCAGGGCGATCTTCGCAGTGGAAACACCCGGGCGTTTCCTCCCGCCCTATCCGAAACAGGAACCTCCCGAAACAACCGTGTCCGGTGAGGACCTGCGTCAGGCGGAAGGTGAGGACGCCATGCCGCCTCTCAAACCACTCCTCAAAGAGGGGACTTACCGCCGCAATCGTGGCGTGCCCAGGACGCACTGGTTGAAGTTTGATTTCGGGATAGGCGACGCGAAGACGCTGCCCAACGCAACTGGATCCTTCTGACAGTTGTGTCTACCGAGCTGGATGACTAAGTCCCTAAGCCCTAAGTAGACATACTCCTTCACAACTTCAAGAAGCGACCACTCTATGTGCATTGAAAGACGTGCGAGTTGTACATGACTTTCTTTTACTCAAAATTCATGCCGAGGCCAACCAACCCGCCTAAAGGCTCCGTGCAGGCTATGCAGCATCTGGTCCAACTGTTCCAGTGTCTTTGTCACTATAATAATAATGTATTTATTCAACAAGTAACATGACTCAATTGTGTTAGTAACAATATTCCTTACCCTATGTTAGTTTTCCTATTCTAATTACTTAACCTAAAACCATGAATACATGTCATCGGCAAAGCGAAGGTATGAGATGTACTCACTGTTCACGTTGATACCCTGTCCAGCTGGAACTGCGATGGACGATATAATTGTCATAACCAAACCCACTGTAGTTACTTATATGTAGATCTGTTGCAACTTCAAAACATGCGTGTACGTCAGCGATTGGATACAATTGAATATGGACACGATCGCTCCGTCAAGAGCGAAACGACTCTGAAGAAGAAGAACCAAATACATGAACGTAAAAATAAACAGCATAGTGTGATTAGTTTTAGATGGCAAATGTTTTTTGTCAACTCTACTTAGAGCACAGACATGACATGCTACGAGTTACGAGAAACCTGATGGCAAAGACACGACTCCAGTTTCTGGGCAATCCGTTCTTATCATCAGATAGTTCGTATTTTTCACAATCAGGCTGGCGTGCTGCCTTATGTTACTATTCCTCGCATACTTTCAATATTTGTGTGTTATTTGTTTGTAAACCTGTGTCCACGAAATCGTTCAATAATTCTTTCATAATGTTCGTCATTCATCAGTTTACCGCGTTGATTAGCGTTCCTCCTCTGTTTGCCTACAAGTGAACCGATATTACGTCAGGTAACACTGTACTGTCATACCGCCTGATCCGAAATTACACACGATAATCACCTCTAAGTCTATAGAGCTAAGGAACATAAATGTGTTTGAATATGTTGTTTTCAGTGCAAACATTGGGCCGCTACGCCCGCGCCGCCGTTCGCACCAAACAGTGTTTTGTCTTTGAGCTGCCGTGGTTAATGTCATAGATTATGAATGTAGATCACGGGTGTTTTCTTCTCACCTTCATTTATTTTGAACCGGTGAACACACCAAACAAAACTTTAAAAACTTCCATTCCATTAGGCAACTCTTTTCGCTTTTTAATCTCTCTTCTTTCATTTCAGCACATAGTCTCACACTTCTGAATGGAGAGGTATACCGATACCCGTATGACCTGCTGGTCTACCTCACTTTTACACGAATTTCACTATACGAAAATCTGAATACCATCTGTCAACAACAACCCCTATTTGATCATAGTCAGTTCAGTTTTCTTAGCCCCAAGACATTATTATCAGTCAAGCTTGGCGCATTTTCCCAGCACGCGTCTGCACCTAGCTAATCTCTCAGTTGACAGTCCACATAAGACAAAGCGTGTTTAATTAACCGCATGTTGACTGTCGCCTACTGCCTGTATTGGTTCTCAGAATACTTGGCCGAGGTTTGCTCGCGCCGCTTACTTCGACAGTTACTGTTAACCAAACTGATTGTGGGAAACGAAAGTTTGGAACTATTGTTTTTAGTGATCTATGTGATCATGATGTTAAGAATGGATTGTCTAATTAATTTGTTAGCAATTGGTGTTGTCCAGTTACAAATTGTTGTTTATGTATAACCATGTTAAGTTTGGTATGTGACTGTCAATACTTGAAATCATATCAGTTGATAAATACCTATATCGCTTTCCTTGGCTCCGTCTTGCAATGTGTGTAACCGGCACCTGATATGCTCATGTTTTTTTCATGTTTGCCTATCACATAAGTTCGGCATGGAGATACATGGAGGAAATGGCCAGCTATGTGTTATTTATTACTAAATCCAATGCTGGTCACAGGGCGGTGGATAAATTTTCCGAGAGCCAGCGGCCCCGTCTCACATGTATTTATTACTTCCTGACCGACGACAAACGTCGGTAATTGAGCGATCACGACGAGACCATAACTCCTATCAAACTATCGAATTACACGAGCAACCCTATCGCTGACCGTTCACCAGGCCTCTTATTCTTTGGCGCCTTCTTTCAGATGGAGTAGCTCCGTCCCGTTCGCGCTCATTGTTACCATGCGGTCGAGAAAGGGATAAGGGATCGAGTGACCATAATCGGTACGCAGGTGGAAATAGTGACCACCGGTCACTAGGGTTATCAAATTACAGATGATGCGATGTGAAATTTATCGATACAACGCACGCGTGTAGCGGGTAACGCGGTGAATTTATAAAAAGAATTATATATCGGACGAAAGTGACCGTTGTCCGCCAAATCGGGTACATTGTCGAGCGTGTGAATAGTAGGTACTCATTTGAAATTGTAATCGATCGGTTTGTGAATTAAGTAGGAGACTCTAAGGTCAGTGCGAAGGGCAAGACGTACGACTTCCAACAAGTATTGTTTGTGCTGAGTCTTCCTGGATCGTATTTTATAAAGTAATAAACAAGTTCAACTGTTGCTCTGGTGCCTGATGGCTAGGAATATGTATTCATTCAAAAGCAATTAAGGAACAAGTAAGTTGTTCTAACGTGCCTACTAGCAAAGCGTGTGGCAAATATTTCGCGCAATTCCCATTATACTTGCAATTGCTTCCATTATGAACTGTTGTTTAAAAGTGTGAAACTGAAAGTTCTCAGTAAGAGAGCACTTCTGTCAACACTTTTCTTTGAAACGTGACACTGATTAGTTTGGGATGGGTTCGAGCTTAGTGTAACAGTGGCCTAGATGAAACTGTTGCCACCAATCAAGCAACAGGATCTCAGTGGACTGACCGTTAACAAACAACATCATCATCATCATCATCTGCCTAGCCTTTTCCCAACTATGTTGGGGTCGGCTTCCAGTCTAACCGGATGCAGCTGAATACCAGTATTTTACATGGAGCGACTAACGTTAACAAACAACATTAGCATTAAACTTATAAGTATACGAATGTTACACAGATCTTGGAGCATTTTATTTGATCAGTCAATTATCATGTCATTCATTCATTTGTCTTGTATTATGCACAGGTAGTTGTGGTCCATTTTAATTTCTGATAGGTAGTTATTTGAAAAGGCTCGATTTCGTTGCATTATTTGAACTTTCTAGTGGAGAGCTACAATACTACCTCAGAGGTCTCTCCACAGCAAACTCAAATAAACCCGAATTCAAATGACATAACAGTTGAATTATCGAGTATAGTTAATTGAAGGCATACGTACGTGTGTCGCAACGGGCCGCTGCGACCGATGGAGACGTGGAGTATGCAGGAATGGAGAGCTCATGTGCAGGCTAGCGATAGTAGCCATAGCTGCTAACACGATGCTGCTACGGGAGTGTGGCGAACTATCGTATAGTTCACCACACTACCGTAACAGGGTAAATTTTGCCATGATGGGTGGAAGCAGGCTGCTAATCGTTTATTGCGAACACAACTTACAGGCAGCGTTCTGAAATCCGATTGTTTTCACTCATTGCATTATCCATTTATGGTAGCGATTAGCTGCGAATACCAAAACGTAGTCATAGTGAATCCGCACAGGATACCCCTTAATGGGTTAGAAGCATTTCAAATAATCATGAGCACTCCATTCTTGTTTGATGATGTCGGTGTGGGACGCGGACGGCGAGCGCCGGCGACGCGCGGCTAATTCGGCGTGCCCGATCTCCGTCATAAATTGTGCTAGAGCCGCGCAGCGTGATGCCGGCTCGTCTTACAGCCTCTCACAGTTAATTGACCCAACTTAGATATTTATATTAGGGTTTAACATATTTTATTTTTAAAGTATGGATTTGTGCGATTGTGGGAATTTCCTTCTTATGATGCTTGTTCAAGTTGCTTGTCATCAAAGCGGAGAGCAGAAAATTCTGAATCTTTGAGCGGGTCAATGATCCCATCATATTAACTACCGCTGAGCTGAGTTGTCCCTGTACCGAGATTTATTTTGACAGATATACCGTGAAGTGTAGCTAATACATTGGTGATCGCAAAATTATGATAATGCAAACATAAAAATAGGAGCCTTATTTAGAGGTCTCTCTTACGACACATGTAGCATTGTAGGAAAAGCTAAACTGACATATTAACGGCATTTATATGAGGAGAAAAGTAGTCTTCCTGTGACTATGAGGAACTTTATACTATAAAGTCTACCACATTCAATACGTAGACGCAAGCAACTAACGGATGTTTTATCCTTCATGTGCGTGCATTATTTACAATATATTTTTAGACATAGGAGAGCTGGATGGAAAGGAACCTGATTGCACACTGTGTCGAAGTTTGAACACTGAGAATCCACACTGCCCCACATGCTGCACTCACATTTATGTCACTTGCACCTACAATTGATAAGCACTCGTGTCCATAAACGATAATAAATAGACTATAATTATAAATTAAGGTCCCCAGTTCCCGACCTATAGGCTACACCTCTGAACAGGTATCTAATCACAGGCGTGACTACTGCCAATGTTCAGCCATTTATGTTAAATTTACTGGCAGAAACAATTACTAAGCTTTCCTGAAGTTAACAGATAGAAATCTATAAATCACAGCTCAACAAGAGCCCTAGTATTCAAAGCAGTATTTAAGTGAAGGGAACATTTGTAATATATCGTAAATTATCGATTAAAATCGGTTTGAGTGCGCGTGAGACAAAGTTATTTAAGCAGCCAACATCAATCCTGCGTGTAGGCAGCTCGGAATATAACAACAGACATGTTTACGCAAATACTATTCAAAGGGCCTCTATCGCTTAATATCGACGTTGACGAAATTTAGAAACGGTCGAGTCATCAGAGTGGACTAGTGACGTACCCATAGCTAACGAGCAATAAGTTAGAATCAACAGTAACAGTAGCCAAATAACTGGCTCTAATCCGAGTCGAATCGCTGGATATTTTTCAATAACGCACAGAACCGATGATCGGAATAGTTAGTGAGGAGTCGGGACTGGATCGCTCGCTCGATTCGTTTTTTTTTGTGTGGGAACATTTCGTTTTTCAATCACAAGCTAACCTTTTTACGGTGCTGGTGTACGTCGAAGGCGATAAATATCGAAGCTTATGGCCGCGGTCGGCTTTGAACTGCGCGTTTTATCCAGATTGCTACACAATTTTTTGGGTGTTCATATATTGTGGATAGCGGCGTGTCCGGCGCGTGGGCACCGGCCGTACATTTGTTTTACATGACACAAACTTGCTAAAAACTTGGAACATGATAATCACCACTGTAAACTTACTTTGCTGCTCGTACCCTTACGTGTTAACATGGACAAAAACTTCTTGCAATTTTCTCGCTCTTGCATACAAGTATGAAAAGATAACTCAGTTATCGCAACGCCTATCGGTGACATTATGTTTACAGTACTTAAAAAATCAAAAGTCATCTTAGTAAGCGCGATAGGCAACAACGTTAAAACCAGACCCGTCTGTTTCAATATTCTCAAGATCTAAATAGTTTTGTAGGACGACTTGCGTAAAGCAAATAGGTATAATGTTAATAATATCTTCCAAAATCTGTTCCGTATCTACATAAGAGCCTTGCGCAAACGCTGATTTCAGACGTCCTCAGTATTGGTCGAGTGACAAGCATAGAGGTAGACCACTCAGAGGTCACCCATACTTACATAAACAACTTATAATATATTCGCACCGAATCGTCAGCATTTCAATATTGATAGAATAAAGTGAGTCGACGTGATAACTTGATTTGTTCAAATAGATAAACATAATACATAATTAATGAACGACCACTCATTTATTTGATGTGATTATCGATGTTTTACGATTCGAACCTAGTTTTATTAGTCAGGAAGTGCAATGTTTACACATCTGAATATTTTTATAACTTTGGTAGTTTTCATTATTTTATATTTTTCACACGCATACTTTCCATACAGATCTTTTCATTTATGTACTTCTTATAATATGGCTGTAGAATTAACACAATGGCAGTTGGTTCTGCAACCACCACTAATATATTTGCTAATGACAATGTTTTTCCAGTTCTATCCCCAATCGATACAATCATGCCGATTTAGGAACTAGTGCGTCCACATGTAACAGTCCTGCTTATGACTAGTTCACGTTAATTAGATTGTTCCAGACATGGCCCGGACAAATATGCTCCTTTATCCTCATCTGATTATCTAATTGTATAAAACTGAAACCTGAAACTGATAAAAACTTTCCGCAAGCTAGTAATGTTTGTGGTTCTGGTTCTGATAGTCAGAACTAAGCAACAACATGATTTGCAGTCTTCCCAGTAAAATTTATCCAAGATACAGAATTTGTTTTTTAGCACATTCATAAGCAATCCATTCTCAAGTATAATCTAGTGTGTCAACCACTATCCCCAGCGTTGGGCAAGGCATGTGGGGCGTGGGTGTGCGTTGCGCATACGTAGCCACGCGCCCGGTTTCACCGCAACAAAAGACACACGGGTGACTTTTGACTTTAGCCATGCGGTTAAGCTTCATAATATAATTGAGCTCGAACAAAATCCGGCCGGGTATTACCATACAATGGGCCAGTCGGTTTCGTCGAGCCCGCCAGGTCGCCGAGGGCAAAAAAACACTACCACTTGCCATCCAGCGCTGACGGCAACGACGCAACGCCATCGCGGTCTCAATCAAATTGATACTCAATTGACCCTGTTATAGATTTTAATTTCGATTGATGGTTAGTGCTCTCGAGGCGTTGTTGTTTTCAGGGGGAGGTTGGCAGGCGTCCATCGAAGGCAGCCCATCATGAGCCCAACGACTGTTTGACGAGTGACAAGAGTCTAAAAAACGCACAGTGTAAGTTACCTACTGGCCGAGCGAGTCGGGATGTTCGCAGTTTTGAGTTATTGCCTGGGAGCAGTGGTTTTTGCGCGCTCGTCGCCGTGTCCCGCGTCCTCTGTTGCGCTGAATGCTTCTGATTGATGCGTTTTGTTTACTTTTCTGTCTCGGACGACGAGCGTTGAGCTTTTTGACGTTTCCAGTTTGTTTTTTTACGTTTTTGGGACGTCGCCGCTGTGCGCATCTTTAGCGGAGTTTACATAATAGTATTGTGGAGTAATTGATTGTTGGAATAGGTTGACGAGCGCACTCGTGTGGGACGCCGGCCAGGTGGTCTGCTCGTAGGTGACAATACACATTTGTGACGTTTTTGAACGCATTTTACAGCTATCACTGGAGTATCGCTAGTTGTAAAAATGTCACGTTTATTTTACTTTTCGGTGGGTGCTAAAGCTTTCGATAGTTTGTGGTTTATTTACTTTTTCAACTTTCGTCTGTCTGTATAGAAATCGCTTTCTATTTGGGCTTTTAATTAACGTTTATTATCAAAGGTTTGATGGATGCCTTGAAGTAGTTCTTTTTTAAATTAATTACCGTATCTATGAAACAATAGATTTTTCAATTCTTAACCACTAACGAACTAGTAAACCCCTCACAATCATAGTATGAGTATAACGTTGGTGACACACATGTGCGTAACTTTCTACGCCTGACACCGCACACAATCGCGACTGGTCGCATCCGGGTAACGCATTGTATGTGCGTTTGTTTGTTTCACTTACAAACGTGACGGAATAGACACCTTTGTTTATTAAGTGTAGAAAATATGCGACAATTCTGTTGCATAAAAATCGCGAGAATTTTAATGCAAGCTTTGTTAATACAATGATCATGCAAGAAATATTTAGTTTGAAATTATGAATAATTCGCAATTTACAGATGCTTATTGATATTCTTGTCAGCACCTTGCATTTTAAAGAAGTAGTATTATGCCGAGCAGCCATCGAGACCACTATTAGCATGGACAAAATAATTGCATTTTCTCTAAAAGTAGCGTATAATGTTGCTATAATATACGCCCTCTAGAACTATATGTTCGTACTCTGGTACCTATAAACAAGATACTTACAAACAAACAAACACATGCACTTCAAACGTCTGAATATGTTGTTAATTGTATCCGTCGCTCCATCACGACTATGCTAATTGTAATGCTTGTGCTGTGCTACTGTCGGCGCAAGTTATGCTGTGCTGCGTACTAGATATCTCGTTGTTATGGTGGAAATTAATTGATTTTATACACTATCATTACTAAAGACGTAAGTCTGCCGGCTGCCAGTATTTTGTTATTCAAAAGATTTTGTATCAGGTGTTAATTACACTACGAAAGGAAAAGTTTTCTGATTCGCGTACTTCACTTAAAACTTGACCAACCAACGGTCTTTGAAGCCAGCTTTACATCGTAGACACTGCTTACCTGTCCTAAATACTACTCTGAATATAATATGCTCACTTCAGCAGACCTCGGAACCCCCCCGAGTGGGTTCCCGCATTGTCGTTGCGGGGGGGCTCAGTAACCGTGGATTCCGACCACGGTGAAGCCAAGAGGAACCCAAACGTGGGGCCGCTCGTCAGGGCTTTTGCCTCAAAGCCGACGACGTAGCGGCCAAAAAGTAGGTTGCGGTGAGGTGCACCGCAACTGAGGTGGGCCGCGATGTCGAATGGGAGGCATCGCGGCTGAGGGTTACGGGCTGCGGTAGAGGAGGAGTGCCGGTGCTTCTGAGCAGCGCTCTTCCCTTCCGTGGCCTGGACGGGGCCGCCACCGTTTGATGGCGGACGCGGTGGGGCCGCAGGGGAAGAGGAGTGTCGGTATAGCGTCAGCCGCTCTCCCTGTCCCCTGCGGCCGAAAAGTGGTAGACGGGACGGCGCATTGTGTTCCACACGCGCGCCGTCAAAGATGTCAGCAACCACAGGTGGGGTCCGCAAGGGCCGATGCCTGCCAGGGGTACGGGTTTGTTCGAAAGAGATACCACAGCCCCTGGCATACGGGCTACTGAGGGAACACGGGTGGGTTAGTCAGTAAAAGTCTGACACGCCCTCCTGCTCTACTCAGCAGGAGAAGTCATTTGATGATATCCCACCCCAAAAAAAAAAGAAAAAAAAAAGCAGACCTCGGAAAATCCTCATGGCGTCATTTGTTACCCTTACCACAACTACGTGCACAGTAGTGTGTGCGTGGGACGAGTCATTACGAAAGCAGCTGTTATAAGTAGTGACGACAGTCAGAAAGTATTTGATTGTCGCTTTGGATGCTTAGGTCTTGTGCAGTCCTTCCGATATTTTAACACGATAACTGCAACTTCGAAGCACCTTCGTTACGCAGCTCTAGTAGTCATAAAGTATCCAATGTCTTCTGATTCACCTTAGTAGTAAATCCCCAAGCTACATACAACACCCTAAGAACCAGTACTTGCGTCAAGTGTGTGTATGTGTGTGCGTAAAGTCCGGTAGCTAGATATAGTTGTGATTACTTACGCGGCGCGACGTGACCGCCGTACTAACGAGCGCACCGCCATCGATCGCCTTCTTATATTATACCTAATTATAAGGAAATATCCTGCGAAAAACCTTCAATGATTTTTCGATATATCCTCTTAGTGACTACAAGTTCCTAATAAGAATTTTTGAGGCGGGTAAATAAGATATTGATAACTTCATAGATGTTTTGCTATCATACGCAACAGGCTGAACGGTATACTGACTATAACTGTAACATTCATTCTTTCATTTTTGTTATTTTCTAGTAGGTATTGAACTAAGTTTGAAGTAAACAATACTAAAGGCTAACATGGAGCCTCTGGAATGACCAAGTTGACACCAGAACTACACTTAATATCTCTATATTGACATATCGTGCCATACGAACAATTTTAGAGAAACTTTAACAATAAATAAAACAGGTAATGATATGCAGACAGTTTCGCGTAAGTGCCGCTGCCCACTGATGCTTAACGTCATAGATTCGTGGACGCGCCACAAAAACGACGCATCGAAGCATGCGTTGACAAACGCTCGTCGCTCCGCGTACCGCACACGCGAATATCTATGATGACACGCATCAATGGACTGTACACCTAATGCACCACCACCATTCGAAAGAGGCTATAACATTTTTTGCGGCTTTTTTAGTATGCTTCAGTGGAATATGATTTACCAAGTTGAAGCACTAACTGTATCTATAAAGTTCTTTTGGCATAATTAATATGTTACTAATATCAAAAGCATTTCTAGTAGAGATTGAAGTAAATCGAAAATAGTCACAGTCTAAAATAGAGTCTAAAAATAGCCAACTTTGTACAACAATTATTATTTTAATTGACCAATTGAAATGGCAATGAACTCAAACAGCTGTTTTGGCGCTTAGCTAGCGAGGAGCCTCTCTTTGTAAATTAAATCATTACAAAGCCGGTATCTAATTCGACACATTAAATACTAATATCATAAAAGCTTAGCATATTTAATACATATTTCAAACGGAAGATATGGCTTTACAGTAGTAATACTCTGCTGATGACATATTTTTTTTGCAATATTTTGTGCTATAACTGTGCGTATCATAATTCAAAACATGATAGGTAGGTGAGTAAGTAAATAAGTGTTTTTTATAAACTTCTAAACTATCATCAATAGTAATATAAGTAAGAATATGTACATAAGTATGCATATGCAAGTGAGAAAGATATAAAATATGCCAATGACATAACACAGAACTTCTTCAGAGGAACAGCCAAGTTTTGTGACGCAGCCGTGAAGGACGACAATTATTATAATTAGCAGATTGTTAAAGGTACTATGCTACTTACATAAAACAAAAAGAAACACATTTTATTATGATAACAACGACTAAGAAAGATTTAGACACGTTCTACAAGTCAAAGATTAACTAACGTTTAATGAGATAGTCATAAATACTCAAACTTCTCATCAAACAAAACATCCGAAGACATGTGACATCTACCAACCCGCACTGGGCCCGCGTGGTGGATTACGGCCTGCTCCCTCTCACGGAGAGGAGGCCTGTGTCCCAGCAGTGTGAACGTAATAGGCTGAGTATGTACTCAAACTTCTCGGAATGTTGAGGAACTATAAAACTTTTGCCAAAGTTTACAAAAGTGTGTTGGAGATAAGGTGAAAACCCATTGAAAGGTATTATATGAACATAGAGGATTGTTTTGACGATTTTAATTATTAAATTTCTGTAAAGCCGTATTTGTGAACGTCATAAATATTATGTTGTTCAACATAAAGCGTGACACTGACATGCAAGCTACAAACAACGTAAGAAAATTTAAACTTCCCGGTCTACCCGGGTAACCCACTTTACTTCCAGTATTACCTAATGTAATATATGTGGATTTTAGACAACATTTCTGATGTTCTAACGTCAGATCGTTATGGAACTCAACATTATTCAATACAGCCACAATTGGATAATGTTGTGTAGTCATGACGTAGGTAAATGAATCCGCGGATCGTAGAATGTCATTTGGTCAAGTTTTAGAAAACGATGGACCAGCGACCTGTCATCGTACTCTATATTAGCGTTAGTAGGCGTCTAACTAAAAAAGCCATGAAAAGCGATTCCGCTCACGAATCATAATTATGTACGCCTATAAACCTTGTGATAATTATTACACATTCATTTCGGTGACAAAGTGATAAATGCCGGGGAAAGTCTCTCTGGGTGGCGACTAGCGGTGTACCGGGACATGTATTTGAACGTGGCGAGAACGTGGCGTTTGAAGGTGGAGGCTTTGCTTACACTCAGAATGATTGAATGCTCGAAAACCAGCAGTCGAGACAGTCATCTAACTTCTAGTATCCACGCAAGTAACTTCTTAGCTTCATATAGGAACTAAAGCCTACTTGGAAGTCCAAGATGCAGGAACAGGTTGAGCTTCGATGGACTTTTATGCAAAGCAAAGAAGCCAGATTTGTAACTACTTCAACCTAGGTACTTAAGTTGAAGTATCTAGAATCAGAATAATAATAATAATCAGAATCAAGTCTCATAGGTGCAAATGAAATCAACAGTTTCCCGCTATTTGTGTCACAAAAAAATCAATTTATAGACGACAAAACTGCTAAAATAACTCGTACAATAGCCCAAAAATATAGTAGAGTTGTGTGAAGATTTGTTTGGTATCGATTGAAGCGTTAGCCGGCTCGGCGCGATTAGTATGCGATGCGCGAGCGCGCGCCCGCTCCGCAAGCGGCTCTATTTGGGGGCGCCCTATAAGTCCGGCCGGACGTCTGGCGACGATAGCCGATATACTCGTCTACGTGCTGTATCCCGCTTCAGCCGTCACACGCCATGCCCATACATGCCTCACAATGATTTACTTCCAACTCCCAAAAATATAGGACAATAGAGTACCTCCCCTTATTCGAAGATGCTCGTTCATAAAGATCGCGACGACTGCCCGTGGACACTTGTGACTGGTCCTGTACTATTAGTATGTCCAAATTGACGTGATTTGCATAATAAATCTTAAAGACCTCCCTGAAAAATTAAGAAATATAATTTATAAGCAACATTTACTGAAGTAAAAAATTCTTATTAATTTATCAATTTTTTTTTGTCACGGTAATGACCTGATGCATGTCAATTATAATGTGAAATATATTTGCTACATCGACAGGCATCTCTAATATTTAAATTAGTATTTACGCAATAGGTTAGACTTGTTTTTATAACAGGTTGTAAAAAATCGCAAGAGGTACGCAACATTGACAAGCCAGAAACAATCATAGATATGAACGTCTATTTAAAAGCCTGGATTAATTAGGTTCTAAGCTAACTAGAAATGACAGTTTGGTCTAGTTTTGATCAAGTTGATAAGCTTATTTCCATTAGGTAATTAATTACTACGCCTAGTGACTTTCCACTTTCATAAACGACTCTCACTCTCCAAATTAGCTTATCAAAAATACAGATGCATAAGTTATTTGCATAGTTAAAAGTAACTCACGGTTTGACAAACTTTCTGAAAACGTCTGATTTATGAAGTAGAGCACGGTTTACGCCGTACCGTCAAAAATAGGAGGAAAGCTTTTCTCTGACACGGTTTCCCGCAAGGTCGACGGCCGCGCCACGTTCGGGCCCGCCGGTCGCGGCGCCCAGGAACATGTCACACCACAGCATAACCAGCCTTTAATGTTCGCAGTCCTGGGATACAGGCTTCTCTATGACAGTGAGTGGGCCATAAACCACCCAGGCGGGCCCAATTCAGGTTGGCGGATCTCACATATATTCGAATTTTGGCTGTAGGACATGTTAGGTTCGTCACGTTGTTTTCTTTCATCGTTTTGAGAATAGTGGTAATGAAATAATTTGCACAAAGTAAAGTGCCTGCTTGGGTAAGAACCCACGACCTGCAACTCATAAGTCGTAGCATTTTCCACTGCTGGGCCGCCACTGCTCTTGACACCATAGGTCCACCTATAATCCTATAGCTAGTCCTAAACAAGCAAATATAATTTAAAAAAAAACTTGAGTTCCTACCGTCAAAAGTAAAAGTAATAATTTATTTGCATACATTGCAGGTACAGTTAAAAAGATGACAGTTAAAATATGGGTGATCCTTGTACAATCTACCTCATGTCAGGCATGCAACATTATTATAACATGAGAGATTTTATTAAAATATTAATAGGTATGATAACATAGATAAATTATTTTTAAGATAGGTATTAAAGTTCAACAATAATCGGCCTGCATATCTATACGATCTACACTAATAATTATAAAGAAGAAAGATTTGATTGTTTGTTTGCATTGAATAGGCTCCGAAACTACTCAACCGATTTGAAAAATTATTGCACTTTTGTGAAGCTACACTGTCCCCGGGTGACATAGGCTATATTTTATTTCCGTATTCCCAAGGGAACGGGAACTACGCAGTTGAAACCGCGAAGCGCTGCTAGTATCTAATAAAAACATTAAATAAGCAATTCGATAGGAATAAAATGAATAAATTAAAAAAGAGTCACAATTATGACAAAAAATTCATCATCATCATTTCAGCCGGAAGACGTCCACTGCTGAACATAGGCCTCCCCCAATTTGGGTGGGGTTGCCAGTATATAAGTCAGTATCACTAAGGAAGTCATTCACAGAATAATAGCATTTCACAATTAATAATTCTGTCAGTTTCATTTTAGTTTTGAATTGTGTCACTTTTAATTATGTTAGGTATTTTACTATAAATTATTGGGCCCATACTAATAACCGTGTGGTGTCCGGGCGTGTCCCGTGTGGTGTCCGGGCGTAAAAGAATAGCACCATCCCATTTCTTCCAGTGGGTGTCGTAGGAGGTGACTAAGTGACTTACTAGAGAATGAGCAGCAGCGTTCTCTATGCATTTTACCACCATACTGCGATCGCCAACCCGCCTGCCAAGCGTGGCGATTATGGCAAACCCCCCGAAAAATTACAAGCACCATAAATAAATGGCCCCTGGCCCCTAGTGCCCGGCGGCCCACCTACCCTTGGCTACGGTAGCGGTCAAGGCCACGGTGAGGCAAGGGGTGCGAAGAATCCCCGGAAGAGATCCGGCTACCACAATCACCGAAAACTAGACCTGGCAACATACAACACGCGTACACTTCGAACAGATGAGAAGATCGTCGAACTCGAGGAAGAATTGAGCAAGCCACGATGGGATATAGTAGGGTTATCTGAAGTCCGACGAGAGAGGGAGGACTCGATAATCCTCAAATCTGGTAACTTGCTCTATTTCCAGGAGGGCGACCAGCAGTCCCAAGGTGGTGTCGGGTTTATCGTCCATAAGTCCCTTGTGAGCAATGTGGTGAAGATCGACAGTGGACGGTGAGACGATGTGGTGGAGACCATGTATGAGGATATTTCCAGAGCCATTCGTGGTTTCAAAACTCGCTTCACCGTTGTTATGGGGGACTTCAACGCGAAACTGGGCAAACGAAGCGATGACGAGTTGAGAGTGGGACAATTTGAAGTTGGACGTAGGAACCACCGGGGTCACCTACTGGCTAGTTTTATGGAAAAGGAAGGCCTCTTTATAATGAACTCCTTCTTCAAAAAACGTGAGCATAGGAAGTGCACCTGGCAGACTCCTGACGGTGCAACCAAAAATGAGATTGACTTCATTATGTCGACGAAGAGGCAAGAATTCAATGATGTCTCTGTGATCACCGCGGTGAAAACTGGTAGTGATCACCGTTTGGTAAGAGACACATTGAATCATATCAAGCTGGAAAGATCTCGGCTGATGAAGGCTACGCTCCATCCAGCACCGATCCAAGTACAAGTCGTATCCACCAAGCCTGAGCTGTTGAGAGAGATTGAGAGGTTCTATGGACAGTTATACACGTCGACAAGAAACCCTGTTACGAATCTGGCAAACGACCCAAGAGCTAGACTGACCCGACACTATACTGAAGACATCCCGGACGTCAGCTTGTACGAGATTAGGGTGGCTCTGAAGCAGCTTAAAAACAACAAGGCGCCGGGTGATGACGGAATCACGGCTGAACTCCTAAAGGCTGGCGGGAAACCCGTTCTTAAGGCCCTCCAGAAGCTGTTTGATTCCGTCATACTCGAGGGCAGAACGCCACAGGCATGGAAAAGAGGTGTGGTGGTACTTTTCTTTAAGAAGGGTGACAATGCCCTTCTTAAGAATTATAGGCCCATCTCACTTCTGAGCCATGTCTACAAACTGTTTTCCAGAGTCATCACGAACCGTCTAGCGCACAGTTTTGACGACTTTCAGCCTCCCGAACAAGCCGGGTTCCGTAAAGGCTTTAGCACAGTAGACCACATACAAACGCTGCGGCAGGTTATACAGAAGACCGAAGAGTATAATCTGCCTCTCTGTTTAGCGTTTGTGGACTACGAAAAAGCCTTTGATTCGATCGAGGCATGGGCTGTACTGCAGTCCCTCCAACGGTGCCAGATCGACTATCGGTACATCGAGGTGTTGAAGTGTCTGTGCGAAAACGCCACTATGTCAGTTCGACTCCAGGACCAGACCTTGAAACCTATCCTTCTGCAGCGAGGTGTAAGACAGGGAGACGTTATCTCTCCGAAACTCTTCACCGCTGCACTGGAGGATGTCTTCAAGGTTCTGGACTGGAAAGGGGCTGGCATCAACATCAATGGCGAGTACATCGCTCACCTTCAGTTTGCCAATGATATAGTGGTCATGGCTGAGACCATGGAGGACCTCAGTACAATGCTTGATGACCTCAGTAGAGCTTCCGAAAGAGTGGGTCTTAAAATGAACATGGATAAGACAAAGGTCATGTCCAATGCCCGTGTAACACCCACTCTCGTAACGGTCGAAGGCGCTGCACTCAAAGTTGTGGACGAGTACGTTTACTTATGACAAACTGTCCAGTTAGGTAGGTCCATCTTCGAGAAAGAGGTCAATCGTCGAATCCGACTCGGCTGGGCAGCGTTCGGGAAGCTTCGCAATATCTTCTCGTCCCATATACCGCAGTGTCTCAAGACGAAAGTCTTTGACCAGTGCGTGTTGCCATTGCTAGTGATGACACATGGCACTGAAACGTGGTCCCTCACAATGGGCCTCATAAGAAGGCTTAAAGTCACCCAAAGGGCGATGGAAAGGGCTATGCTTGGAGTTTCCCTGCGTGATCGAATCAGGAATGAAGAGATCCGCAGGAGAACTAAGGTAACCGAGATAGCCCGAAGAATTGCCAAACTTAAGTGGCAGTGGGCAGGGCACATTGCTCGTAAAACAGATGGCCGATGGGGCCGAAAAGTTCTGGAGTGGCGATTGCGTACCGGAAGACGTAAACTTGGAAGGCCTCCCACAAGGTGGACAGAGATGACCTTGTGAGGGCCGCAGGAGTCCGCTGGATGCAAGAAGCACAGAACCGGTCGAAGCGCCGGAGCTTGGGGGAGGCCTATGTCCAGCAGTGGACGTCTTTCGGCTGAAATGATGACGATGATGATGATACTAATAACGCTTTTTTTTGTAAAGCAGTATTACAACTCTCAACATGAAGTAGATATTTATACTGACTTCTTTTAGGTCTCTTTCTATCTTTTGAAATTGCAGTGAAAAGGTTTATATTACATTTAATGAAAATTGCTACTTATAAAATGTACATAGCCGGGTAAATTAATAGTTTGAGGGACTTAAAACACAGGAACACAGGTAGCAAGCTAGATGCGTGATGTGGCGAATAGAAGAAACTTAGGGGTCGTTAAAACCTTCATATAGGTCAGGTTCATGTTCTCATTCAAATGAATTATCTCTTTACTGTAAGTACCTTGTTCTCGCGGCTTTTCAGGAAATCTGGTTGTCACCCGAAATATTTTCCACCCGAACAAAGATTTATCTGAGCTTAAGAGGGGACGGGGCCTGCGAGGAATTTGAAAAATAGGTATTTGAAGAAACTAGTGCCGTCACGCAGTAATTGTGCCCCCTTAGTGTGTGATTCCCTATCACCGTTGTAGCTCAGACCGAAACTATCACAAAAAATTTGACGAGATCGACGTTTCGTATTCCCCTTTTTTCTCCCCGAAAACTGAGCCAATTCAATAATTTTTACATAAACTTTTTCAAGAAAAAGTAAGTTTAGGGTCATATAATTTTTTTTTGTTAAAACTTTTTAATTTGTCTGATAGTCCTCTAATCACGGCGGTTAAAATAAGGCATTTTTTGTAATTTTTTGAGGGTCATATTTTCTTTACTATTTAGTTGCTGAAAAAAAGAAAATGACAGGCACGTGTTTACAGCAGACTTTGATTTAAAAAAATGCTCTAGAGGCATTATTTAGGAAGAAAAAAGGGGGAATACATTGGTATGGAGAATCGCACGCCCTGTTCCCTTTTAAGCATGCACTTACGAATGCTACAAAGATGGCACATTTTTGATGTTATTATTACATTTCCAGCATTGAACTAGTCCATAGCAACCACTGAAGCTGTTCCCGTGCCGTCGAACGCACGGCTGCCGGCTATACGTACGTGACGCATGGCGCATGACTTACGGCAACGTAGGAGCTCCTTGTGCATCCTGATACATGTTGTAAGTCGACGTAGAAACACGTGTGTAGCGACTGATGGAGGTGCTGACTACTAAGTCGGAGTGCTACAAGGATCTATTGGCGTCTAAATGACATAGACAGGGTATTGTTGGTAACCATTTGTAAAATTGTCACAGAAAATGCATTGACAAAACAAGATGGCGGCGTTAGTTCCGACTTTGCCATGCGCCAAAAGGACCTTGTAGCACTAGTAGCTGTAGCGCTGTAAATATAAGTAATTGATTGTTCAATACTAATATTTTGGAGTAAAATATTTCTTGAGCTTACTGCCAAAACTGTCCAGGAGCCTACAGCTTAAACTTCAATAGTCAATAACTAAACTAAGCAAAATAATAGTGCAGATTTGTTAAAATATATCTAAGAAACTCCAATTTCCATATTCTGTGATGAGACGCATATAACAGTCCTCGAAAACCGTCCTCTAAGATTGAAACAAATCGTAGCAACATGACAGCTAAAGCCTCTGCCATTAACCCTCTGCATTATGTGACCAGCGACCAGCGTCCAGCGGCCGGCGACCAGGTGCCAAGCCACCATGTGTTCCACACTTTATAGCCTCGGAGCTGTATTGAGATAGCAAAAGAAGCTGAGTGCAGATAAGCGAATCAGTCCCAATAAACATAAAGTGTGTATGTTACGTCGTCAGCCGCGTGTGCTGTGGAAACTACGGGATCTTAGATAAATGGACAACTGTGTTTTAAGTTTCATGGTGTAATATTTTGTGATCTGAAACTGTCAAGAAAATCATGTAACCTAAATACTTCACCAGCAGAACTAAAATACGTTCTCACCTTTTTGCATTTTATATTAAAAGCGTAGCAACTGCTACGGTTTTCGTAGACGTTACAATCACAAGAACCGCTCTTGAAAAATAAGAGATTTTGCAATCCCTCATGACCTAAACTACTAAAAACTATTAAAAATAACAATTAAACTATTAATTGATTACCAGTCCTTACAATGAAGTCGGTTAAAAATAAACAAATTAAGATTCTGATAATGATGCCCCTCAACCGATAGGGCAAGGTTCACACAGTGGGCCGGAGCCTCCTCGATACGTATCGTAACACTTACGCTTCACGTCCACCTTGCAATTTGCGCGACTCTAAAAATGTCAACGAGTTTTATAATATAAGGTAATCGATACACCGCCGCGAATAGATAACCAGGCGACCGGCCGAGGAAAATTACGAGAAACCTGCTCATGATTGAATTATAGAGAGGTTGGAGGGGACCTTCGGCTGCTGATCAATGTGGGGACTGGTGGAAGAATGTGGCACTTGGAGCTAGGCAGGGCTTGTGTTGGAATTAGATGGAACGGTAACCCCGGCTTTATCCCAAATACAAAAACACAAAACTTTGATCGTATGGACAATCCGGCTTACAAAAGATCTGTAGATAGGTTTACCATAACTTTCGCCCAATTCGCTTAAAGCGATTACCACCTAAATAAATTAAATATTATCAATATCGTACGTTATGCACATTAATTATTTACCATCTCCACAAAGTGGTCATGAACAAACAAATAATAACTAGAAAAGTAACAGGTTTGCACTGCATACCTATGATACCACTATTTTCCTTGTTTGACTCATAGTTGGCGCGTGAGCATTACAACATATATACTGTGTCATATACCTGTCAAATGTGCCATGCAAATAACAACATTTATGAAACTATTCGCTTTAGTTCACACGAAGTTTCTCGTGCGTAGCTAAATTCCTTTCATTTACCAAGAAAAGAGTAATTCAAACTAAACAACTGTATTGATACTTTCTCTGTTGTAGTGTGAGGACTGCAGGGTGTGCAGGTCTAGCATTGTGTAACATTAGATGTAGAGAGCCCGACACTATCGATGTAATATCGTGCTAATTATGATTTAGGGATGACTCAAAATCAAAATATTTTATTTCACATAAACCTGCATGAGCACTTACGAAATATCGGAAGCTAGCTAGGTTCCATTTTATCGCTTCCTATGGAGAAGAGCCGACAAGAGACTACACATCCAATTATAGGTAGCCGCATTATTGTAACAAAGCATTGTTGATATTGACCTTTAAAAAAAGTAACGATGAGTTTTCCCAATATAGCTGCTATCTTTAGTGCTAATCTGTCCCATTCTTCTAAACTGTCACATTCTGACGTGTAGCTGGAATTGTCCTTAAAAACTGAAGAGTGCGTGTGAGTGAGTGTGTTAGGAGACAATCATAATATATCCCCAGGTGCAGCCGGGAGGCAGGCAGGGTGAGTGGTGACACGTCAAGTTGCGCCTGCGCAAGCGCATGCGGGCGGTAATTGCGCAGACGACGTAATTACTGCATCCTCGCTACATACATGCTGGCTGACGTGGATGAATGGCGGAAAACTATTCGTATTTTCAGTGCCTGAAATATGTAGGAATGCTTAAATGATATTTATTTTAACATAATTGCATAAAACAATAGAAATTATTGAATGATTGATGGATTGTCTCACGTAGCTCTAGCACTACACTATATCTTTAAAGGTCCAACTATAGCCTGGCTCCGATAGGGACGCACTTAACTCAAGACATTCGCGGACTGACCAGTCTTTATAATTATTCAGAAATTAGCCAACGTTATTTATTAAATACAAATCTCCACAATCTGACGTTTAAGTCAACAGATCGTTTTTCGATCGGCCATTAATACACGGCTCATAATTTATCTCAATAATAGTAAGGTCAATATTCAAATGTAACAAGCGCAGGAGTCGTAAAGTTTTCATGTCACCTCATTAAGCGGAGCCACGTTAAAGGTCGATCATTTGCGAAATCCTCAACTCTAGAATGTCAAAGATCATGATCTGTTAGAATATTTTTTCTAATCATTGGAGGTCGTTTGCGCAGCGGTACTGCCACTAAATTGTCACCAAGACACGCTACATTTGAATATTGATAGTGGTATAAGTTCGCTATATTCGGCTAACGAGCGCGCTCACTAAAAAACTAATATCAGTATATCACACTCATCCGCATTTTGGACACAACCACATTCAATGAAAACTCGAAAATGGTCACAGCGAGCGCGCTGGAGTCGACATTACACAATTAAATATTTATTTTAAAATTAATTGAGTTGTTTATGAAACGTATGCGGTAAAAAGTAATGATTCATATAAACATGAATTATTTTTAAAATTAACGAAACGTGAAATAAAAGAGATCAGAAATAAAAACTCATATATCATTCAGAACACTATCTTGTGTTTACTACGCTTCTATAATATGACTATATCCGTCTTTTACGAGCAAAAACGCAACAATATTGGAATGGTCATTAAGCACATTAGCGTGTACGTTAATACTGTCAAAATGTCATATTCATTAGAAAAAAATTAGTCTTTTATTTGCTATGAAATTGTAAACTTGTTTGTTGGTGCATGGAGATTTGAGTTGTATTAGCATAAGATAGGGTTGGTTTTGTTAAAGCCCGCGAGTTTACGGGAATGTAAGTATGATCTCCTTATATGGTAATATGCGAGCTTGTGCATGAAAAGTTGTTTGTTTTTGTGGTACGTGGTGGTTGGTAACATCTATAACTGCGAACACAATCAACCGCGTCGTTCCGTGCCACTGGACGCCGCCATTATTTTGCCTTGCGATGTTCGAGACGACGATGTTTTCCTACCGAAGGCGTTAGACTCTGAATACATGCTGTAATTGGCTGATGCAATATTTTATGATTTGCAACATCTCTTGTTTTTATGAATAAAAAAAAAAACAATAGCTGGTAAAGTACAAAGTTAAATCGGGAACAGGATAAAGATAATCCTAGGGAAGTAGGCTATATTGCCAAAACAAAAACAAAATACCTTTGTAACTTTTATGTTTACACCTGAAAAATAAAACCTAATTTGAATTTGAAACTGAATGTCCGTTGAAGACTAAGCTTAACGTATAATTCGTGTACACGCGACGACTCCACCGCCGGCCATCGCCCACAAAAACGTGTTCTACTCATTATGAAACACGAAACTATGATATTTGAAGTGGGCTCGCTCGGGCCGCAGCCGTCCGCACCGGTCCGTCCGCGGCCGGGCGGCTCCGTGCGACAACCGGCCTTAGCGACAACACGACACATCAATATACCGTACTGTTATCTCGCAAGCCTTCAGCTGGGAGCAACCGGTATCGAGGCGAAACTATTCTAATAAAAATGAACCAAAACCAGTCCAAATTAATGATAACATGTTGGAAAATGGTGTTTTATAGGCCGTTGCCGTCGAGCGTAGGATGAGCCCCGATCTACTTGCCGCGATATCTGTCTGTTTACGAATAACTTATCAAACTTAATTGTCCTAGCTCATCCTCTGCTCTTCGTACAAAACCGACAAATTAATATCGATCTTTCGAAATCTCAATTTAAAACTGAATTTATGTGAATGCTAAATAAAAGTATATAACCGTAATAAAAATGTAATAGACTAGGATTAAGCAATTAAATACAACTATAATTCAAATATGAATCTATCTGATTTGTGCATAATGTTGAGTAAATAAACAGGCTGGAATACTTTCTACTGCAATCCTCCATTTATGTGTCTAGACTGCTAGTAACACAGTTTCGAACACATTATTTTAATAAATATCATTTTAATTTTAGTACGGGCTTGTCAACTTGTGAGTAATATAATTGCGCGAATGATCGGTCGAACAATGGCCGTGCGTGTGATCAGTGTGCTCAGTCGGTGACCGCTGACAGGCACAATTTGTTCCTGATATATCGCGCCTACTGTTTAATCGCTTCTTTGTAAAATGATTGATACGTTACGACCACTTCGATCATTATGCTCATTGTGTGGCTACCAAACGGCCACTATTACCCATTATCATAACATTTTAATACATTATAGTTTTACGAGTCAGACACCCGATCAGTGTTTAGTGGTGATTGTGAACAAATATCATCATCTCATAAATATTATATTTCACTGATATTTTTAAAAGAAATAAATATTATAATGCTAGGTTTATTGATTTCACGAAATACGGCTGATGAAACTGTTGGTAATGTTGCTTGAAACTTGACTACTGGCGATACTTTTGTATCGACTTCACGTCATTTTGAATGGTTTTGATCGGATATTTGTGTAAATGTATGACAGTAAATATGTATGGTGTAGGCAGGGAAAAAGTATCTAATAATATAATACAATACGGTGGCGCTTGCATTACGTATGCAGTTTCGATAATAAGCAGTACGTTATGGGATGAGAATATTTGGTTATCTTATATTTTAAAGCGCTACTTCGTAGCCTTCCAAAATAATGTACTTTATTTGTTACCGTTACAGTAGTTCCTCACACCTACACAATCATAAAACCGAGTACACTAACCACGCAACGTAATTAATAAAAGATCAGTTATCACAAGCCCATCCTAGCACTTATCAACATCACCACCAGAACATTATCATAACTCGTGATGATCACAACGAGCATCGGACCGATCAAGGCCGGGCTATAAACAGCGGCCACAGAGATGGCCGGCTCTATGATACCACTAATTAGTGACCACCTAACTGTTCGTGGGTTTACAACGTTTTTAATCAGTCTAGATGGTGCCGTTTTAACACTCCACATATATCTTAGTAATTGAGCTGAATCAGTGGTGTCAACATGTTTTATTTTTTCTTTCAGTTTGATCCTCAGGTTGAAGAAAGTTTATTGGTATTTTTTCTACTAGAATCAGTAGCTGCCAGGAATCCGAACTTGTGCCGATTGATGGTATAGGCCCTCACCCTCTATTATATAGGTATTAAGTCTGTCTGATAGCATGTTTGTCTGTTACTTTTCCTGTCATTATATTTGACAGATAGTTAATCTGAGACCTGGAGAAGGTCATCATGCTACTTTTCACCCTGGATATTTTATAAAAACACGCCCACGAAGTACACAGGTAAGCAGGCAACAGCTAATGGGCCATACAACCAATTGTAAAATTAATTTAACTATCCGTACAATACACATCTTCTTACCCCTTTGAGAAGTAACAGCGTCATGTTATCTGTAACTAATGCTGTCATAATATTAATTGGCATTACAGGCAATAGGTGTCGTCAGTGACATTACCTATTCCTTATTTAATCCCCTGAAAAACCATTGAAATGGTTAACTTACTATAGATATCTTTCAGACCAAGCTCAAATCAGTGTAACTTCAGTAAAACGTGTTGTTATTTACTTGTATGTTCCTGGTTACAAGTATGCCCTCTATCAATGTTATAAATACTAATTGCTTTTACTGATTATGTTTTATTTAAATATTTTGTTCCTTTTTTGCATCGATTTGAACAGTAATTGACTTCATTTCTCAAAGTCACAGCGCATAATATTGTAGGTAACCTAGAAATGAAAGAGATGAAAGACCCCGAAATCTTCATCATCATCAGCCTATAATGTTCCCACTTCTGGGACACAGGCCTCCTCTCTGTGAGAAGGATTGGGCCGTAATCCACCACGCGGGCCCAGTGCGGGTTGGTAGATGTCACATGTCTTCGAATTTTTTGTTCTAGGACATGCCGGTTTCCTCACGATGTTTTCCTTCACCGTTTTGAGAGCAGTGGTAATGAAATAATTTACACAAAGTAAAGCACCTGTCTGGGTTCGAACCTACGACCTACGACTCGTAAGTCGCGGCCGTTACCACTTGGCCACCACTGCTAAATCTTACCACTTTCTAATTAATATGTTCGTTGGAATTGTAACTGCATTTATTAGTAAATTAAATACTCGTACCTACTATTTCATTAATTTAGGTCTTTGCACATTTAGGTATGAAAAATATTTATCAATGAACGTAGGCTCGTAAAAATTCGTGGATTAGAATGACGTCACGGGAAACACTTTCAGTGTACAGAATGTTAGGTTTAATGACGGACATACTTTTATGGACGGTTTGATTCATGAAAATGAGCAAATTTGACTATGAGACACAAACTGAACTCACAAAAGAATAAACTTAAATCCACATGATTTCGGTTTTTCTTTTTCAATTTTAGAACTGGTCCCGTAGTGGTCCAGTTTCATGACTACTACGACTCCCTTAAAACATGTCCATCGTATAACCTCACAGCCTGTATTTTCAACAATAGTTGACGTAGTCTAGGATACAAATATCGTAAATAGAACAAAATAATAAACTAAGTGGGACCAGCCAGTTTACCTTGCAATTACTAAGTAAAGAGGTGAGTAAAGTGGTTGTGTCATAGGCGCAGACGCACAGATAGGTAGGCTAACTGCTTGTCAGTGTTTGAGCTCGCAGCCTTCCTGTTCTGTGGGTGTACCACAACGTGCTGTAAGACATTTAGACGCTAAAATTAGTAAAACCGATTCTGTTTTTCTGATAATAAAAGATAACAGTGCTCTGTGGTCCTAGCATGAGTAGGCAGACTGATGATCATTGCAAATTCACTATGAATTATCTCATACACTCAGGTATTATTAAAAGTAGAACTTTCAGGGTAAGTTAGACAGTGTACCTAGTGGTAGTAATTAGAGTATTTTGTAAAAATTAAATTGAGTAGTAATATGAATACTTACCTACTTATGTACTTCATATTTATAAGTCGTATATTATAAAGACTATATCTATATTTTAGGGCACTACTAAGAATCAATCTGGATCGTAGAACCTACACCTATACAATACTTGTACATAAATTGGACCCAAAAACATACGGGATACACATACACATACATATAAGTATATAATTCTATGAAAGTGGCCAGAAGCAACTCATTTGACTACTATACGTTATCCTCCATGTTTGTATCACTTCCCTGTTCTCCACCAGCACCAGCACCAGCTCGATGCGGAGGTATTAACTTTCTATCTCTGACAACCTGCGAGAAAACTGGGATAGATGAACAGCTGATTATATGTAGATAGATGAATAGCTGATTCTATGTAAGATCGCAACAAATCTGACTTATTAACTTACTTATATTTTTATTTTATTGTTTTAAATCTGTGAGTTGATTTTTATCTTTGTTTTTGTTGTTTTTTAATTACTGATGTTCATGTTATGCCTTCACAGTTACTAAATAACTAATAATGTTTACATACCGTGTGGTGGGACCCTGGTGATCTGCGATACAGGTATTCCTAGTGCAGACACCAGTCTCTCACAAACTAGTGTCACTTAGTTTTTAAGCTTCTGTACCCTTGTTTGTGAAGAGAAAATAAAATTATTTGAATTCCAATTTGAATTTGATTATATGTAGATAAATGAACAGTTGATTATATGTAGATAGATAGCATTAAATCTGACTTAGGTATACCATGTTGGCGAATTAGACCCCAGGTCTACTACTTCGATATGGATGGGTCGGGAAAGTTTCAGTAATTTTTCAATAACTTTCTTAGATTTGAATTCGGTCTCTCTCTGACATTAGATAGTTACGTGGAACTTAAGCTTGGGAGAGCAGCGGTGGCCCAGTGGTATCGACCACAACTTAGAACTTGCGGTCTTAAGTTCGAACAAAGACGGGCACTTTACTTTGTGTATTTAATTTCCGGCATATCCTAGAACCACAAATTCGAAGACACGTGACGTCCACCAACCCACACAACGCCCGTGTGGTGGATTGCAGCCCACCTCCTCTCTCCGCGGCTTGTATCCCAGCAATGGGAACATAACAGGCTGATTATGCATGAGACTTAAATATAACCGGTAAAATGTAGGTGTTCAAAGTGTTGAACACCTCATTTTACCAATAATTTTAGAGCAGGGGTGAGCACCTCTGCTTACCTCTATGTTGTATAATAGCGTTACGTTACAATATCTTGCTACTTTTCAACAATTTCTGATTTGGCATCTGTAGATTGGTACTTGTGCAGGCCGTGAACTATTTCCACGTGTAGCCTGAAATTCAGTGCGAAAACAAGAGACCTTTATTTGTAGGTACCTACTAATAAACCAGTTTCATAGTGTTTTTGTAACATGGCTATTGTAAATGGTACTACGATACCTACACAGGTTGGCCTGAGACTAGTTCCTGCGCGCCCGTGTAACGATAACACGGCACAATGAACGCGCGTACCCTCTGTGAGTACGTAACATGTGTCGACTAACTCATGGTATCTCCTACTCATTATTATCTTAACTAGGTACAGGTTTCATGAAAAATACCAACTAACGTGTAAAAATAACATTTCATTTATTAAAATTGTTACTAATACAGAATTGAATAGACAGTTATTTTGCAAATACGTATAAATACTCAATAGGTGCTATGATAAATTAAAGGTCAGCCATATTTCGCGATTTTTTTTCTTTTTTATTTGGAATGCAAACACTTAAATTATCGTTCAGTTAAATTTAAACAAAACCCAGCTTAATCAGATCAATTGAGGCAATGTTTTTTTTCTATAAACGAACTTAGTCTACTCTTAAACATCACTGTTGTCAAGTCTTTCCAACCACTAAGAGGTATCTACCTACTTGCATTTATACATAAGCAGTAGTACCTATACATGAATATAGGTAGGTAGACGGTGATCAATATCCTGTAGATATGTGACAATGCTTGATGCGGATACCGAAGAATCACAAGTGTAGCTCACCGAAAAGTCTCAACTTTAACTTAGATATTATTAATATCGCATTCATAGCTAAGAGTAAAGTAGCTGTGTCTTTGAAAACATCTGTAGCCTAAAGCGACGATAACGTGTCGCCCGCGATACGTGTTATTTAATTGAGAACGATACCTTACGAGTACATGGTGTCATTCATTCTTTAATAAAACGGATGTTACAAAAAAAAAACATTGACTCTATAATCGAAACTATGCAGGTCTGTATCTTTAAAGGCTACATCCTATATCCGAGGGAAGACGTCAAAACATATCCAATCGCCAACGGATTAATCTAGCTGTCGCATAAAAACCATAAATAACCTGATTTGGAGATAAAAATAATTGAACTGCAGCTTACTGCACGTTCCCTTCCCTCCAACCCGTCACGAGCCGCAAACGAAAAACTATCATCTCCCACAATCGTAAATACAGATTAGGAGTCATACCCACTCGTGCATCGATTTGCAGCGCCATCAAATATTGACGCGTCCCGCCGCGTACAGCTCGCCGGGGATGCATAATTCCACGAATATGGTTTACGAGCCCCCTGCACACCCTGCAAACCCTGAATCCTGCACAGAGAATGTATCCCCTATGCTGCCCTACATCTTCATAAAGTATGAATCCTTGTGTCAGGTGCGATCGGTTTCAGCCGCGATTTATTATCGCTCCGATATGTACCGTTACGCATCTCTCCCCGTTTTATTTGGAACATATTATTTAATTATTGAGATGTTATGCGCCAGTGATGTATGTAAGAGTAGTTCGACGGATATTATTTTGCGTAACTTTGAAATCAAAATCAAAAATCAAAAGTCATTTATTCAAACTAGGCTGAGAGTCAGCACTTTTCGAACGTCAAAATTACATAAGACAGTCCCCCAAAAACGCCCACCCTTCGACACTTCCTAGTGCTTTAGCTGGGAAGAAGAAGTGGCGCAACAAACTCACTTTGAATGTGTCGAGTGGCATATTTGTTTTAGTTTAACATATTTCTAAATCGACATTTGTGTGCAGCGTAAGGTGTTCTGAAGCTCGTTCAAATGTCATCAATGGCATTAATTTCATCAAGAGTTTCTCAACATCATGTCATCTGCTTCATTAGGCCAGACTTTCAGCAACATCTCGCAAGGTCGTCGAGTTCAGCTACTGTTTTACAATATGCATTGCCCGCATTTATTCAGTTATCAATCTCTGTACAGTTATAACTGAAGGCTCATTTTGGGTGTCGTCGGGTGATAGTACACGTTTATCTACTCATGGACAACATTCCGTTAGCCGTCGACCAGTCTGGTGGCATCCTCTCCATATTTCCCAACACTCGCAGCCATTCAATATTTCACTACTTATGTCCAGAGCGTAAATTAAAATATAATGTCGAAATAAATGTCACCGTTTCTAATGGCGTCCAACGATTTGCCGTATTTTATTGCAAAATTTTTAGAACATTAGAATTATCTTAAAATAACAGTCAAGAATACAAGATATCTCGTTTAGAAATCTGCGCATTTGAATATTTTTTTGAAATACATTTTGTCGAGATTCTGCATAAACAGCGACAAGTTTGCAGAAGTTCAAGCTCGTGTTTCATAAAAGACAAAATTTATGTTGTTTCATACCTATAATTAACTACATTTTCAAGCAGCACTATTAACTTATGTTCATCATGTAACAGCTAGGTAGGAGCTCTGTTATACGATTACACAAGAGAAAGCTTACTTTGCTAGCTACAACCAAATTCACTCACGCAGGATTGTGAGATATTACTGGGCCCTATTCACTATGACGGCTTAAGGATTCCTTACTTCGAAACCACGTCAATACCTTAGATCACACACGACATCTGCTAATATTGTATTCTATATGACACAATGAACGAAAACGCGCGACATGAACGCGAAGTTGGCGTGGTTGGAACTATCAAAATTCCACACTTTTCAGCAAATTCATAAATTTCAGCAAATCTTATTTGAAGAATGCAAGAAACTATAGTTTTTCGTATATACATAAACAAGGGACATTCACTCATAAACATTTTGAATATTTTGTAGAAAATATGCAGCAACAAAGAGCGAAAGCTACTTCAACCTACATTCCAGTCCTTGATCCAATTTACTACGAGTTAGAATGTAAATACAAATAAACAATTTTGATATGAAACTCCCATTTATAAAACTTAGTACAAAAACAGTTGATGTGGCAAATAATAACACTTACGATTATGCCGTTCAACAACAATATATGTGATATATTATTTCAAAATATACAGGAATCCTCAAAACAACAGACTCGGACAGCTAGAAATAAGTAGGTTCAAAAGCAGTTATCTCAATACATTTTAACACTGCTGTCAAAATAATTATTGTCCTTTTATTTTATTGTTGATTAAAAGTTAGACATAACGTTTAATGTCAAAAATAATGTTAAATGAAATAAAAATACACTTAATTTTAAGAATGATTGATGTTCAAAATGGAGTATTTTGCAATTACTAGTCTTGGGATCAAATCATCATCATCACCATTTCAGCCGAAAGACGTCCACTGCTGGACATAGGCGTCCCCTAAGCTCCGCCACTTCGACCGGCTCTGTGCTTCCCGCATCCAGCGGACTTCTGCGGCCTTCACAAGGTCATCCGGTCCACCTTGTGGGAGGCCTTCCAAGTTTACGTCTTCCGGTACGCAATCGCCACTCCAGAACTTTTCGGCCCCATCGGCCATCTGTTTTACGAGCAATGTGCCCTGCCCACTGCCACTTAAGTTTGGCACTTCTTCGGGCTATGTCGGTTATCCTGGTTCTCCTACGGATCTCTTCATTCCTGATTCGATCACTTAGGGAAACTCCAAGCATAGCCATCTCCATTGCCCTTTGGGTGACTTTAAGCCTTCTTATGCGGCCCATTGTAAGCGACCACGTTTCGGTACCATGTGTAATTACTGGCATCACGCACTAGTCAAAGACTTTCGTCTTGAAACACTGCGGCATGTGGGACGAGAAGATATTGCGAAGCTTCCCGAATGCTGCCCAGCCGAGTCAGATTTGACGATTGACCTCTCTCAAAGTTGGTCCTACCTAACTGGGCAGTTTGTCCTAGGTAAACGTACTCGTCCACACCTTTGAAAGTTAGGATCAAATACCGTCGAATAAAACTTCAAAACACACCCGTGATTTCATAATGTGCCATAGACAATTTTTCTTGGAGCATACAGAATATGACATTTCGATTTCTTGCCGTTACATTGGTTTGTACAAGCCACGATATTGACGAGGTTGGAACGTGGTAAGATTCCGCGGGGAATATTACTTACTATTAAGAATTAGGGCCCTGGTTTCAATCAAAAGTTTTTAAAGACGCTCTTGACTGGTGCTTCTGCTTACATGTAATGACACGGCACAGCACAGCCCCATAAACTACAGCAACAGAGCACATTATGTGAGTGCCAGACGTGTGTCTGTGATATTCTGTCATGTTCAGGAGGCTTTCCTTTTTATATCACCATTTTTATTTAAGCGTCTAATAAATTAAGGCACAGCTAAATCCATTAAAATATTTCTATGTGCCTACTACTTATAGAATATTTGGTGCCTTGAACATTTGTGTAGCTGATTGGCGCAATAAATCATTTTTCATAATTTTGTCTAATTCGGCCACAACCATGGATCTTAATGGTGGTCTACAAACTGAGACCACACGCTATCAACAATAAATCTTTAAATAATTTCACACAAATGAATTAATTAATAGTAACAAAATTAAAATAACACATTAATCTGAGTTTGACATGCACCAAATGAATCATAAGCGACATTTTAGTGGCACCGTTGGTTAAGCGATTACCAATTTTAATGATTTTTTTATATTGAACCTTGTGAATAATAAAAACATATAATTTTATTATCATCTTATTAGAAGCTTATAAATTCGCTGATTCTAAAGCCACCGTCCGCAACCACGCCACCTGTGAAAAATTCCGTTCCTGTGCCATAAAAATAATAATGCCTAGAGGTACAAAGAATATTCAAAGGTGTCTTTGGATTATTTGTTTTAAATTAATATTTTCCGCATATTCTGTAAAGGCATAAAAATCTGAAACGCATCTATAATTTAATACGTCGAAGAGTTCCGCTTGCCCAGTTTGGTTATTTTGATGTGTTCTTTATTGAAATATTCCATTATTTTATTGAAAATATATTCTGCTTTTAAACCAAAGAATCAAATGCAATAAATATCTATTCATAAATCCAAATTATTTTAATTCCATTCTATTCCATACCAGTACCGTTCAACTGTGTTTTATATTAACTTATTTAAGTCATTAATTTGTGCAACACGACATTTTGCTAACTGATTGGTCTGATCAATTCGCTACATTTTGCACCAGCAGTACCCTATCTTCGAACACAAGGAGTGCCTGCGACGTAGTACGCTTGCACAAAACATCTAACATATACAATGCATTCCGCCAATGCGACATTCTTGCCTTTAATTTGTTTTTTGAAAAAGTAACGTGACGGACGTGCAACTTTCTGTTTTGTATTTCTTCTGTTTCCTGAGGTCACATCTTAAAAATACGGTATCCTTACTAATATTGTAAATGCGAAAGTAACTATGTCTGTCATTTTTACGCCCAAACTGCTGAATTTATCGTCATGAAATTTGGCAGAGATATAGCCTGGAATATGGAGAAGGATATAAGATACTATTTTTTACGCGATAACCGACATTCACGCGGACGGAACCGCGGGCAAACGCTAGACCTTCCTACTATTATTATAAATGTGAAAGTTTGGATGTTTGTTACTCAATCACTCAAAAACGGCCGAAGGGATTTGAATGAAATTAGGTACACAAATAGTTTATAACCTGAATCCCGTGAGACCTCCACGCGAGCGAAGCCGCTGGAAAAAGCTAGTTACGAAATAAAAGAAGTAACATACACATGTGCCGATATTAACATTACTATAACGTCTCTTATATTAACAATTATTCAGATATGTACTTCTCCGTGTGTATTATGTTATGACAGGTGAATCGGCGGGTGATTCATTTTGCTGTTTATTTTATTGTTCAGTGCGAGCCTCCGTGGGTTATCTGTGACAAATGTTTTTAATGTTGCTAACTCGCTATTTTACTTGCGAAAACTGAGAAACGGAATCTACGTTCTATTTTTGAATGATTTAGAGGCAAAGAAATAACGTCGGCCTAATTCGTTAACCTGCTAAGTTCATTTTGACATAGTTTACAGGACAAAGAAAAATCTGAATTATATCTCTATTAATTTATCAATCAAAATTCTGAAAATCCCGTTGGTTTCTATAATTTTTCTTGATATTTTAACAATAAATGTAGCAGCATAACTTATACACATTTTATAAAATTTAGAAAAGCAATTATTCAGCAGTTTGTCGAGGTGAAGTTTCAATTTGCTTGAGGACTTAGCAGTTTTCTAAATAAAATAAAAATTGAGCATGGTGTATAGATTAATGAATTGTGCAGTAAAACGAATTCAATCAGTACCTAATCAAAAAAAATATTAATAAAAATTTAACAATCAGTCTTCTTTAATAGGAAACAGGGTTAAAATATCTAAGATATATTATTTTCATAAACAGTCTGTACTAGTTTTAATATACGTTATTATGTGTTGGTTTTGTAGTATTACGTGTCGTACAACACGTAATACTACAAAACCAACACATACTGACAGGATACTCCTAAGTATTTTTTTATAATTATTAATGACAGCCATTTAATATTGTTTTACGACGAGGGTGCGTTTTTAAGCTCGCGGAATGGCGGGGTTGAAGAGGGGTCTCATTAGTACGTCAACGAGTTGAGTGATTCAGTATCAGTATAAATACCGAGTATTATTACGATGAACTACCATCAACCAAGCAACTTAATCGGGAAGGCAGCATTCACAATGGAAAAAATCTCCAACGCGCCGTTATAAACTTCCTTACCAAGCAAGGAAAAACGTCCAAACCATTACGAAAGAGATGTTCTCCGTTTATGGAGACTCTTGCCCTTGTAAAACCATGATTTACAAGTGGCATCGTCTATTCAAGCAAGGACGAGAATCACTTGAAGACGATCATCGGCCTGGGCGCCCCATCGAAGTGACCACACCAAAAATCATCGCTAAAGTCAAAAATAATATTGGAAGACGCTCGTCTTAAGAAGTTAGGTTAGCAGAAATGGAACAGCTTGCAGAAATGGTTGAAATATCCGATAAAACCATTTTTACAAATTCTTCATAACCATCTCGGTATGACTAAGGTCAGTGCAAGATGGGTGCCGAGAATGCTCACACCGCCGCAAAAGCAACAGCACGTTGAGAGTGCACGTGCATTTTTGGACCTCTGTAACGAAGACCAAGATGAAACTTGGGTTCATCATTATGAAACTAAATCTAAACAAGACGGTGTGAGTGTGGTATAAAAAAGGCACACCACCGCCTAAGAAGTTCAAGGTGTCGCAGTCGGCCGGAAAACTCATGGCGACTGTTCTCGGATACTGAAGGAATCCTGCTGATAGATTATAAGGACAAGGGTTTAATATAACCGGAGAATACTGTGCGTCAATTTTGGAGCGTTTGAGGGAAGCTATCAAAGAGAAAAATTGACAAAAGGCATCTTGCTCTCGCACGACAATGCGCCTGCTCACAAGAGCCGTGATGCCCTGGCTGCCCTACACAAGTCTGGCTTCGAAATAATTAACTACCCATATAGTCCAGATCTGGCCCCCTGCGAATATTATCTGTTCTCAAACATGAAAAAATTACTTTGTGGCAAGAAATTTTCAAGTGAAGGACGCAGTTTTAGGGTATTTTAAGGATTTTTTTTTTGTTTTTTGATGATATGCATAAGCTTACTGAAAGATCTGAAAAATGTATTAGGCTTGCAGGTGAATATATCGAAAAAGAAAATTAAATATAATAATAAAACAGTAATAATTTTCCAAAACTCTGAAATTAACAATATTTAGAAATCAGTCTGAAAAAGTACAAAACTGAGGTCCCAACAGGATTTAGCAGGTTTTCGTTGTGGAGATTGACTGTTGTTCAGAAAGCAGTTTTTCGGGCATAGCATTTGTCACCTTTTTTGGCTAATATCGCACTTATTCCTTAAACGATACGGTAGATATTAGATTGAACTTTTTAACTGGTATAAAAGTAAATTTAGCCAAAAAATGGACTTAGCAGGTTAACGAATTAGGCCGACGATAATAAGTGTGCAAAGTTTTAAATTGATCTGACGTTTTGAAGTGGGTGAAAATCACGATCAAAGATTTCGTTACATTGATACATAGACACATACCAAGCTAATAAAGACGAGTTAAAAAGTGAAGAACGAGGATGAGTTATCAAACTATTAATTGGCATTGAGAAAGAAGGTTATCGTTTAAATGTCAAGTGACAGAGTGTTGCTCATTTTTAGTTAAATTATGTATAAATGTAAAAAGTAATTAAGATATTTTTAAATACTTTCGTAAAGTAGTTAATTCTATTAATTCCGTAGTACACTCAACTTCATAGAGCAGGTCTTAAATATGCGTTTTAATTTCATAGCAGGAGTGACCGAAGGCGAAGGGCGCACTTATTAATGAAGGCGTAGCTGCACTTCTAATAAGAGCTGCTCATAAATCGTTCTCAACAACAGATCCCGAATTACGAGCGAACTGTTGTTACTTTTTATATTTCACTTTCCACTTTTTACACGTACGCCGCACTGGGGACGTGTAGAGCTAGGTAGGTTTAGACGGAGCACTCCTTACAAATGGCAAATGAATATACTTAACTTATTATATTCGTTTCTGGACTTAACAGTGTCATCTCAGCTGGAACAGTATTACGCATCAAACGCAAAAGTTCCAATACATTCAGTTTTGATTTTCCAAGTCAATGTCGCATAACATAACTCCTGTAGTCCCCTTAGGGTTAGGCTGGTGTATACCTATAGAATACCCACATTTCGCCAGTTACGTCACGACGATCAATGATTTATCGATGTGATGTTGTGTCAATTGCATTTGCAATAAATAATTATACTCAATTTATTCAGAATCGCACTAAATTATGTAGCAATGACGAATGTTTGCTGTAGCTTTATAGTTCACGTCATATTGTTACGACATCGCTCTGTCCTGTCTAACAATAACTGTGTCTACAAACTAAACCCTTTCGCGCGGTCTGCGCCAATAATGAAATCTGGGGTGTGAAATAAAAAGAAAAACTCTCTTAATTAAATTTTCTTTTAACAAAATTTAATAAACGTAGGGGCGAGTGTGCCCACCGCCCGCTCCTGTAGCGCCACCTACCGGCCAGCTGAGCCGACCGTTATGTACCCAACTGTGTATTTATTTGGAAAACGGAACCCAAATTTTTGGAAAAGGTTTTCGTGTACGGAAATTATTCTGTTTGTTCGTAATAGTAGTTTAAAAAATAACATGCCACGAGAGGCCTTGCAATACATTTAATTGAATATCATCTGATTTTCATGAATTTTATCTATGAGGGCTTTTGCACATGAATAAAATTGCATAGCCTACTGACTAGGTAGCTACAACAAAAAAGAACTCAACATGGTGACTTAGGAAGAAAAATCATCAAAAGTATGTATGCAAGGTTGCACACACTCTATGGAAGCTATATTATAAATTGGGGATTACATCGCTGATAAAAAAGCCTGGCTTAATGCTGGCACAACTTAATGATTTTACACTTGAAAATACTGTTGGACGTGCTGAAGATTTATGATGACTATCATTGCATTGTGTAAACTTAATCTCCTTTCTATTATATAACTGCATAGCACAGGTGTGAGTACTATGTAGGTATTATAGAGCTATCGTTTACCAGGTAATATGTCTTACATTGACTTGAGTATGCAGGTGGCTGATACTAGGTATACCATGCTCAATCAAATGTCTTGGAGACGGGCGACGCGTGTGTTGGAAATTTTGAAATGAAATTTCAAAATTTCTTGACAATTGAAATTTCTTGCCCATTCTTCTTCATAAGTTCCCACTGCGCTTTGGAATAGGTAACCAGCTTCATTTTTCTGACTGACTGGCTCGTTGACAATTTAAAAGGGCCTGTAAATTGTTTAATTGAAATAAATGCTTTGAGTTTGAGTTTTTGTTTTTATATTTAATTAAAATCTTCAATAGCTTTATAGAGGTATGAGGAACAGGGTATAAAGTTCACTCATATTCTATAAAAAAGGGAAAATCCTCCGATCAGGTGGGTGTTGTATCTAGTGGGCAACTGCGTGACGGTTGATGTCGGGGTGTTGAATACGCGCGGTGATCTCTGATTGCGCGATGCAGGACTTGCGTGACGTCAAGTCATCCATGCGTAGTTCGCATGTGGCGTTGTAGATGCCGCCACTACTAATTTCTGTAAGCTCACCAAGCTACATGCTCAGTGAGCTTACAGACATTAGTAGCTAACCAATCAGATAGATGGCCAGTGCTGGATGCGCGATAGGCAGCGACGCAGCGCGGCGATTTTTAAATAAACACTTAGCAACAATAAGCGATAAGTGCCGCGCGGCTCAAACCGCACGGTTAGATACCGACCGACATACGCGCGGTACTGACTACACCACAGGTTAATGAAAAAATAAAAGTTTGAAGAAAAGTCAAAAGTATCGTTGTTAGAAATAGTTGTGAGGAAAGTTCTGATAGGCCTTATTAGTTCGTTTGTTCATAGAAATCAGTAAATAACAAAACAAATTGAGCTTCATTGAACCGACGAAAAAACGGAGGAGGTTACTCAATTCGACGCGTACCTATATTTGTTTTTTTTTTTATGTATGACCACGCATAACTTTTTCCAGAGTAGTCCGATTTTGATAACTCTTTTTTTATTGGAAAGGGTATACCCTGAAGTTGGTTCCATATATATTTTGAAGAAAAATTCCAACCCTAGGGGTAAGAAAACAGGGGATGATTGATTGTTTACTCACAGATTTTAATACTGAGTTGTGTATTATGCAAAAATTAAGCATGTAGTAATTAGTAGATTATAGACACAAAAAAATATAAAATAAAAAACTTTTTAATAAAAAAAATAAACCGCCGAAAAACCGAAAAGTAAAAAATAATAAACCTGCTTTGTCCAACCCCAATAACTAAGTTCGGAAGTCGGTGACTTTGGATATGTATTTAATTTTTTTATTAAAAAGTTTTTTTTTAGTATCAAGTTAGTTGCGGGACAATGCAACAATTTTCTTATTTGCGAGTGACACAAAAAGCCACACTATCCCGTATCGCGTGTAACTAATACTTCACATTATTAATTACAAATACCTATTTAATTGCAATATCCGCTACACGTCGGCATAGTAGCCGCGCGCTGTTTCTTCATAAATAACTTCGAATGTATGAATTCCTCTCAAATTATTTAGCAGTATATAATGCTCATTTAGCTGATGTGAGCTCGTAAGTTCGTTCCCCGTCAAATCACCGTTGCACGGCGGAATGATTGAGATCTATGGTGGAAACATGAGCTGCATTGTTGCTGTTCCACCTTTCTAATTTTAATTATCAAAGAAATTGTTGATAAATCAAGTGCCTGTAATTTTATTGTGATTTATATATTTTTTGTTCACATCTACTTAATTTTCTGCAGCGATTATGTTCGAAATAAACAGACGTTAATTGCTACCCACATCTTTGTTTCTAAAATTAAACAATAGGTAAGTTACAAAAAATAACACAAATCAGTATAGTTGTGTTTTGCTGACGGTACGGGGTGAACCTTACTCCACGTATCATAGCCTCATGAATAATGCACGCCGCTCCAAATAATATACGATTACACTGTAGTCTGTAGGAAAATGCACTTTCTTTGTCTCGTGTGTTTGTCCGCGCGCCGAATTCGGGTAATGACCGCGACTAACGCAATGCCTTCCACTGACTTGCGGCCAAAACTTACCGTTTTTATGTAGAGAGCCTTGTTATGTAGATTTTTGACTTAATTTGTTTTTATATGACTCGTGATCGTACTAGGGACCAATGAAATGTTTGCCTACATCCACATAGTACCTATGCGGTATCATTGTATTTAGCTTTTTTTAAGCAATGGAATACTTTTCCACAAGTAGGAACTGATTCAGTTCTTTTTCTATACTAAACATTTAAAACAACGGCTATTGTTGCCCGGGTAACATCGCGTCTCTACGTCACCGTGACATCAGGTAACAGACCGGCAGACCTGTTGTAATCGTAACCTTCCTAATCACTGCCAAATTAATTTACTTTATTTTATTTATTGCTCTAATTGTTCTTTTTTAAACCATCCATGTCTGGTTTCAAGTTAATCAGTACGATGTAGACGGAGGCCGTATTTTATTGTTTTTAAACAACTTTAACAGTTTGCGTCATTTAGGTGAGTCGCTCTGTGAACAGTGTGAACGTAATAATTTGTCTGAAAATCCTAATTTATAGCTGGAGCCCCACTAAGTGATTTATTTTATTAAACAATGTGTTTCTTTTCCATCTGGATTGAAAATGATATTATAACATCTGAAGGTAGAAATCAAAGATGCTTAACAACATTTTTTTAAATATCAGCAAGTACTCACGAATCGTTTGATCTTCTCATTGTTATCGAGTAAATGATGAGAAAAGACATAGTTAGTGTAGTGATTGTGCAATAAACGGTACGCCCATCCGTCGATATTGTTTGTTTGGTGTTGTTCAGATGCTCGTGCCAGATTGCTGTTATTAGCGTATCTGTTAATTGCGCAATTTGCAACTGCTTCGCGAGCCTCATGCCACGCCACAGCACTGGCAGCACCGCAGTAGCCCAACTCACGAACATGGAGTAGTTGAGTATGGATGACTTATTCTATAAGTGCTCATAACGTTTTCAAATAAGTTTATATTTCAGTTTAAATGACAGTATTTTCAAACATTGACGGATGCTGCCGATGCATCCTTACTTACACAGTACAGAGGAAAACTTTTGCTTTAGTCTCCTCTCATTCACAGCCACAGACTGAACCCACTGCTGGCACAGTTTCAGTGTCATTGTAATGTTAAATCGCAGTGAATTATTTATTTGCGTGATCAGTCCAAGGACCGAACGTGGGACAGTGATGGCTTCCCAGAAGCGATAGCACAGCGTCTATTACGCGACACGCCTTGCTGTGGAGCTGTTCAACCTGGCTGATGACTTGCTAATAGTTGAAGTACATGTCTAATAAGAACCAGTGAGCTGATTCTGCGAAGGACTGAACATTTGAGCGAAGTTCTAAGCCAAAATGTGCACATGTTGCACGACATTACTACGTGGCAAGAATAAATAAGTAAAATAAATTCGATTCCGTAACATTATTTCAATAATTCAGTTGAACTTTCTTCAAAATTACTGTAAAATAAGTTGGTATACCTGACATGAACAAAAGAATCTGTTTGGCTGGTCCACGTAGTCGAGTTGGAGATTCTGGGTTAGATACCTGGTCTATGAGTAATTCTCAATGCATGACCAGATTATCGAATGGCCCACCAGACCTACTAACACCTTTTACTTACCTTTGACTTAATGTGATTGCTGACACCAGCAAATAGAGTACATAATGTAGAATGTAGTGATCAGCGCTATGGTGACCTCCAAGGATCTCCTAACTTCAGCGATCTTCTGGTTCGCGTGGCACTGTTTTACTTGCTAGGCACTGGTAGTTATAAAAATGCTCGAAGAACCATGTAGAAACTAGTGTTCGGCGCTATAGTGACCTAACACACTTTTCTCGTATTGATAGGGTGGTTCAAACGGTTAAAGTTAAAAATCCCGAATTGTAAGGGAATTTACATTTAATAATGTGGATACTACTACTAGCATTATTGCAACAAAGTACAAATGATTATCATAATAAATTGATAATTAATTAGTACCGTATCGTGGTACTACAAAAGGTTACCAGACGATACTCAGCTCTGCGCGTCGTAAAGTGAGGTGTTATTTTATAACGACGTCGGATGTGTGGGGAAGCGAAAACAGTATAAAATGCCCCTTGTACTGGGAATTGAAAACAGGATATTACGGAGCGGACAAGTAAGGAGTTGTAGAAACACAAAAAAGAATGTTGGCAAACAAGTAAACAGGCAGAGTGTCCACCTGGTGGAAAGTGGTTACTGGCGCCGCAGGACACACCTGCAGCACCCGGGCACTAAGCCGAGAGACGAAGTTTAACTGACATGTGGGTTACACCTCTCCGGGATCTGGTAGCTGGCTAGCATCCAGGTTGAAATATTGAGATATAGTGTCATGTACTTTCTTAAATTAATTACTTTCGGAAGCTCAAAGTTCTACTAGTTAATACACAAGAGGTTTGTCTGCACTTAATACTCGAGACAAATGAAATTGTTCATTATTTAATACTTACTCAGCAGAAATTGGACATACTTTACCTCCCCCAAAGACTTAGTGGTAAAAGAAGTGGTATTCAAAGAATAAGGTATAATAAGGCTGTCGAAACGTCTTACGACTGACGATTGAAACTTAAACGTTTGTCTTCAGCACTGAGATATGAGTCGTTACAATACAAACAGTAGAGTGTACTCACCTCTGCATGCGCGGGAGGCACGCTCAGAAGGTGCACTCCACACAAACAGCATACGTAGTACATATCGATATACATAGAGGAAGAAACACAAGTACCGCAACAGGTCAATACTATCAAGTTTGAAATTATTCAGATCAGCCATATTTTTGTGACATATTGTTATTTTATAAAAGGAAAAGGGACCAGGATCACATATTTACTCGTATGGTCTTCGTCAAGTTTATTTCAGTTTTAGAATTCAGTAGACAACATTCATCCACCATCCAGCATCAATGCAAGAATGATGCCCACCAATTCTAACACGCAATGGGCATTTCTAAACATAATTAGGTACTTATTCTTGGGTTTAAAATGAGTTGTCATGACTCATGCCTATGTGGACATACAGCTGAGTTGCTAGCGACTTTGTTCCAAACCTTTCGTCTTCCAACGAAATCAACAAACGTCTTCATAAGCAGTCCTTTTGTGAGAAGCCTTCCTTCCGCTCTGTGATAGTCTCAGATTTCTGTTTACTTTCGTGCGTTACTACCACTGGTTCTTCTATATGTGGTCCCTGTAGCTGGTACGTGCCGTATGCCCGTCACGCGCACACATCTCGCTGCGCCACGACGTCGCCGCGCGTAGTAGCGCGTGTGTGGGGGGCCTAACGCTGGCTTCTCATGACACGGGTATTTTTAGACGCCGCCACTTGGTAACAAGCATGTTCAGGTACTTAATGTACGTATTAAAGTTATCTTCATTCAACTTAGCTTGACTTATGTAAAACTGCAGATGTAACGTCAGCACTCGTCATTGACATAAAATTTCCTGGCGATGTACACATACCATTATGCCTTGTTTCCCCTAAGCGTAGGACAGAGGTGTACACATAGTACACCAGCTAGTGGTGTTTAAGTCTCATGTAATAGGGGGCGAGCCTATTGACATCAGTCGGACAGAAATCCAGGCTCAGGGCTACTACTGAGAAATTCCAGATAGAAAAAACCAATTTGCCCGACCTGGGAATCGAGCCTAGGACGTCATGTTCAGCGGTACTCGGCACTAGTCCAACGACGTAGTCAAGCGGTGCAAGTATACGTACTTGTATGTATGTTACCCTTTTAGTTGACAATGTGCAACGTGTGTGGTGACAGGAAACACCCCTTTTATTTGGGACCTAATTTACTTCTACCTATTGGCATAGGTACACTGGGCATATGACAATGGTTGCGAGGTTACCAACATAATGAAAATGTGATTGACAAGAATTACCAATATGCAAGGTTTTATTGACATTAAACAAACAAACGAACGAGCATTGTTATTAATGTGTTGTAAGTTCGATCGTTAACAAACAAACAAGGACACAATCTTTACTATACATTACGATAGCGTCCTTTGAAGTTGTAGTTAAAGTTGAGTCAGGCGTCCTTCCCGGCGGCTCTCCATCGGACTAGCCTAGTGGCTAGGAAGTGATAGTTTACCGCAACAACACCTGTTATTGCATTAGCCAAGCATAAATAACATCTATATGCACTAATAATTCACTACTAACTATGTAGGTACGACACTATCCGCATTACTTTGCACTCCAATGCCTTGTAACTAAAACGGCATCAGCGATGTTTGGTTAGACGTACAGCAATGAATTGCAAATAGGAAAATGCCTGACTAAGAGAGTAGTCACACCTGTCGGCGCCAATCATCAACATCGACTATATTCTAATTTTGTATGAGTGAGTGCTGATTGACATTGATAAGTATGGTTGGAATTTAAATGTCTTGAAACCCCTTTGCTTCTTGCATAATGAAGTAAATACAGTGTATAGCATGTCATAGGTAGGTACGTGTGCATGTCCTCGATGACTATCTAACGTCTATTTGTAAAGACAATAATTATAATCTCGACATTGTTAGAGACTTAAACATTAAATACATTATTTATTAATGGCAAGGAAAACCACAATATACTGGGAATGTTAGAGAAATATGAGCTTCAGCATCCATTCGATGAAGGTAAAGTTAGTACACAAAGGTAGATATAGTCATACGGGGCAAAAGAACGCACTTTTTTATTTTCCTCAACTGAACCAAACCTATTAAAATATTAGGATCGTTTATTGGTGCCTTCTGTAGTAACTAGTATTAGTCTCTCAAAACGCGACAAATTTTCGACGATAAATAAAATGGTGTTTTATATACTAAGCTAAAATGACGGTATTTATGAATGTTATGTCGTGTTAAAAACGATATGGAGTAAAAGTACGTGACAGGAAAAAAATTGGTACACGTTTGGGTATATTAAAATAAAAAATAACAATTCCGCCGCATAGCTTTTACTTCTTTTATTTAATTTTTAAACAAACAGTTAAAACTACGAAATACTTAAAATACATAAATAAAATAGCAACTTTATAAAAGAAAATAGTACCTACTTATTAAAAAAGAATCCTTATTAAGTTCGCAGCCCTAACATAGCTAGGTACTTATAACCTCCGTCTTTTACGCCATGCGGCCGCTACAACAAAAAATCTTAGTAAATAAATGAGGTCAGGTTAAAACGGTATTATTAAGAAAAACGTTGAATAAGAAAATGCGCAGAAAAATAATTATTTATAAACAATTTATCTTACGAATGCTCCACTTCCACACACTTTTCCCTGCACCTTATATCACAAACGCGATACGCATCGCTCGGCGGCTAATGACACAATGGTGCGGCCCTTGCGCACATATTCTCTAGGAATCAGCGTCCTCATCCTGCCACCCCTCTCTGAGTAAAGCACTGCGTACTTGTGTCCACTGCTTCCGTTTACCCCCAATGACTCAACTTCATATATTGTACCATCGGATAGTCAATGTAAAGTTGAATTGCCAGTCTATCGAAACACTGAAGCTGAAAGTAGTACCTCCGCCTATAAGGCACCAACAAACTTTTGCCTACTATGAGCCACCAACAGACTGTAACTTTGTCATCAATCTTGGCGTCGTCCAATGCTATGAAAATATGTGTCCATAATTGGATTCAAGCCATGTTTGCTGCCCCCCCGAGTGGGTTCCCGCATTGTCGTTGCGGGGGGGCTTAGTAACCGTGGTCTCCCATCCACGGTGAAGCCAAGAGGAACCCAACGGTGGGGCCGCTCGTCAGGGCTTTTGCCTCAAAGCCATTGACGTAGCGGCCAAAAAGTAGGTTGCGGTGAGGTGCACCGCAACTGAGGTGGGCCGCGATGTCGAATGGGAGGCATCGCGGCTGAGGGTTACAGGCTGCGGTAGAGGAGGAGTGCCGGTGCTTCTGAGCAGCGCTCTTCCCTTCCGTGGCCTGGACGGGGCCGCCACCGTTTGATGGCGGACGCGGTGGGGCCGCAGGGGAAGAGGAGTGTCGGTATAGCGTCAGCCGCTCTCCCTATCCTCTGCGGCCGAAAAGTGGTAGACGGGACGGCGCGTTATGTTCCTCACGCGCGCCGTCAAAGATGTCAGCAACCACTGGTGGGGTCCGCAAGGGCCGATGCCTGCCAGGGGTGCGGGTTTGTTCGAAAGAGATACCACGGCCCCTGGCATACGGGCTACTGAGGGAACACGGGTGGGTTTTAGTCAGTAAAAGTCTGACACTCCTGCTCTACTCAGCAGGAGAAGTCATTTGATGATTTCCCACCCCAAAAAAAAAAAAAAAAAAAAAAAAAGCCATGTTTGCTGGCAATCGTTTATAAAACGTGATGCATCCTACGAACACCTTCCGCGGCGTACACCTCATGTGAACGGCCGTTAAGTCAAAGCTCTCGCCCTTGAAATAAAAGGTTCGAAGCGAAAAGTGTATTAATATTCCGTGTATCTTGGAGGGAAGTTAAATAGCCGTGTATTTGTATTCATTATCCTCCGACTCTAACAGCTTACGTGTGAGCCGAATAGTTGAGCGATGCGACCTGCCGCCGTGTCCGTTGTCTCACGATACGACACGTGAGGCGAGATGTCCATCGTGAATGTGTCAGAAAAATATGGCTGAGGAACAACAGTTCCTTAGCCATATTTGATCACAAATGAATTAGTTATTGGAAGTAGTAAACGCGTCCACACTCCTCCATCGTTGTTTCTTCACAACAAAAGCCATCGACTTGGCAGCAAGACCTCTCAAAGTATGCTTAAATTTTTCGAAAAACTTACTATCAACTTTTTAATTAAGTATTTGTTGCCACCAGTAGATAAAAAAGCGCTGCAAGGAGCGTCTGTGCAAACAAGACAATAAAACCGCTGGTGACCACGAGTCAACCAAGGGCCAGTCCTAAAGGTTATGTATGATACGTGTGAACAACGTAGCCACGCACTCTAACAGTTTTGTCTGGTGGTGTCATTGTGGCGCAGTCGCGGCGGCGCGGTGTGCGGGTAGCATTAGTCCACATTAGACACGCCACTGCCGCTACGTGTCGCCATTGTGCGCTCCTCCTTGGCTAGCGCGGTAGGTGACCATCAGCTAACAATACGTCGCCGAGGCACAGCCGACACTAGTGGAACATTGATGCCTCACGTCTGAAGGAGCCTTTGTTTCAATTGAGTGGTTACGCCGCCTCATCCTTGTTGGTTCATCCCTTTCATGTAGGTTTTAGAAGTGCAAGAAAATTTTAAGTGTTTATCTCGTCACGAAATGTGACAACATCGTAAAAAGAAGTCCGGGATAGTTAAAGTCTAGTTCAAACACAATTCGTGCACTATGCGAAGTAATCATTGCTATCTTTAGGTAGGTACCTATTATTGTTGACAATGGCTCGACCCATTCTGTTGACCCTATAAAGGACAACTATCAAGAATGTACGCATTGCTAATAGTAGACAACCTTGAACACCGCTAACTTAGCAATAAACAATAAGATTTTACTCCAACTATCAATAAATTGCAATACTACATAAACTTACGAGTACAAGCACTGACCACGACACCGCATTTCGTGCCTTTAATCACCGCAAGCCCAAACTCGGCCGTGCCATATATAATGTTGCTGTAGCTATCTGACAAAGAACAATATTTTAATATTCCCCAATAGAAAAAGCTCCATAATCCTCGTCTCACTAAATAGGTATACTTAATCAATGAGAATCTAAGCATTAAGTCCCCCACGCCGCCGCCGATACGTATCGAATCAGAATGACGTCTCATTCGTCCGATTTATAACGCGAGCATACTAGGACCAATAGACGGATTCGACCACCCATATACAAAAATTGTTTTGAATAAAGCAAGTAGCAAAACAGCAGTGCAAAATGTTGTTTGCACTGGATGTTTGTAGCATGTGGCGTTGTGGAGGCTCGTAGCTGGCGTAGTCTGTACGTAGCGTGACGCAACATTTTGCATGGCGTTCGATTCCCGCGCGGCTATAAATCATGTCGTCCGACAAGCGAACAAAGCCGGGTAACGCGCCGTGTCTTTGTGGATTTTGAGCGATTTCGGTTTATAATCATTTTTCATCCCGCGCCGCCGCTGCCGTCCGGAATGTTACGCTGATCACCAGAATATACAAGCGTTGTTACGATTGTGTACCACTTCACTTTATTGATGTGTCGTTAAGTTCTTGTAAAGGCTAAGTCCTGAACATTTAACTATAATTTACCGGTGTTTATTACAATGTAGGAAGGGTAGGTATCTAATGAAGAAGTTTCCATTCTATAGATTAATTATGAAAAATTTATTAAAGTAAAACAAAAACTTGAACGAATCATTTAAATATCTCTAGAAATGAAAAAATAAATAAAAAGATTTAAATGTTAAAAATCCCAACAATACATTTTTTTTTTCGTGTCCCAAAGAATTGAATAACAGGGAAATAGTGAAATAATAAAGAAACAAACGACTATTAGATACGTAAATAAAGACGAAGGAAGCACACAGACGTTCACAGACGTTCCATACTAAATATACCTAAACTTCAATCATCTATTTCTAAGTTAATCAGTCAAAGTTAACAATTTACTTCCCAATGAAAAAAAAAAAAGAAATGCATTAATTTTGCGCTACCACACGTTAGGCAGGTGAAAACTAATGTGTGGATATCTATCTTTCTATATACATATAATATATAAAAGGAGAAACTGACTGACTGATCAATCAACGCACAGCCGAAACCACTAGGACTAGGAACGGGAAATTTTGCACACGGCTTCCTTTTATAATGTAGGGGAGCACTAAGAAAGGGTTTTTGGAAATTCGACCTTTAAGGGGGTGAAAAGGGGGGATTTTGTTTCTATGAAAAATCTTATTCCTTGAGTTAATAAACTTGAAACTAGGCACAAATACTTATCTAAGTAAATTATAAAGTTGGTAATTTATTGTTTTTCTAAACTACCTAAGGGAGATTGGGGGGTGTCAAAGCTTGTATGGAAGAATTTTAACGCGCGGTCTGATTAACTCGAAACTCAGTGTTTATACCTAAAATCAAAAATTAAATAAAGAATAACGGGTATCAGGATTTTTTGAAAATTTACCCCTAAAGGGGTAAAAATGGTGGTCTGTAATATTATAAATGTGAAAGTTTGTGAAGATGATTGGATCTTTGTTACTCAATCACGCAAAAACGGCTGAACGGATTGTTATGAAATTTGGCACACAGATAGATTATAACCTAGATTAACACACAGGATACTTTTTATCTCGGTAGTACGTTCTCGCGGGATATTTTCCGACTCCCACGCGGGCGAAGCCGCGGGCGTAAGCTAGTGTGTTGATAAAGGGCGAAGAATTGAATCCTGAAGATAGCACTTTATTCTTGGGCTTAACTTTGGTTGCTAAGCTTCAGTGGGGCCCACATATGGATAAAGTGTCGAAAAAGCTAAGCTCTGCAGCATACGCTGTTAGAAAAATTGGTAATTTAACTAAAATAGAGACAGCCCGTTTAGTGTACTTTAGCTACTTTCATAGTGTAATGTCGTATGGTATTCTGTTGTGGGGAAATGCCGCCGACATTCAGACTATCTTTGTCTTGCAAAAAAGAGCTGTCCGATCAATTTATAAATTAAGTCCAAGACACTCTCTCAGAGAGAAATTTAAGGAGCTTAATATAATGACTGTGCCTTCACAGTATATTTATGAAAATCTTTTACATGCCCACAAAAATATGAAGTTGTTTAAAAAATACAGTGATATCCATAATATAAATACTAGGAACAAACACAAAGTTGTTGTATGGTAACAAGGCTCAAGAAAATAGGTGGGTCATTCAGATGTCAATGTATACCTACGCTTTTATAATAAAATTCCAAGCCATGTTCAAGATCTAAGTCTCAATAAATTTATGCCTGAAAGCCTTTTATGCTGTTAAAGATTATATTGAGGACAAAAAAGCTTGGGATTAACCTGCTCCAATTTTTGCATTCTGAATTTTCTGTTTTTGTTTTTGCAAACATACTCTTTGACATTAGATAATTATTATATACACTTTGACATGAATATTTACTTTGAGAAGTATTAAATTATTATTGTTTTAACTAATGTGAATTTATGAATGCGAGGACTATGTGGGTCATTTGTGGTTATTTCCTAAAAGACCATTTCAGACACCAATCCACATGGTCTTCACATGATCTGAACACGATTATGTCTGGACTTTAAAAGAGACTGTGACCTCTGAGTTTGTTTCGGCCTTTCTTCTCAGAGTAGTCAGATAGGAAACGCCGACCTCATCTAGTTTAAAAAAAAATATGATTGACGTGTAAAAGTGTTTGTACAAACCTACTTACAGAAATAAAATCATTTATCATTTCATTTATAATTTAAGTCGTTTATTGATGGTTTTTTTTTCCCTGTTTGATTAGGTTTGATCTATATTTTAATTCCATTGCGTTAAATAAAAAACTAGTAACATCATGAAAATTCTCCATTGTTTATAAAATAGATCTAGAGAATAATAATTTACAAAGTGCATGTTGCATGTTTGAGGTTGCAAACATTCGCTACTGTTGATTACCCTTTTAAAAGGTAAAAAAAACTTATCCATCACAATAACAGATTTCACTTTTAAATCATCTAAGTAAATTCGCGTCTCAAGTTTTTGTCACCGACACTGCATTGAGATGTCACCGGCTGAGCGGAGGTGCGCGGGAGTGCGGCGGCGCCCAGTTCCCACCGAGCGTCGAACATAGAGCACGTCTCTAATTAATCATAATAGCAGTTTTTATATCAATGTAATGAGGTAATAAATTTTTGTCAATGGTTAGACGTTGCACGTCGGTAAGTGGTAGCGTGCGGTCCGCGGTGCGCCTTGACCGGCGCGAGCATCGCGTGTCACTAATTAGCTAAAACCCAAGGTTCATATGAGAAATTCGACATAAATATGGGCGTGTTAGATAATGTATTGTTTGTTTCTGCAGATTCGAGTCGAAGGTGGATGCAGTACCTACAGGGGACAGTGGCTAGGTTTCCACTTTCGTAATGCGAACGCTGACGTTGTTAAAAACTTAAGTCAAGGATTGACTCATTAGTACGACGCATGAAATTATAGCCTGAAAACAACCCCTATCTGTCAAATCAGAAACTGGTCTTACTTTTACCTTTAGCTCCAAATTCGTTTCAACTTTTACTTGCAAAGCCTGACTGCAAATCATATTCAAATACCATGATCATTGTTCGGTTATCTCCTAGCCGCGCAATTCCTCGCGTTCGGTGACGCGTCGACGGCAGTTAATCGTATGTCGCGACAAAGCGCAGTTTAGTGTCGGCATGTAAAACAAATGCGACGCGATAGTTACATTCGCGCGCCGCTGATTCATTGTACCGGCGATCCTTTACAACCGCCTCATTATTGTGATGTTACTATAAACACAAACATATTGTTGACTATTACGAAGAACGGAAAATTTCGATAAAAGGCTACTGTAATATGAGAGTGATCCGACCGTGTTACCTACTAAGTACAAGACAAACAAAAGACATTGTAATTTACCAAGAATATGTAGGTTCTATTTGGGTAGTTGATTAGGTACTCCAAAAACGATCCATTTTTTCAATATCAAAAATTCTACAGTCTAGCAGCCAATTCAAAATATCCAAGTCTAAACTTCTCAGTAGTATAAAATACAAACTGCGTCTAATATTAAAGTGAAGGCGTGTTCACCGCAACGACGCGGCGACGCCGACGACGGTGCGATTATCGCGACAAAACGCAGTTTAGACGGGCGTCTGTGCCAGAACGAATTTGTGCGCGCCTGATTAATGTTCGGTGTGAGCGATGCCTAATGATACAAGCAGCTCATTATTTACACCTTTACTGCACAACTGCAGTCGCTTAACGTAAACCTTTAATGATCCGGTAATTAGTCGTTGCCTTATGGTATCCACATGTCCGGAACACTGTTAAGTGAAGTATGTTTACTTGACTGTTTTTATAAATTAGTAAAATGGACGTAAGAATGGTAGAGGAATTTAATCATTTGAACTGCATTTATAAACAGCCTGCTGGTCAACTTTAGTAAAAAATATATATTATAACGATGTAGTTGTACTATTGTTAAAAATCGTTTTGTACACATCTTTATTATTATTAACTATTTATCCTTTTAACAAAAAAAAAAGCTGTATAATGTGACATCCCCTTCAGAAAACAGGAATCCTTCCGATGGACGATACAGTCGGCAACGTAGGTAAACAAGTAGTTTTTTTTTTAATATTATGCAATAATTATCCTCTTAGCTTTTTCATTTTTAATCTTACCTTTGCCTAGAATTCCAGTTAAATTACCTACTTGAGATAGTATATATTAGTATTTCTGTGATTTATCATCAATATAAATTTTAAATAACGAATTACTAACTAGTTGACCACAAAGTTGTTTGTTTCAGTATGTTGCGTAATATATTTTAATAACTTGTATGTAAAAACATATATATGTAAATTACACTATTCACTTACAGGGGAAGGAAACCAAAAACCTGTGACACATTGTAACGGTTTTTTCCTAAGCCACGAGATCAATGCAGAATCGACTAGAATTATTCAAATATTCACTTGCGCTATGCATCGTATGGGAATTTATTCAAATTAGTGTACTTGTACAAAACCTGTTCTAGATGATAAGGGGTGTTTGATTCGCTCCCCTCATCATTGTACCGGTCAGCCTCCGGTGCAATGCGCAACGACACCCGGCACTATCACAACTAAAATGCGTTTAAAATAAAAACTTATCTATCAACAAATATGTAATAATAACTGCTGAAATAAAAATATTTCTCCGTTCGTTACAAATCGTAAAATATCAGAGTTGGAAAAGTCAATGCTAAATCTACTTACAACAGCTAGTAGCTTTAGCTTACCTACTGCCTCATCAAGTTACATTTACAGAAGAACAAATATTTTTCTCTTAAAAACCAACTCTGTTACGAAGTAAACTATAATTTAGCGTAGGTGACAAAATTAATGTTAAAAACTTGGATGAAGCGGCAGCAATAACAATTTATGTGCCGTTACAATCGTATGCAAAAATCGTCCTTGGACCGTTCACCATTAGCGATGCGTAATTAATTTAAATTTATTCAAGGTGGGTTCACTTTCGGACTATTCATATAATTTTTACAAAACCATACGGAAATGTAGCAGAGAAACGCGCACGCGTCCATTGTGTCGTACGTCATTGCTGGCGCAGGGGGGCGGTGCCGTCTAGTTTAAGCTGACTTTTCTTATTGCCAAACTCCTAGAACACACATGTGAAGGTATTTGCGGTTGGTGCTCGGTGCTGATGATTTTTGTAAAAACTTTGATTTTAGTTTAGATTTATTTCAATAATTTTCATTCATTGTTACATACTAACAAAATTTGTTCAAAAAAATACATTTTCCCATTGTTAACTGATTGGTGATCAATTGTTGTTAATTTTCCATTCGCAGTCATTTAAATTGTAAATTTTCGTACGTCAGTTAACTGTACTGGTAGGTATTTTTAATATATCAGTTCAGTTTTTGTACATCATTGTTGTTTTGATCTTTCCCCCCTGCCCCCTACAGGCATCGCAACTCTGTCGTGAACCCTATCGAGTGTCGACAAATATGATGTGTACAAGTATCAGCTTGTATTTTAGGTGTTCTGACTTTTATACGAGTAAAGGTGGTTTCAAAGAATTTCTTGCACGTAACCAATTCAGTCTGAAAACACTGTAGATGAAGATAGCACAATAGCTGAATATAACAGGATGCTGCAGCAAGCAACCGCGCATGCGCGACTGACGTATGCAGCGCCCGCGCATTATCATGGTAATCCCGCATGACGACACACACTTAACACATGCAAATCGTTTATTGATAAACAAATAATGGTATTATTATAAGTTTTATTGCGCATTGTCGGCCCTCAGGCGGCTGAGTCGCTGACCGCTCACTCCGACAGATTTGAATTTATAATGTTTTTTATTGTTTTGCCTTCATTGTATAATATTTTTGTTACTATTATAGCGATGTGTGGTTGTATCGTTAACGTAAGCTGTTATAACTTTATAAGCGGCCACTTATAATTTTGTATTGTTGACTTTCATTCTCGCGTTAAGTGTCACACACAGGTTGCTGTCAAACAAACACCCTGCGGTATGCCTTGCTTGACAAGGTATATCGCAGGGTGTTTGTTAACAGGGGGTTAGATAACTTTTAGACAACGATTCTACTAGATCAGAATTATAGGTCTTATAGCGTAGCATATCTTGGCGTAGCATGTCGTAGCGGAGCGTGTCATGGCGTAGCATATTGTAGCGGAGCGCGTCTTGGCGTAGCATTTCGTAGCGTACCATTATATGTGGCGTAGCATGTCTTAGCGTACCGTGGCTAATACAAATAATTGCGTGACGAAATCATCATTTTTATACTGAACTCGAACATTACTAAATTCTACTATTAATAAGTAATTATCATAGGTTTGTACTTGTCCGTGCTTTCATCATTAAATCTGCTTATTTTATATTGCACATTACACCCCCTTATTTAAGAGGGTAAGTAGTTCATGTATCTGTTTTGTCCTAATATTTTACAATAAAGAAATAGTATTTATTTATAATAATATGGTAACGATTTTTTAGCTTTTCGGCGACTTGGCAACAGATTGTGAAGCAACCAATCTTAGAAACGTAGCTAATTATCGAGAGACGTGTCAATTAAACGCCTCGTCGATGACAACTGACTGACATTTACACAACTGGGCAACGTTCTGTTTCCACCGTATTATACGGCCGGCGGCCGCCATACTCGATACATCTTAATATTGAGTATTTTATTTGCATGTGTTTGTGCTAACTATTGTTAATTCTGTATTTTGACAAGTGGACCAGGTTCGGTCGGCGTAATTTGGCCAAAGCCGTCCTTGAAACGCGCGAATTCGATTTTAATATCGTAATTGTTTGCATGTATTACCGATGTGTAATTGTGAACGATGCGAAATGTTTCATATGCCTCTGTAAAATGTTGTACACGGGTATAGATATAAGCTGAAGTTTTTTGCATGTAGACAACAAGATTATTTAAACGTTTTTAGAGTAACACTGTCAAAGAATGTCCCGTGGCTATAAGATACTGGACTAGGATATAGGACTTTAGGCATCGATCGATTCTCAAGTGTCGTTGCCATCTCAAGCAAGTGTGAGTAGTCTGCATTTCGAGGTGCTAATAACTTTTCAGCTTATCTTTCCGATCTGACACTAATAGCCGCGTCCTCCCACACCGACTGATTCTGCTGGGAAACAGGTTGCTGGTTGCTGCGGAGTGCTGTGTCCTCACCGAACAACCTGCGATCGTAGTGGTCGCTACGGTGTTGCGATGGTGTTGTCAATATCACTTCAAACAAAACGCTCTGTACGGTTATAACACCTCTTGGTAAAGGTTTCAGCTGTTGATACATTGAAATGGCGTCTATCAGTTGATTGTGTACATGTATAGATTAACTACCAGACCCTATATACATTATGTTTTTGTAAAATTATTCTGAATTTTTCTTATTGAAATCAGAAAATATTGGCAAGCAATGGAAATCTATTAGGCAGTTTTTTATTAAATATAAATAAGTATTAAATAGCTCCACCCAGTCGTCAAGCGCCATGGACTTAAAATATTCTGAAAAACCGTGTTTTTTGTGGTTCGTTTAAAGAATAGTTCATCAGCTGCGGAGGGTCTGTCTGCGGTGCATGGGCAGTAATGTGATTACCAACTAACTGGGTTAGCGGTTAGCAACAGCTACAGAGGGTGACTCCGTGATAGCACAAGTGCTCACTGATTTGTTGCGCCACTGTCTCTATAAGAAACGTGCAAAAAAAAATTGTATAGTATTTAAGAGTACAATAAAAAACAAAAAATCTACGCTACTAACCTTACTGCAACTACGTAGTCACTGTTCTTTTAGTTTTTGTATCACTATTAATTAACCAATCAGTAGCTATTGGCTAGTCCCATTTAATCATCATAAGCTGAACTACTCGACAAAGAACTCACCTAAGTTGTATCACCTGCTTTCAGTACCTGGTATTTATTTCAAACACGTGACTTCAATTACACTATGTATCGTAAGAACGCTTGAACAAACCCGCATTGTATATAATTTACCTTTATAGTAATATGCAATGAGCCCGGATCACAAACTGCATACGGGAACGTCGGGAACCACTTTTTGCTAACCAGCTTCTTATCACAGAGCCGCTCTGTTGACGTACATACAGTAATAGTTGACAGTTGAAATAAACATACCATTAGTATCACGCTTGTAGTCGCTGAAGGTTTGTAAAGAAGGGTTAAGTACAGCCATCATTTACGAATCAGGAATGTTTGAGTCGTATAACATCAACCGGCCACATACCAAGCTCCTGAACCCCAGGCGTCATGCTCATCATTTGCACTTGTGATCACTACACCAACGAGTTAGCCCGTTGTTCAATCATGATCATTTAAAGGCTTTTTTTGTTTTGAGGGCCACTGACTGCTGTCCGTACAAGGAGCTGTTCATATAGAGTATTTAATATTAATTACAAGTCCTTCACGGTGCATTGCGGGGGTAGGCAGAGCTCTAACTGATTCGATTACGTACGTTTGATGCGCAGGCTAGTCGCTTATTCATAATTACATTATGTACGCATTCGAACATTTAGTAGTGGAAAGCATTTATTATACAAATATAAATGATGTGTTCAAATGCAACTTCATTTCAATTAATATAAATAAATCATTACAAAAGTTAAGCTGTAACTTTATTAAACTTCCTAATCAAATGTATAAGAATTTGAGGCCAACTTATCAGCTTCATACAGATTTATATACCTATATTTATTGATTTATTAAACTTTGTGCACAATATAGGTATTAATGTAGAAAGGTGAGAGGTGGACATTTACCTACATATTTGTTTTAAACTTGATAAGTACATAAACTACCTACATCGGACTTGCCTTTGGCAATCAGCTGCTTCTAATCTTACCGCTGGATAATCTTATCTCGCAGCTCTACTTTGTTATAATGTCTTTCTACAGCATTCAAAGTCATTCAGCCGAAAAACGTCCACTGCTGGACATAGGCCTCCCCCAAGCAATGCGACTTCGAACGGTTGTGTTTCTCGCATAACGGATATACGTGAAATTCATTTAGTTTCTATAATAGGACCAAAGTTATGCATTTAAATGCATACATTAACCGATTGAACCACAAAATAATTTGATTACTTTAATAACATTATCTTCTGGTCAATAAACCACTCTCGACCACAATCTACGAAATGTGACTTATGAGTTACCACTTCCACATGAACACACACACAAACATACAACTTCCAATAAACATGCCGTGCTAAATCATTTCCTGCAAGTGTGGGGTCTGACCGGGCATTGTGCAGTCCACCCGGGTAATGTGCACAGTGATCAATCAGCCGGCAACTAACTATGTGCGTTAGGACAAATGATGCGTTTTGTTCACCACAATCATAGTCTGTGGATAGGGGCGATAATTACTTCTAATGTTATAATTGTCTATTGTTAATTCAGCTAAAGTGATTCAAGACCGTGTGTGGATTTTAAAACGAAATGACCCTAACAGTTTGTGTATTAATGTTTTATCCACATTAATACACAAATTATGGTCATTTCGTGTTAATGTATTGCTTTCCGTAGTCAATATGTACCTGTTACCTCACCATCGACTTTTTTTTTCATCGATAAACATAAACAACCAGACTAAGAAACTATAATTTTGTATTGAACGTATGAATATGGGAATCGAACCATGGATGACTGCACAAAGAACAGACTTGCATCCACTGCACCGAAGCAACTCAACAACAAGGAAATAGAATAATTTATATGTTTCGAAATTGAAGAAATTGAAGGAATGGTAAATGACACAATCCACACTTTTAATATAATTAGCGCTGTGTCACGTGTTTGTACAGGTGTTGCGATTTTTTGTGTTCGGAGACTGTGGATACAGCTAGCGACGAGGACTGTCGCACTTGTAAAGAGTACAGACACGTGGAGTTGATCAAGCACACCTACATTAATACTTGAGCACTGACCATGGCTAAACTACATAGTAATACATGGGTTTTGGTAACTTTTGCACTTAATTGTAGCGTTCATTTTACTCTTCTCCTTTTTGCCTCATAACATAACAGTTTAATTAAATTCTAACCGTCGTCCACCACAACCGAAATCTTCACACAACCATTACATTCGAACGGGACTCCATATATTTAAAACTCATACAAATCAAGCCTAGAGCTCAATATCGATAACAACAAAATTTATCGAAGCAATGTTAACTAGTGGTTGGCGCGGTGCCGCTCGTCCATCAGCGCGATACCATCGGCTGTCAATAACATCCTCGCGTTTCATATCACTTTTATTAAACTACAACAATTTCGGTTTTGTTAAACTACCCACACAGCCGCGGACTTTGGGTCGCTAGAACCGCGGAAACAAACCAAACCAGAACGAAATAACCGCAACTACGACTCTCGCCAATTTCAACTCTCAAATTTGCAAATTAGGTTCAATTCAGTTTGGCAGCCGATTTATACGTAACCATACTAGACATGTTTTTATATTTTGGAGTATGGTAACATCTGCCTTTATTTACGTTTTGGCTGGAAACAGCAGCACAATAGGTGCGGCGAATCGGACGGCTCCACAATGGGCCCGCGGCCGCGAGGGGCCGCCTCTCACACCGCACGCTTTTATGGACAAATAGATGACCTTCTGTTTGTAAGAGTTGCCATTTACTGCTTTTCTGCAGTTCGCGACACCGTAACATGTCATGCAGTCCCACAAATTTCCTTGCATAGTTGTGTGCTGAAAATGAAACATTATTTTTTATTTCTTTTGAGGGTGGGAAATCATCAAATAACTTCTCCCGCTCTGGGTGGAGCAGGAGGGCGTGTCAGACTTTAACTGAGTAAAACCCACCCGTGTTTCTTCAGTTGCCAGAGGCCACGGTATCTCTTTCGAACAACCCGCACCTCTGGCAGGCATCGACCCTTGCGGACTCCACCAATTGGTGCTGACTTCTCTTTGAGGCGCGCGTGGAATACAACGCGCCATCCACCCGGGCTTGGTCCTTACCAGAAAGCGAGCTACCCATTACTCGCCATCAGCAAGCAAGAATCAGCCTGGGAATCCCGACGCCCAAGGCATCTCCTGCGGCGGCTTGGGCCCTGAGTGCGCATATACTGCCTCTGCCTCACATGCGCCGCCTCCCTCTTCGCGCGCATTATTGTTTCGCTGAAGGAGGTGACGGCTATCCATGCAGTCTCGCTCCATACCATGGCCTGGACCAGGCCCAGACACGAGAGATCGCTGCCGCCGATTGCCTCCATGAGGACACGGCGTCGCTCCGCCCAAGCTGTACCAGTGCCATTAACGCCTACTAGTGTGAAACAAAGTATTTACTTGCAAATTGATAAAAATTGGTTCACCTCAAATTAAAATTGCCTAAACAACGGTGATACCTTATGTACCTACTCATTGCCTAATGGATCAGGTACCTTTCCATTGTTTTGCTAGGGTTAATGACCAGCACATGAACTTTGTAGCTCATGTGCCACCACCATATACGTAGGTCGGTGTGACTCGGGAGGATGAAGCCATGTCGATACAAAGTCGAAGTGATCACCGCGCCATGTCGCCACCCCAAACAAGACATAATGGAACAATTAAAATGCACGTGCTCACCGCAGTTACGAGAACCGCACTCGACAAGTCAAAACCGCGAGCGACATATGGCGTCGCGAGACACACCCCGCGCAGTCCGACGCCCTTCGCGCGACAAATTACTGTTTAAGAGATTGCCATCAATACGAGAAATACAAGCTGTCCGATCCATTAGGAACAAATGGTGTTATTTAGCGTCGCCGCACTCCAGGCACTCCGGGCTGACACCGCCACGCGCTGACTTACGGCCGCGCGCTAATCGAAGATCATTATCAACCGCGATTCAATCAGAAACATGATTAAAAACGATTTAGTGTATCATTTCTTATCCGATACGTTCACTTTCGCGACGCACCTCGCCGTTTTATTAGAAGCCAGAAGAACCAGTGTGTCAATCGTATTCTAAACTTGGAATTAGTGGCTCTTTGGAGAAGTGTTGGTCTCGAGATGGTGGTCCAACCCGACGCGGCAACGCAACGCAACTATGTATGAGGAAAACATTACTCCGACCAGTTCATCATAAGTAGATCTTCGTTGACAAATGATACAATTATTGGAACCTTCTTATTACAGTCCTACCTAGTCCTAATTTAAGCCTCGTATTTAGCCTGTCAGAGGAAACATTAATCATTTGATTCAAAAGCTTTACAAAACGCGATGTCAAATAGATAATGAATAGCGTCCTAATAGCTATGAGAACGATTGTTACAAAGAGATTGGCCGATTTGTAGTAGATTATTGAAAAACACAAATGAATACACCTCAAGAGGACTCGAGTTTTTTAGTCTCTTGACTCTTTGTAAAAAACACAATCCACGCATTGTGTACCCAAACACGATAAGGGCCAACAATCGCACAAACCCTTCCGCGGCCGCCACCGCGCCCTCGTGCCCCCCACATAAATGAATTAACATAATATGATATCGGCGCGGCGCAGATGCGACACCAGCGCGTCTGCCGCAAGACTTTTACTTTTCTCGTCTCGTTCAACTTTCACCTCAACAATAATGTGATTTACATGTGTTCTGTGTACGCCTGACGCGTAGCACACGTGTCTACTAGATGCTATGCGATCATCGCGGATCGATCTTCCTGCGCGATTGTGCTGCGCGACAATGCGACACAAAGCGCGTGGGCGCAGCGCATTGTGGCGTCGCTAAATGCGCTCACGCACGCTCTCGAGGGCTCCTTTGTCCATTGTCTGCCCGCCTGAGGGTGGCACTGTGACACATTTATTTTAGGCCAGTTTTTTACAGCACCCATTGTATTGGAAATTAGACATCGGCGCAGAGTTCACGAAACACGATATTATCTCAGCCCTCTGTGCCGCGCATCCTCCGACGATTTCTCCCAAAGCCATTGTATCTCCAGTTACAACGGATATTTCAAACGTTCATAACCTGCCTATCTTAAAACGAGAAGACATATGCGTTATTGAAAAAAAAAAACTGGTTAACTTTCCATTTCTATAAGAGTGAGTCGAAAATTCGTTAGAAGAAGCGGTTAGGGAGTAGGACTAGTCGATCAGATAATTGGTCAAAGATGGACCGTTAGTGTTGTTGAACGGGTACTATCAGCTGATTATACGGATTCCTTTCATCTGCGCGTGATGAATGACAAGCGAGCGTCGTTATGAAAGGGCGGTCAGCGCTAGAGATCACATAAAGAAGTGTAGGGCTGGTTTATAGTGTTTGTGACCGTTTTATCGATGGCCGGGAGACGCAGCATCCGGTTTTGTGCATTAATCTGGACAATGTGGCTCTATGTGATGGTCCGTTTGGCCACAAACTAGTTTGGGTTACGTTTCCCTAGGCGCGCTGTAACGCGCCCTCCGCACGGTGCATAGTAATCGAATTCTTTTCATTACGAACATCTTCGCCATTGAAATGTCAAGTTTTACATGTAACGGCATCTAAATCAACTATTTATTTTGTAACGATTCCCACGAATTATTATCTAAGTTCAGGTTCTCACCTAGTACCCTACTCGCCTGCATGCCACCAGCTGGCTAATCAACTGACTAATATCGTTTATTGATCAGTCGACTGATTACATGTCATCACTCGATCAGTCAACATTATTGGTGAGATCTGTTATTCTGTTGCTAATACCTTTTTATGATGTGCAATAAATTATACTTTCTATAATTTGGTTCCAATATTTCACTTTATCGGCGTAAGTACGAGATCGATTTCTACTCGGACATCAAGAATGTTTTTAAGTTAAAGCATTCGAATGTAAACTAGGAGGCACGCCATAAACCAAATAATTTACATATAGCCACTAACGGATCTCACGAGAACCGGTCGCAAGCATATTAATGTTTGTGATATATTAGAAAATCGGCAACAACACGCACCAAACGGATACTCATGTTTCTTTTTCTAGCATCTCTTTTTTATTCTAATTTATTTCCCATTAAGTGGACCATTCTTCCAAGAATGTTCCCCATAACAAGCACTACATACATTTGCATATGATAGCAATGAGCTTTACCACTACTGGTTAGTTCACACTCAGCTTGCAATGTCTGCGAACATCTAGGTTTCCATTTATAACCACATTATAGCTTATTACAGATCTAATGCTTTATTTGCTTTATGATTTCGCAGGTATCTCCCTCACCGCCATTACTTACTTAATTAAAGATCAATATAGACATCGGTCAAAACCAAATACTTTAAAAAATATCACACTCCTGGTTGGGCGCCTGTTGATTGTACATGAGTAAGTAGGTATACGTGTAAATATTTTGATAAATTTATTGTAACAAGGTAATATAATTTTGTACAGATTCAAAACAAACGCAGTTTATCGCATTCCTATTGTGCCGTACAACACTAGTTGTTGCGCATTATTGCGCGGGAGCATTCCGAAGATTCCGTTAGCGGTTCACATGGCGACGCATCCCTTTCGCGCGAGTCAAGTGATGAGCTCCACAATGGACCAGCTGCCGACCCCTGGCGACCAGGTGACACCATACACCGACCTGCCAAACAAAACACAACCTTAAAATAACCCGTACACAATCTACAATTCAAATATCCAAAAACGGGAATGAAGACACTCATGATGCTACTGAAAAGGTTAAATTTGAACTTAGTGCGGCTGCACTAGCGTTGGTTTTAGAACAAGGAAATATCAATTTTGAGATGATTGCAATAGATAACAAAGCGCTCAGTGATCTGTAACTAGTTCGACAAATAAAAATAATAACGTAAGAAAGTCTCTGTGGACTTGTTATGGTTATGACTCTGAGGGATGCAAATGAATTAGAATCAAAACTTTTGAATATGAAAACTAAGTAAGTAGATAAATATATATTTTTGTAAGAACGACAATCGCGGTTGACCTCATGAGTAACAATGGCAGCTCAGAAGAAATCCTTTCGCTCGGGGACAATTGCAAAAATGATAATTTATGCAAAGGGGAACTGGAAGCAAAAAATACAAATAAAGCTTATGCACCTAAGCGTCGCATGCACCACGATAGAAGTGCAGGTATCCGTCAATCTTAAAATTAATTATATAAACACTACGTGCACCGGCACGCGCGCACAAGAGCTGTTAAGCACATTCTCCATGATTTACATTGAACATAGACCATAACAGCTGCTAGTGCCGAAGAAGGAAACCCAATTACGAAACGTGACTGTATTTTTCTCAAGGGTGACAAATTGTGGTCGCAAAAACATTTCTGCCCGATAATTACTGTTCATCGACACGTAAACACGGGCTTCCCTATTTGCAAGTGAATGGGGAGTTCGATCGAGGATTTTACTCAAAAAATAATACACCTGAACAAAAGCTAATTATACTTTGATAAAAGCTGGCCCACAATGGGTGGCGTCGGAACAATCGCGGCCTGGAGCACACCGGAGGGCGGCACTGGCGACGTGTTAATTAGAACATTTTCTCACCTTTCGACAATGATTATTTTTTTGTAGTGCACAGTAAAGTGAGTGATGATTTTTTTTTTAATGTTTTTGCAGTTATGCTTTACATTGTCTACATGCCGTTTTGTAACGAACTTTTTAAACGGTGGTTGTTTATTGAAATCATAATACCCAGATGCATAGTATGACACTGTATTTTTTCAACGGCTTACATTTTTTCTGTATTTTTTTTAGAAGCTCTGCGACACCGTCAGTAGGAACTGGTCATCTCTTAGCTCCCACGGCTTATTTTAATTTCTGAATTGTTATTTTATCTTTTTTCTAATTGCGGACGCTTTTAATGTACACTTTTTACATCGTTCTCACTTTGATAATTTCAACATAATGATGTAACCCACTTTTTGTAACAAAATCATGATTTTAAAAGAGTGTCCATGGAGTTTCTTGCCCGTTCTTCTCCATAGGTACCTACGCTTTGGAATGGGCAACTAGCTTCATCTTTCTAACTCACCGACCTTTACAATTCAAAAGTGCCTGTAATTGGTTTATTTGAAATAAATGCTTTGAGTTTGACACATGGCTTTAACCCACGTGAGCAATTGTTAGACCTATCTAAAAAAATAATATTAGTTCTTGGCGTATCAACGTTGCTGGATACAAATAATATAAAGCCGTAGGTAAAGAGCGCTAAGGAGTGCACTGATATTGATGCGCGGACCATCACGACGGCGGCAGGTGTCGCAACCGATCGCCTGACCTCCACCTCTGCGTCGCATTGTTAGGCGCGCCGCACTCACACTACACTCACTGAAAACTACATGAAGTAGGTGTCCAATTATTACTTATAGGTAGGTTATAGTTGTATAAGAAACTTTGAGTATCAAATGTATCTCAACTTGTGAGATGTAGATGAGTAAAACTAGAGAACAAAGTCAAAATGTGAAAAAGTTATTGATATCACATTTGCAAAATGACAGTTATATTTTAAAGTCTTGGTACATCTTTTAGAACTGGAAGACAACACTCAAGAACCAGTAGAACGTGAAGTTTTCACCCTGTGCCCTGCTGTTAACATTTTTAAACCAAATGATCATGATGTGATTATTAGTAATGAAATTTACGAAATCAACAGTAACATGACGCCTTGTTACGATGCATGCTCATTACCAACTGTAGGCACAGCGGTCACTTCGACATTCACTAAAATTAAAGTAAATCAATGTGTTTTGGCAATAGACCTTTGTAACCTCATTGTAATATGTTATCATTGTAAACATCGACAGGTCACAGACATGACGCAGGACGTCTCAAGGTAATGCAAAACTTTGAACCCTAAACCTGGTGGCGACTGATCCAAAAGATAACATCACCAAGGTAAATGTGATGAGCATCAGCTCTTTTTTTCGATTTTTGTAAAAACTAAATAGTTAATCTCGACCCAGTCACGGGACAAAAGGCAACTTGAAATTCGTGGGTGCCTAAACAAACTATTGTGAAAGAAGTCTCAGGATCAAGGTCAGCTTGCAATCAATATTTAGCTGAACGTATGGGTATATTTTTAAGAATTGCATATGATCATTTCTCGTAGTTATTTTTCAGTAATTTCACACATATTTTTAACCAATTCCAAAAAAGGAGTAAGTTATATGTTCCATTATATGTTATTTTAAATGTATGTTCATCGATTTCTCCCCCATTTGTGGACCGATTCTCAAAATTCTTTTTTTGTTTGAAAGAGTATACTCCTGAAATGGTCCCATTGGTACCAAGTCAGGATCTGATGGTGGAATCCTAGGGAAATCGAGAGCAACCCTCAAATTTTGTAGGTATTAACAATGTTTTTCATATATTTTTAAAGCTATTGAGACATGTGCGTATGGTCATCATCATCTCATGACGTTGAGCTGATGAAGGAAGGTACAACTCTTTAACGGTTAGGAGTTAGGTGGAGATTCGGGCATAACGGGTGCGCAAAAGTTCACCTAAATTTTCAACTCCGATAATTGGAAATCCGAAAATGTTCTTCCTAATATTTTTCATCCTAACAATCACAATTCCTAACTACTCTGTCTCTAATGCTCATAATTCCGAAGCATTCAACTTCATAATGTCAGTAGCAATAAACGTCTATTATACTTTTATTTGTTTCCCTATATTTTCTCAACATAACCATCTTTTATACTATTATTCATAGTGCCCCCAAGAAACGAATCGTTGCAAAATCGACTCCACGTAGTCTTGTTTGCCCTACCCCTAGAGTGTTATTTAAAATCGCGAAGGCGCGGAGGGGCGAGGCCCGCGAGCTGAGGAGCAGGTGGTTTTAACGCCCGCCGCCGAGGCTGAGGCTGGCCGGCTAAGCCGGCCAGCAAGCCGAAGCTACGGTGGTGAGCGTTAAACACATCTGCGACGAGCAGCTCGCGTGGGATCGCCGGAACCCCACAGCGCCGGAGCCGTGACAGAAACCATGCCTGCTGCATGTTGCATGCTGCATGCTTGCTTGCATGCTTGCATGCTGCATGCCGGCTGCATGCATGGTCATGGTAAATGTTTCTTTCTGAGTATGAGTGAAAATATTATGGTAAAATAATTATGTTTAGGGATAAAAGCGTTATGATAAAAACAGTAGGAGTTTAAATATATTTACATTAATGATATTATTAATTACAATTTTCGGAAACATGAGTGTTATGAACATCGCCGGTAGCACTACAAATAGTATGAATGAAAACTTTAGGATGAAAAATTTTAGGAAGAGTGATCATTCTGATTACAAATCGTTAGGAAGAACAATTTCGGGTAAAGAACTTTAGTTGAGCCAATATGGACCCGGGCATAACTCCTTCATAAGACCGATTTGCAAAATTCTTTTTTTTTGAAAGGGGTTTATTTCGAAATGGTCCCATTTTAATTTTATATAGATCGGATGATGCGTTTCGGAGACAGACAACGGAACTCTTCGAAAAATGACAGCAAATTAACCGAGATTGCTGCTATTGCATAAATGTGCATTGTTTTGAACCCAAGGATGATGAAATTTCGAATTAGTGTGGGGTAGGTACAATAACTAAAAAGTGAAAAATAAAACTTTTTTTAAAATAAAAAAAACAACCGACTTCCAAAAAACACTAGAAACTGAAAAATAACTTTAATTTCGGAGGTCAGTGACTTTGGATATGTATTTTATTAATTTCTTGTCACCGCCTTCCGAAATTAAAGTTATTTTTCACATTCTAGTGTTTTTTTAGAAGTCGATTGTTTTTTTTTTTAGTTTTTTTTTTCTAATAGGAATATGTTCAGAGCATGGCTCACAATGGTGCCGTGTGTGTTACGGAGGGCGTTGTCGTTGGGCACGGGTGACACCGTCACCTCTGGCCCTCGACCCGCTTTGTGTGGTGCTACGAGGGAACTATCGTGCAAAAAATATCTTTTTTTGTTATGATTAGAATGAAACTATATTTTAAAACCTTCTTATTATCGAAAAAACCAGTTACAACTACAAATATATTTCTAAGTGTATTGCAAACTGTTTAATCATCACCTAAAACAGATAATAAAATACATTACAACTATACGTACATTCGTACCTACTAACTACTACTACCACTTGATTCTTTTCTTATAAAAAACAAATATAGGTATGTATGTTTAGCATATCCGTAGACTTTTGTCATAATCTATTTATCACTAAAATACATAAACTCACGCCTGCACGCCTTTTTCTGAAAATGTGGATAATATTATAATACACTGGCATCAAATTAGTGCTAACCAGAACCTATCTCGGAGCGAGAGTGCATGGGTAGCCGTCACCTCCTTCAGCGAAGCAGTAATGCTCGCGAAGAGGGAGGCGGCGCACGAGGGAGAGGCAGTCTATGCGCCCTCGCGACCCTAGCCGCTGCTGGATACGGAGACACCCTGGGCGTAAGGAATCCCAGGCCGATTTCCGGCCACCGTAGGCATGAGCTTGCAGACGGCGAGTAATGGGTAGATCGCTGTCCGGTAAGGACCAACCCCAAGTTGACGGCGCGTTGTGTTCCACGCGCGCCTCAAAGAGATGTCAGCACAAACCGAAAGGGCCCGCAAGGGCCACTGCCTACCAGGGGTGCGGGTTGTTGGTTCGAAAGAGATACCACAGCCCCTGGCATACGGGCTACTGAGGGAACACGGGTGGGTTTTAGTCAGTAAAAGTCTGACACGCCCTCCGTGGAGGAGGGCGTGTCCAGAGCGGGAGAAGTTATCTGATGATTTCCCACCCATAAAAAAAAATCCATACACTATCTTGTAAAGTAAGGTGAGGCACAGACAGACCGTTGAGCAAATCATGGTAACTTAATCGTTTCAATGAAATTCTGTCAAAATTCGTACCTATTTAATGTCGACTGCGTGTTTTCGCCTAAAGGTATTTTTATCTACTGTTAGCAGCGCACTATCAAGCGGCATCATATCAAGTCATTTTTTGAGGACGTCCGCTTTCGATTGGCATTATTATGTCTCGAAAACTAGTGACATGTCGACAATAGCGTGGTGAAGGTACAACCAACAAAACCAAACAAAAATTCAAACCGGATTTCCAAAATCCCGTTCCGTCGCATCCACAAGAAGCTCTGTTTTCGATTTCTATTCCGATTGTTTGTTTTTTGGATCCATTGTTGGGTCTGTCGGGGGCGACACGCGTACCCATTTTTGCAAAGTCTATTCCATTGTGTTAGCGAGAGGAATGACATTTGACGGACATGTGAGAGTGACGCGCCCTTCACCGCGATGCGCTCCTGTGAGGTCAGATATTTTAACAGTCCTCCCGAGCGTCGTTAATGCTGTGACAAAAAGGAAGATATCATCTCCCTCGTCCAAAGCTCACCTTTGCAACATTTGGCCGAGCACCGCGGGCTACGCAACGGGATTCCTGTTATCATATTGGGTCCAGTCATCATGGTCTAAATTACTTTTTGTGTGGTGTAAAAGGAACGAAACGTTTCGTCGGTCAACCATCGCTCGGAGCAACACTCGACCAATTTTTGTTTTAAGGGTCTCGCGTACCCCTTTTCTTACCTGCACCTCAGGATGTCTTTCGTGTTCATTTTTAGCTGCTGTTATTGTTCCTTTATTTAGATTGCGTCATTCCATTCAGACCTTAAAACCACAACTTGTAATAGCAACATATTGATCATAATACAGGGTAATTCTTTTACCAGTGCGCAAACTGTAACCATGAATTCAGCATATCAGTCTAGACACTAGAAATTATTCGAGGGTTATACAAAAAAAAATCTGCTGTTTCAAAGAAAGTGCAATACCTACGCGGTCAGAATGTATGGAAAGCAGATTTTTTTTCCTTTGTAAAACTGACAAAAATTTCTACGCTACGGGGTCTAGAATGATATGCTGAATTATGGTTACAGTTTGCGCACTATTAATTTTTTTATACTTTAAGTATGACCGTAATAACTGCATGTTACAAAGTATCTTTGCATTCATTGAGTCCATTCATCGACTCTGAAGGTGGGCCGCGTTGAACTTTTTCATTTCATGTTTGAAACTTTGGTTTTTATGTTTTCCAATTATCAGTACACCTACACATCGAGCGGATAATGTTCCTCCTATGGTGACAAACTGTTCATTAATGCCCACATTCGGACAACGGAATGTATTATATGTTCGCGTCGACGGTTGGCCCATTACGTTTAGAGAAGCCCAGTAGATTAGGTTGTCTATGTGTGTTCGTTGTGTTGTCAATAGTGCGCCGACTCGGTTCCGTTACTTAGGGACGGTTTTCAAACGGAGACTCCGTCTCGTTCGTAAAAACCGCTCGCTCCTGCGCGTCCGGCGTGCCAATTATGCCCCGCGCACGCGCCTCCAAAAAAACACCCGCAGACCATCTCAACCATTTTTTAAAAGCCCCAACTTAAATAATAATGCAGTAACACGCGAGAGTATTCGCAAAATGCGATCCGCGAATTTCGTTTCCAAATTCCACTAGCTCCGGAGCTGGACGTCGTTTTTTGCTGCTACTATTGTCTGTTTGTCTTTAGATTTGTGTTCTGCTGTTCTCGGAGCTTTGTCGGTGTGGCTGCAGCGACGTTTTCAGATTTCCGCTCGTTTGGTTTCCTCTTATTGCTGTTGAGACGAAAATGTTACAAAACTGGTTGGTTAATTGGTTCCTGTCCTATATCGTCCTCGGCGCTGTCAGAGTTCCCTGCGTCCGCTCCACTCACCATAATGGAATGCAAAATCAACTGTCTGCGGCCGTCGGCCCGAGCAGTCTTTTAATAATACACACGTATAGCTATAATGAAGTGCCCAAAGTTTTTTGTGTCGGCGCACGATTAGTCCCTCTCGGCGATCTGGTCGCGTACGCCCTATTATTACTAAAAACGATTCTAATAATATAATAGTCCTGTCACATCCCTTCAAGGGATCGAGTTTTTAAAGGACAATTTCCATAATAGGCACCGGAATTTAGCAGTAATTTAGAAAATTTGATAGTTTAAACTGTCCTTCCTTTGATAATATTTGTTGCTCGATGGTTCGGGGATTTAATTTGAAATTGTTTTTGTGGATTCACGATTATGACGTAAGTAAGTTTCCGTCTGCCTCGACTGCTTCAACGATTTCTATAAAGCTTGTCGCTGTTGATAACTCAAACAAATGACAAAGGTGAACATAATTACAAGTAGGTGGAATAGACCGGTTGAGATGTAGGTACCGCCTGGACTTCAACAAATCGTCAACAGTTTTATTACACACAATCCCGAGATGGATTCAACAGATTGCCTGCACTTAAACGTTTATTTATTGCGGTGGAGTTAAATTATGAGTTTATAGATTCAGTAGCGAATACAAGGCTGTAAATCATAGTTGGTATCTAGCATTAGCTGTAGATACCGAATTGTATGTATACCTGTGCGTGGAGGAGTGTTGCGGAGGGTGTCGAGCTCGGTGGGGCTCAGCAGGGCTCGGCGGGGCCAGCAAATGGCACATTTATATTGTTCATTACGGGGCCCCGGAGGTGAGAGATGTTGGCGCTGTCGTCGCGCCAGGGGGCCGCCGCAGGGTTGACCGCGCCCCGACGTGCTGCACTCCAAGCTGACCCTGCATCTGGGAAACATATAATACCCAATTATAATACATACTACCAAAAACTCATATTTTCCTGCTCTAGAATGGTACAGCAGGTAAGTTGCAGAAGAGGAAATCTATGGGTTGATTTTAAAATAGGAAATTCTTTAAGATGACCTCAAAAAAATTTATATCAAAGTCAAACAAAGTTATCAGTATGTTTGCTGAATATTTTTTTCTAGAGTCCTCGAGTGTTTATATCGTAGATAAGCTAAAGCTTGGCATTGCTGTTGCGTGTGCTGCACCGTTGGCAGCCCTGCAGGCGCTGCCACCGGGGGTCCGGTGCGCGCACGTCCGATCGCGTTGATTTGTGCGCGGACTCCCGCCGACAGTATTTGTACAGGCCACGCGTGGGCCGCGCCGCGCCGTGCCGCGGCGACCCGCGACACGCGACATCGCGCGACATGGCGCGCCTGCGACTTTGACCATCGTGTTCAATCACAACATCTCCAACGATGTTTCTAAATAATTTACGTCACACTTCTCTATACCAGAAGTAGGTCGAACATGAGGTTCAAATTGTTTAGTTTTGTACAATTCTATCAAGACTTGAATACACTCAAGCATGACCTGAGTCACGAAGCCAGAAAATAAATTAACTATAGTCCTGAACATTGAACTAGGATCAATATGATCGTCATATAAATCTGAGGTTTACGTATTTTATGTTTGCGTAAATCAATTTATAAACATTTGTAAAGGATGTAGCATCAGCAAGCAATATCCTACAGCACACTTCAAACTGGTCGTTAAATAGACATGTTTATGCGAAAGTTGGAAGTTACTTTCAATGCTATAAGGTGTTCAATTAATGAGTTAACAGCAGCGACAGACAATGATCGGTAGGAATCTTAATGCGGGCAGCGACAGCGGGCGATACGTGAGTGAAAACATGGGCTCCGATCTCACCCGGCTAAGTTTCATTTCGAATATCTTTGTCGACGTATTTTCCAATCTAAACGAGCCGAAATTAGAAGGCTAAGACAACTTTGAAACCGGTCAACATAAAATTGGAAACCAACTGTAGTCTCCAAGTTGCGCAAGAGTCGATCGACCAGTTTGGCGCGGGCTCGCCGGCGCGTGGGATCTATGGGCCTGAGACGCGCCGCGGCACCTAACGTCGCGAGCGCACGCTCCGCACCTGCACATACGACGTTTCACGCCGACATCCAAATTATTTAGTCTGTCACTTTTTTGCCGCGGATTAATAATCTCATCCACATTCATTATTATGTGTATAGCACATAACATTTGGCCAGTAACTGAAACATTAACAGTAGCATGAATATGCGCGAGAGTTACGACGATGCTACGAGCTTGCAGCTCTCTGCTCAACACCACTTTTTAACATCCAGCCGCTTGAACGCTTGAAAGTATCGTACCCAAGTTCATCCTTAGTATCGACACTCTATCTATTTGTATCGGGTTCAATTTCCAGGTCAAGTGAAACTTGTTTCAGATTGTGCAAACAGATCTAGCGTCCTTGATCACCTACTTGATATTATCGGCTGCGAGGTGATTACGCCAACTTCTTCTTTAAATTTCGTAAATCCCAAATGGTTGTTAGGCTTCTCAACGGTGAGGCATTAATAGCCCGTTAGTGTGTTACGTTAGGTGCATCAGAGCCAGGTAGTGACACACTGGCAGATACGTAACAGCTCTAAGTTTTAACAAGTAGCTCGCATTAATTGCCTCCACTAATGTAGGCATTGATCCCGTTATCAGTGGATAACTTCATCCGAGCCTGAGTGCGGCCTGTCGGGCCTGTCCATGTTGGTGACTGGTGACGCAGTGCGTTATGTGACTCTTATCAATCGCGAATCGCTCGCCGCTAAGGCATCACATTTCTAAAGCCAATTAAGGACTAAGATATCGAAACGAGTTCTTAGCAAAAAATATTTTTAATTATACGTTTTATAAGATACCATGGGCATTTAGAACTTAATTCAAAATCAAATTCATGTCGACGCCATTAACTGTTAACTATATCAGGATTATTGACTATTCTAAATTTTTCACAACAACCTTTCGCTTAACGAATATACAGCTCCTATTTTGGATGAGCTATTAAAATTACTTGTAAATCGTATTTATAGCCATTAGTTTATTTACATGCAATGCGATGCAAATTTACAAATGGACTGTTGCCGAAATTACACGCGTGAAATTACCGTTCGGTTAATCTTTGAGGGGAATCTCCGTCGGTCTATCAGGGATATAAAAACAGTTCGGTTATGGATGCGATGGGTGCCCGTACCTGGCCAGCTAATAAGTGTTCCGGATAAAACGTCGTGACCACAATTACGATTTTATATTCCAACCATGAAAGGGTGTGCGTCGCTCTGCTATATTAATGGCGTATATTTATCATAGACAATTTAGGAACACCTGCTGTTAGCTCGGATGAGCGGTATATGTCAAATTAATACGGCTCCTCGAAGAGGGCTTATAGTTTGTTGGCTTTTGACGCGGCTAATGTTTTATTTGTTCTACCCGGGACCGATTGATGGCTCCCAAATAGATTCCTGAGCGAGCCTTTTTTTCTTGTATATTTTTATCTTTTTATGGTTGGGAGAATGTAGGTAATCGATTTCTATTGTTTGCTAATTGTTGCTATGGAAATAACTCTTTTGTGTCTAATATAATAACTTTAGTTTTTTGTGATAATTTTAACCCGTTTTTCATGTTAATGTTGTGACACCAAAAATATTAGAACCTAGTTATATCTCTGCAATAAAATCATTTCCGGTTGCTCGTCAACGTCGCGCCTTTGATGTTTATTTGTGTTTTGTTGGTTACTTTTTTTGTTACTATAATTGAGCTGTGGTCGACCCCGCGAAGGCATTCTGCTTTATGTATTTGATTTCATCACCACTGCTCTTAACACGGTGAAATGAAAAGCGGTAATGAAACCGGCGGCTTTGAACCAATAATTCGAAAACATGCGACATCCACCAATACGTCTACTGGGCCCGCGTGGTGGATTATGGCCTACTCCCTTTCACGTTGGAGGCCTGTGCCCCACCAGTGAGAACATTATAGTCTGATTATGCTAAGATTATGATCGGATATCAGAATTTTATGCAACAGTGATTGCCAACAACGTCGGCACTTGCTGGTTGAGTGGCGGCTGGTAAACTTCATTACTTCCACAGCTTTCATTCTCATGATTTTCCATATCATAGAGCAGAGTTGTCGTCGACTTCATCGTCGACAGTTTCCTAATGGCGCGGGCGTCGTCATTGGTGGGTAAAAATAGCGTGGTAGCGGGCGGCCTTGCCCCGCGCCGTAGGCCGCAGCGCGCATGCGCCACCCCCGCCCCGCCCGCGTGCCACACCACACCCGCCGCTGCCCCTGCGCATCGTGCCGTATTCACACACACACAGCAATTAATAGTTACAGTACTTACAGTGACAGTGCTTCTATTTTGCGGTGAGAGCGGAAACTGTCCCTTGCAGTAGGTACTGTCTTAATTTTTATAATCATCTTGATTGCGGTTATTCTACTGTGAAGGAGCTGGAGCTTCTCAGATACTATGAAAAACTATAGGTAGTACGTACCATGAGGTCACATCTTTTTACTTTATGGAACGGAGTTGAGAATAACGATATCGTTAAAGTTTAGAGGAGCTTTGAAATCACAAAGTTTTCTTCTCTGCATCGGCGTCACCAATTGGGTTGTAAAATTCGCACCTATTCATTACAATCTTCAGCGAAGTCTTCGATTAATTGGCACTTAGTCACAAATATTTTGATTTATAAGTACTACCTTTGTTAGCAACCGTGGTCGCGTCATTGGCAGATGCGTGCGCGCAGGTGAACGCGCACCTTATCGCGTACAAAAACGCCGTATCAGTTTCGACTCCTATCATGGACTGCCTTACTTCGCGGCACTATAATAATTATGTGCGACTAATTAAATTACTTAACGTGTAGTAACGCTTAATGTCTACTATGGATCTACATTGAACACTGCTATGGGACAGAATATTAATAGGTACACAAGTACGAAATAAAGCATTGAAATGAAATGACAGATTTTTCTGTAAGTTGATCTTTTAAGATACTTTAACACACACTTAATGTTTCCAATAAAGTATTACATTATGTGTGAATGAATTACTAAGAATGGTGAAATACCTAAAGATCTGAAAGTCACGCTTTTAGAAGCATGACAAAGGGGAAATTCAGAGGCAATGCTTCACAAGATCAACAGGTAACAGACAGACATTTAATTGATCAGCAACTCCACCAGCTAGTGCTGCCTGCTGCATGCTGCGCCTAGGTATAGTCCCGGAACGATTCAGGGTAATATTGTTTTCGATCCTCACTATTCATTGATAGAAAAGTCAGGGAGCAGGAGTACAGTAGGTATACATTGTAGGTAGGCGCGGATTGTGTTTTTGTAGAAACAGTTACCTATTACCAAGCTCAACACAGTCTTAGAATGTGATAGTTTTTATTAGAAGTCGAGCATCCATGAAGCTAATGCGGAATGAGAAACTTTTTCTAGAATAACTGCCTATTAGGTATTTTTATCGGTGCTCTGTGACTTAATTAAAGAAATATCTAGACCACCTCAGCAGTCCAAACCTATGCATTAAAATTCACATAATTATTAAATATTTGCAGGAGGCAGGTCCAATGACCAAAGTTCTTCCAGTTAGTAAATGACATCATCCCACCAACTGATCCTAACTGATTGCTTGCTGAAGCCTCGCAGGGGGTTGTTACGAATGTGCTTATTAGTCCGGTGTTTCGGCAAATTCTGCGCGTTTTCAAGTTTTTGTTTGCACGGTATCCTTAAAACGCAAATTACGGTGGTAGCACACGCAGACGCAACCCGCGCCTGCGCATGCGCGCCACTGTTTACGCAAATTCACTCTCATTTAAACGCTGTCAGTCGCCGAGCGCCCACGTGTTTGTTTTGCGCTCATGTAAGTATTCACCGAGCGCTTTGCAGTATCTAATTGCTTTTTTAAACATCATATAATTACATACCGAGACTGCTTCTGTGCTGTCTGAAGTTGAAACCTTTTTCTGACAAACATAATCTTCGGTACCTACCTACCTAGTCCACTTACGAGGCAAATGTACATTTCTTTATTTTAAGCCAAATCAAATTGCAATTTACTACTTAATGCTTGCAGAATATGTATTCTTAATACTCTAAAGCCTTTAGAAACATTTAAAGTAAAATTAAATTAAGCATCTCATTTGTGTAGTTAGCCCGGGGTCGGTGTGTGCGGCATTTGTACGCTATCAATATCGGTTACTGATCGCCGCCGGCGCGAGATTTATCGCCAATATTTATACGGCGGATGCAGTCCGCCGCTCCACTCATTTGTGCACATTTATCCGAGCTGCGTATGAGTCAGGGAGCTAGATACTAACACTCTGATTACAGACATTATCTGTGGCGGACTGACTGACTATATCGGAATATTTTCTAAGTTTTTAGAGTTTTAACTCATTTGTTTCATTTTAAATATAGTTCCGTGTGGTGCCGGACATAAAAGAATAGCACCGTCCCATTTCATCCTGTGGGTGTCGTAGAAGGCGACTAAAGGACTTACTAGAGAATGGGCAGCATGGTTCTCTCTGCATTTTACCACCATACTGCGATCGCCAACCCGCCTGCCAAGCGTGGCGATTATGGCAAATCCCCCCTTATGGGGGAGGCTTAAGTCCAGCAGTGGACGTCTTTCGGCTGATATGATGACGATGAAATAAATTACACAGCACACAATACAGTAAAGTGATAAAAACAATTAATCTAGAGGTCACTAACTAACTACGTGAACAACCATTCAAGAACTTACCTTACTTCATTACATTTTATACGTGTTAGAGGACAACACCAGTTGTATGCTCTTTTGCTGTCAATTTCTTATAGAGAGGAAGTTACAACCATCTGTTGTGAGTTAGTGACTCTATTTAAAGACCATTTAACTACGAGTAAGGTACGATACACTTACCCGTAATACTAACCTCTGGTTCGTCTCGTAAACCAACGTGTGTGTGTGCGCCTTACAGCCAATGAAGAAGGAACAGAAGGCCAACTCCTGATGTGTTGTCAGTGGATTATTGAACTATTGTTTATGTAAGACAAGAGATCATCAACGCTCCTTCGTTCTGATTTCGTTCTGAAAAGTGTATCTCTATTTCCTATGGCCTATGGAATTGACTGACCCATAGCTCCGTTGGCATTTTCAGTAAATACAATATTAAAATACTGAGGATGAAATTGGAAGATCCTTTAACAATTTACTATTAAGAAATCACACAAAGTCCTCGCCTTGGACAAGGTAATCTATATCCATATGGCTATTTCTGAAAAACTCATTATTAATAGGAAGTATTATTAATGTAGATTGGAGTTTCTGTGGCACTACTCAGTGAGGTGCACATGTGCAGGTGCAGGAGCTGCCCACACGCGCCCGCAGCACACATCACGCAACACATAGTGCCCTACGATCCCTTATTCAAGCATCAGTCGTCCCGAGAGCTCATCACTGGAACTGATTGCAAAGCTATCAGAAGAAAGACGAAGGTTTGGTAAGTAAATTTCAGAGCAAAGTAAACCTGCTTGTACCTTAGTTACTTGGATTTATTTTTTATAGAATGCTTGTGTGAAAGTTATTTGTGTTCAAAACATTATAAAACTGTATGCATTGCTTTGTTTTACTTAATAAAGCAATGCATATCGAAACTAGTTTGAAAGGAGCTCCACAATGATACGCTTAGCCAGACCGGAACAATAATTTTGATGTCAACAGCAACAAATGACCGCGTGGGCCGCCGCCGCCCGACGCGCGCACAACTGTCGCGCGCCTGTCGCTCGGAAGTTGCTGCGACAGTAGTAGTTCCGCCTTGGTTATTTATTATTGGCGACTGGTTCCGAAGGCTCTGTCCGCTCGACAAGCTCTTCCTCCACGACACACGCCACGCTCAGCTAGTAGGTAGGTACACTTAGGTACCTACGTAGTACGTACCCACTCGCTGTCGACAAGCTCTTCCTCCACGACACACGCCATGCTCAGCTAGTAAGTAGGTACTTTTGTACCTACGTAGTACGTACCCACTCGCTGTCAATTCCTGTTGCCCTCGGACACGTTTTCCGTTTGATAGAAAACGGTTTTCCTTTTATAGATATGACAAAAACTGTGCTCAATGTTGTGTAATTAGAATAACCTTTCTACAGCAAGATTCCTACCTCGGGTTCGTAGGTATACCGACCTAGGTACATAATATTATCATCAAGCACAGGAGCAGTGCTGACCCAAACCATTGCCCATACTAAGGTAGTTTGCCGGCAGCCGGCAGTAATAGCTATCTATTGTAAACCTATTTCTAAAATAAGAAATTTCCATCAAATTTCTTAAACTCTACACAAAGGTAGTTTACATAGGTACACAATAATGTTGAGTGTTGCCACTACATTATCTGGGTGAGCGCAGCTCGCAGGTACAAAAACATTCAATATTTAGGCTTATCAGTTGGAAGTGCCTATTTCCTGGCTGGTACTAAACGGCTATAAACAAAAGTGTGACGCGAAGGACATGTCGCATGTCGTCGAAATGAAGGGCCGTGACAAGCCAGCGCTATCGCGATCGCACGCGCAGGCCGCACACACACCTGCCGACCAGTCGCCGACAATGATGTAATACCTTAATTCAATTTTATGCCTTTTTGTTTTTGATATTGTCTTGTCCCCTTTGTATTTGTTTACAGAGAACTCGTTAGGGGCATTCTTGAAGAATATTGATGAATAACATGGAACACGTCCTAATTAGGTTTTAAAATAACTACATTGTAACAAATATTATCTAATTAACCATTTGCTTCTGATGAAAACATTCACATCTTAAGTCTACGTTACACATGCATACAGAATAAAGTTTCGTTACGTTCGTAAATTGTGCTGAGTTTGTGTTATTTTAAACGTAAAAGGAAAAGCAATCAAAACCCTTTCTAATGAAAAAGTCATTTTACAAATAATGTTCCACAAAAACACAAAAGTAGTTAAAACAGAGTTCTGTGAAACGGTACATACTTGAGGTGACATTATGTATAATATCGCACGCACATGAAACAAAGGAAGTGGCCGAGTGACCTCCACATACGTAGGCCTAACATCGGCCATGAGTCGCCACAGACCGTGGCCCGTACATCACGCATACCTGCCTTCAGCTACTTCTTTCATGTCCGCTAATGTCTTCGTAATCCTACATTCATGATTATGTTTAATTGTAAGAAACTAGTAAGCTTGGATACGACGACAACTTTTTCTATTCTATCAATTGAAACTAAGAGGGCTATAGAATAAGCAGTTGTGTGAAACGAAATAAAAAACCTTATAAATTTTAATCATCTGAAAATGCGTACAAACACGAAAATTTCTGCGCTTTTAATGAGCAAATGCAAAAATATGAGCTATTGGTAGAACTTAACGTTTCATCTCATCAGTGCGTTTACCTCGAGTAGTTCCATGTAACAATTTCAAGCGTGACCGAAGGCTGTCGCCTGCGGAAACGGAAGTACCTACTGTCGAGTGTCGCCTCACTACAACTGAATGTAATGTCACTGTGTGCGTACACGCACCATGAGCATCGCCTTTATACTGGTGTGGCCTGCTTTTAATCAGGACTTGTTTTTTTTCAATCACAGCAACTTCTGACGTACCTATAAACCTAATGAATCATCTTCCAAATGCATTGACAGAGCCCACTGAACGAGAGGTCGTCGTTTGAATTGATAACCATACAATATATACTTACGATTAAATAGACCCATGCCTCATATTGTACTTACTCTCATGTCGTTTTAAGGTACACAATCTCTTCTGGTTTCAGGTCGTGACGCCCTCGTGTCGTCAGGTCGTGTCGCCATCGCGTCGTCAGGTCGAAGTCGCCTCAAATAATTCGTCGAGATTGAAAAAACGCCAGGCAGCAATTAATAGTCGTCACTATGAGGTTATAACGTTACACCGCCGAGTAATTCCAGTTCGTGTGAGACACGCATTACTCTGGGTAATATTTATATTGTAGTATTAATGTATGAGTGTGACCCATATATTGGTGGTGTGTGCAAATTGTGAGCCAACCGCGAGCGATCACCACTAGCGGTATTCCGCGGACCTTGTGGTTGTCAGCAAAACGTGAGCTGTAGGTCTTCTGCACCTACATCTCGCGTCACTCACTTCAAAAAAGTGATAAAAATCTCATAAAATTGTAAATAGAACAATTTAAAAAGGTTCATGTCTTCCACCGTTGTAATCGCACATTTGCCAACTTCGGCCAAACTTAGTTTGCGTGGGTTTTCTATCGCTGACGTAGATCTTCTGTACTCTATTTATGAAAAATTCTTCAGCTTTTCCTTTTGTACAAACTTTTGTACACATATGCCTATGCCCGGTGTTATCGCCAACGGTCCGTGGCCAACAATAGCCGCGACGTGTGCTCGGAGTGAGTTTGTTACGTTTTAGTAATCCTACCATCCTACTAATATAATATAATACTAGCAGCACTCTGCGGTTTCACCCGCGTAGTTCCCGTTCCCGTGGGAATATGAGGATAAAATATAGTCTATGTCACCCGGGGACAGTGCAGCTTAACAGTTAGCTTTCCAACAGTGAAATAATTTATTCAAATCGGTTCAGTAGTTTCGGAGCCTGTTCGATGCAAACAAACAATCAAATCTTTCCTCTTTACGATATCTGTAGATTATAGTATATATTATAAATGTGAAGTTTGTGAAGATGTTTGTTACTCAATCACGCAAAAACGGCTGAACAGATAGATTATAACCCAGATTAACACATAGGATACTTTTATATCCTGGTAGTACGTTCGCGCAGGATAATTTCCGACTTCCAAGAGGGCGAAGCTACGGGCGGGTACTAGTTACCAATATAAAGCGTTATTATACCTACTGCGGGTAATTAAGTTGTTTTCATTCATTTATGGAGATTGAATTGAAGTTATTATTTTATACATTATTGTTGATCTGGTAGTTGCAGTGTTGAGGAAATTGCTCGAAAGCTGTTGTAGAAGGAAGTGTGATCGGCTCGACGTTAGAGGAAACTCGACCAGCTCACTCAATTGAAAGCTCGGAGCAGACAATATTTCTTACAGGTGTAATGAAACTCGATAATGCAGGAAATTTAACATCAAATCAATCTGTATGGCTCATACTTAGGTAACTTTTCCGAAAGATAATAAAATGGAAAATTCATTGTTAGCAATGGTATACAAGCTTATTTTTAGTATATGCGAAACCCGAAACACGTGTATTCTTATGTAAAGAATCTATGTACAAAATTTCAAAGCTGTATCCTGAAAAATCACAAAGTTATAAGCTTGTAATGTTACCTAGTTGTCTACAGAAACATGGTCACCATGGGCCCCACGCACCACCCGCGCGTCCAGCGTGGTTGGTGCTCATTGATAATAACTACGCAGTAGGTACCGAACCGTATGGCAATTGTTTTGAAATGAAATGGTGATAACTAAAGAAAAAATTTTTTTTGGGAAAAAATATAACATGGTGTAAAAACTATTGGAATCGATTCAGTTCCTTATTCTGAACAAACTATATTCATGGTCAACGTCTATTTGTATGAATTATATGGATACTTATGACAATATTTTATTTTATTTTCTACTGTAGGAACATGTAATTGGTCTCTCTCGCTGGAATACAAGATAAATGATTTTACGCAATCACAGGTCGGAAAAATATGAAAAATAAACGTTAGTATTAGGCAGCAATTTAACTAAGAGAGAATATCGATTTGCAATGAATCAGAGAACAGCTACAAAACTGAGTGGTTTGCGGCAAAAAAAGCGGTAAATCGGTTCAATTAAACAATCATACCCAAATAATCTTAATGTCTTACAAAAATAAATACACAATATGGGTATATATGGACGTAAAACGGCAACTGTCGACGTGTACACCGCCAGAGCTGATAACTGGACGGTGTTCCTCAAAGTACGAGCACACTAAGTATATACAAATCTAACTGTTGTTACTTTAGGAGTTGCCCACGGTTACTTTGCCACATCCACTCATAGAGTCATTTGACAATTGTATGAAATGGCTATAACACGACGAATTGACGTACTTAGGCAGATATTAGCTATTAACTTCCCTTACTTTACGAGTAGCTGTATGATGTGTGTGAACATAGCCTGCTAGTGTGACAGACACGTAGCTGTAATAGATTATTTAACTAGCCTGCTACATAGTGGTTACAAGAGCAGCTGCTAAGCTTGGGGTTCTGGGTTCAATGCCAGCGATACCGAGGTGGAAATTAATAAACAGATGTTTTGTTGTGTTCCACATACAGAGAGAAAATGATAGTGCGCGCGTTTCGGCATTGAGTAGGAGTCAGTTAAGAAAACCGGTCGGAACTCCTTCCGCGTCCGGAATTAACGACAACCTGCGCTCGTATAGGTAATAATAAGTAATATGTGTAACTAAATAAACACACACATTTGTGCTAAGTTAATATGTAGAACTTAAGAGACACAGAAAAGGGATTATTCAGCAAAAATATATCAGTTTTAGTTATCAGTCGCATAAAATGAAATGGAACAAAACAAAACGTAATGTGTCAATCTGCTGGACAACTATTTTCTTTGACCGTACTACATACTGCTTTAATAAATGCAGCCAAATACCAAAAAGAGAAATAAAGCTCAGTAAGTAGGCACAGGTGGAGCAAATACAGAAAAACATGGAGCCTTTTTTACAAGTTGAAAAACAAATTGTGTAGGACTTGAACAGCATACCTAGTACACAAGAGTTTTTGCCAGTAAAATATAATATAGTGCATTAGTACGTTAGTAACAATAGTTGCATTAAAACTTGTAAGTTTAGGTACCTACCCACGTACTATACCATACGGCATACGGTGTACGGTGATATTCTGTGGTATGGTGTTATGCTATGTAGGTAGGTACTCGTATGCTAACTAAGCTGAGATAGTTACGATTGTGTCTCCACGAGCAACTACAAATCGTAGTTATTCATATAATGTGAGCATTGCACCAGCAATGTGTTTGTTGGACGCAATTATTTACCACTTAGGTTTGAATTAATGCATAGACTTATTTCAGGAAAGAATATGTAGTTAATGATTGCTGAATTGCTTTTTATTTACCTTAGCTCAAAGGAAAATAACGTATCCAAGTAAGACAGGTGTTTATTATTTTAGTGGTAGAAATTTTAGAAAATATTATGTTACACAAAATTAGGTATGAATTTTTTGAGGCTTTCACTAAACTTCAAGAATCTCAATGGGCATCATCCACATTATAATACAACGCACAGCTATTTACATAAGTGAAAAAACTAACATGATCTCTACGTTACACTAATTAGATGCATAATTATAATAACTTGTACAAGGTATATTCTATTTCCGTCACGTGAATGGCACCTTCACACTCACATACTTAAAATTATATGCATGCACTTATTATGTATGTTTGTGATATGTCCAAAAGTATGTAGGAGTGCCCTGATTTGTGTGTGTGTGTGTGTGGGACTGGGGACACACACACAAAAAACATTGGTTTTGACACCGCGAATATCGATCACGTAATTAATCGATTAGTGACGTGCGCTCAACAATATATCATAAGTGTTGAATTTATTAAATTAATTATGTTAAACCGCGGTAACGTTTACATTGGGAGCCCCGTCACAACACACAACAGCGGCCGCGGGCCAACAATCAAATAATTATCAGCATTCGGAGCTAATGCTCACAACTTACAATATATTAATATTTATAACAAATTCGTATATTACCTGTGTGATGGGCAGCTCTATTTATAATAATAGATGCAAATTATGATTAATACGATACTCAATGTGTCAGTACTTAGGTATGAAAACGTAAGTATTAAACATACTTAGGATGTTAGCATGCCGCTCGTTATTAAGGAGTCGAATATCTACCTTTACTTATATATACGCGACTTTACTGAAAATACGTAGACGTTATTAATACCGTAACCTATCAACAAATAATCGAGCGTGATTGATTCGAATCGAATTTACAACTTCCTTCGACATTACATTTTGATGCATCGCAATCGATGCGACTGGAGCCGATCCAATTACCGACCGGCCCCGTTACCGCACAATAAGAACACTCCGGCGCAGTCGGAACACATCTAGTTTATTTGCATCTACTAACAATGTCATTATGTTTATCATACCACGAGCGACTCAATCGAGACAGAGAGTGAATCGAGATCGACGTATGATCGGTTAGTTACTATCGAGTCGGCACTCGGCAGTAATCGATTAGTGTAGTATGTATTAAAGTAATAGTTTATATTAATTGGCGCGGCGGCGGTGGCGGCCGGTAGCGCGGATGGTAATAGTAGATGATCGTCATTATGCTGTAATTGTGGGTTGTGCTGTATTTGTTTAGATCGCCGCTAATGGAATCTGTTCTACCATATTATAACCATATTTCTACTGATATTAAACAGTTTATATAGTGGTGGAACAGTCCAGTCGAATTGCCTACACAACTATCTACTCCTATACCTATACCTAAACACCAACTTGAGAAACTGCCCGTTATCATTTACAGGGCAGTCAATGAGCAGGGCAAGTCAGTGGGTATCGCACAGGGCACAGGTTGCTAGACTCTTCGCATGTCGCGTCGCTGTGCGTCTAATATATACCAGTGTATGGTAACCCCAGCGCCCAGCAGACGTGGTCGCCAGACGCCCGCCGTCGTCTAGACGCTCTCAATTGCAGGATGTCTGCCGGCTGCCGGTGCCGGGTGACGGCTGCCGGCGACCATCAATCACAATCACACCACCAGACTCCTATTAATTGGGGATATAAATCCACGAGGGAATCTCCATCGACCTATTGGAGTTAGTACTGTTACAGAACCACTGACAGTGCTTGCTGAAATTGCTGTAACACCAGTTTTCCACAAGTATGAATAGCGTATGAATAAGATAATCTATTACTTTTGTAATTAGTCAACAAATAATGTACCATTCTAACATAGTTATGTTGTAAAAAAATCTGTCAATATTTTTGGATTTTCTAATCAATATGAGCTGGACTCCTTCAACAAAAACTGGTCCTTGGCAGCTTTAAGCAGAGACAAGTGTAAGGAGGGTAGATAGGCCTTTGCCCTGCAGTGAGACATGGCAGTCGTTTAATAATACTAATATTTTCGGTAACGTACAGTTTAATAACCTCGTGAAAGCTGAGAAAGAGAAACAAATTAAATATCTTGACTTAGCACACGAGGTTGTTGACATGTGGAAGGTGAGCTCAGCTGTAATTGTGCTGATTGTCGTATCAGCCAATGGACTGGTGGCCGAAAGCCTCGATCAACATCTCTCGAGGCTCTCGTTGGGCGGTTGGATTAAGGGCCTGATTCAGAAGGCAGTACTCCTTGATACGGCTCGCATCGTGAGGAGGTTCCTGTCTCTGGAGCCCTAACCATCGGTAGCTTGGACCCTGCTCCCAATATCGGCAGATCCCTATTTTATAAAAATAAAAATAAAATGTTTTATAAAAATATTTAAAAATGTATTTTATAAGTAGGTACTAAAATGAATAAAGGAACAATAATATTTTCGGTGACGTACAGTTTAATAATAATAATATTTCAGTGACGTACACTTTAACCTGCTTTCAATTATAGTGCACTATGCAAAATATTGTTTAAGTTTTAATCACATCTGTTCATTACAGCCGTAACTTTGTACTATGCTCAGAACTAGATTGTTTAACAACGGTTCTATCCGTCAAATATGCAATAATAATAAATCTGACAGACTTCATTACAACAACCAGAACTGTCTGATAATTATTTCATCAAAATCATTATTATATTTTATAATTGCCGGCAGGTTTAATTTAATATAATATTTAGATAATAATTATAGGTACCCACCTACTCGCTTATCAACGGCTGAAGATCAACATCATGAAAATACCAACCGTGTGTATCTTTTACGTTAACTTTAAGTCTTTTATATAAAGATGTTGTTAATTATCCTCTAAAATACCAACTTGGGTTACTAACAACAATAGATATTTATATAAACAGATAACATCAAGCAACCAGTCGTAATGTGACTGAAGTTATAACACGTCATAGCTAATTAAATCGCAGCAGAAGTGCGTCCGCAGTTTATCAGCAGGACCATCTGTAGCTATGTATATATGTAATGTACTTTGTGGCCTCAAAGGCCACTCCGAGCTAGATCGAGATAATGAATTAGCGCCCGCTAATTAACTAAAAAACTGTTTATAGAGTGGCTCTATTATAAACTCAGCACCCAACGAAGTAAAACTAGTTAGTTGTGTTCCTGTAGTTCCAAACCTGTTAATTGATTCCACTGACTATTTTAAGCACTAAGTACATTTTTTGTTTCTAACAAAACATAGACTGTAGAGCGGAAAAAGAGCCTTAGTATGACAAAAACATACGACTGCCAAAAAAAAAACTGTTAATATAATAATAGTAATTCATTAATGATTTGATTAATCTGCGGTGTTATGAACTAACTCAAATGTGAAAGGAACGCAGCGCATGAATAGCAAGTAATGAACTCAATTATATCGTTATTATAATACTTATTTAGTTCCGAATAAACATTGGATTACGAACTGAAATAGTTTCTGATAATATTCCGATTAGATATGTTAATTCTTGCTTGTTATTATTGCTAAAGCATAGTTTTATCGACAACTAAATAACTATATACCCACCGCAACTAGGTAACGACATGCGAAATCGTTTTAATCAGTAATTATCTATGTAAGTCAATAGCTGTATTAGCCGCTCGATTCATATTCATGAATCTCTCGCATTTTAAACAATTTTTTTCTCGTCTAATAGTTCCATTTTCATAAAATATTTCCGAGCTAATGTTGTCTAAAGTAATCACATCAACACTATAAACTTGTCTAGTTTAAAAAGGCAGTTAACTGAATGGTACTAACGTCGAACCTAAAATTTCGCATGTCAGCCATTCATAACGGGAACTTGTAAAGATACCTAGTAACAATGTAGTGGCACGTCACGACAACATACCTGTAGGTTGTTTTAGGACGTCTAACATTACGTTTCTGATAGTATAAAGTTTACTAGCGGGCAGTAAACGAGTGCACAGCGTTCAGTACAGATCGAAGGAATCGCGACTGGCTGTAACGTATAGCGTGTAATATGACGTGTAGATGTGTAGCTAGTGATGTTGTGTGAGATATGTATTTCAGCGGTGATTGGTCGCCTGGTGGAGGGGCGGAGGGGGGCGGAGGTGGCGGCTCCATCTAGCGACGCCCGCGGGAACCTCGGCCATCTGTTATAATGGCTCCCGAGCTATGATACGTCGCGCCAGATTTGTTCCAACTTGTTATGTTTGTGTGTTGTACCCCAATACACGGCAAGGAATCAGTTCTGCTTAAACTGTCACAGCTGATACGTTCTAAACATTAAAGTAATTTGCCACAGCTAAACGCTTCGCTTTCTGAAAGTTTCAGGCGAATAAATGAGGTTTTGCTGGAACCAATAATGAAGTAAATATGTGTTCCCAACCACTCAGTAATTGGTGTTTCAATAGTAAGTTTAGCAATAAAACAGAAAATGCCCGTATCTACTGAAGGCTTTCCTGAAGTATTAAAATAAGATAAATTGTGACGATTATAATGAACATTAACTACAGAACCTTTTGCTGCAAACACAGCAAGTGAACACGTGTTGACCGTGACCACAGATTTCAGTCTCTTTGACAGATTGGCATGAGAACAGTTTCTACTGGAAATTGTATAAATTGTAAGATAGAGTGATTGTAGTAGTGACGTCAAATAGAAAAATCGAGTTTCTTCTTCTGGCGATGTACAACCGCACGTCCGTGGAAACCTTTGATAGGGCCACTATGTCGTAGCAATAAGTGTAAATAGTTTTGTAGCTCAAGTGCACAGACGTACTGCTGTTGACCGTACAACTATTATTAACATAGTGTTTATTGTGTTGAAAGACATTAACTTAATAAAAACTAATTAACCGCTTCACAATAATATTTTAAAAGATTTGCCTGAATTTTTTTGTAAAAAAAAAGGTATCAATTAATTTACTGCACGCTTACTAATTAGATTATTATGTTAAAGACAGTCGTTTGAAAAGCACGTGCGTGTGGCATGAAACATTCAATGAAACTCCTACATCTCTAGATAACTAGAAACAATAATAAACTTGCATTTACGGAAACCATAATTAACATAATTATTTTAACCATTTACCGAAAACCAAGTGCAATGTTGAGTTACAAACTAGCCAGTCGTTACAATAGCCTAATTGAAAAACAACAAAAAGCTGATTTAATTTGCCATCTGTTGCCCTAGCTAGGGATCGAACCCTGTACCACACGATCCTAAGGTATGATTGTTAGCACGGTGATGGAAAGGCTTCGTTTCATCACTCAACAATAACTGTTAATGTGAGCATATCAAGGAGTGTTACGCTCATCAGTCAGGCTTTCCGCCAAGGTTGTGATGACAGTAAGTAATGCGTGGTGTGGCGACACTGCGTACTCGACTGCTGTCGTGGTGGTAAGCGTTATTGATGGCGGATCGAGCTCCGGTCAAGGATGCTGGTAAGCACCACGGTGATAAGCAGCGACTGCCAGCTACAACCCAAAGGTAGTTGAAATAACAATGTAAAGAATGGTGTAATGTAATGAACTACTTTTATATTGTGATACAACTTAAAATTGTTCGATTGTTCGTAGGGCGCACTCTACGAGCAATCGAACAATTTTAAGTTTTAAAGGACATGCTTGTTTTGTAACTAAAATTGAGTACCTACCTAGGTCGACTGTGAGAGGAACGTGGTCATTATTGTAGAGATGGCAGCACATCAAGCTACCCCAATCTGTAGATTAGTTTGGATTGATTGGGATCAGAATAGATTTTCATCTTTATTCCATAAGCATCAGGTTCATGTTCAATTGGGAAAATTTGACAGTTTGGGGTAGATAGATGTGCTGGCGTCTTTACAGATCCTGTAACCACACTTAAATAGCTGTAGTTGTAAGCTTTTAGTAAGGCTTGAAGAGCACTACTACTGAAATACTCGTAAACACACCTAAATTTTTCACCGTTAAAAGTATATTACTAATAACATCTCTTTCTACACATCAGAAACTAGTGTGATAATTTCTAATAGTAGCAATGTGATAGCATGCTATGTAACATTAGTTTTAGTGCGCTGGGAGAGTGTATGCTGCATGGCTATGAATGGGCCCCACCATTCATGCTCCCACTCGCACGCAAAAAATTTGAAATTATGATGATCATTTGTCGGCCCCATTCTACGCCATGGATATGAATGGAACACTTACGTTTTATTCAGTATTTGTATAAGATGACCTATGGGTTTGAACTTGGGTCTTATGCCGGTTTCGCTTGTGCTCTTCAGGGGTTATGACGTTAGGCAAAGTTAGGGACTTCAAATATTCAGAAAGTCGTTTTTAAAGAGCATTAAGTTGTTAATCAATGAAGCATATAGCAGAACGAGCTTCAAACCAAACTGTCATTACGTTCTGAATTTCATGAAATTTCAATTTATGATATAACACTCTTCTGTTGGTTAATCAAAGTCGTTTTAAACGCAAAAATGCCTGTTTTCTCACAGTAATGTCATGTCTCAAGAATATTGTCTCGTAATTAACTAATAGAAATAAGTTGTCGCGAATATAATACTTAATGATGATCGCGTGATCGCAAATAGACGGACAGTCAGGCGAGCGTCTCCCGCCAGTGCGGGCGGAGTGACCGTCACGGTGGAGACCCGTGGGGCTACACAGACCTACCTTAGTTTAAGTATTGAGGCATATAGAACAGCCACAAGAAGCAAGCGGTATTACCTTTTAGGTATATAAGAAAGGAGGGGAAGTTACTCTCTCGACAAATATGCTACGATGACTTTTAAGTAGTTTCACAAACAATGCACAAGTACGTAGGATGACTGCTCATTAAAAGCATTTAATGATAATTTTATAGTTATTGTGCTATGTCGAGTCTTTTTCTTAGCTACAATCGTACCAAGTATTAACAAAAACTATGCAGTTTGCAGCAGTTCAAGAAATTAATAAAAACCAAACTTCTGCTACGCCGAATTTCGTAGCACTTACTCGTAGCAACAAAATTCACCAGACTTAGTGTCGGCCATATAGAACTGAGATCCGTACCAACTTTCTCAAGTGTAATATTAGTAGGTACGTACTATGAGTAGGGACTCGCTCGTCACGCATGGCCACGCGGTTTTTCTTAGGATAACTTTTTCCCTGTCTACCCCAGCGCCACCGAGCGTGAAGAACGCGCATTACATTCAACTGCATGTAAAAACTTTGTTTGTGTGTTTGAATGTCACGGAGCAATTGCAGTTTTTTGCTGATAACTGTCATCAGTGACAGTCTCCAGTGGTCGCCAGTATGGGGTTCAAACTATTGTGACAGTATGATTGACTGTGGGATATATAGCTTCATGAAGGTTCGTCCTGGCCAGCAGCTGGTAGTTGCTGCACTTATAATACTTTGTACCTAAGTATGTGTGGAATACATATTGCGGACATTTATTATTGTGTTTCTCTTTTTTTTTCATTTGTTTTACACGAAATTTCAAAAGGCTATAAATTAAAACCAAAGGTAACATTAAGGTTACATTAATGAAAGTCTTTATAGCGTCATACATACAGCTCGTGATCTTATGCGTCTGTGTTGTACTTTTAAAAAGCGCCTAGCAACTAGTAAAAGGCTTGAAATGTCTTAGTAATAGTAAAAGATAAATTCGCTCCGCTTATATAACCTCTATGAATTGTGTGAAATAATACCTACAGCAGAAATACCTACACTTAATTCTTAAATTACCAAAAAGACATGAACAAACAATGCCAAATTAAAACTGAACTTGACACCCGACTCAAGAAATAAATTCCACATAAGGAGGCTATGTGAAGCCAGTAAAAATAAATAAGTGGTTCATCGACCCGTGTAAGCGCACAGTGAGACTGCTGGCTCGCAAACGAGAGCCAGCGCAGACCATCTCATGTACAACTAGAAAAACGAATGATTTCTATTCACTGATCACTAGTAGAACTAGTTTTAATTACTACATGATATTACTGACTTAGATTTTTATGTTTGCAATGAAAGCGGTAAAATGGCGAAAGTACCGTTGATACTGTTTTGTCAATAACTAACAGATTTATTTGATTTAAAAGTGTGTTGAAATGAGAGAAACACTTATTAGTTAGAGTATTATTCTGATAGACATTAATGACCAGATACTTTTACCAACTTTTGGACATTTCTTGGCACCTACTCGACAAAGTTATAGAGAAAGTGTAGTTTCAAACGGTTATAAAGAAAAGATTGGCTCATACAATTATTTGAGGATCATAATATTCTTATTCGATCAGTGCTGGTGGGTCTGGGGGTCAGACCGGGTGCCGTGGGGTCACCGCGGCCCACTGACCGGTCGCTAATTACCGTTCAATTGACTGACACTTGACCGACGCAATCACTGATATCTCACTAGCACTCACAGCTGTTCGTTCTTTGTTTATTATTCTCTCAAAAGAAGGTATCTTTGGTTTAATGGCATTAGAAAACTACTACTCACTAGCGATAGTTAGGTGAACTAGCGCTAAGAGGGACTTTAAGATAGTTGGAGAGAAAAGTTGGAAAAAGTTCGCAATAGATAAATTTACTCAAAGTGGCTGTAAACCCTACGATGATGATGATATAATTTGCCCAAACCCATATAAAACCACGCATGGGCAGTAATGGGCTAGTGCCTACTGACACGAGAAGATAGACCGTACAGAATTATCTTTACGATCATGAGTTTGGCTGCAAACATTAGAAAAATATGCACCGACCACATGACAAAATAGCGAAGTTGTATGTGTCTCACTTCAACATGTGAACACAATTTAATGTTTTTATTTTCTTCCCCTACCTCAGTGCTCACTAAATAATATGAATGTAGACTTGATAAACAAAGCCGGTCGTCAGCTGAAGGTTTGTTGGATACGGTAACATTGACAGTTCCATTAATATCAGCCGGTAAGTAGTAGGTAGGTACTGCTGGTAGGCAGTACATGCGGGTAATACTATCCTGTAGATAATGTTTCAGTGATGTAACTCACGGAAACCTACTTGTAATATAGTGAGAGCGATTCAGTGACGTTTAATCTTTAGTGAGTTTATTTTTTCTACTAATTCAATCAATCAAATCAATCAAAAGTCATTTATTCAAATTAGGCTGAGAATCAGCACTTTTCGAACGTCAAAATACTAAGACAGTCCCCCGAAAACACCCACCCTTCCCCACTTCCTAGTGTTTTAGCTGGGAAGAAGTGGCGCAACAAACTCCCCAGCAGCACAGGTGTCTCTTTAGTCGGATGGACTTGATTCTATACATACATAGGCAAAGTAATAAACAATAAAGCATAATACCAAAACAAAAGCCTCTTGGTATAAAGGGCGTGATAGCTTACATATGCTTAAATTGATGTGAAGTTGAGGTCATTGAATTGACGCACAAAATTAAATGAACAGTAGGTACCTACCTAAACTAACCACGTACCTACGTGAAATCGGATCCTGAAAAGTTACTTGTTTTCCCAGATAAGTATCTCAATTTTTGTGAAATTTGCACAGGCTTTGTGCAATATTGTCACAGGCATTTCTAGCTTCTAAATTGTTTATTAGGTACAATATTTTTATTATTAGGTACATTACCTACCTAAATACTTCGTACAATACGTAATATTATCTATTAGATAAAAGTTGCTCTCAAGCCAAACCTCTACAGGACCAGTTATTTCAGGTGCAAGTGTGGCAGCAATACCCTACATTAAAGACGCATTATCATTCATAATTACACAAGTTATCGTGTTGTTAAACACATAATGATATATTAGCATTGTAAAAGTATAAGTAAGCATATAATAAATTAATTAGTCAAACACTAACATAATGTAACCAATCAAAAGGCTGTAAATTATCTGCAGTAAAAAGTTATGAATAATTGTCTGAACGTGAAATATTATCAAATATAACTAGTTAGTGCAGCCACTGTGGGTTAGTTGGTTTATCAATCTATCATTATCAGTTACACTTAATAAATGATAGATTGATTCAAACATTTATAATTTTTTTTCGCATTAATTTAAACTGCGTTTAAAATAAAAAGCTTTGTGGTTGGCATTCGCATGAAATAATTAAATTCAGACATTTTGAAAACTGTAGAAGCAAAGATGGTAAGTTGATGACGAGAGGCTTATATATATACAGGGTAAGTTTTTATCCAGTGCGCAAATTGCTACCATGAATTCAGCATATCTAAAAAAAAACAGCTGTTTCGTAGAAAAGTGCAATAACTATGCGGTCAAAATGTATGGAAAAGCTGATTTATTTTTTTGTACAACCAGCGAAAAATTTCTGCGCTAGGGAGTCTAGAATGATATGCTGAATTCATGGTTACAATTTGGGCACTGGATAAAAACTTTTCCTGTATAAATTAAAAGAAAAGTCCTGACTGACTGACTGGCTCATCAACGCCCAGCCCAAACCATTGGACCTAGAAAGCTGAAATTTTGCACAGTGGCTCCCTTTATAATGTAGACAAGGAATAAGGAAGAATTTTTCAAAATTCAACTCCTAAGGGAGTTACAAAGGGTATGAAAGTTCCGCGCGGGCGAAACCGCTGGCAAAAGCTAGTTACCTACATATTTCATTAAATAATAATATAAATTATAATGTAATTACCTATTTAAATCCATCATATTTAAATTATGTAAAGCTCAGTATGTAAGTAAACATTTAATTATTGAAACAATTTAATAAATTAGTGCTCAGTCATTCATTTCAACTGTTTTTGTATGTAGCCTACATTACATATCTCCTCGATCTACTCTTATAACTGGACATAAAAACTATTAATTTTCCGAGCTGTTGGCCCTCACGTCTGCATAAAGGATAAAACTATAAAGTAGCTAGAATATAAATAAATGGATGAATTAAATATTTTGCACATAAATCATAGTTCCTGCCGAGCCGGTAATGAGCATGCACCGTGAAGGACCTGATGTTGTCAGTGCATCTATCTGTATATGCTAGGTAGAGGAAGTCTTACACAGCGTCCCACCATATATGAACAGGGTTGGGCAAATATATGTACTACATTTTAGTACCTACATCCACATTTTGCTAATTGTAAGACTCATGTAATGGCGGACAACCTACATATTCCAATTTCAAAATAATTCAAGTTAATTACGGTAGATCTGCTAACTTTCTTTATCTGCTCAGTATATCAGGCAACGATGAAGGTATTTAGTTTTATTTAAAAGTGATTAGTGTAAAACGTTTCAAAAATAACTGCATTTGACATAAATGATTTCTATAAAAAATCGCTATACCTATCCGGAAAGTTTTCTAAATGAAAACGGAATAATTTAAAAATCGTCTCGACAATATTTTCTCCGTGATCTTAGTGTCACCTCGCCTCGGTTACACAACCACTGCCGTTAGAAATTAACCTGAACTGGTGTCAACCCAGCAACCGCCAGCTGGCACCAGCCGACCCGCACCGCCAACTGACTTAAAACCAAAAACGAAAAGTACAAAATCGGAGCTTTGAATTTTTCGAAATTATCGGCTGTGTAACTATTTTTTAATTTGTTTGATAAGTACGTCAAAATCAATTGATAACAACGAGTAAACAATTCTTCTAAAACACAAAAACAATATCATAAGTACGGCTACAAACTTTTCGTAAATAGTTTCATCGTCACATAAGCTGTTCCCTACGTCCACTGTAAAGTGTGGCCACATGTCAGTAGGTACAGAAATTAGCACAAATACATTAACAACTGTAGTGCAAGCGATGCCATCGTTTGAGATTTTAATCATTTTATTAAGCGAAGTATTTTGTTTAATTAAGAAAAGTCAAATACCATATTGATTACAGATTTACGACTGGCCAGTAAAAGTAACTTTCTCTAATTATGGCCATCATATTAAAATCTCGGGTAGGTATTATAAAATGCAAATTGATAGCATTTTAAGTGTGAACAATCTTAGCTATGTAGCCACTCACTGCTGAATGCTTGTCTGTCTGTGTATGAAACAAGTGTATTGGAGACGTTTGGAGTGCGCATTACAGTCGCTGCAGTGAACTCTTCTGTCTGCACATCATATTGTTTAGATAGTCACGTGCCGCGTGTACTAATTAATGAGCGCGTCGGGTGCGACATCCACGCTAGCTGTCGCGCCCGTCGGTTGCGTTGCGCCTACACTACGCGGCTACGCGGAAAAAAACATACGAAGGGCGAGATAGTGGTGGCAGGACCGCTCGCGGCGCTACCAAAACCGAGGAGACTATAAATTGAGTAGAACATGGCCGCTGATAAAGGTGGCCTCGCCGCCACCGCCGCACCTGCCACAGACCGCCGTTTTTTAAATACATATTTTACGACAAAACGCAGAAAAACTGACAGGTAAGTTGGTACGAGCGCTCGTTTGCGCGACATTGTCGCCGCGCGCCGTTTTTGTCGCCAGACATTCTGACACAATTGAAATACAGATGTGAACTCACATATTAATAGCCACTCTAAATAACTCTTTTATTTGAACTTATTCTTTGTTTTAGATTCGCGGAAACGCGCTACATTTACTGAATTTTAAAAAGGATCTCGCCCATTAACTTAATTAATTGTTTGTTTCGATCAATCAAAAAGGATCAAGTAGACATCTAAAAACATTGATGTTTATGTAGCATGAATCAGTGTTAATGATTGATTATGAAATTTATGAATAATTGTTAAAACCTTACCTACATCAAAAGGTTATTAAAAGAAAAAAGATTCACTAATCCCATAGTGATGTACCTAAGCAGTAGGCGCATGTAATAAATGTCATTCATTAACCAGTTTTAGTAATTCGTGGGTATCGCTTACGGTTAGTACCTACTTACACTGCTACATGTTAAAAGTGTCTGCATAATAATTTTGTTTTTCAAATTTTTTGCTATTCGCCTATTTAACATTTGTCAACACCTTCAACTCTTACGACAGTACGTAACGCGACAGTACACTGTGCAATACACTACAAAGTCCATGAAAAAATGCCTTTTGTTTGTAATATTTTTGGTCTCAGTTGAAATACCTACACAGGTATCATTTATTTAAAATGGAAAGTACGTCCTGATGACAGTCACTTATGAACATTAAAAACTATTAACAAAGAGGATTGAGTTCCACAAGATGATTTAGAAACATCGGGGAAACAGAAATGTGGGTGTGTGGTATTTACATTGTTTGTGGTGTATTCTGGTGCTAATGTACCGATACGTACAACAAGAGAACAAATCCTAGTGGGTTAATGTTGGAGTAGACAAGTTGCGTTACAGCGCTAGGCGTGTTAGTGCCGCCCGTGTAGGATTATGAGCGAAGGCCGAACTGCGTTCAGTACGTAGGTACATATTCATGTCACAGTGACGACAGCCGACAGCCGAGCTTTGAGCGCAGCTAGCAGCCAGAACTTCTTGCTACCACTGTCCATCCTGTTCTATACAACAATGTTCTAAAACAACAACAAGATGTTTGCTCAAAAATTTGCCAAATAATTGCCACAGTCATAATAAAGAAACCTTGTTTGTACACTTGTACTATTACCATAGTTACAAAAATAAATTGAGTACCTACTATTTAAGTAGTTAGTTGTCATTTTTAAAGCAAATTAATATCTCTTGGTATTTGATGGTCAATAGCTAAGACCTAATTATTGAAATCGTTATGTTCTTAAAATATATTTTTAGTGGATTCTTTAAATACTACTACTAGTTAGATGGTGGGTTGGTACTACCTACCAAGTATAGATTAATTTGACCTAAATATTTTTGAGATACGTTCTGATATTAGATAGTATTAAGTAGCAGGTGACCAAGTAAAAAAATATGTAGGTAATAGCATTAGGTAAACATATTCTACAAAAATACGTGTGTCCTAAAACAGAGAAGGTCGCGCTACGTCGCTTGGCTATTCCAACTATAATTTGATAATGGTTAGACAGACGCGGTTTTTTGCACAACATTCTTGCTCGACGTTGGTGCAAAAAGTTTGGGGTTAACAGGCGGAAACAAACGAGTGATTGTCGTTTGAATTGTGAAAATAATCGATAACAGAGACACAAAAAGTTATACAGCGTGAACGTTACAAACTGTCGCCCCGGGTCGTACGAGTGTGTGCCACCACTGTACAAAAATATTACAGCTTGTTGCCAATTTAAATTGTTTTTTAATTAATTGCCTTAACAATTGTGGAAAAACAAATTAAGCCATTTCTAATCTCTCAATCTAAACAAACCGATGGAATGTAACTTCAAACTGTTTCACCCATTGCTAATCATAGTACGTACTTCATTATTATTTATATACATAAACGACATTGTTAAATAATATGTAGGACCATCTATTCTTACAACTGCACTAAATACTTTCCGATTTTTTTTGCCACTTTTTGGTTTGGATTTTAAACAACACAAAAATTAAATTAAATTGGTAAATTAAGGTACAAGTACTTAATAAAAGTCCACACTAATTGCACAAATAAGAGATTTCGAAAATTTCGCTGAGCTCTAGTCATTGGTAACTGTCAATATACAGAATGTATCGGTGAAGTTTCCTGAAACACTAATGTCTGTTGGAGTTGGTTACATATTTTTTCAGCGGAGGAGGTTTCACTGCGGCTATAACGCTTCATTAGCCAGACGGAATGTAATTTGGTGTACAGTGCTGGCGAGCGCGGTGCCACCGCGGGCACACACGTGAAGTTTTTGCGCTTGCGCTTGCGTCATTGTCACCAGCGCACTGCGCGACTACCGTCAACACCCACTCCTTTACATTTTTATGTTTCACTATTGGCAGGAGAAAGCTATCTAACACACTCGTTACAGCGAAAACGTTTTTTTATTCGCCTTCGACCACAGAAACAATTTTAGTAGTGGCACCACAAAGCTTGGCCGGCGAGCCGCAGGTATACTAGTTTAAGAGAAAACCTGTGTAACGCTGTAATTATTCATTAGAGTGTAATTAAATTAAGTTTAGATTGAAGCTGTAAGAATGCTTGAAGCATTATAAACGTTATTCTGTTTAATAATAATCCGTTCCCGTGGCGGGAAATTCGCAATTTCAGTTATTTTGAGCAGTAAATGTCGACTCATAACAAAAAACTTGTTTTTTTGTTGATACTGTTTTATTAAAGTAATTTAACAAAACATATTGATGCAATCGATCTAGGAAGTACATAACACATAGCTACAAAAGAAAATTAAAGTACAAAGAGCATTAAAGTAAACAAAAGATAAAACAAGTTATGTAATGCAAGGTGCAGTTGTTACCAGGCCAGACTGTGATGGTATTAGATCAACCAGTTGATTCGGTCAGATAGGAAATATCATATAAGTACTTGTGTAGACACTTGAGTCACGTAGAGGTGAAATATTGTATAATGTGATGTTGTTTGTATGCATAGCAAGTGTGCAAACTGTTGTTATTGTGTTTAAATTATTGTAAATAGGGATTGGCATTATTCAAAACGATTGAATTCTCTTGAACAACAATAAAACAATGAATTGGCCAAATGTAACAGTAAATGTCACTCAGTTTAATTCATCTAACAAATAAATTAGAAACGTCATGCGATAACACTAGCTGCAGTCGACGTATGTAAACAGAACCAAGTGTACACACTTATAGATCGGACAATAACGTACAAAGGCATTCTTTATAAAATATAAAAATAATGTGCGATGTCTTTACCTACTACACGATAGGATCTGCGTGTAGTTTGTCAAATGTTTGATAAATGTTTTGTGCTGAGCCGGCGGCGGGCTGTGACGAGCGCACTACCTGCCCCGCTGCTTGTACCCTCATAAATAAAACAAACAAACCTAAGCCGACTCATAACATTTTTTTTTACATTATAATTATGACCTACTGACCGGGATTTATCAATAATACTCTTTAGTAAAATATTTACTCTGTTTTATTAAATACTTAGACGATAATATAAAATATCATATCACTAAGTAATATTTACTGGCTATGTAGACTTGCATAGGTACCTAATTCCATCGTGATGCGATTATTTATTTACATTATTCATCTAATTAACTTTAGCAAAAACATTTCACAAGTGTCACTGAGCTTCTGTTCGTAATAGTAAAACTATGCAAACAATCCCTAAAACTAAACATTCGTTGGTGTCCGACACTGACACGGCACGCGCGACACTTGTCTCCGAGAGCTCTCACGTCACTAGTAACTAATAACATAACTATCATTATGAAACAAACGAAATGTCTGGCGAGGCAGAGATTTTCAGGACATGTTCAATAAAAGTCATTTCCATATTTCAATTTCTATAAAGAACTTTTTTAATATATATCATCATATACGTTGTAGGTACATTATTTTATATAGAAAAAATACCTATTTTTACAAGTATTAAGTACCAAGATTGGCCACAAATACATACAAACGAAAAAACAACAAAACAAGTAAAAAACAGGAATAAAACCATTTTGGCATCGTGTCTGCATCCTTTTAATAATAATTTTTAATAAATTATGTTGTGGGAGCTAGGTGTGCGTCGAGTGCGTGTCGGCGCGTGGTGGCGCTCGCGGGCGCGGCGCGGCGCGGCTGGCGCGCTCACTTAACACCAACAGAGCGCACCGCCGCGCCGCGCCGCGCCGTAGCTCTCATGACTTACTACGTACATGATTGCTCTCACATTCGGATCGTTTTATTAAACACTTAAAATAAAAATTGCACCTATTGACTCACTCGTATTCCCTTACAAAACGAAGCTTCGACCCGATTCATATTTTTTACTCTCGTCCTCGTCACTAATCATAAATTTACAGTAATAGCAACAATTTAAATTTATTCCACACCAAAATGACTCCCTACTGACGGGTAGGCATGTATGAACATCGTTAATTTGTAATATCTATAAATAAATTCGATGAAATCGTCCTTTACAAAACTGAATGGTGCTACGCATTCCTCGCCGGGCGGCCGAGCGTCGCGCGCGACTCGCAGGTCGCGCCGACGTGCGTCAAGTACGCGGCGCGTCAGTGTGTACGCGGTACTGTGCTACGTGTGTGTAATGTCGCCGTACTTACCGCACGACGTCTGATGCCGCGGCCGCCGGCGAGGCGCGAGCGACGCCGGGATCCACCTCCGATTTAAGCTCTTATTTATCAATTAGACTATCTAGCTAAACGTATCGGCGATCACTCCGAACCTCGGCGTTTCGATAAAGTATAAACGATTACTGGCTTCGATCTTAACATTACTCACATAATTAATCAATGACTTCACTGAAATTATAAAGAACAACTTAAACGTAGCGTTCGGTCCGTGGGGGGCTCGCGATATGTACAGAGGCGCGGGCCCCGCTCACTGCGCCGCGGGCACGTCCGGGCGCGCGGCGCTATGTACACAGGTATCCCGCGGGCGCGGCGCTAGTCGGCGCTAGTGAGGCTCCGAGTAGTAGGGCCGCGGCGGCGCCCACGGGGCGAACTGTTAGTGCGCGGCCAGCGTGTGCGCGCCGGGGGCGAGGCCGTGCTGGGGCGACAGGCCAGGCGGCGAGTGCGAGTGTTGCAGGGGCGAGCCGTGCACCTCGCCGTGCCCGTAGTGGCCGTGGCCCATGCCCTCCATCATCTCGTTGCCCAGCGTGTTGGGCGGCGTCATGCGCTTCTCCTTCTGCCGCCGGTTGCAGAACCACACGCGCACGACTTCCTTCTCCAGCTGCAGGCTGTCGGCAAGCGACGTGATCTCCTGCGCCGACGGCTTGGGCTGTTTGTGGAAGTGCTGCTCGAGCGCGCCCTTCACTGACACTTCTATCGACGTGCGCTTCTTTCTTTTCCTTCCCTGTGCGGCTATTTTGTCGATGCTCGTGGGGCTCCCCGTGGTGGAGTCAGCCTCCTCTAGCCACTTCTGTAGCAGCGGTTTCAATTTGCACATGTTTTTAAAACTGAGCTGGAGCGCCTCGAACCTGCAGATGGTCGTCTGCGAGAACACATTGCCATAGAGCGTGCCCAGCGCCAGGCCCACGTCGGCCTGCGTGAAGCCCAGCTTGATGCGGCGCTGCTTGAACTGCTTGGCGAAGGCTTCGAGGTCGTCGCTGGTGGGCGTGTCCTCCTCGGGCGGGTCGCGCTCCATGGCGTGGTGGTGCAGCGGGTGCGGTGAGGGCTGGATATCGCGCAGCATATGGTGCTGGTGCATGGGCATGGGGTAGCCGCCGTGCAGCGCCACGGGTGAGCCGGCGCCGTAGTGCGGCGACACGACAGGCGCGTGCCAGCCGCCGTGCTGCAGGTGGCGGTGCTCGTGCGGCGCGGGTGGCGGCTTCACGTCAGGCTGGTGCGCGTGCGCGTGGTGCTGGTGCATGGCCCAGGGATCAGCGGGCGGCAGCGAGGTCCAGGGGTTGAGCACGGGCGCGCCAGGCGACGGCGAGCCGCCCGCGTGCAGCCCGTGCGCGTACTTCATGTCGGCGGGCTCGCTGCGCGGCGACGCAGCATGGTACCCGCCGAGGTTGCCCAGGTCCATGTCGGCGGGCATGTACGTGGTCGCCGCCATGGCGCCGTACCTCAGATCCACGGTGGACGGCGTCTTGCCGGCTCGAAGGCTCTCGAGCCTTCAACTGGCTTATTCGGTCGCGAAACAAGCGCGTTAATCGCGCGGAGCGGCAGCGGCGGGGGCCACCTCACATCACCGGGTAACACAGCGAGCGACATGCGCGTGCGTGCGCGACGGCAGCACGGAGCGGACTGGAGCGCTCGGCGGCGGTGCGCGCGCCCGCAGAGGTAGAGGGGCGGCCCCGCCCAGACGCCGCCCGCTAATGACGATGTAATTACTGCGCCCCGCCCCCCGCGCGCCCCGCGCCCCGCTCGCCGCGCGCCCCTCGCTCGTCGCTCGCACACTATACTGTGCGTCGCGTCGCTACACTCCGCGATCGCTCTGCTGACGCCGACGGACACTCTACTAACATAGAGATCACGTTCATGACTTATTGAATGATAGGTACCAATGGTAGAGTCGATTAATTATATTTCAATATATCTCAATGCTTCAAATTAAGTTAAACTAGAATTTATTATTTTTGTCTGCAGACTGCAATTCAATGACAGAACACTTAAATTTTTTAAAGTAATTAATATGTAAACTTTTTCCTTTTGTGCTAAATACCTATTAATAGCATTTTTTTGTACGAGTATTTGTAAATAACAAATGTTTATGCCCTCTGTATGAGCACCGGCAGCTCGCTATACAAAAACAAAAAATTGACAAGTACCTAAGTAGGTAAGTATACATATTGTTGATTAATTGTGTCATTTTCATCATAATTCGTCTACAATAAATATTTAGTACCTACCTAAGTACATTAAACAAAGAAAAAGGTAATTAAATAATTATTGAGGAGGGTAACTATTGTAACTTAGACACTCTCATTAGAATAAAAAACAGATTTTTTCTTCCAAAATTATATAGGTATTTGTTAACACAGAAGATATTTGACTCTACTAAAATTATAAGTAACAGGCGAATGTATTAGATTAAAAAGACAAGTATGTTGTAAACGCTACCTTGAATAAAGTAGAGACATCAACATCTGATAATTTATACAAAATATGTAATACTAACAAGTTGTCCAACAATTAATAAATATTTAAAGTAAAATAGATTATTTATTTATCAGTTTACTATACTGATTTTTAATTATTGTTCTCTGTATTGTCTTGACATACGATATAGGTATTTTTTTTTTGTATAAAATATTCGAAGTTAATCCACTTTTCTCTTATAACATTAAGTTATAATAGATACCTATTTCTAATCTTTCATATTTTTGTTACACCCGACCGTAACCTATCACGACAATAAGCGACTCTACCTGGTGATAGTGATGGGATATCATTAATATTATAACTTAATGATTTAAATGAATTTTAAAAGGTTAAATTATAGCTCTCTTTGGCACCTTGTTTATCTTAGGTACTCTTCATATAATCACATATGTTTTCTCAATTAAGTAAGTAGGTACTTAGTTCATTTAATAGCTGTGAATATAAAACATTCCAAAACAAAAAATCTTTCAATTTTTTTTCTACTATTCCCGTCTAAAGTGATAAAAAAAATGTTTCACGTTACCTAGATCTATAAAATGTTAGTATAACTTAGTAGGTACTACACTACCTACCTACTCTATTTTTCTTTCTTTCGATCTTTATAGTATTATGAATTAAATTTATTTTAGTCAATAGAGAGAGCAAAAACTATATACATACAGTTATTCTAGATCTCAAATAATTGCACTTAAATATCCAATGAGTTTTACAAATGATACAAAATGAAAAAAATTGTCGAAACGTCAAGTCTTGGCTAATGATATAAACCATCGCGCGCGCGGCAACCTGACGCACACGGGGAAGCGACCGACAGCGATTACTAGCGACATCTGTTGCCGAATAGTGACACTAAATTCTAACGAAAATTATTTAGGTTACTATGAAATAATTATGTGTCGTATTCGTATTTTTAAATGTTTTGAAATACTCGTGTTGTTTGTATGTATATATTATTCGAATGTTAGACATCAAATGTAAATTAATGAGAAAAGTTTCTTTGTACAGTATTTTATAACAATTTTTTTCACACTGAATTAATTTAAAAATTGTTATAGTTAATTCCAAGGTTATATTTGCACAATTTTATAGTCTTAAAGTTAATAACAATAATATGTGCAAGGATATAAAAAGGAAGGGAAATAATCATAGGTACAGTTATCCAAAAATTCCGTAGTTTAATTGAAAATGTCATCAATTTTACTATGGATATTTTTAGTCTCGAATCTAATGTTCATTATATTTTGTTGCAAAAAAATGTTTGTGAGAGCTATCTAGCGGCGGGTAGCGAAACTGTCAACCACCCTCTGACTGGAGGGTCGTAACTTGTGAGGGCGCTCAGCTTCACGGAGGGCGCGATAGACGGTGGCGCCTCACCACTGACCAGGTACTGTTATGATAACATTTAAAAACAAAACTCTTTCTGTCTATAGATGCATTATTTGTAAACGTTCTAGTAATCTAAATGAAACGTTTTTCTTAAAAAAGCGCAAAATAACGAGGCTTTGCCACTAAAAAACTATAAACCAATGCAACGTTGCGTTGAAATGTTAATACAACATCATCATGTAGGAATAATGTTTCTGTTTTCATCATCATGTTCAGTTAAATAAAAACTGGTGAGATAGCTCGTCCTACAACAACCTTTTTAATCAAGAATGTTCAACAAGTGAAAGGTCTTTAAAATAATTGTTACAAAGACTTTGAAATGAATTATAAATTAATATTAAAACGTAATTCCCTAGGTAGGTTTTTTTTTTACTTCTAAATATTCAGTGTGTGCCGAACATGTGCTCATGTTAATATGTAGGTAATGCAGCACCAGTGGTAGCCCAGTGTAACGGCCGAGACTTACCAGTTGTAGGTCGTGCGTGAACCCAGCCAGGCGCATTACATAGTGTAAATAATACTTGTCATCACCACTGCTCTCAAAACGGTGATGGAAAAAATCGTGCGAAAACCGGCAAGATCTAGAACCAAAAATTCGAAGACATGTGACATCTACCAACCCGCACTGGGCCCGCGTGGTGGATTACGGCCTACTCCCTCTCACAGAGGGTGTGAGTATGTAATCAGTAAACAATTATTAACTGTTTTTACACCACAGTCTCGTTTAATTACTCTGTAAACTTTTGTTTCTAGTTTTTAATAATTCATTTTATATGGTTCTAGGTTTTACAAAATCTTTCTTGTCAAATCTCAAATTACATCCTTCTTTTTTGTAACTAGACAAAAGTGACACTTTAAAATTACATGTTTATCACGTGTAATTGTTCATCTGATCATCAATTCAGCCGAAAGACGTCCACTGCTGGACATAGGCCTCCCCTAAGCTCCGCCACTTCGACTGGCTCTGAGCTTCCCGCATTCAGCGGACTCCTGCGGCCATGACAAGGTCCGTGGTCCACCTTGTGGGAGGCCTTCCAAATTTACGTCTTCCGGTACGCGGTCGCTGCTCCAGAACTTTTCGACCTCATCGGCCATCTGTTCTGCGAGCAATGTGGCTGCCCACTGCCAATTAAGTTTGGCAATTCTTCGGGCTCTGTCGGTTACCTTGGTTCTCCTGGGGATCTCGTCATTCCTGATTCGCAGGGAAACTCCAAGCATAGCCCTCTCCATTGGCCTTTGAGTGACCTTAAGCCTTCTTATGAGGCCCATTGTGAGCGACCACGTTTAGGTTCCATGAAATCACTGATAACACGCACTGATCAAAAACTTTCGTTTTGAGACACTGCGAGAAAATATTGCGAAGCTTCCCGAACGCTGCCCAGCCGAGTCGGATTCGACGATTGACCTCTTTCTCGAAGTTGGACCTACCTAACTGCACAGTTTGTCCTAGCTAAACGTACTCGTCCACAACTTCGAGTCAGCACATCCGACCGTTATGAGGGTGGGTGTTACATGCACATTAGACATGACCTTTGTCTTGTTCATGTTTCTTTGTACTGGGTATTGAAAATAAAATCTAATTGGATTATGAACTGAGTAAAGATATTTTGGTAATTTTAACTTAATTTAAGTGCTAGTAATTCGTTACTTCTTTATTCGACTTAGGTCTTAGCCGAAGCTTTTATTTTTTGCTCCGGCTGTTTTAGCAAAGTTTACAGTAGGAAACTACTTACATCTTCTACTTAGGTAATTTATATGTTAAATTAATTCCCTTGCCGACAGCATAGCAAAGCCTTAATCTCAACCACGGTGTAGGGGCGTGAAATTTTGTACAAGAGTTCCATATGTCATGAAAGTTCGCACTAAGGTAGGGTTTTTGAAAGTTCAGACCCTAAAGAAATCAAACTGGGGATGAAATTTTGCATGGAAGATCATCATTATTGTGCATGGAAAATCCCATCGGGTACATGGCTTGTAATGTACTCATTAATATGCCATCAGCTTAGAGCTAAACGCTTTTAACAAATATACGGGATTCTTATGAGCCATCTACAATCACATCAAGACCATCAGCAGGCTACTGATAGTCTTACAAGTGTGCCGCCAACAGGGGTCGCAAACATATTAGTTGCCCAACGGAGGCTCAACAAACATGGGGCGCTCGGCCCTGCTGTTGGCTCTACTGTTGACTCAACACTTGACGAACTGTTATTGTGACTTCACGACAATGTTACTGATATCACCCCATTTGGAATAAGGTAGGTAATAAATAGGTAGTCACAGTCAAATCATGTTAATCTCTATTTATGTATTAAGTTAGCAATACGAATCAACGATTATACAACTAACCGGACGTTGTTCTGGTGACTGCTGGACAAACCTCTCTCCAAAATGTCGCCTCAACACATATTGATCTGTGTTGTGCTTCCACTTCGACCCAGATATTTCATTTCAATCGTGGGTACTACATACTATCTGTTTTAACAAGGGCGCAAGGTTAACGTGGACTCTGACATCTGATCTAACGACCATCAGTACTTGGAATCAGCTCACTGACTCTGAATCACGTAGATTATAAATTCCTACGTATATCACATAAACACACAGACATTTTTAGTAATAAACTAATAATGAACATTATATAGCTATATACATATTTACAATACATGTATTTTCATTCGGAAGGCACTCAACCAAAGTATAGGTACAGACTAACTTCTCGTTTACTAAAGTAAAACAATTATCCCAACGTAGCAGTCACCGAGCTAGTTTTCTAATCTTACCGAAGATGTTAGCTAAGATTGGTAAAAAAAAAAAAAACTTCTGAAGGAGCACTATTATATAATAAAATACCTCTCATGTACAATGATATTACATTCATTCAATGCATTCAACACTGAATTAGCTGCATATTTAATGACAAATTACATCCTTGTTAAAAGCTGAATGCATAATTACTGCAATGACGTCTGTGACGAACTTTTATATAAACAATTTACTGCAAGCTGTCAGGGAACCCAAAATAGGAAGTAAGGTTTTGACATTCATAGCAGGTAACGCGGGTGATAACTTACTAAGTAGGTACTTACTTAGTACCTACAATATGTAGCAGGAACATTTTGACACAATCTTTAGGTTAAAACAATCTCAAAGAAGAATAAGACAAGAATATCCTTGCAAAAATAATTATCAATTTCACAAGCAAGGAAACTTGAAAACTCATCTAAGTCATCTTTCTTCTATTAATGAGTTTTTGTTAAAATAACTATAACCACTTTAAATGAACATTTCATACATATGATCAAATCAGATTTTTATTCACAAGGCCTTCGGCTAAAAGATGCAGTTTCTAAGAAAACAAAATAAAGAGCTACTACGTATTTGAGGCAAAATATTCAAATAAGATTATCGAAAATATAATGAGTTTGTATCCCGGCTGCGGTCACCGTCCCATACCATCTGTAAGCCGCGGAGTAATTCGCCCGAGGGCTCCACAAAAATGCTATCTTAAAACTTTTTTAATTTGCCTATGATAAAATCAAGTTTATGTTTACATATCTATTGTTCTGAACTGTTCTGTTACTTTTTTTAAGAAACGTGTTCATTAAGTCATTGGTGACATCGAAGTGACTAATAGAGTTATAACTCGACTTTCATGCAGCTCTAGGCCAATAAGTAAACAGCCTTATAAGGCAATAATATTAGAGGCACCATATGTAACAATAAATGTAGGTACTTTAAGCGCACATAATAAACCTTAACTTGTAATATCTTCAGTTATATTCATAGCAATACAATATTTACTGTTTAAGTAATATTTACTCGAACTATTTTTTTCTCAACTCAAACTGTTTTTTTCTTTTCTTATAAATTATGTCACTGCTACAGTGCCTCAGCCACACACTTATAGTTATATTCAACCACAGCCTATAACTTGCCCTGTTACAGGATATGTATATAATCGAGCAATATAAATTATAATCTAAACATTTTCCTCGAAGCGTCATTGGGGATAACTCTAATTCTACTATCCCTACTAATTCCCTATTCCCTTCTTGTATTATAAATGTGAAAGTAATTATGTCTGTCTGCCTGTCTGTTACGCTTTCACGCCTAAACCGCTGAACCGATCGTCATGAAATTTGGCAGAGATATAGCCTGGGATATGGAAACGGCCATAGGCTACTTTAATACGCGATAACCGACATCCATGCGGGTGGAGCCGCGGGCAAAAGCTAGTAATATCATAAACTAGCTTTTGCCAGCGGCTTCGCCCGCGTTGAACTTTCATTCCCTATTTAAGTCCGTTAGGGGTTGAATTTCGAAAAATCCTTCCTTATTCCTTGTCTACATTATAAAGGTAACCTCTGTGCAAAATTTCAGCTTTCTAAGTCTAAGGGTTTGGGCTAGGCGTTGATGAGTCAGTCAGTCAGTCAGTGAGTCAGTCAGGACTTTTCTTTTATTTTTATAGATGTGAAAGTTTGTACGTTTAGATGTTTGAATGTTTGTTACTCAATCACGCAAAACGGCTGAACGAAATGCAATTTAATTTAACCTGGATTAACACATATGATACTTTTTATCCCGATAGTACGTTCCCGCGGGATAATTTTCCAATACCCGGTCGAAGCCGCTGGCAAAAGCTAGTAAATGTATAAGTTTTATGTTTTGACATTTCATAGAAGAATAAAATCTATTTTGGTTTCAGAAATAAAACAAGCGGAAAAGCTTGATAGGACGACGTTCCTAGGCAGGTACTAGGAACTACTGTGTTACTACTGTGATACATCCGCGGGAGGATGGGTGTGCAAGATAATTTCAATTTGGTCGCGATGTGCGCGGGCGCGGGCGTGACAGATCGATCGGTTCTTTCGCCGCGCCGCCGGTAACATCAGGCATCGGGTCTTACAGAGATTTTTCCGAAATCGACCTTTATGGCTTCTTAGGAAATAAATAGTACACGATTGACTTAAACAAGTAAAAATCATTTAGACGCAAACAATTTAAGTTAAAAATATAATGACGCGCGCTTTGCACGCACTGAATGACACGGGTGACAGAATCGAGTTATTTACGTGTTCTCTGAATGAATTCACAAAAGTAATATTGTATGTGTTATGTTATTTAAGTTAGATAGTTATGTAAGACAGTTATTTAAGATAGTTTAATTAAGGACCACGCTACCGCATTAGGAAATTCCTGTAATTATAGCAGTGTTTGTGATAAATAAATAAATAAAAAATAAAATAACATCACTTTTCCGAAAAGACGCGTTTTACCAACAAATGTTCAAGCCGAGAAACACTGTTAATGAATTAATTAATAGTTTATTAATACTTGTACTTGCACGGATTAGAAATTAATTCTGCCTGTACGCGGACTTGGAATGAAATACATGGAAGAAGCTAGGTTTGCGAAAAATTTTGGAGTGTGCAACTAACACTAAGCTAACAGCTCAGGGCAGTCTATAGTACCTACCATTTGCGATTATAAATGATTACGTCATATCTGCAGTGCGTCATCGCACTATATAATTGGGAGTCTATTTCCTAGTTTTTTAACTGACTTCAAAAAAGGAGGAGGTTCTACGTCAGGCAGTTTTTTTTTTCTATGTATGTGCACCGTTTTCTCCGTCAATTGAGGATAGATTCCTAATTTTTTATTTTTAATGGATAGGTTATGCTATAGGGGTGGTCTCATATAAATTGTATTAACTTTGCTTCGGTGTCTTTTGCTTTAGCCTCGATAATACGTTTTTAATCCACTGTATGTACTCGATGATATGTTGCTGCTTCCTGTCACTTTTGTTTACATAGCAAGTAGTGGTATACGAATTGATGTGGAATAGGTACTATTGCTAAAAGGTGAAAAATTAAAACATTTTCCGAATAAAAACCACTAACTTCCGAAAACACACTACAAAGTGAAAAATAACTTTAATTTCGGAAATCGGTGTCTACGGATATGTATTTCAGTTATTGTCACCGACTTTTCACGATTTTTTCGGAAGTCGGTTGTGTTTTATTTAGAACAAGTTTTTGTAATTTAAAAAAACGTAGGAACCTGTTATTTAAGTAGGAACCTTGTTTAAGTTCACTCTATTCTGTCTATACTTATGAGGCGAAATCGAAATGGCTTTGGACAAAAACACAACAAGAACAAAATACGTTTTTGCGTTTTTCAAATCAGCTGATAAACTAAGTATAAATCCAAGTGCTATGGAAATTTTACTAACAACGTTTTCTTTGTGTATTACGCCGTAGCAACACTTCACTATGAGAGCAGTTGCTGCGGCGTAGCAACACTTCACTATGAGAGCAGTTGCTGCGGCGTAGCAACACTTCACTATGAGAGCAGTTGCTACGGCGTAGCAACACTTCACTTTGAGAGCAGTTGCTGCGGCGTAGCAACACTTAACAATGAGAGGAGTTGTTACGGCGTAGCAATACTTAACTATGAGAGCAGTTGTTACGGCGTAATAACTATAAGAACGAACGGTGTAAGAACTAACGATAATGTGGGGTAATAACACAGATCAATATAGAGCATTTATTGCACAGAAAAAATGCATTAGAGCAAAAAAGGGGCTTCGACCTGACGAATCCTGTAGGCCGATATTTAAAAAGCTTGGCTTGTTGCCGCTACCGTCTCTCTACATTTAAGAAACATGTATGTTTGTGAGGAAGCATGAGGAATTTTTCAGTAAAGCAGACGATTTATATCCCGCTAGCCGACGAGACCCTCACAGGCTTGTACTGGATATCCTTCCTAGACTAGCTAAATATAAAAAAAGTTGTGTTTACGTATATATAATAAGATACCAAGTAATGTCAAAACTTTAAAAATGAGATTATTCAAAAATAAATTGCATGAATGGTTGTGTAGTCATAGTTTTTATAGTGTCAAAGAATAATTTGATTATAAATGTTAAATTTAAAATATGCTTGTGTTTTGTACGCTTATAACTGTTAAGCAAAAAAGGACATGTTTTTTAATGGGCTTAAAATATTATTATTTTTGAACAGCTCTCATGTGTGGTTTTTCTGATAGGAAAAATTGTTCAGGATGGCCTCACAAAAACAAAAAAATAATTAAAAGCACCATTATATAATAAATAATATTTTATTTCTAGATATTTTTTGTATCGTTGTATTATTTTTGCGACTTGAAACAATGAAAAAAGTGTTGGATAATGTTTTTTAAAGCAAATTAAACACCTTGTTGTTATTTAAAGTAATATAAAACAATATCAGACGAGAATAAAACCAACGAATTATCTCCATGATTTGTATGTATGGCATTATTTTCTTTGCCTCATAATGGAATCTATGAAAACATTACCTGTCAGGAAGATTCACACTTGTCAGTTATCATGTGCCTTGTCATAATACTCTTGTATAGATTGTCGACATTTTTCGTTTCCCTATGAATATTTAGGTTTATTGTATTTGTAATTTCAACTTGATATTTGTGAAATCATCATCTGAGGGCCATAACCATCCAAACTCTACAATTAACCTTTCTCATTCGGACTAAAAGCCCGTGCCCAGCAATGGGACAGTAAAGGGATGAAATTATTTTATATAGCGAAATGCTATTATTTACAATAAGAATAAATGATTTATGTTAAGGATAGTTAATTTATACATAACAAAGATCCTTACTTTTTCTTACAACTTGGGATTTTCACATAATGAATGACGTTTCCAAGTCAAATAGTCATTCCAGCAGGAAGGAATTATAACTTTTTTGTGTATTAGGTAGAGAAATAAAAGTAATGTATTTGTGTATATTTGTTTGTATTTATTCTACATCTTCATTTTCAACATCTTCCCTTACAATTATATTGTCAAGAAATTGTGCAGGCGGTAATATGTTGTTTTGATGCCGAGCCCACCCGAGATACCATATGATCGTCATTACATGAGCACAGCTTCCGACAGTTCTCTTTCCTACTATACAGCTGCAGTAATATTCACAAATTCTTTCCTCCCAATTATTTGATTCGGTTAATTTTATCAAGACATAAGTATAATATACTTTAGTACTTTGATGCCTTGACCTGATCCTACCTCTTAGTAATACTGTCTCATGTGATGACATTATGCCTGGGACATTTGTGATTTCTAAGCTTTCACTTATTTCAACCAAAAATGTCCCATTTGCACGAATATGCTCCCCGTAATAAGATCTGGCTTGCTTAATTTGGTAAATTCCAAGACTGAACAATATCAAGTCAGACATTTCCATTACAGGGAACATAGTTAATTGTGGTAATTGGGCATCATTTATTCTTATAAAACTGGCTCGGCGTCTATTTAATTGATGCTCAAGCACATATTCACCTAAATAGTTCGGCATGTTCACTCTTTGCATTGCTCTGTCTAAGATTGCTTGAGCATCAGAACGGTCAGCTATAAGCGGATGAAAATTGTTCAATATTGCTGCGCAAATTCTAAAATCGCTCATTAAGTTTCTTGATGCTACATTAAAATATTTATTTCTGAACATCTTAAAATCACGTTTAAACCGACCATTCACTACTTCAATTACCCATCTGCACAAAGTTACAAGCCGAGATTTATTTGCTTTTATTGTGGACAATTGTGTTTCACCTACATCTAGAGTCTCTGGCTTGTGTACTGAGAATCCTAATGAGGTAAGTAGTCCTATAGCATCCCTAAACCCTCTATCTAGCAAAAACACATCATTTTCTCTAAAATAATTTCTGAGAGCACCACTGGGTGCAAAAAGCTGGTTCATTATCTGGGCATCAGAAGTTGTAGCAGCATATGGACCATAAACATCTAAAATAAATCCATCTGTGGTTGTTATCATAAAAGGCTTCAAAAGATTGGCATATTTATGTAAGCTGTAGGTTTTTTTTTGGAACAGGTAGTTAGACGACTTTTGCAAATAAATATATGTGCCATCAAAGATTACTATAGGATTACTTTCCTGTGTGCCAAAGAGACCCTGTGGAATCAAAAGATTTCTACTGGACAAGCTTGCTCTTGGGATATTACTAATGCCCAAATGTAAAGGTACATATGATTCTAATAAGCAACCACGGGTCTTCTTTACGTACTGGCAGACTGTATAAGTTGATAAACGAAACAAAGAGGCAATGCGTCGAAAAGGTTCTCCAGTCCTTATTTTGATTAAATACATACCAAGCCCTGTTTTAGGTTTTTTACATAAATTGGACAATTGAGGTATGCAAGTTAATATTGCCAGAAAGTTCAAAACAGTCAAGCCTGTCCAGTATCGACAAGTAGTATTATTCATGTTTTCAACATTTTCAAAGTCTATGGTGTTATTTACATCCCTCCGTAATAAGTCAAGCATTTCAGTAATATGCACCTGGTTGAATTCAGTTACGAATTCAAATTCAGCAAGAAAGTCCCAATTGTATAAGCTTAAATGTTCTTCACACACCCGAGCATTTTGAGTGATGTACAGTTTTTGATTAGTGAGAATATTTTTCTTTAAAAATAATGGCACACGTTTCCTTTCCCGGTTCATACAATCCGGAACAAAACAATGAGTAGTGGTATCTGGAGTGCGACTATAACCATCTAATGTAAGGCTTACAACTGTTTCTTGGAGAATATTTTCAATGTCTGTGCTGGCAGAACTGGCAGGCTCCACTACAGAGCTGGATCCACTGATGAATGGATTTGGTTCTTGCGTAATATCCTCACTATCGGTGCTGGCAGTACTTGTGACAATTAATCCAGATCCACTTTCTACAGGTGGTGGTGGTTGTCTATGAGCCCTTAACCAACAAGCATGACATGTCCGGGCATTCGAAGGCATCTGCAATTGAAAGCACAATTTGTTTTAGTAATTCAAATGTGGGTGAATCATAATACAACAAAAGTGAGTAGATCACTCAGGTTAAGCTTGAATTGCTGCTGAATAAGTTGATATTATTGTGGCATACAGATTTTTTACTAATTTAGAATTATTTTAGCTGGAATAACCTATACTTACAACAAGCAGGTACACTTACTTCAAGAGGGCTGATTATATTGGCGGAATAAATCCATTCAGCATCACCATAATTTAGTTGATGAGACCGTCGTCCAGTTCTTCTGGCAATGGATATGCCACAACATACACAAACAGAATCATGGCCAAAACGACGTTCACCCGTATTGCCTTCATTCCTATTATTTGATTCAAGAATCAATAGGTTAATACATTCTTGACATAGGTAGTCTTCATCGGTTACCTAAAACAAAACAAAAAACTCCACATTTGAATCAATACTGGAATTTGGTAATTTTTAACTATTTTGCTCTCTTTTTTTATGTTGATGATGGTTATGACTATACTTCTAAGGTAACTCAATATTTGCAAGAGCCCCAGCAGAGTACAATCAATTCTTAATTGTCACCTTGCACAAATGTGGAAAGATTGGAATACACTACAAATGGCAACTAAAAATCTGTAGGTACTTATTATTAAACCGTCGTTGTTATGGATATGCAGATTTTTAGCTACATACCTGTCTGGCAATCCATTCTTCTAATACAGAGATAATCTCAAGATCCATATGTGTTGCATTGTACCGATATTGTTGCGTAATTGGAATAGCAATCCAGCAATTAATGCAGCGAGGCATAATGGTGACGATTACCTGAAAGATAAAAACAGTGCGGTTTCAGAGCTTGTCAAGAGTCAGTCTACGGTAATCAATTCATTGTTACAAGGCAAATCTGGATTCAACAAAAATTATGAAATGCGACTCAATTGGATCGCTTGTTAGAATCCCATCGTATGGAAAATAGGTACTAACCTTATGCAGCTAAGATAAACGGATGTATAAATTGTGTGCAAAATCCAAGTCCAAGTGAGAAATCAAAGTCGTCAGAATCGCCGGTCGTCAGGTGTCCAAATCGAGTGCAATATCAAAAAATCCAAATTAAAGCCAGGTCAAATTAAGATAAACGTATAACAAGAAACTTGAACGAAAATAACACAACAAAACAACAAACAAATTCTATAACTCGTGCCGTTCAGATCCGTTGTGATGTATAACATATAACATAGACCACAGACGAAAACAAAATCGAATTTCACCACAGAACATAAATACCCTAACGGGAATTTGACACTTGATTGACTTTCACATTTCACAATGACATATAACCGAAAAGTGTTGCCAAAGGCAATAATTATTGTGGGTTGCAATGATTTCTTTAAATCATAATTATTTTAAAATGTAATAACTAAGAAAGGGTGTTTCAAAAAAAAATAAAAAAAATATGTACAGGTTCCTTAATTTATGTACATTCATAAAATTATAATCTCATCCCTGTCCACGGCAGCTTGGAATAAAAGCCCAACCTCCATACAAAAATCAAACATGTCCTTTATGCTCTTGTTATTTTGTTTTTTTACCATCTTTTTATATCATGTTTTACAGCAAATAAATATTATTCTATTCTATCCAGTGGATTTACCTGCAGCAACTCCAGATGTGTCTTTACTATCAGCCACCTTTGAAGTTATTACAAGTTCACAATAAGCAATGATGTCACCGCGTTATTCTTGTCTTATTAGGTAACGGTTTGCTGCTCGGCCGGCCGCGACGACGACGCCGCAAGCGTGCCGCGAATCAATTTCATGTGGATACTGCGAATTGAACCCGCGACTAATTTGGGCATACGGTGAATACGATCTTTGGATATTTCGTACATATGATTACGCACATTGTATGTCATATTATGTTGAAGCCTCTTGTATTCGTAGTAGTAGGACGCTGCGAAAACATGAAAAGAATAAGGGATTCACTAGCAAACTAGAGCCAGGACACCATAGCGAAGGACGGTTTATTGAATATATTTTATCTATATAAATAAAAAGAAAAGACTCCTGACTGACTGACTGATTTATCAACGCCCAGCCCAATCCCTTGGACCTAGAAACCTGCAAATTTTGCACAGAGGTTCCCTTTATAATGTAGACGAGGAGTAAGGAAGGATTTTTCGAAATTCAACCCCTAATGGAGTTCCGGGAAAGTTCCGAACAGGCGAAGGCGCTGGCTAAACCTAGTTATCTGTATATAAATAAAAAGAAAAATCCTGACTGACTCATTGACTGACTCATCAATGCCCAGCCCAAACCTTTGGACCTAGAAAGCTGAAATTTTGCACAGACGTTCCCTTTATAATGTAGACAAGGTATATGGAAGGATTTTTCGAAATTCATCAATATGAATAAAAAGAAAAGTTCGGACTGACTGACTGACTCATCAACCCCAGCCTAAACCCTTGGACCTAGAAAGCTTAAATTTTGCACAGAGGTTCTCTTTATAATGTAGACAAGGAATAAGGAATGATTTTTAGAAATTCAACTCCTAAGGGAGTTAAATAGGGGATGAAAGTTCCGCGCGGGCGAAGCCGCTGGCAAAAGCTAGTTACACAACATTATTTTTAGTAAATGCGAAACCTGAATATAGTTTGTTCAGAATGAGGAACTGAATCGATTCCAATAGTTTTTACACCATGTTATATTTTTTCCCATTTTTCTTTAAGTTATCACCAGTTAATTACAAAACCGGGCAGGCCTATGGTGATCATGTTTGCGTAGAAAACTAGGTAACTTATCAAGCTTTTAGCTTTGTGATTTTTCATGATACAGCTTTGAAATGTTGTACGTAGATTCTTTACATAAGAATACTAGACAATTGTTTCGGGTTTCGCATATACTAAAAATAAGGTTGTATATATTTTGGTCGCGGCAAGTGGTAAATTTATCGTAGTTGGAATATGACGTAAGTATATCATAGAGCTGCATGCTATAAATTTACTTTTCCCTCGGCAACAATTCCCAGGCGAGGATGGTCGACATCATATCTGCGACGTACTTAGTGTCCCGCATTAGGCCCCGCGGCCACGTGACCCTACACGAAGTCGTGTTAAATTTCGTTTTTAGCTGTAAGTTCAATATTATGTTGCTTTATTTAACGTTACCTATAACTTCGTAAGTCCCTCAATATTCTGGTTCCTCCATACATGCGGTCACCGCGCCGGCGCGGGGTTGCGGTCGCGAATCAATTCGCTCGGAGTGCACGGTATGGAGGTATGCGCTCGCGGCGATCTGACCCCACACGAAGCCTTCACTTGTTATTGGCACCTTTTAGTGATGCATGTTGCTAAATGTTGCATTACGACAGCTAAAGCTTAGTGCAGCTGCTATTTAGACACGGAAGGTGTTTGGTGGTATTGTGAAGCCTGATCATCTAGTTTTGCTTAAATAATGCTTTTACTAAAATATGAAGAGATTGTACCTTCTTCATAATATTTCATTACAAGATTGAAAAGCTCAGACCGTGCTTAAAAAGCTAGCCAATTAGCACGGTTGTTAGCGAGGCTGCGTGCCCAGCTACGGCAATGCCCGACTTTAGTATTATCCTTTCGTCTGTATCGTCACTCGTTGGAAGCCTTTTTTAATGCAGGTGCAGATTGTCTGCCTACCCTATGGTGGAAACTTCAAAAGAAACAAAATATAACAACCCTGATTGTTTAAATTATAGGTATGTTGTTGGTGTTGCTGCTACAAAAGTTAGGCATCTCTGTATATTGTGTCGAACTCAAGTCAAAAACAAAACAATATTTTTGATTATTATGTTATTTCATAGTCTCTCTATATAAATGAACATTATACAGGCTCCAAAGAAGAGAAGAGAAGTTTGAGCCAATGTTCATGCAAACTTTTACGCATCGCCTTTTGTCTTACATGATTCTGAAGGTGGGTCTATGAATGAAAACTTTTGATCTACTGTATCCCATCTGTTAATGATGGCTGAGTAGTGCTGAGTACATCGAGTGCACGGACATGATGCGCGCTGCGGCGACAGACCGGCGGCGCGCGCGCATGGGCGGGGCCGGCGCCGCCCACGCGACATCCATCTTGCGATTGTGTCGCGCACCCACTGCCTGCATCCTCCACGTTATGCATTCTGTCAATATGCACATACCTAGACCAAAGATAAAGATATTTTTTTGTCAAACATGCGTTTACATAAACTGACTAATCAGAATGCAGGATATTAAATTAATATGTTGTGACCGTCCATGTTTTGCCAATAACGGCGTATATCTCTACTATTAATTTTAATTAATATTATAAATGCGAAAGTAACTCTGAGAGTTTGTCTGTCTGTTACGTTTTCACGCCTAAACCACTAAACCGATTTTGATAAGTTTTGGTACAAATATCTCTGTGCCAAAACTTGTATCAAAATCGGTTTAGTGTGTGTGATAAGACCTTGGGACCTTTCCCAAGGTAGCCTCTATGCCCTTCATAGGCTACCTTATTGGGAGAAAAAAAGATTGAAATAGGAGATGAAGTTTGTATGGAAGTTCGTCACTGTCGAAAATAAAACCATGAAAATTTGCATTTGGTAAGGCACTTGACAAGAAATAATAAATAAGTTCTATCGTTTTTTAAACGACCTACATGGGGATGAAATAGGTGATGAAAATTCGTATGGAAGTTCAAACAAATCTGTCTGTGCAATGGATGGAAAAACAAAAAGACGGAGTTTATAAAATGTATTAAAATAAACTATTTACAGATTTGACCCACGGCAGTTTGTATGTGTATTATTTGCAAAATATGTACCTATCTTAAATTTCACGTGAACGAAGTCGCAGGCAAAAGCTAATTACGGTTTAAGACATTTTTATTCTCAAAAGATTTACAAAATCACTTATAGAGAACATATAATTATATATCTAGGTAAGAGTAACAAAACATTATGCCGAATGGAGTAGCGGGCTGGTACTATGACAAATTACGATAAAATATATTATGGTTAAAAAGTAGTAAGTAATAAATTAGTAACCTATTGCGGGTAATTACAAAAAAAATAACAAAAACAAAGTGCGCGACGTCGTTATGTTCGTTGTGCAGCGGATTAGTGTGCGTGAGTGACAAGATGTTTTTACTAAAGCCCGTGACACAGCGATAGCATTGCGAGAAGACTTTTAGTGTGATGTAAATATATTTATTGTATTATTATTGATAATGCAGATTATTGTATAGTGCTTGCATGTATGTATGTAGGTATATAATAGTGTGTATGTGTATTTTGTGTTTATACGATAATGTGTATCAGGTATGTTTTGCGTATAATATTAATGTACCTACTACATGTATTATATTCACATGATTAATTGATTGGAAGTTAAAATAATAACCATATTAAGTGCTTAATAATGAAGAATCCTTTAAAATGTGGGTTTTTAATAATTTTTTGAATGCAAACAGAGATTTGGCTTCTTTTATATCCTTAGGTAGTTCATTGTAGTGTTGGGCTCCATCATATAGAATACTCTTTTTTCCGTAGTTCGTTCTATGGGATCTTAAACACAGGTATTATATAATTATTACTACTATACCTATTTCATACTGATTGCTGCCGTCATGCAATATACATAATATGTAGTTCTTAGATCGTAACGATAAAGAAGTAGGTAAAGATGATAGATAGGTCATTACGAATTCTTGACGAGCTCTTGTATTTTGGATCATAAATCCTTTCCGTAGACTTGACAGTCGAAGCAAACTACCCTCTAACTGATTATTCAAAATAACAAAATTTCGGTTGCTATCATTATTTCAGACATTCAGATTGACATGTAAAGGATTTTCCATAACGTTGCTAGACTTAGGTACAAGTGTGAAGTGACTAGACAAAGACGTGTTATAAAATACCTAAGTTAAACCTACCTATCTAAACCTGCCGTCGCCGGAAAAGATAGATATAACTTTGAAACAGAAACGGAAACTAAAATAAATCTAGATACAATACCAAAAATAATGCAAAATAAACAAATAAGGAAAACATTCTTAAGATACTGCAAGGAAATAGCGGCCAAAGTTGTGAAAAAGAATAAAGCATAGAAGATATACTTTCTAATATTATAAAATATTTTGAAAAGTTATCAACGTATTAACAATCATGTAAATCTAAAAATGCAATAATAAGCAACCGTAGTACTAAGAATAAAACTAGCATATAATGAATAGCACTAAATTAAATGTAAAAATGAAGTAAGTTGAATAAGTTAAGAAAAACTGTACGGGTACTCCAAGCCGTAGATAATTGAGAATGTTCTAGCCTAACCTAACTCTGCATAAACTGAAGACTTTCTAAACGAATCTCCAGTGCTCCAGTGCGGTAACATATTATAATAACATATAGTCACATAATAATGTTGCACGTATCAGCAAAGTCGTGCATCTAAATATTGCTTGCTCAAGTATCGAGCTATACTTAGATGCGCCGGCGCCGTAGTAGCAGCGGCCGCGGCATCGTAGAATTATAATTCATTTCACTGCACCCGCACCCGGCTTCACTCGCGACACATATAAAAGTACTGCCTATTACAACCATCCAACTGCCTCGCATTTCCTTTAAGCTCTACTAGTAAGATATATTAGCTGTCAACACGTTCGTTGTCATGGTTACGATTGAAAATGATACGCCAAGGCGTTGAGTGGCTGACGAGTTTCCCCGGGGAAGAGGTCCAAAACTAGTTATGGACTTCTGAGTTACTACAGCTACGTATAATTTTACTGAAATGAACAAGCGTCTAACTACAGAGACATTACAGAGTTTGCTAAGAAATATAAGTTCTAGGTAGTTCTGTGTGACCCGTGCCATGTGAAGTGAGCGGGTGCCGTACAATCATAGGTAACTGAGATGATTGAAGATCACTTGCGTCATTCAAGACAAGTTTATTGTGAAACTATTAATTTCCACATGTTATTTTTTATCAAAAACTAGTTATAAATCGTGCAGGAATATGTGTAGGTATGTACTTGTATTAAGTAGGATGTTATAAAAACGTAGTACGACATAGTTGCAGTTTAAATCCACGCCGTTTAACGTCTACGAGTGTCTCACGAACCGCAGCCCTGCTGTTTTTTTTTTCGGCATTTGGAAAAATAGTTGTTGCACCCAAGAATGTCGTCACCGCCGCAGATTATATTTGTATCATAACGAGATGCGGTTGCACTGATCTTATCGTAAGAAGATTTTCTTCATCTTAATTGCGCGGAGGCATCTAGTCACTTGGCCGCATGTTGTGAGTGCGACTGCGCGTAATTAAACGAGCTCTGTTCGAGTAGCTCCCGCGCCATTAGCGACCTCTAATCAGCTGCCGCTCGCTGTAATCATGACGATTGTGCCTTCCACCCATACAACTACAATGATTTATGTTCGACAGCGACTTCGTTACACGACTGGCCGAGCACATCACCAGTAGATAGCTATATAACATTGTCTATAGAATTAACTTGCAACATTACAACTACTTATTTACATCTGCAAACCGCCTCCTAACAAAACAAAATAATCTCTCGGATAAAAATGAATCCAAAAATAGCACATAACGAGAGTAAATTGTCCCAGCAAGTCTGCAAACGGTAAAGCGGTAATGCAAAACATGTTCCTTGCATCCGACAAGTTTATTTTAAGAAAAAATCGATTGACAGCGTCGTGACGCAATCGTTTTCCGCGGAGACATTTCCAACAATTTGTACCCGCAACATTTGCCACGTGCAACTCTGGAATTATAAGTGAATGAGAAATAATCAAACATTCCCGTCGGCGGCTCGTAAGTACTTATGGCGGTATATTACAGCTGTTGAGCTGTATTATACTGATGTGACTACTTATTCAATTTTGAGCAACTGTCCCAAAGCCATGCTCGTTAATAGAATACCAACACAAGGCGCGGTGAGTGAGGGTCATTTGACGCATCTTTGTCACCTCACGACGACAAACAACAAATGAGTGCCAAATGCCAATGGTTTTAATGTTATCTGTTAATCCCATCTAATGAGACATAATTATTTTTCTATTATAATGGAACTCATAGGTTCTGCGCCAGACTTAACCGGTTAATGTTTAACACCGACAGCGATATAGGCAAGTGTGACGAATTCTAATTTGTTTGCGAATGCAAGTGGAATTGTTGAAGGACATCTATTTTGAAAGAATAACCTTGCTAAATATTTTTTGTGTAACTTCATTTTGTAAGGCTACTATACATGATAACTATCGGAGTATGACATTACATCGATACCTATTCATCGACATTACTGCGTGTACTTAGAATGATATTTTTCAATATTTGCATTGCATGAATGTGCTTATTGTACGAAGCTCGCCAGTTTTTCACGACAGAACAATATTTTATGTTTCGTGCCCATATTGTGACGCCGCCGCCGTCGACAGCTGTGGTGTGGGCTTCTGAATTCCTACTGGAAATAGGTTGAACTAGTTATAATGACCATTCGTTGCATTTTTGTGCAGTTTGAATGTTACCCACAAGCTGGTTCTAACAGGTATTTCCTTCGTGAAACTTTTTAATCTTGCAGTTCACGTATATAATGTGAGTGGTATATTTCGATTGTTTCTTTTTTCCTAAGAACTAAGTACCTTTTCCTAAAAATATACTTACCTACCGGTTAATCAACCACAATTCAGATATCTCCTTTAGATCGTAGACCAAGGCTACATTGCCTCATTACGTAGGTACCGATTAATATTTCCCTCAGGTGCACATTGTGTCACAAGCCGGGTATTGGTTGCTCACATTTACTGTAAAAGCGAGAGTGTTAATAAGCAGAGTAGGTGAGAACTGAACAGTTATTACTTTGACCTCTTCTCGCAGACCACGTAGGTACTTATGTTCTGAATTGATTGCTTGTACACCTCCATTTGTAATTTTATTGATTTACGTTTGCAGCATGTGTAACAATATCTTTGCATTCGATATCAACTCTAGCAGAAACGACTAAAATGCTATTGACAGGTTTTCATAGGTTCTACATAGGTCGTAGTTCCCTAATCAAGTTTATTTTTGTAAAATAAAAAGGCTAATACAAATAAAAGTGCCAAACGGCAAATATTAAAATGTATCACAACTATGTTCTGCAAACGTCGTCTCAGCTTAGACGGCTTACAGGCAGGGATCGGCAGGGAACCACGCCAGGTTCAACTATTTCTAGTATTTAAATACATATGTACTTATTAATGAGAACCGGATCACGTCCCACATCTCGCACTATAACTTACATTAACTGTTTTTTACATGAGATTTACATTTATATTTTATCTGCATCCACATTGAGCAGCCACTTCTAACTGCAATGTCTATATTACATATGGTATTCGTAACAACACTGCCTACCTTCTGAGCCACTTGTTATGTTTTCGGTTTTCGAGTAGGCTTTTCTAGTTTCCTTATTGCCACAGGCGAACTAAATCAAAAAATCCTACATCGCACACACAGAGTTTACCACGACACTCGAAGATATACAAAAATCCCGACATCAACTGTCGGGCAGTTGCCCACAAGACACAATACCCGTCTGGTCGGAGGATCCTCCTTTACCATCATAGGTATGAGCGGACTTTACACCCTGTTCCTTATACCTCTATAAGTCTAAAGATAACTGGATAGTTACTACCTACTTTATGCGATTATCTTTAGGATTTATAAAAAAAGGTGATATAGATATTGTTTGAGATATTTTGGAATCATCAATTCAACATTATCCTTCTGCAAAGCAAGCTAGGCTTATATTTAATCAGACAGATTCATATCCAGTTTGGTTTCCAACCTTTACTGGACGCTCACAAAGGCTTGTTAAGAAAAAACAAGTTCTCGTATGAAAGCATCGCCTTGAACAGCACTCAATAAATTGTGCTCCAACGCTATTACCTCACGTGTCCCTCTTGATGAGTGTCGTCCTGGGAGAGGCGGGGCCAAGCGCATGACTGAGCGGCTTTCGAACGCACTCCAACTATCAACACAGTGCTGAGAATTCAACACATTGTTATTTTAACGCTCGGCTCAATGAAACACGGTGTTGCTGTGTTTAAGGAGGTGGTTATAGGATCTGGTATCAGATGGGGCAACTAATGCAATACATATTGGGCATTAATATCGCGCATCGACGCGTCACGATTAATGGCCGCCATTTTCCAGTGTCGATTCATGTGGGCTGTAGTAGCCGGTAGCCGGAGACATTGATGTAAGTATTTTATACAATTGAGGGCCGCATCACAAACTAACATTTAGTCAGTCATCAACGATCTATCACAATCAATCATCTCGTCATATTAGTGGAACGCGTAGTAATGGTTTCCAATAGGTACTTAGTTTATATCTATGTTCATGTACCTACAACGTGCTACGGATACATTTTCAAGTCTATAAGCGATGCCGTGTGCCTCCCTCGCATAGCTACTCCCACAGCACAATGATTACTTTGATTACGAGCAGCTCGTAGCTCCACAGCTGCAGCTGTATTACGGACGATCATGTTCTAATGGAACACTTCTCTGGAATCCGTCTGCGCCAGTCGTTATACAGCTACTGTATCATCTCTCGCCGGCAACGCTAAAATCTTCTTATTAAATTGCAATTCAAAATACGCTCTATCTGTAAACCTCAACGTCGATTTTTGGCTGTCCGTTGCTTCAAGCTGTAACGTTTTGATTGGGAGCGTTTTTGAGTTAAATGCACAGTTTATTTCATAAGAATATAATTAGTGGGTGGAGTTCAATCAAATAGTTGTTGTACGGCTGCCGACCGCAAAATAAATCGACTACCGCGCCGGCCGACGGAATTCGGGATGCGCGGACGAACCGCCACACACTGACACAGTTTAGAACAAAGCAAAATTAAGTTTTCGTAACTAGCCAAACAATTAATAAGCAAGTAGTATAACATGTGATTGATAAATACAGTGTTATTAATCAATGATGTAGACAAATTCTGTAGTCAGTGTAGCCCGTGACGTGGAGGTGTTCAACTGTTTGTGTAAGTACATAATATGTGCATAATTATTAATCATTTTATAAATTGTTATTGCAACTTAAGCGTCGCTGTTGTGCTGTGCAATGCTCGCAATGCTCTCATAAATGCAGATCTCGTCCAAGTGTCACGTGTTCGTAGTCCGATTAAGTATGGTAGTAATAAATCACGCAGGTATCAATTATCGAAACATGCAGTTAACAGAACCTAGTAATTGAGTACCTAAGCGGATAATGAAACAAGCTGACATAATATACGCTGTGTTACTAGAATACCTAGAATAGTTTTACGCAACAGATGCACCAATATTATTGAAGCTGCGGGAAAACTGCATCATGAAATCTATGAGTAGGTAGTGTAGCAAGTTAATGGTATATCGTTGATAAATTAAAATCGCTCCATTTATGCTCTTAGAAGCAGCCAGCAGGCTGTACGGCGGATGAGAGGGCCGTGGGGCGAGGCGCGGGGGCGGAGGGTACGACAGGAGGTAATCGGCGGTTCATTATGGGCGCTGGTCGCGAGCATGTCGCGCTAAATTGGCCGCTACCCGTCTTACCCGCACTATGATTTAGGTATATTAAGGCTCATCCCACGCGCTGCGTAATTGCGACGCGACACAACACTGACACGACTACGACAATTACGTCGTCGCGTTTAGACGTTACGCGTTTTTGTTGCGAATCATTATCTATCATTTGTAATGCAACTGTATGAACAATGGAATGAATAGCTCATTACTGTGTGCTGTATCCGGCCGTGAGGTTTTTTGTTAATGGCAGAAGAGCAATAAAACATCCGACACTCGTATTGCTGTAGTTCTCTGTGCTCGAGGAGGTCGCGATCACATTGAAAATATTGTTTGTCCTTATTCATTTTACTAGCGTACCTACGGCTTGCAGTAAGTAAGTATTTATTTGCATAAAACATGGTATACATGGTGTTACAATAATTTACAATAAAGATCTTACATGCAGTTATGAGCTTTACCTCTAATGAAAAGTAAATACATATCTAGGTACTTAAAACACGAGTTTACAAAATACTACGAGCTGGCAACATTTATTTCAGAATCTCCATTGTTACCACACCTCATCATCTCACGAACAAGAAAGAATGAAACAGAGAGAAACCAGTGAGATATTTCTATTCGATCTACACGTCTCTCTCTACACACAAAATGTTAGTTTTAATGAAAATAGCTCTATTAAAGTCGCGTTTCGCCCTTCTGAAAACCGAATGACTAGGTTTAGATATGAAGTAATCGTATTTTGTGTACACTGGTATTTTAAATAATAAAGATTTATTTATTTTACACACCAATACACTAATGACATATTTACAAAGAAAGTAACATTCTTATTAAAGGGTTAAACTATTAGATTATATTTCTAAATGATTTTTAAAATATAAAATAAAACAAAAACAATAGATTACGCCACATTCACAATGTATTAAAAAAATACAACCAGAAAAAAATAATTATATATTCACACATGAGGTAGCAAAACTGAATCTATCTATATAATCTATCTATATAAATAAAAAGAAAAGTCCTGACTGTCTGATTGACTGACTGACTCATCAACGCCCAGCCCAAACCCTTGGACCTAGTAAGCTGAAATTTTGCACAGAAGTTCCCTTTATAATGTAGACAAGGAATAAGGGAGGATTTTTCGAAATTCAACCCCTAAGAGAGTTAAATAGGGGATGAAAGTTCCGCGCGGGCGAAGCCTCTGGCAAAAGCTAGTATTGAATAAAATAAAATTAAGACAAATATATAAAATAATGATAATAAAAATAAAATACAAATATCGCACCTGAGTCTTAATAAACTAAGTAAATTAAATTGAAATATTATTTTGTTTCAAGTATAAGCACCCATATGTACCCGCAGACACCCAAAGCCCTGGTACCTACATCCTACATACTTGGCTGCAATAGATCAGCTCCCAGACTCTAAACATAGGCTGTTATCTACTGCTACAGTAAAAAACACAGTTGTCTGAGTTATGTCCCGTATGCACTCGCAGCATGAGCTGACATCGCCGCTGGAATTCGGCTCACACCAGTATTTCCACATACACCACATGTAGCTAGTTGTAAGGATGTCGAACTATAACCACTATCGATAAAAGTATTAAGAAAATCTCGAAACCTCGATTCGCCTCGAAACCGAGACCTCGATTCGAATTCAGGTGAATTCACAACATTCACAAAAGCATGACAAAATGCGTTTTATAAAAAAAAAAACTGCATTATAATTTGCATCTCTTTGGTGAAACAAAATTCAACAACTCTGGAAACTTATCATGGAATTCTGAATGGTTGAAAACTACATACGACATAATTTTATATCGATATGTTTCCGTCGCTACTAGCCTAATCGAATGCATGCACAGATCGCGCGCCAGACGCGCTTGCGCCGCATGTTGCGCAAAGTCACCGCTGACCACCGGATGATGTATTACTTTATCCATGTTTACTCTGCAACATGGTGTGTGAAACTTGAGGCAGTCCTTCAAGCGAGGTGGACCTTATACAAGTGAACACAATGGAGGTAGATGCACCTATTGTTAGATGGTTTCCTGATGGTCCTCCTGGTACCGCGATGCCTTACCACTACTTAGTGTATTATAAAAAAACTAGAAGCCCATTAATCAGAGTAACATAGACCTATATAGACTATCAATTTTTTTGGTAAATTTTAGACATAGCCTTTCCACAAAATTTCACATTTCCTTAAAAGTAACAAAAAAATTCCTTTCTACGACGTTTTGTACAACTGGGAATATACTTAACTAGCAAAGTTCCGCGGCTTCACCCGCGTAGTTCCCGTTCCCGTAGGAGTACGAGGATAAAATTTATCCTATGTCACCCGGGGATAGTGTAGCTTCCCAACAGTGAAATAATTTTTCAAATCGGTTCAGTAGTTTCGGAGCCTATTCAATCCAAACAAACAATTAAATCTTTCCTCTTTATAATATTAGTATAGATTTATAACCTATCAATTAGGTCTGACTTGGCATGATATTGCTCCTGTAATGATTTCGCTTATGAATTTCTGTTATGGCAGACAGTTTCGCCATTATCATAGGTGTTCTATTTTCTTCCTGCCATCATCATCACCATTCCACTTTATTGTCAGCTCGCAGAGAGAACGCTCGTGAGAGGAGTAACGATGATCTTTGTAAGATTATACACAATGTAATGAACGACAGTGGCCGGAGACCGATTAATCTTTGTTTTTTTCATAATTCCCTAATTTCCCTGAAACCTAACCACTGAGTTCCTACGGGAGCAGGAATTACAATATAATGACATGATTACGTGGTACAATTTAGTGAAGATTGTGCGCTCCCGATCGATCCTAATCGCACAATTCGAAAATTGAGAGAAATTATAAAATGGAGCGAAATGCAGCTCCGATTAGTGAATTGGGTCGAACAGGCGGCCCTAACAAGTATCTACTCTCACAAGGATATGTAAACATTAATAATATTTACTCACTTATGTATACAGGAAAAGTTTTTATCCAGTGCGCAAATTGTAACCATGAATTCAGCATATCATTCTAGAAGCCCGAGCGCAGAAATTTATCGCCGGGTACATAAAAAAAATCAGCTGTGCCATACATTTTGACCGCGTAGGTATTACACTTTTCTATGAAACAGCTGATTTTTTTTGTACAACCGGCGAAAAATTTCTGCGCTTGGGCTTCTAGAATGATATGCTGAATTCATGGTTACAATTTGCGCACTGGATAAATACTTACCCTGTATAATTCTCCTTTGTTAACTGTAAAATCATTTAATTAAAGAAATTTCATGATAGGAAATGCTTACACGGACATGACTAACTACTTATTTAACATAAAATCAAGTCATTTATTTAAACTAGGCTGATGTCAGCACTTTATAAACGTCACTGTTAAATAAGACAGACCGCCAATACGCCCGTGGTTCACTACTTCCCAGTACTTTAGCTGGGAAGAAGAAGTAGCGCAACATACTCCCCAGCAGCACAGCTGTCTGGTAAGTTAGAAGAACTTGATTCTATTTAATGGTAGAAACGTAATTAACGTTACAAAACACAAAACTTAAAATTAAAATATTTGCAATATGTCAGCTAGCACACGCCAATATACCAAAAAATATAGTTAAAAGTTTTACTGAAGCAGACATAATTAATAAAAAGACAAACAGAACTTGAAACCCAAATTAAAGCCTCCAGGCATAAAAGGCGTGCTCGCTTACGTGTGCAATGCTGCATTATGCTCACATGACTGTAACTCGAAGTAACAAATGTTAAACTAGGACCTTCGGAGTAAAGTAAATAAACAGTTAATATTATTAACAGTAACAAAACCATGGGCAGCAAGACAACCAGTGACTAAAAGCAGCACCCGTTCATGAGCATAACGCAAAGATCAGCCATTACCCCCCTTGCCATATTTGAGAGAAGCAGGTACCCCGACCTCCGACGCTACTGCAAGCAGTGACATCTAAGGAAGCATGACGAAATTGCTGCCAGTTACTCAGGCAAGAATAATATGATCAATTGTCGAGTTCGCTAGCTAACTACATTTTGTAATAAAACTAATAAAAAAAAAAACATGGTAATGAGTAGATTATGTCAGTACCAAATGAAAATAAAAATGAACTGACTTATACAGAGACTAAGACTACTCCTCAAAGAGGGGACTTACCGCCGCAATCGTGGCGTGCCCAGCACTGGGTTGCGACAATCGCACTTTCCATGTCGCCATGAGATCCAGCCGGAGCTCTGTCCGCTATGCCGCGATTTCTCGCAGCAACGGAGTTACGCCCCGGCATTTGGCCCTATAATTCAGCGTTGGTCAAAGTACTAAAAGAGAAATATAAATATCATCGCAGAATGGCAAGTTCAAAACGTACGTATGACAGACTTTAAATCTTTTTCTATTTTTCGGAATAGAGCAATGAACTCAGAGAAAACATGTTTCCAATACATACATGGATAGAATTGAATCGTCGATCATTGAGGACCCAAATCGTTTTGGTCGTATGTCAAGAGCTAAAGACACCTGGAGTGTCTTTGTGTACTTTTCCAAAAGTAATGCATTATGGTGATAAGAACGCGAGTACAGCTCAGCTATTTGTTTGCAGCCTATTTCTATTCAACTTTCTAGGTAACCGATTCTGTGCCCGCTACTGTCGGTGGCATTAGCGTTGAACATAATGTTTCATGCATCGTCTCAATTGGTGTGTCTCATTCTCAAATTTTAAAGTTAATATGACCTTGGATCTTTCCAAATCTGGTGGTCCTGATCATATGCCTCCAGTATTTATTGTATACCTACTGTAACTTCATTACTCCACTTTTCAAAAAGGTAATAAGTCCTTTGCCTATAAAGATATAGTTGTTGTCCAAAATCCTATGCATTTTGTTTACTGACATTTACCTACGATGCTATGAAATACAACTTTGGTGATGAGCAGCACGGCATTCTCAGGAACCGTTCCACTACATCTAACTTAATCTTGTCCCATGAATATTTATGTTCGAGGGCATGGAACAGCGTGCACAAGTTGACGCTATTTTTTACTCATTACAGTAAATGCTTGATCGTATTGACCACGCACTGCTCATGGAGAAGCTAATAAATGCCGGAGTACAAGGAGATTTATATCGTTGATTCTCCTCTTATATTGATGACAGAACGCAGGCTGTGGTGCTTCAGGGGTACAAATTTGGATGGTATTCTGTCCCCCTTCGAGATCCTCAAGGTTCAATTTTAGAGTCTCTATTATTTAGGGTAAATGCCGGATAGTGGCCCCACTTTTCGAAAAAGCTTTATTTATTAAAAATATGAACTTGCTGAAAATGATTCAGTATGTATCTCAAAACATAGGTCTTTTAGGCTCTTTTATCTTCTATAATAGCCTATTTTTGTTTACAAAATATTAACAATGGTTTTGAACAAATACTGTTTTATTTCACCTCTCAGAAAATGTATATCAACTAAACTAATGTAATCTTTAATATTTATGCAGCAGCCTTTTTTTTTATTTTTTTGGTTTGGAAATCATCAAATAACTTCTCCCGCTCTGGGTGGAGCAGGAGGGCGTGTCAGACTTTTACTGACTAAAACCCACCCGTGTACTCGGGACGGTTTGGATTACCCCAACGCAGATATATACGTACACCCGCGGTGGGGCGACCCAGACTGCCAGGCACTTCTTCTCCTGCAACCGAGCGGGTGGGCAGGTTGCGGATAGCCTAACTCCGGGGGCGAGGTCGACCATAGCCGCCGAACTTGCACCCGGAGCATCTTGAAAAGAGATCCCGGACAAGAGAAGTTCCCGAAGGCCAAAATCCCAGGCTTAGGGTAACCTATGTACCCCTTCCCATGCACCAACCACCTAAATAGCCCAACCTTACCTATCCAGATATCCTGTCTACTCCCAAACCCTTAGGCCAAATCCCAGACCTAAGGTGACCCCCAAATAAACCCACCCCTTCCCACTACATGCCTCCCTCCTATCCCCATATCCCGTCGGTCCTAGAGGAGGGGTAACCTCGATTCCAAAAAAGCCCACCCCCAACCAAAAAAAAAAAAAAAAAAAAATGCAGAAGGTAAAAGCAACTACCCAGGTGGGTCCCGGCCAAGCCGGGGAATCCCACACCGCTACGGCGGTCAGCCCCCAACGTATTCTGGGGGGGGCAACCGACTGCACCTCATTGCCGCGCACTTCAGCGCAGCCGGCTGCTGACACAGCGCCCAACCCTCAGGCAGCGACAAACGCGCCAATAAACTACCCAAAAATGGCTGCGACTAACGCGCCTTCCGACCCGACTCCGGCCGCGACCCAAGCGCCACAACCCACGACCCGGTGTATGCCACCCACGAGCCTCTGGCAACAGAGCATCGTGCGGAACAGCATCACCAACCCTGACAAAGACCAAGACCGACACAGACAAAGAGGGACGGGGAAGGATGACGAGCCTGGCAGCTCAAACACTTTCCCGGTTGATGAAGTACGCCTGCTGAACAAGCGCGGAAAAATCCCTGCCCGGGAAAGAAGAGTCGGCGGCCGAAAGCGTCATACCCGCGGAGGCATTAGCCAGCGCGAAGCGCAATCGGTCACCGAAAAGGCAGAGGCAGAGGCAGTACGCGACCAGCCGTTAGTCCGCGAGGGTGTAAACCAGCGCGAAAAGCGGCCGGACGCGGAACCACGCAACCGTCCGTCAGTCCGCGAAGGGGAAACCCCGCGCGAAAAGCGGACGGATGCGGAGCCACGCGACCAGCCGTTAGTCCGCGAAGGGGAAACCCAGCGCGAAACGCGGCCGGACGCGGAGCCGAGCGAACGGCCGTTAGTCCGCGAGGGGGAAACCCAGCGCGAAACGCGGCCGAACGCGACCAAGTCTGCCGGGACCGGCAGCCAACCCCAGAACTCCGACAACGAACTCGACCGACCTCGACCTAGACAGCACAGAGGTAGGCGGTACAGACCAACGCACGCGCAGGCGCAGCCGGCAACGAACACCTTGCCGGGCACCTCCAAGCTGCAGCCTGGACCAAGTGGTACAGGGCCAGCGAAGAGGGAGCGCCCTGACGACACGGCTTCGCCGAGTACGTTGCAGAGGGACGCCAAGCGTGTGAGGGTCCACTCCGCTCAGGGGGAGCAGAGAACCTACGCGCGAGCCACGAAGGATATTCCTGCGAGGCTGGCCGTAGCAATCTGCTTCCCTCCCCCCTCCAGAGACCTGACAAAGGAAGAGGCAGAACACGTTAAGACTGATCTGGAAGCCCGACTAATGGACACAAATCCGACGTCACCACTCCCGGCCTTCCGCGGATACCCACGGGTAGCGGAAGGCACCGTGCAGATGTGGTGCGAGGACGACTATGCCCTGACTTGGCTGACCCAGAACGTACCCCTGATCAAACTCACAGACACCGACCTCGCACTGACAGTACTTAAACAGTCCGACGTGCCCACCCGTGTCAGAGCCTCGCTTTTCGTCCCCCGTTACACGGGCGACGTAGCCCGGCTCCAAGGTATTCTGATCCGTCAGAATACTTGGTACGACATTGCTAGGTGGTCACTGTACAGGGCGACTACCGTCGGCGGCGACAACTACGGGACATATTTGACCCTAGGTGTGCCACCGGAGGAAGCCGAAAGGGTCCTAGCCCGGGAACGACGGATATCGTACCTCTTGGGGTCGATATACGTGCGCTTCTGGCCCACGACCCTACCCTGTGACACAAAGACCGACAGCACAGATGAGAAGACCGTACCGACAGTGACACAGACCAACGACACCGACATCGCCCAACTCGAGGTGGTCATGGCCCGAGCAGCAATGGACGACGATGAAGACACTATACCCCCCTCATCGCCTGGCTGGCAAGAGCAACTGCTTGCCTCGTCGCCAGGTGACGAACACGAAGACCAGCTCAGGGTGGAAGTAGCGGAGAGACTATCCGATGGATCCATCTCCGACTAACTCCACTCCATCGCCATCATCGCCCATACACATCATCCAAACCAACCTCCAACATAGCCAGACTGCCACGGCTAGCTTACGCAGGGCCCTGGAGGTAAAGCCCCGAACCATCGCACTGATCCAAGAGCCGTGGATCAGGAACAACAGAATCTGCGGCCTCAGCAACATCGGAGGTAAGCTAATCCTCAACACACATGGTGCAGAAAAACCACGTACCTGTGTTTACATTCCCAAAGAAATCCCGACCACGCCACTCACTCAATTCTGTTCCAGAGACCTAACAGCTGTAAGGCTCCAGACCGCATGTGACGTTCCAGATGTTGTACTGGCCTCGGTGTACATGCCAGGCGAGGACGCAAATTGCCCGCCAAAAGAGATGGCCGATCTGGTGCAACACTGCGAGCGCGCCAAACTGGAGCTGATCATCTGCACCGACTCCAACGCCCACCACCCGCTCTGGGGTAGTGAGTCATCGAACTCCAGAGGAGAGGTACTATCCACCTATTTATTCTCTACTAACCTTAACATTGTTAACCGAGGCTCTGAACCCACTTGGGTTACAGTCCGTGGACAAACAATCATCGACTTAACGCTTGCTACAGAAAACGCGACAAACCTCATCGCTAACTGGCACGTATCGGACGAGCCTTCCAACTCGGACCATAGAAGAATTCGATTTACGCTAGTTACCCACACAAAGGAACCAGAACCAAAGCGCAACCCGCGTCGGACTAAGGTGCCCGAGTACAAACGCCTTTTGGCGTCTCTACTAGCCAGGCACCTATCACAAGTAACCGTAACCGACACAGCACAGCTGGAATACACCGTAACAAAACTATCAGAATACCTAATTGAAGCATACCACGCATGCTGCAAACTAAGGGCACCACCAAACAACAGCGTGAGGAACCCCTGGTGGAACGCCGAACTGGGTAAACTCAGAGATACACTAAAACAGCAATTCAATAGAGCCAAAAACACTAGGCTCCCAGGCGACTGGGAGCAATACAAAGAAACCCAATATCTGTACAAAAAGCAGATTAGAACTGCCAGAAGGGCGGCGTGGCGGAAATTCTGCGAATCCATCGAAACTAACAACGAAGCCGCAAGGGTAAGAAAAATCCTATCGACCGGTCAGGATCGAAGCCTTGGCGCGCTGAAAAAACCCGATAACTCATACACACTAACTGACCATGAAACCAGTAAGGTCCTCCTCGAGACTCACTTCCCAGACTGCAACCTCCTGGAGAACAGGACATGGGAGGCGGAGCCAGAATGGACACCTACAGATCAAGACTGGTCCAGAACCCATTGCATAATAACAGAAGAGAGGATAAAGTGGGCTATTAACACGTTTCAGCCCAACAAGTCCCCAGGACTAGACGGTATCTTCCCGGCCCTACTGCAGTGGGGGGTCGACCACTTGACACCATGCTTGGTGAAGATCTACCGTACCTGCATAGCACTTAGATATATACCCCTGGCGTGGCGCGAAGTGAAAGTTATTTTCATACCCAAACCAGGCAAACCTGACTACACACAACCCAAGGCCTATAGGCCCATAAGCCTCACATCCTTCCTACTGAAAACCCTCGAGAGACTCTGTGATAGACATATCCGAGACGGACCTCTCCGGGTAAAACCACTTCACAAACAACAGCACGCATATTCCACAGGCAGATCAACGGAATCCGCACTCCACAGTGTAGTATCCAAAATTGAATGCGCAGTGGACCACAAATGCTCAGCATTGGCTGCTTTCATCGACATCGAAGGCGCCTTTGACAAGACCATGTTTAATAGCATTAGCCTGGCCCTCGACAGACACAAGATAGACACGACCCTGAGTGGGTGGATCACCAATATGCTTAAATTGAGAGCTGTACAAGTCACCGTGAACGACACTACAAGGGCAGTAGTGGCGAAGGGCTGCCCGCAAGGAGGCGTCCTCTCGCCGCTTCTATGGAACCTGGTCGTAGACAGCCTCATCAAATCACTAAATGACAAAGGTTACTTCACCGTAGGCTACGCCGATGATTTAACCATAATAATAAATGGCACCCATGAAAATACCCTATGCAACCTCATGCGCCAAGCCTTGAAAATAGTCGAAGACTGGTGCAACGAACACCAACTATCAGTAAATCCCACGAAAACAGAACTGATTCTCTTCACAAAAAAGAGGAAACTCCCGGAATTACAACTTCCACGTCTGTTTGGCACTACCCTAAGCCTATCAACTGAAACCAAATACCTGGGTATCTTTTTGGACAAACAGCTGAACTGGGCAAAACATATCAATTACATCACTACAAAAGCCAGCATATCCCTGTGGCAGTGCAAGCGAATGCTGGGCAGGAACTGGGGGATTAGCCCCAGAGTCACGTACTGGCTATACACCACAGTTATTCGACCAATTATCACATATGGCTCAATAGTCTGGTGGCCCAGGACAGACCTGAGCACAGCCCAAAAAGACCTTGAAAAACTGCAGCGGTACGCCTGTGTAGCAATCACTAGCTGCATGAGAACTACACCCACCGCTGCCCTACAGGCAATGTTGGGGCTGCCCCCCCTACACCTCATCGTGCGGGAGGAGGCGGCCCTGGCTGCCTTCAGGCTCAACACAGCAGGAACCCTAGGCAAAGACTCTAGAGTCAAGCATACACGCATTAAGGAAGATGCGATCAAACGACAACCAATGATGGCATCATCCTGCGATAAAACCCCGAAACTGCACTGCTTTCAGAAGCACTATAACGTGGCACTGACAGAAGAACAGAATGATCGTTCAGGCCCGGAAGAGCTAAGAGTCTATACAGACGGATCAAAGACTGACTCCGGAACCGGAGTCGGAGTCTTCTCACACGACCTTAACATAAACATATCCAGCCCGCTGGGAATGTTCAACACCGTCTACCAGGCGGAATGTGTGGGCATTATACAAGCGGCTTACGCGATAGAAGCCAGGAGAGTCACAGACACCCACATACGGATACTCTCCGATAGTGCTTCAGTTCTCCAATCCCTAGGGAAAAAATACATAACATCGAGTTTAATACTAGAATGTCACAATGCACTTGAACGAGTAACAGTTTCTCACCGCAACACTGTGACACTGCAATGGATAAAAGGACATAGCGGATCACTAGGCAACGATGCTGCTGACGAACTAGCTAGGAGGGCATCCAGCGCATCAGTCTATGGACCCGAACCCATCGTGCCCATCCCATTTAACCAGATACGCAGGTGGCTTCAGGACTACACACACACACAAGCAGAGAGCTGGTGGACCTCGACACCAGGCTGCAGGCAATCTAGGGAAGCAATGCCATCTTTGAATGGCAAGCTAAGCAGACGTCTGTTACGCCTGGACAGAAAGGACCTGCGTCTGGTGACTGGGACCATCACGGGACACTGCCCGCTAAACAAACACTTCCACACAATAGGCTTAACGGACAGCCCCCTGTGCAGGGCCTGCATGGAGGCTGATGAAACAGTCGCGCATGTGCTTTTCGAATGTACAGGCGTAGCCCAGATTAGAACAGAAACCCTCGGGGCACCCAAATCTTACACGGATGTTCTCAACAAACCAGGAGTTATAGCTAACTTCTGGAGGGAGGTGGGCTGGTTGGAATAACCACTGACGGCCGCCATGGCTCACGCACAATGGTCCACTTAAAGGACTAAGTGCGGAAACCAAACCGTATAACATAGAACATAGAACATAGAACCCACCCGTGTTCCTTCAGTAGCCCGTATGCCAGGGGCTGCGGTGTCTCTTTCGAACAAACCCGCACCCCTGGCAGGCATCGGCCCTTGCGGGCCCCATCATTTTTTGTGCTGACATCTCTTTGAGGCGCGCGTGGAACACAACGCGCCGTCGACTTGGGCTTGGTCCTTACCGGACAGCGAGCTACCCATTACTCGCCATCCGCAAGCCCATGCCTACGGTGGCCGGAAATCGGCCTAGGATTCCCGACGCCCAGGGCGTCTCCGTATCCTGCGGTGGCTGGGGTCGCGAGGGCGCATATGCTGCCTCTCCCTCACGTGCGCCGCCTCCCTCTTCGCGAGCATTACTGCTTCGCTGAAGGAGGTGACGGCTCCCCATGCCCTCTCGTTCCGTACCATGGCCTGGACCAGGGCCGGACGCGAGAGATCGCCGCCGCCGATCGCCTCCACGAGGACACGGCGGTGCTCCGCCCAAGCCGGGCAGACCGCCACCGTGTGCTCCACCGTGTCCTCAGGGCGATCTTCGCAGTGGAAACACCCGGGCGTTTCATCCCGCCCTATCCGAAACAGGAACCTCCCGAAACAACCGTGTCCGGTGAGGACCTGCGTCAGGCGGAAGGTGAGGACCCCATGCCGCCTCTCAAACCACTCCTCAAAGAGGGGACTTACCGCCGCAATCGTGGCGTGCCCAGCACTGGGTTGCGACAATCGCTCTCTCCATGTCACCATGAGATCCCGCCGGAGCTCTGTCCGCTGTGCCGCGATTTCCCGCGGCAGTGGAGTTACGCCCCGGCGTTTGGCCTCCTCGCGCCACTCCCATATTTGCGCGAGGACCTTTGCCTCCAGATCCCATGGCGGTAATCCGGCAAGGAGGCCCGCCGCCTCGCCGGAGATCGTGCAGTATCCTCGGATCATCCATATGGCCATGACCCTATGGGACGCCCTCAACCTGCGAGCTGATTGGCGCCTCACTGTAGGCGCCCACACCGGCGCCCGTATAGGGCCATGAACCGCACGATCCCCGCGTAGAGCCTCCGGCAGGAAGCGTTTGGCCCCCCTAGATTGGGCAAGAGCCGCTTCAACGCAGCCCCGGCCCGCTCCAGTCTGGGAGCCAAACGGCGGAAATGCTCCGCGAAGTTCCACCGGCTGTCGAGGACGAGTCCCAAGTACTTCATCGTCGACTCGACGCCGATGTGAACCCCTCCCACCGTTATCTGGGAACCCGTCGGTGGCGCATTCCGAGGACCATGAAACCACATGGCCTCGGACTTGTGCAAGGCCACCTCGAGTCCCAGTTGCCGGATCCTATCGGCGATTGTCGCAACCCCGTGTGTCGCTAAGTCGGCCGCCGCCTGGTACGACCTCTCTTGCGCCAGGACCAGCGTGTCGTCAGCGTAACAAACTACAATGACGCAGTCAGGGAGGTCGGCGCGCAGCACCCAGTCGTATCCGATGTCCCACAGATGCGGCCCCAGGACCGATCCCTGTGGGACACCGCACGACATCTCTCGCCGGTTCCACTCTCCGAGGTGACCGGGGTAAATGACGGCCTTGTCCGTCAAATAGGCCTCGACCACACGACAGAGGTAGGTCGGCATCCGGTGATACCAGAGTGCCTCCCTGATGCAACTCCAGGGCAGGGTGTTGAAGGCATTGGCGATGTCCAGAGACACCGCCAAGACGACCCCACCCCGGGCCACAGCATCCCCCGTCGTGAGGGCTCGCACGCGCATGATGGCGTCCATCGTAAAGCGCCCCCTGCGGAAACCAAACTGGCTCTCCGCCAAATCCGGCCCCACCCGCACCAGCCGCCCGACGAGGCTGTCTGCAATTACTCTTTCAAAGAGCTTGCCCACCTCGTCGAGCAGCACGATGGGCCGGATGCAGCAGCCTTTAGGTTTATTTATTTTATTATTTATGTACACACAGTAGAATACATAGGGATACGATATTATTACAATTGAGTTCAAAGTTACTACTTATTTCTTAAGAAATTTCTTCCAGCAGACCTGGGAAAGTAGAAATGAAAAAGAAATGTAGACAATAGTGAGAAGAAGAAGAGAAGATATGAATATTGTGAAGTCTTAAACTAAAATATACCTACACATAGAATGCAAGAAAATAATATATACTTAGATAAATACATACTTAATGCTAAAATATAGACAAATACGATTACAAATACATATGTATATAAATACTCAGAGTTGAGAGGAAAGGTAATGCTCTTTTACACGAAATTTGAACACAGAAATAGTGTTTATATCACAAATGCTAGGCGGAAGTGCGTTCCACAATCTTACAGCATGGATAGAGAAGAAATAAGAATAGTAACTTGTTTTATGAGGATGGGATTTAAGGAGGGATCTAAGGTGCGATCTATACAGTCCGTCGCTAGGGGGAGGGACAGAAAAACGCTCATACAGGCAGAAAGGATAAGACGGGTTGTGTAAAATGTTGAAGAGGAGGCATAAAATCTGAGTGTTCCTGCGAAGGCAGATTGGGAGCCACTTGAGTTCCTTGCGAAAGGTGAGAAACATGGTCATACTTCCGAAGACCGAAAACAAAACGAATGCACAGGTTTTGCAAGTGCTCAAGCTTATTTAATAGCTCTTTTGTAGCATCCATTTATTTAACAGTCTTTATAATTTCTTTAACCGCTTTAGAGTTCTTCCAAGACAAGTGCTAAGCTATCTTCTGTCCAGTTGATGTTGCGTGGCACCACGCCTGGTTTTCGCTTATATTTGCGAGGCATTTTGCTTATCTAGAATAAATATATAAACAGTTAAGTAGATATTTATTTTATTTACAACAAGTTAGAGTCACAGTAAATTCGAAAAAACGACAAAAACGTCTTTGCTTGTTAAACTTGACTGAAACAAAAAAAAAACCACAAAAATATTCAATAGAAATTACTTCACAACATAATTATAACGCCCGTCAAACTTTCGCCGCGGAAGATTTTTGCTCACATGGACAAGGGTCGTTCGTCATGGACGTAATACGTGAGCCTATTTCGATGGCTTACCAGGCACTGATGCCTACGGGGGTCACTACTTATTGTAGAAAAGCGCCAACACAACTTATATTTCTAACATAGTGTATTAAAAACCGGGGCATGTATCTGTCCGAGGCAACTATCCAGCTTTTACCTCTCGTTGTTGGTGACGTGAAACGTTGTTTTAAAACTTGTTATATTTTACTTTATGCTGACGATATGAAAATTCATAAAACTATCCGAAACATAGCTATAGAATAGAATAGAATATTTATTTATTAGAGTAACCAAGACTCAACAAGCTTATTAGTATAACTTACGACTATGTTAGTAAACACAGACTATACACAAAACAACACAAGAAATAACGGTTGGTCACCGTTGCGACATCCCGTGAGAGACGGCACAACAGCGACCCACGTATAGACAGTCCAGGCGACTCGCAACCATGCTCAAGATACTATTGGAGCTGCCCCTCACCCTGCGCACCAGGGAAGCGCACCTTTTACGCATTGTTGCGTAAAAGCAATCTACATGCGCATCTGCGAACATCCCTGACGCACTACAGAAACGGGGCAGCCCCACCAGCATCCTAAATGCATTGTTATATTGAACGCGGAGAGCGCTGTACGATCTTTGCGAACATCTAGCCCACAGGCTGCATGTATAAAAAGCAGTACAGTAGGCTCGAAAGAGCGTGATTTTAACAGGAAGTGAGCAACGTGCAAATCTGCGAGCCAGCATGTTCGCTCTAACCGACAACGCCCTCCGCTCCCGCTCAATGTCATCATCGTCCTTGAGGTCGGGAGTCAATATGTGACCAAGATACTTAAACCTGTAGACTCTTTGCAAAGATTTACCATAGAGAAATACAGGCGGTACTGCATCAGGACTTTTACCCCCAGCCTCAAAGACCATGACCTCCGTCTTCTTATTATTGTATACCAGTCCATGAACTTTGGCATACGCCTCACATTGAGCAACCAATTTTCTCAGGCCGCAGACTGACGCGCTCAGCAGTACCATGTCGTCTGCATAACTGATATTATTTACGCAGGTACCGTCTATGTAACATCCGAGCCTGGTACTGCTGAGCTCGCCAATCAACTCGTTCACATAAAGGCTGAAAAGCGTTGGTGAGCTCAATCCACCCTGCCTCACCCCACACTCCAACCCGTAAGGACGAGAAAACGCCCCAGCCCAACGTACAGTGTTGATCTGGTTTCCATACCAAAACTTTAAAATGTTAACAAGTTCTGTGGGTAAGTTTACCCGCTCTAATTTACTCCACAACACATCATAGGAAACCAGATCAAATGCCTTTGATAAGTCCAAGAAGCAAGCATAAATAGGCGTCCCTCGGCTCGCATAGTACGTCACAGCATGCTTAAGACACAACACCGCACTCTCTGTTGATAACCCAGCTCTAAATCCGAACTGGTTATCGTGAATAGTAGTACAACTACTTAATTGTGTATTAAGCATGCTGTCAAATACCTTTGAAATTATGGTAGCTAATGAAATGGGCCTATAGTTACCGCTGTCGGCGAGGTCACCAGTTTTGTTTTTAGCAATTGGCACTACCACTGTTCGCATCATCTCACCGGGTAGGTAACTATGACTCACACAAAAGCTATACAACATAGCAAGCGTCCTGGGTAAGTGAGGGCCAGAATATCGTAGGTGCTCGATGCTGAGCCCGTCATGACCGGGTGATTTACCCCTTGACATACTTCTAATAGTCCGAGCTATCTCCGGGGATTTGAATTTTACCCCTATTTCCATGCCGGGCACAACATCGACCACCGACCGTGAGGGTCCCAGAGGAGATTTTACAAAAAAAGCTTCTTTAAAAAGATTTGCGATATCCTGTGGCTCACTCACGCCACCGATGCTCACTGGGACTGGGATGCTATTAAGCACCTGTTGCAAGCTGATTTGAATACGTTTTGAAAACGTGATAATTTGAGTCTCTCAGTTCGAAAGGTAATTAGTCCATGTATTCACTATTTAAATCACAACAGAAACAGACTATCAATACGCGGTGATGGTGTGTCAATCTGCTAAATTATACATTACCCTTACCGTGGTGGGTCGTCCACCCTGATGCCACAGAGGCATCAAAGGACCTCTCTCCAGGCTTTACTTTTCCTCCAATGTCTGTGTCTGCTCCCTGGTCCTGTCAGCAGCACATCGCCGCGGCGTAATTTTAAACTTAAACTCAAAGCATTTATTTAAATTAAACCAATTACAGGCACTTTTGAATTGTCGAAAAATCATCATAGTGTTTTACACACGTATTATGAATATTATGATACACACACAACATTTCGTAAGTACGGCGAGCCCAATACTCATTGCTTATTGGTTTGGTGAGACGCGAACTCGAAGAATATACATAATAGGGTATTTTACCCTTTAAGAGAAAAAATCTAAAAATATATTATTGAGCTTAGGCAAAATGCAGTCGTTAGTTTTATTTCATGAAATAATAAAATTAATTTTAAAATTCAATTCGAAGGTATCAGTTTTTTAACCTGTTTTTGAACACTTAAATAGTAGCCGCCATGTTATTACGCAATACGGCGTGTCAATTGAACAACTTTGTACTTTTGTTATTTTCGTAACCAAAGTAATTTTTGTTTAAATAATATTTTGCATTCAGGAACAGCACACTAACTATAAGTAGAATACTATCTCATTTTTTTTATTGTTGCTGGTAAACTAATAATGAAAGAGAGTCAGAGCCTTCTTTATCTTACTTCTTAGAGTTTCTATATCTTCTGCCGCTATAATTCCATTCATATCATCAGCAAAAAGAACAAAGTAATTATATAGGTTCTGTATCCGACCCTCTTAGGTACTTACCCGCCAAGTTGATGAGAACGATGGTTGTACCAATATTAAAAACTAGCTTTTGTCAGCGGCTACGCCCGCGCGGAACTTTTATCCCCTAGGGGTTGAATTTCGAAAAATCCTTCCTTATTCCTTGTCTACATTATAAAGGGAACCTCAGTGCAAAATTGCAGCTTTTTAGGTCCAAGGGTTTGGGCTGGGCGTTGATGAGTCAGTCAGTCAGTCAGGACTTTCCTTTTTATTTATATAGATGAAACTGGTGACGTCAGTGACAAGACTAATTACTGACCGATCTCATTAGCGGCCATTACGGCTAAAGTACTTGGCGGTATGTTTGAGAGACAACTTAGTAAACATCTTAATGTTGTACACGACGCTCAGTTCAGCTTTAAGTCACAGTTATCGACAGACTGTGCTGTTTTTCCTCAAGCATATTGTTAGGTACTATACGGAGAGAAGTACACCTGTGTTTGCAGCGTTTCTAAACCTTTCCAAGACATTTGACCTGATTAGGTATGACATATTGTAGTGTAAGTTGCACGAAGCGGGAGTGCCTGAAGCCATAACAAATATGTTTCAGTATTGGTAAAATCTTTCGGCTGAAATGATGATCGGTAATGCCACCAAATTAATCATATTAGATGGACCAACGAGTATATCTGAGGAGTACAGGTTGGAATGCGGTGTAAGACAGGGCGGACTGACCTTGCCAGTGCTTTTCAACCCGTACATACCAGCTGATTGTTGAGCTCTACAGCGCACATGTTGGTTGTTCTATTGACGGTATGTGTGTTAATAGTATTAGTTATGCTGACGACATGGTCGTGCTGAGTCCGTCAATCAGCGCTCTCAGGAAAATTATAGAGAAGCGCATGGGCTTGTGTATAACGTACAGGAAAACAAAAAATTGTGTTTAGGGGAAAGCGTAGAAAACCAGCACATTTCCTATCGGTTATGTAAAAAGGTGTGGCTTTGGAAAGTGTGCAAATTTTGTTTCAAGTACTTGGGGCATATAGTTACTGAGGAATTGAAAGATGATGCTGACATGGAGAGAGAACGGAGGGCGTTGGCTGTCCGATGCAATGTGTTGGCCTGCAGGTTTGCACGGAGTACACCAGAAGTGACAGTTACTCTTTGCCAATCTTTGTACACGTGCTCTCTGTGAGTTCGATATACGCAGAGGGCGTACAGCACCCTTCCAGTTCGGTATAATAATGCCTTCAGAATATTGTTGGGGCTTTCACGTAAATGCAGTGCATCAGGGATGTTTGCCGAAGCTCATACGAACGGTTTCTATACCATCCTGCGTAAAAAGATTGCGTCTATGATGCGCTGTGTGCGTGGGAGCGTCAATGGCATTCTGAAAATAATCAGTGGTAAGCCCTTTGCACCATTATGGCGCACTGGGTACATATACATGTGCACGTACCCGGTGCGTCAGGTGAGTGCAACAGATAAATGAATCAAGTTTTTATATTACCTTTGTTTTTACTAACATAGCTTATATGGTGGGTTGCATAACTAACACCATATGGATGAAGGTCTAAATTAAAGTATTTTTATTTTATTTTATTACAGACCAATGAGGGGCTTTTCTTGATGAATTCCTTCTTTAAGAAACAGCCTCAAAGGAAGTGGAAGTGGCAAAGCCCCGACACTATGGCGAAAAATGAGATAGACTTCATCATAACTGATAGAAAGCATATATTCAGAGATGTCTCGGTGATCAACAGGTTCAATACCGGCAGTGATCTCAGACTTGTTCGAGACTCTCTGAATATCAATTTCAAGCTCGAGCGAACTCGTTTGATAAAGTCTAGGCTCCATCCAAATATGCTCCAAACTATGTTAGGATCTGAAGCGTTCCAGTCAGACCTGGAGAACCGATTCGCTGCCGTGGAAACCACAAATGACGTTGATCAGGCACTCGACCAAATGATAGAAACCCTCAGGGAGGAAGGTATGCGATTCTGCAAAATGCGACGTACGGGCAAGAAGTCCAAACTTTCGGAAGAGTCTCTGGAGCTTATGACGGAACGACGTGAAAACCCACCTGTCACTTCGTCAGAACAACGAGCACTCAACAATGATATTAGGACGTTGGTACGACGCGACCTCCGACGCTCCAAAACACGCCTTATAGAGGAAGCGATTGAGAAAAATCGGGTGTCGAAAATGTTCGTCCAATCACGTGGGAGGAGCCACCTGACGAAGTTGACCAAATCTAGTGTGGATATCGTCTTTTCGAAGCTGGAGTACCTTTCGGAAGTTGAAAACTTCTACAGCCAACTATACGCATCGCATGCATCTCAACCTGATCCCGAAAATGAGAATTCCAAAGCCACCTTACCCCACCACTTCACGGAAGACCTGAGAGAAGTCAGCCAGGACGAAATCGAGGCGGCTCTTAAACAGCTTAAAAACGGAAAAACCCCAGGTGAGGATGGGATTACGACAGAGCTCCTGAAAGCGGTAGGAAGTCTTGTACTGAAAGAGCTTCAGTATCTATTTAATTCTGTCCTGTTCTTTGGGAGAGCTCCAGAAGCGTGGCAAAGGAGCGTGGTCGTACTTTTCTTTAAAAAGGATAAAACCCTTTTAAAGAACTACAGACCCATTTCGCTTCTAAGCCACGTATATAAGCTGTTTTCAATAGTCGTCACGAATCGTCTAGCGCGGAGACTCGACGAGTTTCAGCCACCGGAGCAGGCCGGGTTTCGAAAAGAATACAGCACCATAGACCACATTCACACAGTGCGGCAAATTATACAGAAGTCCCAAGAGTATAGTCGGCCGCTGTGTCTAGCGTTTGTGGACTATGAAAAGGCTTTTGACTATATCGAGACCTGGTCTGTTTTGGAGTCTCTGCAGCGATGCCAAGTCGACTGGCGATATAACCAAGTACTGAGATGTCTTTATGAAAACGCGACAATGACCGTCCAAACTCAGGACCAGCGAACTGAACATATCCCCCTGCGCCGAGGAGTGAGACAAGGTGCCGTTATTTCCCCAAAATTGTTCTCCAACGCATTGGAGGATGTGTTCAAAACGCTAAACTGGGAAGGACACGGTATTAATATCAACGGCGAGTACATCTCACACTTGAGATTTGCAGATGACACCGTCATACTGGCTGAATCGCTGCAGGACTTGCAGCAGATGTTGAACGACCTAGTTGACTCTTTTTTCTGTACGCATTGGTCTCCGGGTGAACTTGGACAAAACTCACGTTATGTTCAACGAACACGTTACTCCGGGACCGATTGCTGTCAATGGCGGTGCTCTCAAGGTTGTTCGAGATTACGTTTACCTCGGGCAACCTCTGCAGTTTGGTAAGAACAACTTTGAGAAAGAGGCTAACAGAAGAATCCAGCCGGATTGGGCAGCATTTGGCACTTCGTCGAGTCTTCTCGTCGCGTATTCCACAGAGCCTGAAGACTAAAGTCTTCAACCAGTGTGTCCTACCTGTTATGACCTACGGAGCTGAAACGTGGACACTCACTGTACGGCTGGTCCATCAATTCAAAGTCGCTCAGCGAGCTATGGAACGAGCTATGCTCGGAGTTTCTCTGAAAGATAGAATCCGGAATGAGGTGATCCGGCAGAGAACCAAAGTTGCCTACATAGCTCACACAATTAGCAAGCTGAAGTGGCAATGGGCCCGCTACATTAGCCGTAGAACCGATGACCGTTGGGGTAGACGTGTTCTTGAGTGGAGACAGCGAATCGGCAAACGTAAGGTAGGACGCCCTCGGGCTAGGTGGAGTGACGATCTTCGCAGGGTTATTGGTAGCTACTGGATGAGAGTTGCCGAGAATCGAGCTGAATGGCGTGCAATTGGAGAGGCCTATGCCCAGCAGTGGACTGCTATAGGCTGATGATAATGATGATGAACAGACTAATACCTACTTAATTTTTTTTAGCATGGTAGTCGTGCAAATTAATATTACCAGATTTGACGATACATTGAGTATTTTGACAATTCAAAAGTGCCTGTAAATGGTTTAATTGAAATAAATGCTTTGAGTTTGAATTTGAGTAAGTATGGCCAAAAGTGCATGACGTGTTCACGTCGCGTCGTCTATGTATGTGTCTATATGTGACCCGTCCAGTTACCCCCCCGAGTGGGTTCCCGCATTATCGTTGCGGGGGGGGGGGCTCGGTACCCGTGGTCTCCCAGCCACGGTGAAGCGAAGACGAACCCAAAGGTGGCGCCGCTCGTCAGGGCTATTGCCTTCAAGCCGAGGACGAAGCGGCCAAAAAGTAGGTCGGGGTGAGGTGCACTGCAACTGAGGTGGGCAGCGATGTCGAATGGGAGGCATCGCGGCTGAGGGTTACGGGCTACGGCAGAGGAGGAGTGCCGGTGCTTCTGAGCAGCGCTCTTCCCTTCCGTGGCCTGGACGGGGCCACCACCGTTTGATGGCGAACGCGGTGGGGCCGCAGGGGAAGAGGAGTGTCGGTATAACGTTGGCCGCTCTCCCTATAACCTGCGACCGAAAAGGTGTTGGCCGGGACGACGCGTTGTGTTCCACGCACGCCGTCAGAGATGTCAGCGCCAATGGCTGCCAGGGGTGTGGGTTGTTTGAAAGAGACACCGTCGCCCCTGGCACACAGGCAACTGAGGGAACACGGGTTGGTTTTAGTCAGTAAAAGTCTGACACGCCCTCCTGCTCTCTACCCAGAGCCGGAGAATTCATTTGATGATTTCCCACACTCCAAAAAAATTAAAAAAAAACCGTCCAGTTAGGAATCTCGGTGAGTTGTCATTATGTACCTATTATCCTCATTATAGTACATTACATATAAAAAAAAAACAGAGGAAGAAGTATAAAGCTTCAATGTTCTGGGCAGTGTCCAAGTTCTCTGATAGGAAACTTCCACACTCTGATTGAACCTCAGATTAAAAAGGCAGTTGGTTTGGTAGTATCTACATAAGAAATATAATTATGAGCTATGTTATGATTATGACGAGATATGTAGGTAGGATGAGGATTTTCGCAGATTTTGTCGCAATGCAGAAAGCATTTATGGGAGATTGCCGGATAAGGCATCGCGCAGGAAGGAGAGGAAAGCTATAAGGGAGACCTTTTCCCAGCATTGGGAAATACAGTAAGTAAATGTTGAGACAGCAGTGATGGCTCAAAGGTAAACGCCCGCATCTTACGAGTCATCAAAGGTAGTAACTTTGATTCTAAACTTTATTTTATGCAAATAATTTAATTACTAGGTACTGCTCTCCAAACGGTGAAGTAAAAAATCGTGAGGAAACCGGTAGATATGTCCAGAACCAAAGATTTGAAGACATGTGACCTCTAGTAACCCGCACTGGGCCCGCATGGTGGACTGCGACGTACTACTGACTCTCACCGAGAAGAAGCCTGTGTCCCAGCAGTGGGCACTTTATAGGTTGATTGTGTAAGTAAATCGTGCGTAAATCTTTTTGAATAAAACACATTTACCCAGCAAGTTGATCGTGTAAGTGCGCAGGAGCGAGCGAGCAAGTCACCTGGTGGTACTTGTGGCGTCTCAGACCGCGCGCGCCGCCCTCGGCTCTATTGGATTGCCCAAGCGCGCGGCGGCTCCTGCGCTCGCAACGGTCATTACGTTATTTAAAAAAAAAACATAATTTCCTTCTCTTTGTTTTGCTGCGGCTGACCCGCCTTGCCAATAAACTTTTTTGTTCATAAACTTAATTAACTGTTGACGATACCGACTACCGACACAACATGGAAACATAATTTATGAGTTGCGTTACGGATAATCGTCGCAAGTAGGTCCTTTCCCATGTGACAAAGTAGTATTCAGCCTGTCGGCGTCGGCGCAGCTCTCAGTATTGTTTTTTTTTTTTTTTTTTTTTTGGGAAATCATCAAATAACTTCTGCTCTGGGTGGAGCAGGAGGGCGTGTCAGACTTTTACTGACTAAAACCCACCCATGTCCTCTCAGTAGCCTGTATGCCAGGGGTGGCGGTATATCTTTCGAACGAACCCGCACCCCTGGCAGGCATTGGCCCTTGCGGGCCCCATCACGTTTGTGCTGACATCTCTTTGAGGCGCGCGTGGAACACAACGCGCCGTCGGTCGACCTGGACTTGGTCCTTACCGGACAGCGAGCTACCCATTACTTGCCGTCCGCAAGCCCACGCCTACGGTGGGCGGAAATCAGCCTGGGACTCCCAACGTCCAGGGCGTCTCCTGCAGCGGTCAGGGCCGTAAGGGCGCATATGCTGCCTCTCCCTCATGTGCGCCGCCTCCCTCTTCGCGAGCATTACTGCTACGCTGAAGGACGGCTACCCATGCATTCTCGCTCCGTACGCGAAACGACGCGAAAGATCGCCGCCGCCGATCGCCTCCACGAGGACACGGCGGTGCTTCGCCCAAACCGGGCAGACCGCCACCGTGTGCTCCACAGTGTCCTCAGGGCGATCTTCGCAGTGGAAACACCCGGTCATTTCCTCCCGCCTTATTCGAAACAGCTCTCAGTTATGTTCACGTTAATAAGCTTACACTAAACATTATAATCATTTAAACTCACTTTGAACAACATTGACCTCACAAAAGTCAGCGATTACCAAGAACAATCAAATTAGCGAGCTTGTAATCTCATCAGATGCAATTGAGGCAGCAGTTGTGCTGCATTAACTGCGCACTAAGCGGCGGCGAGCATTCGCGAGCGAAACGAGCGAGCAATATTATACCGACGCGATACATATCGAGCGAATGCTACCGGCGCGGCAGCGACGCGACGCCGCGCGAACACGAAACGTTGCTTCAGTCGAACTGTGGACTGAGCACTTACGACCTTCTGCCGAGGAGCTACAGAAATAATTTAATTCGAACACAGCCCGTTAATCTGGCGGATCACGGAGAAATGCGCCGGCGCGCGGCGCTCGCCGCAACGAAATTTATTGTTTATGAAATTGTTTTTGCATGTTCCAGATTAGCCCAGTTTAATGTAACATTGTGTGGCAAACGTACGCCAACTACATTTTAAACGACTGCTGATATTATGTCGTAAGCAGATAGCTTCGTGGACATTAACTGAATCGTAGATCACTACGAGATCTGTGAAACGGAAGCAGACGCGAAACAACCAAACGAAACAAATACCTAAAAATTTACTACGAGCAATCGTTCTGTTAAATTTAAGTATGGCCTACCTACTCAAGTTATTGTCTCGCGAAACGTTTAATTTTTATTTTTCCTTCTTAATATTTATTAAAACTCATAATAATATTTGCTCACAGTCCCACAGTGAATAAACTACAATGATTACTTGCAGACGACAGATATGTACGATAGCGCGATGTATGTGAACAAAACGCAAAACAAATGAGAGATGAGTGTGTGACGAGTCTACGGCCGCTATTACTTGAGGTAAACAAGTCATGGACAAAAGTCTAAATAAGCGCCGCGGCCCATCTCAAAGAGAGGACGCAAATATACGAGCACGTACGGTTCAATTACGTGAAGCGCTATAAAAATATTTTTTATTTTATCGTGTACGATTTGCATGAGCCACGGCGAGGCGACGGTGCGGCAGCAGCGCGGTGGCGGTGCGGCGGCGTGGCGCCAGCGCGGGCGGCGCGCGGCGGCTAGATGTGCAGTGATAACCACCGCGACGTGACTCGTTCGCTACACTACACGCGTACACTAACTCACCTCACTGTACCGTAGTCTGCAGTGCTGCCTCCACGAGCAGCGACGTAACTGATGAAACACAGGTGATGGGCGGAACACAGACAGTTGAGTGTGCCTGGTTCAAGGTTGCGTGTGTAAATAGTTGCTACAATAGAGTCAGTCATCAAGTCAAGAAAGAAGAGAAGGCTTCTTTCTTGACTTGAAGGCTTGACCTTCATTGACCTCGATGGGTGACAATGCTATAAAATAAGATAGATTCAAATTCAGCATGTTCACTTGTCCCAGGAGTATCTACCTACCCCTGCGTGCGTAGCACGACCACCGTAGAAATTAAAGAAACCAAAGACAAAATGACAGGCTGTAGTGATGATTATCCACCGCGCGATGTCAAAAATTAAGAAAAGAAATATCACTTCATAATAGGGTAAATATAGAAGTAGTCATGCTACGAGTGCTGGATATACTTATAGCCTATAGGTAGGTCAGAACAGTTTTGCATAGATAATATGGATAGACGGTTTCCAACGAACTAGGTAGGTATTCAAAGAGCTCCACTCCAACCAAACAAACCCTGATATTTTCTCATGTCACGGCGACAGTTCTACAGAAAAATAGCTTCCAAATTCACATGAATTAGACAAAGGAAAAACCAACGCGAGTCGTCAAAGCACGCACAAGCCTGTCTGTCAATCATCACAGACTATGGGACCGATCACTTGACGCATAGCGTCATAGCCTCCATTCTAATTCCAGCGACGCATCGTTCTCCGGCAGCAGCTCGGTGCGCGTTCCTACTGTTCCTAGACGGCCTACTGTTTGTCTTGTGCAGTGATTCGTTGACGCACACTCACACACGCGCCTGTGCTATCTACCTGCTAGTATCGTACTGTATCACTTCTTATTACTACCAACAGATTTGCCAGATTATGTCGTCAACATTAATTTTTTGTCACTTAAATTATTCTCGAAAGTCGTAAGTAAGCAAATGGAGTGAGTTAAGGTGTCTGACTGTCTGGGTGCAATATTACATTGACGGAAGTTTGTCGTGAAGCTATTAAAGTGACAATAGGAATCAAAATATGACTAGGCCGTTTTCGTGTCAGTAAAGTAGGTACCTAGTTTGAAACCTTTCCAGTTTATTTAACTACAAATACAGTGGTTACTGCGTTGCATTGCGTTTGATATTATCTCACAAAAGCCTTCGTACTCCACAGTACTAAAGCAACACAACAACGAGCTGGCATACTACGGTGTACACAAATGTAGAGTTAGTCTTGCTCAGTGACAATTTCATTGCATTGACTGGTTTTTACTGAAATAACCTCTTCTTGTTAATCAAATTAGCCGATAATATGAAATTCAACGTAGGCGCGAATCATAAGAGTGAGCAAGTTTTCAAAAAAAAAACTATTATAGAGCGTTGCGAGTAAAACGTATATGAAATGTAAGAAAATCGTACGGTACTGATTGAAACAGAAGAAATGACGAACTGGACCAAATATAAAGCCCTATAGAACCTTGTCATAAGAATCGTCGTGACATCAATAGTAGGTAAACGTAATTCATCGGTAATTCGTACATAAGTAGGTAGCTATTAGTATAATTCACATTGTATCTCACCCTAATATACACACCCAGTGACATTAAATCGAATATTTTTTATTTATTTTGTATTGTATTGTAAAACTAGCTGACCCGACAGACGTTGTCCTGTCTTAACTATGCATATTGAATTGCATTTTACACGCAAGTTTCTTAATTTTATCTTTCATAAGAACCTTCTCCTGAATTAGCAAAATTTGTCCAGCTGTGCACGTGTGATGCCGTGACCAAGAGACATCGGGATTCATTTTTATTTACAGGAAAAGTTTTTATTCAGTGCGCAAACTTTAACGATGTATTCAGCACATTCTAGACGCCCCAGCGCAGAAATTTTTCGTCAGCTTAAAAAAAAAATCTGCAGTTCCATAGAAAAATGCAATACCTACGCGGTTAAAATGTATGGAACAGCAGATTTTTTTTTGTAGAACCGACGAAAAATTTCTGTGCTGGGAGTCTACAATGATACTCAAACTCAAACTCAAAGCATTTATTTCAAATAAACCAATTACAGGCACTTTTGAATTGTCAAGGACGGTGAGTTAGAAAGATGAAGCTAGTTGCGCATTCCAAAGCGTAGGTACCTATGGAGAAGAACGGGCAAGAAACTCCATGGACACTCTTTTAAAATCAAGATTTTGTTACAAAAAGTTGGTTACATCATTATGTTGAAATTATCAATGTGAGAACGATGTAAAAAGTGCACATTAAAAGCGTCCGTAATTAAAATAAAATAACAATTAAAATAAGCCGTGGGAGCTAAGAGATGACCAGTCCCTACTGGCGGCGCCCGTTCACGGACATGACGTATGCATCAGCACCATTCAGCTCAACCATTTTGAAGGGAACTTAATGATCCAACACACACGCCACCACCAGCGAGACATTTGAGTGAGCATGACATACTCTCAGCTGCCAGGGCTCATTCAAGTCAATGAAAGACGTACCCTGTAAATGTTTGCTTTATAGTAGGAACATAGTGCTCACACATATGCTATGCAATTATACAATACAAAAAATTGAATTTATACAATGCAAAGATATCTAGCTTTTACAGTCTTCAGCAGCTCCAACAATGTTTTCAATGTTATCCAATTTAGTTTAAGCTACCTTGTGGAGCAGGACAAGCAGCGTTTAGCCAAGCATTTTTGTCAGCGATGTAATCCCCCAACTTATAATAAGCATGGCTGCATAGTGTGCGTTTTATACAAGATTTAAATTTCGATTCATTCAGTTCGAGTATGTGGGGAGGTATTTTATTGTAACATTTTAAACAGTACCCCATGAAGGATGAGTCTACTTTAGCCAGTCTGAAGCCTGGTTGAACCAATTGGTGCCTATTTCTCGTTCTAATGGTGTGTCTTTCACCTCGTTTACTGAAAAGATTTAAGTTTTTCCTAACGTACATGATGTTCTCATAGATATATTGACAAGGTACCGTCATGATATTAATTAATAACTTTGAACAGTTCCCTTAGAGAATCCCGCGTACGGAGGCCATATATTGCTCTAATGGCTCTTTTCTGCAGAATAAAAATAGACTCGATATCTGCAGCCCGTCCCCATAGTAAAATACCGTATGACATGATACTATGAAAGTAACTGAAATAGACAAGCCTCGCGGTTTCTACATTAGTGAATTGGCAGATTTTTCTTACAGCATATGCTGCTGAACTTAGCCGTCCTGCAAGAGCTGTTAAATGAGGACTCCACTGTAGTTTTGAGTCGAGCGTGATCCCTAGGAAAACAGTTTTATCGACGAATTCTAGTTTCTCTTTATTCAATACTACGTCACAATCAGTACTTTTAACATTTGGTAAAGCAAATCTTATGCATTTAGTTTTTTTCCCATTTAACACTAAATTATTAGCAGTGAACCAATTATGTACCAGCAGTAGGGCATTATTTACGTCATCAAGATTTGATGCACGTCTATTTATTTTAAAAATTAAGGATGTATCGTCAGCAAATAACACCATTTGTGGTTGGTTTTTTAATAAATGGGGTAGATCATTAATATATACTAAAAAGAGGAAAGGACCTAATATTGAGCCTTGTGGAACACCCATTTTTATTTTTAAACCATGTGAATTGACACCATTTATATGAACTTTTTGCTGTCTATCATTTAAATAAGATTTTACTAGACTGAGCGCAAGTTTACCTAGTCCGTAATGCTCAAGTTTTAAAAGCAAGGTTTCGTGATTAACGCAGTCAAATGCCTTGGAGAGGTCACAAAAAATTCCAATGGCATCCTGAGCCTCCTCCCAAGCTGCAAATATGTGTTTTAATAAGGTAACACCGGCGTCAGTCGTACAACGTCCTTTGGTGAAACCATATTGCTGATCGTGTAAGATTTTGTTGGTATTAAAATGATTAAGCATTTGATTGAGCATTATCTTTTCGAACACCTTGCTGAATACCGGCAGCACGGATACTGGTCTATAATTGTTGGCGTCTTTGCTGTCCCCAGATTTGAATAGTGGTAGAACCTTACTATATTTCATTAAATCTGGGAAGACTCCTTGATCCACACACAAATTAAATATTAAAGCCAAGTATGGTGCTATGGTCTCGATTATGGATGTACAAACTTTTATAGACATTCCCCATAGATCTTCGGACAATTTGATTTTGATTTGCCGAAAAGATTTTAAAACTATTATAGGGGTTATGTGCTTAAATTGAAATTCAACTGGACAGCTTGGAACGTTCGCTCTTAATAAATCAATTGAGACATCGGGGGACGAATTTAAAGAATCCGTCGTTTTAGATGGTATATTAGTAAAGAATTTTACAAATTCTTGAGCTACTTCTATGTTAGAGCTTATGGCACCACGCGAAGTCTCCAATGTATAATCCGTATTTCGTATTTTTTTCCTACCAGTTTCGTTATTAATTACTTTCCAAACTGTTTTTATTTTATTCTCTGCTGTTTGGATCTTGTTGCTAATGTACAAGGCTATGCTGAATTCATGGTTACAGTTTGCTGGGTTACGGTAGATTACATAACATAATTCAATTCAATCAATAACTTGACATCACATGATTGTAACTATGTATTAACTATTCCATAAATTATTTTATTCTACAGTTTTACTACCTACTCATACTACTGCAACCTGAATAAATCTAATATCTTTAAACGAGCAATTCTTGTATATATAAATACCTTTAAACGAGCAATTTTTATATATAAACTAGCTGACCTGACAGACGTTGTCCTGTCCGTCCAAAAGTCATTCATACAAAATCCCTACCCTACCTACCCTACCAATGCTACCCTACCTACCCTACACTACACTACCCTACACTACTCTACCCTACACTACTTTATCCTACCTACCCTACCACCTATGAAAAAGACAAATTTCTGAACGCACCTATAAATATTTGACAGTATACGACAAAAGACATCAAATGTTTCATAGCTAGGAACAGTATGTATTGGAAAGTTAAATTGTCGTTTTTAGTATTTTACTTTACTTATTATATAAGTTTCTCACCGTTTAAACCTTCCCTGGACAGCCACAAATATATCAAAACCAAAATTAGCCAAATCGGTCCAGCCGTTCTCGAGTTTTAGCGAGACTAACGAACAGCAATTGGTTTTTTATATATAAATACTTAGATATAATCTGAATCTCGGAAACGGCTCCAGCGATTTTCAATTTAGTATGCAGGGGGTTTCGGGGGCGATAAAACGATCTAGCTAGGTTTCATTTTTAGAAAACATCAAACAAAAAAAACCGAGCAACGCTCGCTCATCCAGATATTATGTATGACTTTATGTGTGGTATTGTATATTATTGCGACTAGAATCAATTCTATTTTAAAGTAAATGTTGACGTTCAAAATTGCCTTCCAAGTCCCTATTTAACATAAATGCTTTGACTTTTTTTGGCTTTGATTGTATATTATTTATTACTATTAATTGGACATCATAATGACTTCGAGGCATGTATTTTTTAATATTTTTATTACTAAATGATAAATGATTTATTTCTGTAAGTAGGTTTGTACAAACACTTTTACACGTCAATCATATTTTTTTAAACTAGATGAGGTCGGCATATCCTATCTGACTACTCTGAGAAGAAAGGCCGAAACAAACTCAGAGGTCGCAGTCTCTTTTAAAGTCCAGACATAATCTTGGTCAGATCATGTGAAGACCATGTGGATTGGTGTCTGAAATGGTCTTTTGAGGAAAGAACCACACAGGTTGAGTGGACCTGTCCATTCAGTGCACGCATGTATCAGTAATCATACGGCTCAACTCAGAACTTGAGGAGCTCAACGATTTGACGAACAATACCAAAAAAGGACATTTGGGTAAGCCGCATAAAGAACTCAAACTGCCAGATTAACTTTAAAAATGAACTGAGAAAGAGATGAAACACAAAAACAAAAATACCACATAGTCCTCACATTCACAATAATTAAAGCAAAAATAATATTATACTTCTCAAAATAAATATTCATGTCAAAGTGTATATAAAAATAATCAAATGTCAAAGTGTATATAATAATAATAGAATGTCAAAGAGCAAAACAAAAATAAAAACAAGATTCAGTATACAAAATTGGAGCAGGTCAATCCCAAGCTTTTTTGTCCTCAATATAATCTTTAACAGTATAAAAGGCTTTCAGGCACAACTTACGTTTAATGAATGATTTAAATTTATTGAGACTTAGATCTTGAACATGGCTTGGAAGTTTATTATAAAAGCGTATACATTGACATCTGAATGACTCACCTATTTTCTTGAGCCTTGTTGATGGTACAACAAATTTGTGTTTGTTCCTAGTATTTATACTATGGATATCACTGTTTTTTTAAACAATTTAATATTTTTATGGGCATATAAAAGATTTTCATAAATATACTGTGAAGGCACAGTCATTACATTAATCTCCTTAAATTTCTCTCTGAGAGAGTGTCTCGGAAAGAAGTGTACTGAAATGTATTGTATTGTGTTAGTTAATCATTCGTAATTATAATATTAGTTTTGTTAATTATGTCATAATTATGATAATTCGATATTCATAAACTCAACAGCAAACCAACATTGTTCTTTGCAGTGCCCTGACAGGGTTCATGTACAAAAACCGATACTAATAAGTATATTGTAAAATGTATGATGTGCATGAGAGCAAATAAATAAATAAATTCTTGTGCTGTTTTGCCCTAAGTCAGCACTAGTTGCTTAAAAGGTACGCATGTAGTGACACAGTAATACAGCGAGCTTGCGATAGTTGAGTATCCAAAACAGTTATTTATGTTCGACTGGATTTCACTGCTCAAGTACCGTCATTTCAGTGGTGGTTGGTGTCGGCGCGCGAGTACTTGCCGGTACATACGCGCACGTATGTACAGGAGCGAAGCACGTACAAACGGAGTTTTCTAACATTGTGAAGCCTCACGGAGGCACTAAAGCGTCCAGCTGCTATGTATGCAGTGAGCGCGCGCATGCCCGCGGAATCACAATCGACGCTCGCGGTAATAACTCGTCGAACGAAGCCGCGCCAGAATCAACAAGCAGCTACGCAGGCGATGACGACGACGCGCAGCGCAGTGACCGGCACCGCCCGCCGGCGCGGCGGCGCTGTGGCCTGCAGGACCTTGGGTACGAAGGCACTACACGATGGACATTACAGGCAATGTCCACATTTATACATATTGGTGATCACTGAATAGCCCAAGTAATCATTTATAAATATTAGGTCGATACCTACGTATATAAAATTGGCATTTCGTCGAACTGGCCACTTTTATTTCAAATATGGGTTTGGTTAGGAATTCATAATTATTTCAAGACTAGCTTTTGCCAGCGGCTTCGCCCGCGTAGAAGTCATAAATCATACATCGGGAACATAGTATTGGGATAAACAGTATATTATATTTCATTAGTATGAAATTTGGCACACCTATCTGTGTGCTAAATTTCATACAAATCCGTTCAGCTGTTTTTGTGTAATTGTGTGACAAACATCCAAATATCTAAATATACAAACATCTAAACATACAAACTTTCACATTTATTATTAGTATGATTAGGACGCCTATGTTCTTTGAAACACAAGTTTCAAAGAACAAAGGCGAGGAAATTGTTGATGGAATTATTAAGCGTCTACTAATATCACCGTAAAAGATGATATTGAAAGAATTTACTGAGTTTTATCAAATTAAACTTATAGCCTACAGAAGTCTGAAAAAACAGTCGAAATCAATGAAAACTGAATTGACCAGTTTATTGATGATAAAAAAATTGTCATGACTTCGTTTTCTTTTTTCTGGACGAACCTCATAACTTTTGGCTAAGATGAACTTTTCATTTTGCCATGAAATGAAAATCTTGGTCAAGTTACATGAAATGCATTGATTTACGTATTGCGTTAATATACATAGGAAATATATTTCTACATCAGAATAAAAATGTAAATATAAAAATAATTCGTTGTGCTAAAAAATACCGGTCATTTCAATAAAATCGGAATACAGTTCGGTTATGGCAACATCGCCAACAAAAAAAAAATACATGATATTTATCTGTCAACCGGCCTATTGACAAATTGGGTTGTTCCCTGTGGTCCACGATTCTATTGTTCTTCTCATCGGGTCCACGAAAAAATTATAATATAACAATGTTTTAAATGCATCTAAATGAATTCCTGATGGGTCCACGAGAAAACCAAACAAAATCAAAAGTCATTTATTCAAACTAGGCTGGTGTCAGCACTTTTTAAACGTCAAAACTACATAAGATAGTCCCCCAAAAAGCCTGCCCTTCACCACTTCCTATTGCTTTAGCTGGGAAAAAGAAATGGCGCAACAAACTCCCCAGCAGCACAGCTGTCTGTTATATTAGAAGAACTTGATTCTATACAATAGGTACGTAATTAACGTAACAAAACATAAAATTAAAAAATTGCCATATTTCTGGCGACAACTCAAATTACAAAATAGTGATTTCCTTAATTGCTCATAACTTTTTGAAAAGTACCTATCGTTAACTGAAAAATAGCCTTGTGATAAATAGGTCAAAGGAATGTTCTTTTTAAACGAGCAACATATTGCGCTTCTACCATAAATATCAAGAATTACAATTGACAAGTTTCAATTAGATATACGTATGTGTATAGGTAATATTGGCCCCGAAATATTAAATCATCATTGTAACGTATTATAATTTGTGTTTTCATATTTGTCAAGATGGCTATGTTTTCAAGGCATGCAGAGATCTCGCAATGTCTAAAGTTAATAGCATAAGCAAAATCAGCCTATAACGTTCCCACTGCTGGGACACAGACCTCCTCTTTGTGAGAGGGAGTGGGCCTGTAGTTCATACTAATATGTAAGGAACAGCTTCTGGCAGTGAAGAAGCTAGACTTAAGTACAAAGGGGCATAAAAATGTGTGCATTTTATGTGGCTGGTCAACACATCGCAGATAGAGTGACAAATATTATTTACTTTCCTATCTGAGGAAACAATACGCCTACTTATTTTTTTATCTATACGTGCTTATGACCTACCCCTATCCTATCATTCACTTGCTGAAGATCTCCCATCTGGATATGCCTAACCTGCCCCTGCCTACCTGCCTAGGCTTGAGTAACCAGGAACTTTACACAGACTGCGGACCCAGGGTGACCGAAGCAAGGAAAACCTGTTCGGTGGAGGTTCAAGACGACTCCGCTTTGGAGTGTGCTTACACAATATCATCTGCTGCGTGTCCTGTTAGCTGCACTTTACAGGAACTGATGGACACTAGTGACGGTGGCTGCGCCCATGTAGCCAAATTCTGGGCCGTGTGCATTTAGGTTGTTATTGACACGCTAAGAAGACCATAATTATAATTAACGATCGATATCTATAACTGACCAAAAGATAGTAGATTATTAAATAAATATTCTTCTGAGCATTTATTTTCATACGTCGCATATGGGCCATGTGGTAGACCTACACACGTCGCAGTCGGCTACACTTATAATTCTGAATACCTACGTCGTCCGTAGTTTATATTGCTGTACAAATGCATTTCGATAAATTATATTTTAATTGGTGAGTAGATATTTCTTTTTCGATTAAGTTCAGTTGTTTAATTACTGACTTCCTATAAAAGTATAACTAAAGACATAACTGTTCAGGAATTCTAACTCTTTATTTTAAAATATTTTTCACGGGTGCCTGTCTGTTTTTTAGCGTCTGCTAAAAAACTAATGGCAATAAAAATTTGTTCGGCTGTTTGCCCATGATCTTTAATGAATCATTTGTTTTCGCACTATTTGATTTGATGAGCCGGATCGAAGTGTTTCCTACACGCACCATACTCCTCGGAGCTTGACGAACCTCCAACAGATTACCACTTTTTGTGGAATTTTGACAAATTCTTGCAAGAAAAAAAAAACAATTACGATGAGGCAGTCAAAACGACCTTCAAAGATTCTATTGATTTTCGGTCCCACAATTTTTTCAGGAAAGGAATCAATGAACTATCTAAAAATGGTGAAAGTGATAACAAACGCCCAAACTTTCACATAATATGTAATACTAGCTTTTGCCAGCGGCTTCGCTCGCGTGGAGATCGGAAACTATCCTGCCAGACCGTATTACCGGAATAAAAATTATCCTGTGTTAATCCAGGTTATAATCTATCGATGTGCCAAATTTCACCTAAATCCGTTCTCCCGCTGTTACGTGATTTTTTTTTTTTTTTTTGGGTGGGAAATCATCAAATAACTTCTCCCGCTCTGGGTGGAGCAGGAGGGCGTGTCAGACTTTTACTGACTAAAACCCACCCGTGTTCCTTCATTAGCCCGTATGCCAGGGGCTGTGGTATCTCTTTCAAACGAACCCGCACCCCTGACAGGCATCGGCCCTTGCGGGCCCCATCATTTTTGTGCTGACATCTCTTTGAGGCGCGCGTGGAACACAACGCGCCGTCGACTTGGGCTTGGTCCGGTCGCCGTCCGCAAGCCCATGCCTACGGTGGCCGGAAATCGGCCTGGGATTCCCGACGCCCAGGGCGTCTCCGTATCCTGCGGCGGCTAGGGTCGCGAGGGCGCATATGCTGCCTCTCCCTCACGTGCGCCGCCTCCCTCTTCGCGAGCATCACTGCTTCGCTGAAGGAGGTGACGGCTCCCCATGCCCTCTCGCTCCGTACCATGGCCTGGACCAGGGCTGGACGCGAGAGATCGCCGCCGCCGATCGCCTCCATGAGGACACGGCGGTGCTCCGCCCAAGCAGGGCAGACCGCCACCGTGTGCTCCACCGTGTCCTTAGGGCGATCTTCGCAGTGGAAACACCCGGGCGTTTCCTCCCGCCCTATCCGAAACAGGAACCTCCCGAAACAACCGTGTCCGGTGAGGACCTGCGTCAGGCGGAAGGTGAGGACGCCATGCCGCCTCTCAAACCACTCCTCAAAGAGGGGACTTACCGCCGCAATCGTGGCGTGCCCAGTTGTTACGTGATTGAGTAACAAACATCAAAACATCTAAACGTACAAACTTTCACATTTATAATATTACTAGCTTTTGCCCGCGACTTCGTCCGTGTAGGAGTCGAAAATGGTTCTAATAATAGGACTTTTAAATGTTTTTTTACGTTATTATTTTGTTATAACATTTAAATTATTGCGTCAAAATATATAATATGCTCTTTCTAGCTGACACAACAATGTCAGGCTCCTACGAGTTGTGACAACCTAGTACTTCAAAGGCATAAAGCGTTTAAAAATGTTGAGTAACTAAATGTATTGAGACTTAAAAAAAAAAAAATAAGGTGTGCTCCTACCGTGGTATGCCAACCTGGTACTTTAACGGTATAAAGCGCTTTCTAGATGACACAACTGTGTATTAGGTGTACTCCTACCGAGTTATGACAGCCTAGTGCTTCGTCTGTATAAAGCATTTTCTAGCTGACACAATTACCTACCTTAACTAGGTGTGTTCCTACCGAGTTATGACAACCTGGTACTTCGACGGCATATCAAAAGTCAAAAGTAATTTATTCAAATTAGGCTGACAGTCGGCTCTTTTTGAACGTCAAAATTACATGAGACAGTACCCCCAAAACGCCCGCCCCTTGCCACTTCCTAGTGCTTTAGCTGGGAAGAAGAAGTGGCGCAACAAACTTCCCAGCAGCACAGCTGTCTGTTAAGTTAGAAGAACTTGATTCTATACAATAGTAGGTAATTAACATTACGAAACACAAAAAAACATTAAATTTGCCATATGTCAGCTAGCAGACGCCAATATACCAATAAAAAAATTTAAACTATAGGTAGGTACCTACTCAAGTAGAAATAAATAATAATCTAACTAATATTATAAAGAGGAAAGATTTGATTGTTTGTTTGTTTGTATGTTTGTTTGTTTGTTTGCATTGAATAGGCTCCGAAACTACTGAACCGATTTTAACCATTTTTCACCATTAAAAAGCTAAATTATCAGGGAGTAACATAGGCTATAATATATTTAACAAAAAAATTGAGATCCTCATGAAAATTTCAGTAATGTAACCCAAAGTTGCAAAGAGAACGCAATAATTATAAAGTATGATTGATAATGTCATGCTTATTGTAATGTCAAACTTTTGAGTGAGTAAAATTTGCACCATTAAACACTTTATAAATTGATTAGGTATATACCAATTTACATTTCAGTTTCGTTCTCTGCGATCTGTCATATATTCATTGAGATCGTAAAAACATTTTTCCTTTAACCATTGTGTTAACTTTTTTTAAATATGGGAAAAGGTAAATCCATAAAGGCGTCCGGTAATTTGTTATATACCCTTACAGCATTTATGTACGAGTTCCTTTTATGCACTTGGAGCCTACATTGCGGTAAACAGAGGTCATGTTTAAATTTATTTGTATTTCTGGGAGCTACATTTCTTTTCGTTACATCTTTGTGTTTAACAAAATAATCCGAATGTTGTTGTACAAATAGGCATAATTCTCGAATATACATACATACATGGCAATGGAATAGAATATTGTACTTAAAAAAAAGGTTTACAGCTATCGGTATACCAAGCCCCACAGATGGCCCGCACACATTTTTTTTGTACCCTAAACACTTTTATAATCTCCACCGAATTACCCCACAACAAGAGACCATAATTGAGTACGGACGAAACGTATCCGTGATAAGCACAAAGAGCCACTTCTTCTAAATAAAAGTCTCCAGACTTAAAGGGCGTGCCCGTTTACACGTGCAAATCTGCATTATGTAAATACATATACCTATAACTTGATGTAACCGAAGTTATATTAGGACCTTTGAACGATTTCACACCATTAACATCTACACATTGGTGCCTATTATGCAAATGAGAACTTATTACGTTGAGAGGTTTGTTTTGAACACCGTAATGACGTAGTTTATGCAAAGGTGTGTCATGGTTCATGCAATCAAAGGCTTTGGAGAGATCACAGAAAACTCCAATAGCATTTTGCGAGTTTTCCCACACGTTAAAAATGTGTTGCACCAGAGCAGCACCCGCATCTGGAGTCTAACGACCTTTTGTAAAGCCATATTGTTCATCATTAAGGAGGCTAATTAAATTATAATGTCTTAGCAACTGCTTGAGTATTAACTTTTCAAGTATTTTACTAAATGCAGGTAAGATAGAAATAGGCTGAAATTGCCAACGTTATTTTAATACCTGATTTAAATAATGTTATGACTTTTACTACTCTTCATAAGGCAGGAAAAGATCCTAAATCAACACATTTATTAATAGTAACAGCTAGATAGGGGGCTACGATGTCGATTATATTACTTGAAAGCTTAATGGAGATGCCCCAGTAATCTCCAGTGTTTTTAGACTTAAGTGTGTTAATAATGTTAACTACATCAAGAGGCGTTACATGTTCGAAACTAAATAGGCGACTACATTTGGGTACACGACTGTGCAAAAAAATTTCAGCTTTAGACGGGGACGAATTTAAGGAGTGAGTCGTAGTAATAGGTATGTTTTGCAAAAAACTCGTTATATGCCTCAGCTACGTCAGCAGCTTTATCAACTAATTTGTTGTTGACCATAATCTCTCATTGTTTTTCCTGTTTAATCGATTTACCCGTTTCATTGTTAATAATTTTCCATTTGGTTTTTACTTTATTATCCGATTTTTTTAGAGTGCCGCTTAAAAATTTAGATTTAGCAAAACCACAGATATTTTTATCTAATTTTGAATCATTTCTGACATACTCTAGGAAAGGACTATCAAAACTGTATTTTTTCAAACCAAATAGCTTATAAAGTCTCGCTCTACTTTTATAAATACCTGGAGTGGCCCATCGGTTGAAGCCAACGGAGGTGCCATTAATGTCAATGGTTTTGGTCTTGAAAGTAGACTGGTATTCTTTATGCACTACACCAAAAAGGGCTTCATAGATTTCATTAGGATTTTCATGTTCTATTAAAGATGGCATAATTCTACTAGCTATATTATTTGTTACGACGACTAGCTGTATAAGGCCTGCATTCTATTTTATGCGGCTTTTTATGTAAGGGCAAAGGAAAGGTAGCTAATAATCCACAGTGGTCTGACGTTAAGTCTCTTAACACTAATTTATTTTTGGCATCACAATCACTAAATATATTATCTAGACAAGTCGACGAAGATGCCGTGATTCTAGTAGGTGCATACAACACGTTTATTAAATTAAAAGACTTAAACAGATTAAGCAGTCTAATACATAATGGAGCAACCTCTAAAATATTACCATTAAAATTTCCACAGTCATATACAATTATACATTTATTACTTGATTTTAATTTATTGAGTGAATCTTCCATTAACGATTAGAAACGAATAAAATCTCCATAGGGTCAGTCATTCAGGACAAAGCATTTCGTATGTATTCTCGCCAATATAATATATGTCGCAACCATCTGATGAAAAGAAAAATGTTGTTTTTTTATTTTTCATTGTTAAAACTTTCCATGTGCCTATGGAAAATACGAAAAAAAATATTGCCGAATTGGTTGTGCCGTTCTTGCGTTTTGCGCTTGGTAACATTCATTTTTATTCATATAAATGTATATTAGTCTTTACCTATGAAATTGCCGTTCTGCAGTACTGGCCATTTCAAATCAAAATAATTTTTGTTTGGCTAAGAATTCTAATTTCAAATTAATTTTATTTTAAAAACATGGATTTTTTTTTCTAAAAGTAGTCATTTCTTTATTGATTAGTGTTACATTTTCATCGCATTTCAATCTTTTTCGTCATCATGGATACGTTAAAAATTCGAGTAATTATGGAATATGAGTACCGTCGTGGCAGCAACGCGGCACAAGCGGCACGCAACATCAACGACGTTTACGGAGCTAACACTACAAACCAACGCACCACCTGTTATTGGTTTGCTCGCTTCCGTTCTGGAAATTTCGACCTGAAAAATGAACCTCGCGGTCGTCCGAAGACTTTGGTCGACAATGACGAATTAAAGGCGATTGTGGAAGCTGATGATACACAATCTACGGCTGAATTAGCAGCAGCTTTCGACGTTAGCGTCAAAACAATATTGGTCCATTTGCGTCAAATTGGCAAGGTAAAAAAGCTTGACAAATGGGTGCCCCACGAACTCAATGATCGCCAGCGCGAAGTACGCGTCGAGACGTGCCTTGCACTGCTCAACAGACACACAAATGAAGGAATTTTGAACCGCATTGTTACCTGCGATGAAAAATGGATTCTGTTTGATAACCGTAAGCGCTCAGCAAGTTGGTTGGATCCTGGTTCAGCACCTAAACAATGCCCTAAACGAAAACTTACCCCTAGAAAAGTGATGGTCACTGTTTGGTGGTCTAGCGCCGGTGTGATTCATCACAGCTTCTTACCAAACGGGGTGAGCATTACTGCAGATGTGTACTGTGAAGAACTGAACACAATGATGGAGAAGCTGGCGCATCTCCAACCAGCATTGGTCAATCGCTCGTCTCCGCTGCTCCTGCACGACAACGCGCGACCTCATACTGCACAGCAGACGGTCTCCAAGTTGCAAGAACTGGGGTTGGAAGCTCTCCGTCATCCGCCCTACTCACCAGACCTTGCGCCTACAGACTACTACTTTTTCCAGAATTTGGATAACTTCTTGGCGGGAAAAAAATTTAATACCCGAGAGGCAGTACAAAATGCCTTTGAAGAATTTGTTGCCTCCCGTCCAGCTGATTTCTTTAAGAAGGGCATCAATAAACTGCCACTGCGATGGCAAAGATGCATTGATTGCATGGGTGATAACTTCGATTAATACAAATAAAAAATTCATGAAAAAAACTCGTTTAAATTTTTTCATACAAAACGGCAATTTCATAGGTAAAGACCTATTATATAGTAGGATATTTGTACCTATATATATCTGCAGGCAATACCGATGAGTTCAATGTAGCTGTAGCCTCTTCCTGTTGATCATGGACGCTCTGATGTCGGACATACAGGAGGAGGCACCCTGGTGTATGCTGTTTGCCGATGACATTATTCTTGTCGGTGAAGATGTATCCGAGATCCAGAGCAGATTGGAGAAGTGGCAACAGAAGCTGGAGAATGTTGGCTTGAAAATCAGCAGAACCAAAACTGAATATATGTTCTGCGATTTCGGCGGTCTCTCTAGTTCTGGAGCCATAGCGCTTGATGGCGTGCTTCTCCCAGTCTGCTCCGACTTTCGGTAGGTATCTCGGTTCACTCGTGCAAAGCGATGGCGAAGTAGATCAGACGGTTAGGCACAGAATTAACACCGGATGGATGAAATGGCGGCAGGTCACGGGAACCATCTGCTACTCCCATATTCCCCTTAAACTTAAGGGGAAGATATATAAAACCATAGTAAGACCCGCCGTCTTGTATGGGTGTTGGATTTGCGTTTGGATGTTGGGCCACAAAAGAGATGAATGAAAGGCAATTTCATGTAGCCGAGATGAGAATGTTAAGAGGAATGTGTGGTGTTACAGGAATGGATAGAATAAAAAATGAGTACATAAGAGGAAGCCTGAAAGTGGCACTGATAAATGTAAAGTTGTGTGGAAATCGGTTGTCATGGTATGGGCATGTGATACGGAGGAATGAGGAAAATGTCGTAAGGAAAGTTTTGAGCATGAATGTCGATGGCTATAAGAGTAGAGGGAGACCAAAGAAACGATGGATGGACTGTGTGAATGATGATATGGTTAGAAAGGGTGTGACTACGGAGATGAAGACTAATAGAGAAGTGTGGAAGAAAAAGACATGTTGCGCCGACCCCAAATAAATTGGGATAAGGGCAGGAGAATGATGATGATATTTAGTAGGATTTTATAGTAGGAAGTAGGACCATTCAAAAAAAAAAAATCCTTTTTCCAGATTTTGCGCCAAGTTCATATGTATTGTTCTAATATTATATTAGCACGTTACGATATCGCCCAGTAAAAGCAAAGAATTATAAATTTTGAACCCGGTACTAGTTCAAAATTTATAATAACCTGTACATCCCTAACAGTTATTATAAAACTAGCTTTTGTCAGCGGCTTCACCCGCGCGGAAGTTTCATCCCCTATTTAACTCCCTTAGGGGTTAAATTTTGAAAAAAAATTGTCTACATTATAAAGGGAACCTGTGTGCAAAATTTCAGCTTTCTAGACCCAAGGGTTTGGGCTTGGGCACGCCACGATTGCGGCGGTAAGTCCCCTCTTTGAGGAGTGGTTCGAGAGGCGGCATGGCGTCCTCACCTTCCGCCTGACGCAGGTCCTCACCGGACACGGTTGTTTCGGGAGGTTCCTGTTTCGGATAGGGCGGGAGGAAACGCCCGGGTGTTTCCACTGCGAAGATCGCCCTGAGGACACGGTGGAGCACACGGTGGCGGTCTGCCCTGCTTGGGCGGAGCACCGCCGTGTCCTCGTGGAGGCGATCGGCGGCGGCGATCTCTCGCGTCCGGCCCTGGTCCAGGCCATGGTACGGAGCGAGAGGGCATGGGGAGCCGTCACCTCCTTCAGCGAAGCAGTGATTCTCGCGAAGAGGGAGGCGGCGCACGTGAGGGAGAGGCAGCATATGCGCCCTCGCGACCCCAGCCGCCGCAGGATACGGAGACGCCCTGGGCGTCGGGAATCCCAGGCCGATTTCCGGCCACCGTAGGCATGGGCTTGCGGACGGCGAGTAATGGGTAGCTCGCTGTCCGGTAAGGACCAAGCCCAAGTCGACGGCGCGTTGTGTTCCACGCGCGCCTCAAAGAGATGTCAGCACAAAAAGTGATGGGACCCGCAAGGGTCGATGCCTGCCAGGGGTGCGGGTTTGTTCGAAAGAGACACCACAGCCCCTGGCTTAAGGGCTACTGAAGGAACACGGGTGGGTTTTAGTCAGTAAAAGTCTGACACGCCCTCCTGCTCCACCCAGAGCGGGAGAAGTTATTTGATGATTTCCCACCCAAAAAAAAAAAAAAAAAAAAAAAAAAGGGTTTGGGCTGAGCGATGATGAGTCAGTCAGTCAGGAGTTTTCTTTTTACTTATATAGATTTAAAATAAAGAGCGCTTAAATCAACATTATTTCTATCTAAACTAGGTACTTACTTACTTCACAAATAAACTGATTGATTGATTGATTACCGAGTTTTTATATGTAAAATATAAATAAAAACTTTTTTCAAAAAAATAACAACCGACTTCCAAAAAAACACTACAAAGTGCAAAATAACTTTAATTTCGGAAGTCGGTGACTTTGGATGTGTATTTTAATTATTTGTCACCGCCTTCCGAAATTAAAGTTATTTTGCACTTTGTAGTGTTTTTTTGGAAGTCGGTTGTTATTTTTTTGAAAAAAGTTTTTATTTTTCACTTTTTAGTTACCTACCCCACACCAATTCGAAATTTCATCATCCTTGGGTCAAAACAATGCATACTTATGCGATAGCAACAATTGCGGTTGATTTGCTGTAATTTTTTGAAGAGTTCCGTTGTCTGCTTCCGAAACGCATCATCAGATCTATATGAAATTGTAATGGGACCATTTCGGAGTAAACCCCTTTCGAACAAAAAAATAATTTTGCAAATCCGTCAATATACGACGGAGTTATGCCCGAACATACATAAAAAAATATAAACATGTCGAATTGATAACCTCCTTCTTTTTGAAGTCGGTTAAAAAAATATAAACATGTCGAATTGATAACCTCCTTCTTTTTGAAGTCGGTTAATAAAGTAACATGTAACATGGTTGCCAATGTCGATGATCAATATTGAACTTTCTTTTGGCTTTCAACGCTTTTTCATAAAATCAAAACAATAAATACATTTAGTAGGGAAGTTGAAACAATATAATAGTTTCTTGCAAATTATGTCCAAAAAAGTGAAACAAAAAATAAGAAGAACAAACATCGTTTGATATTCATGCGATTCATGGAAATGTTAGGCAGGCGACGCGCATTATTCAGATGCGATCGAACGCGTCAATCATTCCTCACCTCGGACCGCAGATCCATCATCCGGCACGGCCGCGCACGCTAATACCGACCTTAATTACACACACTAAGATACATATTTATAATGCTAACATAATTCGGATGTAAAGCCAAAGGCAATATTTAATAGGTCCATAGTAATGAGGCAGTCGGTGACGAAGGAAAGTCCGCATGTATTTATTTAAATTTATGAGGATTGGTAGAAATGTAAGCTCTGTTCACACTGCGATCATTAGAGTGTAACACTAAGTTCAGGACTTAGTGTTATACTACGCTACACTACACTACTTTTGACGATCTCAAAGACAGAGATATTTTCATCCGAGCTGACATAACCGATCCCTTAACTTTTCAAGCTCATAAGCTTGTAGCTCGCTGGCTCGCGGTAAGTGTAACAAATCGTAATGATTGATTCAGTTGATAAAAATAAAATACATAAACTAAGGAAATAATTCCCAATGAATAGGTAACTTGTCGTTTATGTTACAAAGTACTTACTTAGGCAAGCATCAAGCTTTTATGGGCATGATGGTGCAATATAATAAGTATACCTGCATAGCATAGTAGATTGTGTCACATTTAATGACGTTCCTTCTTTATCAGAACATCTCCCATCTTAAGGGCACACTTTGCGCGGGCTCGAACTCACTGGTGGGCCTGGCTAAAAATCACGCTGTCTCACCAGGCTTCGTACCCGACAGAGATAGTATCAGTGGTGAGCATTTAGACTCTAGTCTACACGCACAACGTTATTGAGTGAGATGCAGGAGCATTTTTGGCAAAAAAATCGCGAAAAAATTTAGAAAAGTCCTTCAGGAGATCGGGTTTTATGAAAAAAACCACTGCATAAATCAATGACCAATAAAGTTTATTGAACTTATTGTTAATTGAACTTTGTCGGTACCGTCTTGGTTTTCGAGATTTTACACTCCTTTTATTACACACACGCTCAAAGTTAGGTTAAATTAGCAAGAAAAACGAATCTTTGTTGGCTCATAACTTTTTAATAGCTTTTTATTTTAGCATTCTGTTTCCGTACAGACAATAATAATAACGAGACAAAACCATACCATGTTTAATTTTTGATGTACATAGTCAGACAGTGGAGTAAAACCCTCCCGAAGTTTGTATGGAAAAAATGTGGACAAGTGTCACCTTAAGCACCGTCATCAGTAAGCGCATTATTTCTAATCAAACATATTTATGTGAGTGCGCTGCAATCAGTCTATTAAATTACACATAAACTGGTTCTAGAATAAAAACTGTTGTGTCGATTTAGTGTGTTAATTGATTCAGCTTTTAACTAAATTATTACAAAAACCTCGGACGCGGCGTGGCGGCGCGCGGCGGTGTGGCCGCTGGTTTGGCTACTCCCGCGCAGTACCGATTTGATCGTGCGCGCGCGCATAAGCTACATAATTCATTCATTTACGTCGTTATCACTGGATGTGTTTTTATCATACGCCTACAAACACTGGGCGCGGGCTCTTGCGTCAGTAAACGATGCTAATGTGTTCATTCGTCCAGGTAAACAATCTATTGCTGAGCAAATTAAATAAATCGTTGTTATTGGTTTAAGTACCTACCACTGGTCACAGTTATGTGAAGCGCATCATGCCACCTTGGTGGGAACACGCACCTGCACTTCGTCCAGCCGACTACGAGCCTAGGTTCAGACCTTCAGCGCATAGTCGCGCGCTCATTAGCTAGCGGGCGCTTCTCCATAGGAAACGATCAATTGAAAATTTGGAACCGTCTACCTAGCTTCTGACATCTTATAAGTGCCCATGAAGGTGTATGTAAAATAAAAGACTTTTGACTCGCTTGTAAGTGCTCACACCGGAAGGTCTTAACAGCCGCACGAGTCGATCGAAGGTTGCCGATGTTGGTTCGTGGGTAGGTGACCGATGATGCTGAGCATTAATCCATACTAATATTATAAATTCGAAACTAACTCTCGAAAAAAATCAATAGTCAGCTAATCGATTTTGTATGGGAGGTACGTTTGCTTTATTTCTTATTCTACCCATATTCCTTGAAGATGGTTGTTCAATTTGACGGGTACTATCACCTTAAAAAAATTGGACGGTGACTAAAAAAATCACCCAGCATTTGAGATTCCAATTATATTTTTAGGAGCGCAAAATAGGAATGACAAGATGCTGATTTGCCTTTTTGGTGAAACTCAAATAATTCCTATTTTGGGGCCTCAAAATACTAAATCATGCCGGCCGTTGGTGCAGCACCGCTCGCAGCGCTCGCTAGATTAACGCGTTTTTTTTTTTTTTTGGTTTGTACATCATCAAATAACTTCTCCCGCTCTGGGTGGAACAGGAGGGCGTGTCAGACTTTTACTGACTAAAACCCACCCGTGTTCCCTCAGTAGCCTGTATGCCAGGGGCTGCGGTATCTCTTTCGAACAAACCCGCACCCCTGGCCGAGATTAACGCGGTTAGTCACATTTTCAACCCAACCTGACCCGTCTAGTCATTGGGCACGCCACGATTTTGGCGGTAAGTCCCCTCTTTGAGGAGTGTCTTGAGAGGCGGCATGGCATCCTCACTTTCCAACTGACGCAGGTCCTCACCGGATACGGCTGTTCCAGGAGGTTCCTGTTTCACATAAGGCGAGAGGAAACGCACGGGTGTTTCCATTGCGAAGATCGCCCTGAGGACATGGTGGAGTAAACGGTGGAGATTTGCCCGGCTTGGGCGGAGCACCGCCGTGTCCTCGTGGAGGCGTTCGGCGGTCGCGATCGCTCGCTTCCGGCCCTGGTCCAGGCCATAATACAGAGCGAGAGTGCATGGGTAGCCGTCACCTCCTTCTGCGAAGCAGTGATGCTCGGGAAGAGGGAGGCGGCGCACGTGAGGGAGAGGCAGTTTAGGGCCCGCTAGGGCCGATACCTGCCAGGAGTGCGGGTTGTTCGAAAGAAATACCGCTGCTCCTGGCACACAGTCTACTGTGGGAATACGGGTGGCTTTTATTCAGTAAAAGTCTGACACGCCCTCCTGCTCCAACCAGAGCGGGAGAAGTTATTTGATGATTTCCAACCCAAAAAAAAGCCCCGTCTGGTCATTTATGAGGAGAGTGCGGGGGAGTCACAACAGCAACCTGAAAACTAGAGCTAAAGACGTACACACGGCTACACATCAAGCTATACGTTTCCAGTATAAGCTGATCTCGCATTGCATAGGATTTCCGTACAGTCTGGATCAGCGTAAACTGGAAATGTATAGCTTGATGTGTATCCGTGCGTACGTGCCCCTGTGTTGAGTCATTTCATTTGTCTAGTAATCTTGTAGGGAGGTATCTCAGCGCAGGCAATGATATTATAAGTGTGTTATAAAATCATTGAGCGCAGGGGAATTTGTGTTTAGAACTATGTGTAATATGATGAGTGTTGTCCTTGTAATTGTATTTAAGTACTAACTATAGTTTTTTCAAGATTTTTCCATTCTTACTTTTGGATCTAGTTGTCTCAAAATAAATCATTTTAAATTTGAAAATTTAAATATTTTCCTATTTCCAATTAATTTACATGCATTAATGACATCATCCGTCGGGCTCTTGTCACTCTTGTCGCGATTTGACAGCTGTCTTAGAACCCAATGGCTTGGCACGCGACGATGGGAAGCGACCAGGCGGAATGACCTTACATTGGTAATTCCGTCTGGTCGCTTCTTGATCGCCTTGGAAGTTATATAGGCCTCTGGTGTGGGATGCTGCCTGTGTCAGTCTGTGCTGGTGCGGTTGCTGCAGGTGCAGAAAATCTCAAACAGCGCAAACATAACAACCTTATTGGGAGATAGCTCCCAATAAGTTATTTAACTCAATGGGTTGTTATGTTTGAACTATTTAAGGTTGAAACAATAGGGCCGTGAGGTCCGAGTGCGCATCGAGTATTTTGAGATATCGCCAAGCAGTTGCTCGATTCTTCACGTGACCAAAGGGCTGGCATATTTTTAGGTCAAAGAATCAGCATGGCCATCCGACGTGGCAATGCTGCCAACCTTTTGGGAACTTTTCCCACTGACAGCGATGCGGACGAATCCTTTGATGCCCAGTGAGTGTTTACTTTATATACTTGTACATAATATATTTATTATAGTGTTAGTTTGTATATTGCTTAAAACTTAAAGCACTTGCTTAAATTTAATTTGTATCACATAATCTTCATTTTTCATTAATTAAACATCCTCACATATATTTTTCTCCAAATGAATGTAGACATGCCATCTAAGCATTAATTAAACTTCTCCCTTATGGCATAAAAGACAAATATAGTTCATAAAACTAAGTAAATTTTGTTTGGCTACGAGGCCTAATTTACCTTGCTTGTGGAAATGCTTTAGGAAAGCATTTCCACAAGCAGATCTGTCTTAGGACATAGGATACTTTTTTATCCCGGTGGTAAATTCCTGTTGGATAATTTCCGACAATCTGACGGGCGCAGCTGCGGTCAAAAGCTAGTATTACATAATATAGATCTTTGACAGTTGTTACGGGTAGACACCCATTAGCACGAAAGCCTTACAACCACTTTTACCAAGATATACTTAACGTACTGTTCGTAACTTGTAAAGCAGTTCCTCATACGCAGGCTCTCGTAACATAACCCCATTGATATGCACCACGGATTCTGTATTTCCGACTCGGCTGCCCGTGGGAGCATCGTTTTGTTACAAAAACTCCTGTTTTATGTTTCCTTTTCATCCATTAGGTAGAGACGCAGTAATAACAGCATGCATCTACTACTGTGACCACATATTCGCCTTCGTTACTGTTCATGTCTACATGATTATTGTGTTCCCTAGCTATATCATCAGTTTCTGAATGACATTCTAATTTACTTGTTACTATAAATGATCAATCTTAATGAAATGAAGACAATCTTGATCAGTGTAGGAAAGAAGTAACAAGGATCGAATGCTGTACCTACCTGTATGATTGACGGAAAGTGTATATATTGTAAATAGTCTAATAAAGAAAAAACAGTAACAAACCTTCCATTCAAGCCTTTTAAATATTTTGTTGTTCATGTTTCTTGTAATATGTCCGGTGAACCCTCCACCGCTGCACACCCTACAGGCCGCAGCCGCGCGGGCGCAGGAAGCCACGTCGGGTGTCGTACGTGCGCCACCACGCGCACTGCCGCAGACGTGCAGGAAGGAACCGAGCTACGGAGACAATGCGTCCTACTCACTGGTGTTTGTCAAAAGTGTTCAAACACATATAAGCAGGAAAAGGAATTAATATTATAATAGTTGGTATCTTCGCGGGCTGCGCCTAGCGCTCTTTTCAATATTCACATTATTTTCTTTGTGTCGTTTAATACAAAAAAAGATAATTATTGACTAAGTACCAATAATATTTTTTGCAGCATAGTTGCATACAGTTGGCACATTAAAAAAATGTTTTATGTTGTTTTCCACAGGATCGACAGAATAATGGTTGAACTTGTAACCAGGCCTACGTTCGATACAGTGAAGTCCAGTATCTGATGACCATGCCATTAAAACACAATGCTTTAACAATAGTGCTAAGTTTCCTGAACCCACACGGACGAACTAAAAGCCTTGGTTGTGTGGCGCACGTCTCGTTTTCCCGCCGACGAAGAAGTCAAAATTGTGATTTCCGGTGACGTGAGTGTGACGCAGCGATAAGGGTTGCGTCCTCCCCCGCTCCATGCCTCCTCACGTACAGCACGACACTCGAGCTCTCGGGCTCAAGATTCTCGAGGTGATCAAGATGCCCAGGAAAATAGACATGATGAGCCAGGCGGTAGACGTGGTGAGCCAGGCCACAGACGTGGTGAGCCAGGTGGTAGAAGCGGTGAGTCAGGCGGTAGGAGTAATGAGCCAGGCGGGTAAACATAGGTAAAGCTAACCCTTGCCTTCAGCTGGCGTCATTGTTTTCTCTGTTCAGTTGGTTACCCAAGAACCCATTTATACTTAAACCATTCGTCCTAATTTTCCAGCTTTTTGTCCAACATGATAATCTATCTAGTCTATATACAAATTATGCTTAAAATGTAGCTTACGGAGCTTTTCACTACGTGATGTTTGATTGGCGATCGGGATTATATTGTAACAGATACTTTTTAATACTCTATACTAGGCACCATCATAAGTATGTTCCATTGACTAATTGCAAGACTGTCATGACAGCAACTTCATACTTGTTCTAGCATGATAGACGCCCGGCTGATTTGTGAGCATCGACTGGCACGAGCAGTAGTAGCGACCCAGCGGGAACTAAGTAAGTAAGGGAGATAAGTTTTAACTAGTGCGCAAACTGTAACCATGAATTCAGCATATGATTCTAGACCCCTACCACATAACATTTTTGTCGGTTAGGTATACAGAAAAAAAAACAGTCATTCCATACATTTTGACCGCGTAGGTATTGCACTTTTCTATGAAACAGTAGATTTTTTTTGGGTCACCGACGAAAACTTTCTGCGATGGGGTTTCTAGAATGATATGCTGAATTCATGGTTACAGTTTGCGCACTGATTAAAAACTTATCCTGTATAAAGTGAAATCACTCAATAAATAAAACTGGCTCGCATACCTAAATATACAAATTTTTGTAGACTCTAGACGTCGTACGGTTAATCGTATTCAGAGTTCGTGTTCGGGCCAATAAAAATAGCACCTGCGAGATATAGCACAAAAAATGTATGTCGCCGCTCGTAAACGCCATAAAGCAGTCTTCCATCGATCAAGAATACGAACGAGACATACATATAGGCTTATAACGTGACACCGAGGGCGGCGAGCGGAGAGGGAGCGGAACGAAAGCGGTGAGCGGAGCGATGCGGGCATTACCATTTGGTACATTCTTATTGAAACCTCACCCCACACTCCCTGACCAACACGTTAATTAGACAATTTGCGAATCCACTTCCAGACGCTAGCCTTCAGCGACGTCCTAACTACCGCTCAGCGCGCTACCCCGAGCACACTTCAATCGTGACCATCTTAGAGCAGATAATCGCAAGATCTGCGCGCACTTGACAGTGGCATCCAAGACATCGGCGGAATAGCTGATTCCTATTGTAATGTATGCTAAACGGGTGTGACCGCGACAATTAGGCTAGGATGTGCGGGCCACGGCCGCGGTCGTGTCCCTACGTCGTCACGCTGAATTGTGATCAGCAATTAGAGGCTCATCGCTGCATCGGCGACGTGTTTATTTAATCACGAGCGCATACATAATGTGCGCGCGCAGACGATGCGACGCACCGCGCGAATGTTAAGCGCTTAGGAACAAGATGAGACGTGGGACTGGCACAACACCCAGCTCTCACAGCAGCAAGCATGGGGGCGACGGATTAGGCGCAGCAGACGCTGCTCATAACGCGATATTTACTGAATCTCCAATTCAGCCCAACGTTATTAATAAGGAGAGAGGTCGGGGCTCGTGATCAGCTCCTACGCCGCAGCGCACCGCGCAGCCACGGACACGAACAAAATAGTCGAAAAAGGTAAGCGCGCGGTCGTGACGGGAATGTCGCTGATGTTATGTATTTCAGGTCGCACTCATTGTATTTTAAACCGCTATTGTTTCGAATTTCGCGCCTGCGCACAGAATGCTACGCTTGCGCCGCGACTCGCATCGTTTTTCACGGTGCGACGTCACTCACCCGTGGTGGATGCTCTATAAATAGTGGTCACTGTATAAGCAGCGGTCGCTGGGAGATGGTCGTTCCACCATATTCTGATGTGAGTACGATTTTATGATGTGAGGTTTCAGTGAGGCGCGCGGGGCAGGGGTGCGGGGCTCGCACGTGTTCGCTGCTCCCACGGTCGGCGATTGATTAACGGTGCGGTTCGCGCTAACCGCCGCCGACGTGAGAACACCCGCGCTAATGTGCGCACGCAACATTCGGGCCGTGTCGCCGCCGCGTGACAGAATTGCAAGCGAAGCTACCACACGACGCAGCGCCGCGAATGCTACGCAAATACTTCTGACACCAACCTACTAGATCTACCTACATAACTTTGCACATTCGCACTTGATAGCCTTGTACAAGCATTCTAGTTTCAAATGCACGAAATAAGGTCTTTTTTACATCTCTAGAACAACGTGCAAACCTGCGAGCGATCATATTAGCTCTCGCCGACAGCGCCCTTCTTTCTCTTTCAATATCGTCATTATCTTTGAGGTCAGCGGTCAAAAGATGTCCTAAGTATTTCACCTTGTATACCCTTATAAGCGATACTCCGTTTAACTTGACCGGTGGTATAGTACCGGTACAACGACCGCTGACACCAAAGACCATGACTTCACTTTTAGTGACGTTGTAGACCAATCCATGACTTAGAGCATACTCCTCACAGATTGTCACCAATCTCCTAAGGCCACAAACCGAGGCACTCAGCAATGCCATATCATCGGCATAACTAATGTTGTTAACACATACTCCGTCAATGTAACAGCCGGCACGCTCTCTACTGAGCGCCTCGATCAGCGCATTGACATACAGATTGAAGAGCGTGGGCGAGGTAAATCCCCTTGCCTCACCCCGCACTCCAACCTATATGGCTCTGAATAAGCCCCGGCCGAGCGTTCCTGATTGATCTGGCCTCCATACCAGCCTTTAAAAGTGCTTATCAACTCTGGAGGAAGTCCAGCTTCCTCTAACTTCCTCCAAAGGATGTGACCAAATCAAATGCCTTGGAGAGGTCGAGGAAGCAAGCATAAGTAGATGGTGGTGGTGGCTTTCCAAATTATCACGCCATCCGGAATCTAAAAAATAATAGTTTAAAAACAAAAATAAACACGCTTTTATTGCTGACCGAACTAAAAAGTAGAAAATAATTTTTAATTACAAAGAGTTTATGTTACAGTAGTAGGAAGTCAATAATTCAATTCAGAGTAAAAAGCGTGGGGTGCATTTTCTCATAGATGGTTGCCAATAGAATAGTTGTAATAATTAAAATATCAAGCACCCCACGCTTTTTACTCTTTCTCAACTCTTTGTAATAAAAAATTATTTTCTACTTTTTAGTTCGGTCAGCAATAAAAGCGTGTTTTTTTAAACTATTATTTTATTTTCCATTTTTTAGTTCGATCAAATTTTTACTGGGATTTTTTTTTTTTTTTTTTTTTTTTATATATTTTTTTTTTTTAATTTTGAAATTCTTTATCGGGTTATTTCATTGTCATCGGCCCTTAAGACGTGTGCAAAGTTTCAAGTTGATCAGACGTCTAGAAACCAGTGACAATTAGGCTCAAAGATTCCGTTACATACATAGATACATACATACATACAACCCGAGCTAATAAAAGCGTTATAAAAAAGTAATGAAATCCCTCCAATAGCTGCCGTACGTACAAAACTGAGTGCCCGATTTCCAAATGCATTTTGGTGACTAACAGAAGTTACTCGCTCCGAAGATTATCGATAGATCCCTCGGGTCCTAGATAGCATCATCATCGATGGTCAGCAAGGCAGCCGCGCGCCAGGGCTGCGATGCGATGTGATAGTGCACGTGCGCCTGGGACACCGCCTCTCCGAAAGTCCCCACTGCGCCAGCAGGTTTACCTTTCTAAATAACGCTGTGGCTTATCAATGCCTCTGAGGCATAACTTACAAGCTAAGCTCATCTTCGTTGTATGAGAGTCTTACCGTATTTTTCATAATATTTCTTATGGCTATGAAGCTTTAGTCAGTGAGTGATCCTGAATGCACCCCGCTTATCAATGCGTGGCGACAATAACACAAACATTCAGTGGGTATATTTCAGTAAGACTAGGTACGCAACTGCAACAAAAAGAAATAATAGGTCTTTACCTATGAAATTGCCGTTTTGTATGAAAAAATTTAAACGAATTTTTTTCATGAATTTTTTATTTGTATTAATCGAAGTAATCACCCATGCAATCAATGCATCTTTGCCATCGCAGTGGCAGTTTATTGATGCCCTTCTTAAAGAAATCAGCTGGACGGGAGGCAACAAATTCTTCAAAGGCATTTTGTACTGCCTCTCGGGTATTAAATTTTTTTCCCGCCAAGAAGTTATCCAAATTCTGGAAAAAGTAGTAGTCTGTAGGCGCAAGGTCTGGTGAGTAGGGCGGATGACGGAGAGCTTCCAACCCCAGTTCTTGCAACTTGGAGACCGTCTGCTGTGCAGTATGAGGTCGCGCGTTGTCGTGCAGGAGCAGCGGAGACGAGCGATTGACCAATGCTGGTTGGAGATGCGCCAGCTTCTCCATCATTGTGTTCAGTTCTTCACAGTACACATCTGCAGTAATGCTCACCCCGTTTGGTAAGAAGCTGTGATGAATCACACCGGCGCTAGACCACCAAACAGTGACCATCACTTTTCTAGGGGTAAGTTTTCGTTTAGGGCATTGTTTAGGTGCTGAACCAGGATCCAACCAACTTGCTGAGCGCTTACGGTTATCAAACAGAATCCATTTTTCATCGCAGGTAACAATGCGGTTCAAAATTCCTTCATTTGTGTGTCTGTTGAGCAGTGCAAGGCACGTCTCGACGCGTACTTCGCGCTGGCGATCATTGAGTTCGTGGGGCACCCATTTGTCAAGCTTTTTTATCTTGCCAATTTGACGCAAATGGACCAATATTGTTTTGACGCTAACGTCGAAAGCTGCTGCTAATTCAGCCGTAGATTGTGTATCATCAGCTTCCACAATCGCCTTTAATTCGTCATTGTCGACCAAAGTCTTCGGACGACCGCGAGGTTCATTTTTCAGGTTGAAATTTCCAGAACGGAAGCGAGCAAACCAATAACAGGTGGTGCGTTGGTTTGTAGTGTTAGCTCCGTAAACGTCGTTGATGTTGCGTGCCGCTTGTGCCGCGTTGCTGCCACGACGGTACTCATATTCCATAATTACTCGAATTTTTAACGTATCCATGATGACGAAAAAGATTGAAATGCGATGAAAATGTAACACTAATCAATAAAGAAATGACTACTTTTAGAAAAAAAAAATCCATGTTTTTTAAAATAAAATTAATTTGAAATTAGAATTCTTAGCCAAACAAAAATTATTTTGATTTGAAATGGCCAGTACTGCAGAACGGCAATTTCATAGGTAAAGACCTAATATAATGTAGTAGCCACTGGTGCTACGACGCAGTGTGGTGCGGTACGGTGCGATGCGGTGCGACGCGTCTACATGCAAATGAATCAAAACATGCGTACTAGTCGGAAGCGGCTTTGACAACAGTACACTGCTGATAGCATTCAGAAGGAATTCGCATGATACATCCTCGTGTGAGACATAGATTTCAGGTGAAGCATTGAAGTAATTACTGATTCAGTAAATATTTTACTGTTTTGAGTCGACTTTTACGACAAATGATGATACTTTCACACATAACATTTCATATAAATGCATAAATTAGTCCAATGTTTACTGAAAGTTTATATTTAGGTACTTACTTAAAGTTGTTTAGTGTCAGGGTAATGATGTGCATAATCTAACAGGCAGTATAATGGTATCCTTTGAAGTACGGCGGCGCTACACATTACGTGAGATAAGCGCGTCATGGCACGACACACGCACCTCACAACTGGTGTCACACCAGCGTGGATTCTCTCTCAGACTGTCACATGTCATAGTTGTCAGCTCGAAGTATTCCTGATAGCTGGAAGTGTTTCTGTGTCGAGAATCAGTTTATAAACCTGAAATGCCTGTTACATTCCTTTTAAAAGATATGTAGCGGTAGTACCTACGGTTTTTTCCGGACACATGATTCCATCCTCAAAGGGTTCAACTAATGCGTGTGTACAATTACTGCTACTGTAATAATTACATGTCCGTTGTCACCTGTACCTACATTGTGTCTACATGTTTGCAGCTCAGTTGTAATTTGAGAGCGATGGTCTAAGCTGAATGAGAATGTGAATCACTTCAGATTCTATTCACACCTGTTGGCGATAAACTGGTTCTAATTAATATTCTTTTGTGCGACATCTACGACGCTTCTTGTCTGCCTTGTGTCCGTCTGATCCGTCGCTGTGATGCAGAATGCAACACGATTGTTTTGTGTATTTTTACCAGTTCCTGTGCAACTAAGAAATCTAAATAATTGTGCGTTGCCATTGGCACACAAGTCATGAGATGTTGTACAAGTTTATCTGTGATGTAATCGCCAGTGGATTATGAAGGTTATGTTTTGAAAGCACGGAGTTAATACAAAGTTTGAAAGCCATAAGCTCAGTGCCGTAGTGGTGCCTCATCAGTCGTGCAGTGAGTGACGTCACGCGAGGAGCATGCTGAACCGCGCTGATTAGGGAAAGCCTCGTCTAGTCTCCGCTGAATAATGATGAACTCGCTTTCAAATCACTTTCCTCGTAGTACGTACTCGAGGAGAAATGCGGCAATGTTGCAAACACTAGAAAGTCTAAGATGACAGCCTTCCACTTACTTGTACCGCTTCAATTCTGCTTCAATTCTGCTTCTGTATATTTTTCTTTATTTATTTAGGTTAGCCTACAATATTGTTTACACGTTACATTTCATTTAAAAGTACGCAATATACATTTAAAAGTGCAACAATTACTTACATGCTAACACCACACGCACTAATTTATTTATACAATAGGTCCATTTTCATTATTGCAATTAATTGTGAATGATTAAAAAGTGTAAAGCAAAACATTTATCTGTCAATTTAACAAACAAATCAAGATAATCGAAATAAAAATATCAGATATAATGTAATCAAATAACAGATAAATAAATAAAACTAAACTAGGGTTAAAAATTTGGTTTACATTAGATAATAATTAAAAATTAAATACATAACTTTATATATGTATATAAATTAACAAATTAGCAATTAATATGTATTACTTGTGTGAATAGTATTCAAAATTAATTTACAAAAATTTCTTGTGCTATTGCGGTGAACGTCAATCAGGTCACTGCATCTGTTTAATATTTTACACATTCTTGGTATTGGTGAGTTAGCACCAAGGACAATTGTACACATGGGCGGGTAAAGCGGAGTGATGGGATTTAGTGGGTAACGGGTTGGCGCACGAAACTTGAGGAGGCTCAATAACTGTAAATTAACAGTCTATTTGCTTTCTGAGAAATTTGTATGAAACAGGGCTTCCATAATTTCTCTTTGACTCAATAACGAGAGCATCTTGAAAGATTACAACCCTAGTTTTAGTATATGCGAAACCCGAAACACGTGTCTAGTGTTTTTATGTAAAGAATCTATGTGCAAAATTTCAAAACCGTATCATAAAAAATCACGAAGTTGTTATGTTACAATTAAGTTACTTATTCTGAACAAACTACAGGCTGAAATTGAAAAAATGCGACAAATCGAAATGTGAGATTGTACTCATCATTATGAACAATTTTTACTAAGGGACCAAAGATGCAATGGCGAAAAAAAAAACAGCTGTTCCCCACATTTATGTTCGCATGAGTCGTCAAATGTAGGGAACAGCTGTTTATTTTTCGCGATTGCATCTTTGGTCTTAATAAAAGTTGTTCATAATGATGAGTACAATCGCCCATTTCGGTTTGACGTATGTTTTCAATTTCAACCTGTATATTCAGGTTTCGCATACCTATACTAAAAATTATGTTGGATAGTTTTGTAATCAGATGAGTCTTTAGAGAATACTCACAAATGACAGAAAACTTTAAAGAAGTATTTTTCGTGCGGCAATATTGAGGCGGCGGTATCTGTTTCGAACAGCCCGCACCCCTAGCAGGCATCGGCTCTTGTGGGCCCCATCACTTTGTGCTGACATCACTTTGAGGCACGCGTGGAACACAACGCGCCGTCGACCTGGGCCTGGTCCTTACTGGACAGCGAGCTACCCATTACTCGCCGTCCGCAAGCCCACGCCTACGGTGGTCGGGAATCAGCCTGATATTCCCGACGCCCAGGGCGTCTCCTGCAAAGGCTACGGCCGTGAGAGCTTATGTGCTGCCTCTCCCTCACGTGCGCCGCCTCCCTCTCCGCGGGCATCACTGCTTCGCAGAAGGAGGTGCCAGTTAACTGTTCGTTAACTGATGAAAGGTTACGGCTTGCAAGTTTGTGGGCACTGTAAGTTTTTAAGTTCACATTTTCCACTTAAGTAATAACTTAAGTGGAAAATCTTCTCTAATTGTGATCTTTTAACTAAACGCTGAAATTTGCTCAGAGCATTCTGCTTTGAAACCTAGTCACGTTGTTTGTCGAAAGAGTATTTTTAACCGACTTTAAAAAGAAGGAAATTATCAATACGACATGTTTATGTAGGATAAATGTTTAACCAGTGCGCAAACTGTAACCATGAATTCAGCATATTATTCTAGAACCAAACCTAAAGCAGAATTTTTTCGCCGGTTATCCAAAAAAAAAAACTGCTGTTACATAGAAAAGTGCAACACCTGCGAGGTCAAAATGTATGGAACAGCTGATTTTTTTTTTAATAACTGACGAAAAATGACTACACTTGGCTATATTTTTTTTATTCATATACACACGGGCATAACTCTGGCACATAATTATAGAAGGATTTTCAACATTATTTTTTTGTTCGAAAGGGATTTATTCCAAATTGGTTCCGTTTAAATCTATATAAATAAAAAGAAAAGTCCTGAGTGACTGACTGACTCATCAACGCCCAGCCCAAACCCTTAGACCTAGAAAGCTGAAATACAGAGGTTCCCTAAGGAAGGATTATTTGAAATTCAACCCCTAAGGAAGTTAAATAGGGGACGAAAGTTTCGGGCGAGCGAAGCCGCTGGCAAAAGCTAGTTTCATATAAATCTGATGATGCGTTTCGGAGACAAACAACGGAACTCTTCAAAAAATTACAGCAAATCAACCGCAATTACTGCTATCACATAAATATGTATTGTTTTAACCACAGTGATGAAGAAAGTGGTGGTGGGGTAGGATATAAGTCAAAAGTTTTTATTTTTCATAAAACCTTTTTCTAAAAAGGCGGAAGGAAGACGGTGACAATTTTTTTAAACAAATCGAAAGTCCCCGACTTCCGAAATTAAAGTTATTTTTCACTTTGAAGTGTTTTTCCGAAAGTCAGTTGTTTTTGATTTGGAAAAAGTTTTAGTTACAATGTTGTTAATAGTGTAGTATGAATGACATGTGAAAACATACAGGAGACCGTCACTCAAGATAACCCATGAACACAGATTTAATATATTTAGGTTAGGTAGATACCTACAGTACAATAGGCCTTATCAGAAGACTTAAGGTGAAACAAGTCCACATTTTTTCCATACAAACTTCGTGAGGGTTTTACTCCACTGTTTGACAATGTACATCAAAACTTAAACATGGTATGGTTTTGTCTCATTATAAATATTGTCGGTACGGAAACAGAATACTAAAATAAAAAGCCATTAAAAAGTTATGAGCCAACAAAGATTCGTTTTTCTTGCCAATTTAACGTAACTTTGGACATGTTTAGTAATAAAAGAAGTGTAAAATCTCCCAAACTAAGTCGGTACCGACAAAGCTTAATTATTGAAAAGTTCAATAAACTTAATTGGTCATTGATTTATTTAGTGGTTTTTTCAGAAAACCCGATCTTCCGGAGGACTTTTCTTAACTTTTTACGCGCCTAATATTTTACTAAATATTACTGATCCTGCAGCTAACTCAATAATGTTGTGCGTCTAACTGGTCATCACTGATACTATCTCAGTCGGACACGAAGCCTGGTGAGACAGCGTGCTTTTTAGCCAGGCTCACCAGTGAGTTCGAGCTCGCGACTAGTGTACCCTTAAAGTCACCTAAAGGGCAATGGAGAGGGCTATCTATGTTTGGAGTTTCCCTACGTGACCGAATCAGAAATAAAGAAAGAAAATTGCGTTTATTGGCATTATATCGGTAGTAAAAACCTTGACATCAGGAATGAAGAGATCCGCAGGAGAACCATTGCAGCCGACATAGCCCGGAGAATTGCCGAACTTAAGTGGCAGTGGGCAGGGCACATTGCTCGCAGAACAGATGGCCGATGGGGCCGAAAGGTTCTGGAATGGCGACCGCGTACCGGAAGACGTAGAATGAGAAGGCCTCCCACAAGGTGGACCGATGACCTTGTGAAGGCCGCGGGAATCCGCCGGATGTAGCAAGCACAAGACAGATCGAAGTGGGTGAACCTGGGGGAGGCCTATGGTGCTAACGGTGTGACTTCTTTTTATTCCCGTAAATAAAAAATAAGCTCTAAGGGAAACAATTTTCGTTGCCGGAAGATGTGCTGTCAGCATTCGAGCAGACTGTAAACGAGGTGTCAGCGGCGGACTGGAAAAAGTGTTACAAAAACTGGTTTAGACGCATGAAACTTTGTATAGAGGCTAGTGGAGAGTACTTTGAAAAGATTTAATAAAAATATTTACCCATAGAACATTTTATTTTATTTTCGCAAAACTTTCTGAGCGTCTGCCCAATAGACAGATCAGTAGCAAAGACCTTGGAGCCTTTATTCCGCTCTATCGCGTCTTTAGTACATACTGATTAAAGCGGCGGAAGTCGCTTTTCAAGGACTTAGAGATCTGTCTATTAAGCTGCCGGTACTCGAGCGTCCCGTGTGGTGTCCGGGCGTGAAAGAATAGCACCATCCCATTTCTTCCCGTGGGTGTCGTAAGAAGCGACTAAGGGACTTATTAGAGAATGGGCAGCAGCGTTCTCTATGCATTTTACCACCATACTGCGATCGCCAACCCGCCTGCCAAGCGTGGCGATTATGGCAAACCCCCCCTTTTGGGGGAGGCCTATGTCCAGCAGTGGAAGTCTTTCGGCTGAAATGATGATGATGATGATGACTCGAGCGTATCGTCTGAAGACTGCAGGATAATCTCGCGCCTCTCCTTCATGAGCTGCAAAGTAGGATTAGAGAGCCTCTTACTTACGATGGGTCTTGAAATTCTTAGACCCGACCGTATGGAGAGTTTCTGCGAACCCATCGTTAAAATCGTCCACAAAGCTCCCTAGACACTCGAAACGATTCTGAAGTTTGAGTTGAAAGCTTTCGGAGTTTTGGACTTGGATGGGTGCTGAACGGAGCGTTGACTTCATCACCCGAGAGATCTTTCTAGCTTGATATTGGGATTCAATGTTCCTCTTACCAAACGGTGATCACTACCAGTTTTCACTGCGTCGATCACAGACACATCATTGAATACTTGCTTCTTCGTCGACATAATGAACTCAATCTAATTTTTGGTTGCACCATCAGGAGGTCTCTCTGCTAGGTCCCCTTCCTGTGCTCACGTTTTTTGAAGAAGGAGTTCATCTTAAAGAGGCCTTCCTTCTCCATAAAATTAGCCAGTAGGTGACCCCGGTGGTTCCTACGTCAAACTCCAAATTGCCCCACCCGCAACTCATCATCGCCTCGTTTGCCCAATTTCACGTTGAAATCCCCCATGATAACGGTGAAGTGAGTTTTGGAACCCTGCATGGCTCTGAAAATATCCTCATACATGGTCTCCTCCTCATCGTCGGAGTGTGACGAGATCGGGCGTAAACCTGTATGACGATTGGCGTTGGTTCAAGAAATGAATAGAGAACGCTGCTGCCCATTCTCTAGTAGTTCCCTTAGTCGCCTCCTACGACACCCACACTGTACTTACCTACCACAAAATCGATCAGTGGGAAAGGAAAAATTCCTGATTTATTTATCGGTACCTACTGTAGACCGACAGGAGGAAGGTAAATTGTTACTTGAAATTTTGCCAACGCCAAGTCCACCCAGGTGAATGGGAAGTGAAGCTTGCTGCCGCGCTCGGTCGTCCTGGTCGTCCAGGGCCACATTTAGGATTGAATTTAGGTTGTTTCTGATAATTTGGTCTACTTTTTCTAAAAGGCTCATCCAGAGATGGGAGGACCGAAAGCTATATTTAATCTTGACAAATCTTTCCGAGACATCATTGAAATTTTATATTTTCTCTTCAATTAACGTTGGAAAGAATTCGTCAAAACTTGGGTACCCTAGACGGTGCAACTACTACTGCGATTTTTGTACAACATTTTTTTATGGTAGTCCTTCTGTCAGTGGTTTGCGGACGGTAAATTTCACATTTTGAAAGGTTAAGGTCTAAATTAAGGCTACACCTTTGACCTTTACCTTTCAAAATGTGAAATTGAATTGAAATTATGCAAAACATTCAAACTACAAAGAGAAAAATCTCTAATTTTTTGTGCTAATTTTCACTTGTCAAGCCACTGTGTTAAATAGTGTAGAACTTCTATATAAAAAATGTCCTTACTTACTGACTCATCAACGCTCAGCCCAAACCCTTGGACCTAGAAAGTTGAAATTTTGCACAGAGGTTCCCTTTATAATGTAGACAAGGAATAAGGAAGGATTTTTTGAAATTCAAAGTTAAGTTCAGAGATAAATAGGGGATGAAAGTGACGCGCGGGCGAAGCCGCTGGCAAAAGCTAGTACTATATAATAATAAATGATCTAACCTACGTATTAAAATAGTTTTTAGTACTTCTTACGCGTGGTTAAAGAACCTGTAAAGTGGACTTTCAGAATACAATGAGGCTGCATTAGCCTACTTATTTCTTTTAGATTATTGAACACGTGGTTTCGAATGAGATTATATCAATACGGAAAAAAATTCGTCATACTGGCGAAAACCCACTTAAGTTAGTACCTACATACAAGTAACATTAAGGAAAATAAGCATGTGGCTATAAACGGAAAGCGTCTATTTGATAAGTAATTAATCAATTTCCTGACTGTGCAATAGGAACTGTACAAAAACATCAATATTGCAAACAAGCCAAGTAAAACAACAGTTGAGACGAATTCAGACTAACATCATAAAATAGAGTGGCGCCAAATTTACCGACGGTGGCCATAAAAGTAACGGTTACGCGAATTCTAGCGTCACGAGCGAGCCTCATGATATGTGGCCGCAGCAAAAGGATTTTAGAAGGTTCACTCAGTTGCGTAGTTGCCACGGTTTTTTTTTTTTTTTTTCTTTTTTTTTTTTTTTTTTTGGGTGGGAAATCATCAAAATCAAAATCAAAATCAAAAGTCATTTATTCAAATTAGGCTGAGAATCAGCACTTTTCGAACGTCAAAATACATAAGACAGTCCCCCAAAAACGCCCACCCTTCGACACTTCCTAGTGCTTTAGCTGGGAAGAAGAAGTGGCGGAACAAACTCCCCAGCAGCACAGCTGTCTGTTTAGTCGGATGGACTTGATTCTATATACATAGGCAAAGTAATAAACAATCTCGCATATTACCTAAAATAAAAGTTTCCTGGTATTAAGGGCTCTATATGTCAATAACTAATGACTTACTAGATAGATGATAAAAAACACTTGGTCAATAAAATTAAAAAAAAAAAAAAAGTATTTAACTAAATAAATATATGAACCCATATAACCTGTCACTAGGTACGCTAATTCTGGAGAAAGAACATAAACATTGTCTTGTGTTAATCACAGCGACCAACTATTCTTGTCATTTAGATAGTCGTTAATGGAATAGTAAGCCTTTAAACAAAGGATGGATTTTACTTGAACTTTAAACGCATCAAAAGGCAAATCTAGCAAAGAAGTGGGAAGCTTGTTATAAAAAGTTATACCAAGCCCAACAAATGAGTTATGAACCTTATGAAGCCGGTGAAAGGGAGCACGTAGTTTGTCCTTGTTTCTAGTGTTAACGGTATGAATATCACTGTTTTTAGTGTACAAGTGTATATGTTGCCTAATAAATAAGATGTTAGCTAATATGAATTGTGATGCCACTGTGAGAATACCAATATCTTTAAAAAAGTCCCTCAAGGAAAATCTGCCACCTAACTGGTAAATTGCACGAACAGCACGTTTTTGAAGGACAAAATATTTTGAATATCAGCGGCTTTGCCCCACAGCAGAATACCGTAGGACATAACGCTGTGAAAATAACTAAAGTATACTAATCGAGCTGTATCGACGTCAGTGTATTGTCTTACTTTTCTGACGGCGTAGGCGGCTGAACTGAGCCTCCCTGCTAGTGTTGATATGTGTGATCCCCACTGAAGTTTGGCATCTACTGTTATGCCCAGAAATACTGCCGTGTCTACGGTTTCAAGCACCTCTTTATCTAAGACGATATTGGGACCTAGATTTCTAACATTCGGTAAGGCGAACTTTACACATTTCGTTTTTTTGGCATTGAGAACAAGGTTATTTGCCGTAAACCAATCCGTAACCATTGAGAGTGCACTGTTTACGTCGTCAAAGTCTTGTCTATTCCTATCTACTTTAAAAATAAGAGAAGTATCATCTGCAAACAGTACAACATCACAAATACCCTTTAAATAGAACGGTAAGTCATTAATATATACTAAAAACAAGAATGGGCCGAGTATTGAGCCTTGAGGCACACCTAACTGAACTGGCAGCCCGGAAGATTTTTTACCATTAATTTCTACACATTGAACCCTATTTTGCAAATAAGAATTTATTACGTTTAGAGCATCGTTATGGACACCGTAATAACGAAGTTTACACAAAAGCGTCTCATGGTGCACGCAATCAAAGGCTTTTGAGAGATCACAAAAAACTCCAATAGCATTTTGCGAGTTCTCCCATGCGTTAAATATGTGTTTCAACAGAGCAACACCCGCATCAGTAGTCGAACGACCTTTTGTAAAGCCATATTGCTCATTATGAAGGAGGCTATTTAAATTAAAATGTTTTAGCAACTGCTTGAGTATTAACTTTTCAAATATTTTGCTAAATGCAGGTAAGATAGAAATAGGCCTGAAATTACGAATGTCATTTTTATTACCTGATTTAAATAATGGTATTACTTTACTACTCTTCATGAGGTCAGGAAAAGTTCCTGAATCAACACATTTATTAAAAGTGACAGCTAGATAGGGGGCTACAATTTCTATAATATTACTTAAAAGTTTAATGGAAATGCCCCAGAAATCACCAGTGTTTTTAGACTTCAGTGTGTTAAAAACATTAACTACGTCACGAGGCGTTACATGTTCGAAACTGAATAGGTCACTACATTTAGGCACACTACTATGCAAAAGGTATTCTGCTTTAGACGGGGATGAATCTAAGGAGCGAGTCGTAGTTACAGGTATGTTGGCAAAAAACTCATTAAATGCCTCCGCTACTTCAGCTTCTGTAATAATTAATTTGTCGTCGACCAAAATCTCAAGTTGATTGTCTTGTTTAACAGACTTGCCCGTTTCATTATTAATTATTTTCCAAGTGGTTTTAACTTTATTGTTAGAATTTTTAATTGTGTCACTTAAAAATTTCGATTTTGCAAAAGCACTAATCTTTTTAAATAATTTTGAATAGTTTTTGACATACTCTAGGAAAGGAGTATCAAACCTGTATTTTTTCAATCCATATAATTCGTATAGTCTCGCTCTACTTTTGTAAATACCCGGAGTAGCCCATTGATTAAAGCCAGCGGAGGAGCCATTAATGTTAATGGTTTTGGTCTTGAAAGCAGATTGATACTCTTTTTGCACAACCTCAAAAAGGGCTTCATAAATTTCATTCGGATTCTCGTGTTGTGCTATGGATGGTGTAATTCTATGAGCTATATTATTTTTAAACCTTTTGCAACGACTAGCTGTATAAGGCCTACATTCAAGTGTACGTGGTCGCTTTTTATGTAATGGCATGGGGAAGCTAGCTAATAAACCACAGTGGTCGGACGTTAAGTCAGTTAGTACTAATTTATTTTTGGCATCACAATCAGTAAACATATTATCAAGACATGTTGACGAAGATGCCGTGATCCTAGTAGGTTCAAAAAACAAGTTAATTAAATTAAAAGACCTAAACAGATTGAGAAGTCTAATACTTAATGGAGTAACATCTAAAATATTAATATTAAAATCTCCACATAAAATTATACTTTTATTACTTGATTTTAACTTATTGAGTAAATCCTCCATTACCGATTCAAAACGAATGAAATCCCCAGAGGGGGGTCGATAAACGCAAATTATAACATATCGCTCGAGTTCAACACAAGACAACTCAATAGTGCGCTCAATAGAAAGGTTAGCTAAATCTAAACGTTGTTTACATTTTAACTTGTTTGAAACAAGAACTAAAGATCCACCGCGAATAGCAGTTTTTCTTACAAATGCACTTTGAACAGTAAAATTATCATCATTGATAAACACTACTTCATGTTCCTTCAACCAGTGTTCAGTCAAACATAACACCTGAACATCATAGTTCTCCATAAATAAGCTTAACTCAAGCTCTTTGCCGGACAGACCCTGCATATTTTGATGAACAACATTCAACATATGCGGCTCACCCGTTGTCGCACCTAAAAGTTTAAACTACTAGGCGAATCAAAAGTAGTGTTAGTACCATTACTAACATTAATCAAAGAAGACTTCGACATAGTACATATGTCTGGGTTTATATAAGCTAATAGCCTCGCTATTTTAAGTCTAAACCTAATGGGCAGATACACTGTATTCCTTGTCGATTTTAACTTAACAACAAAACTGTTGGTATCAAAAAATATAAGTTTATCACTGTAGTGAGTTATTAAAAACTGCATATGATTATTAAGTATATGCATATCATTGTTTTTTCTACTAGATAATCTCTCAAAATATGGAAAAGCACACAAAATAATTTTATTACAATTAATCTTTAAAATCTCAGTAACACTGTCAGTGATATCTTGTTTATTGACCTTTGAACTATTACCTACAAGTACAGTTATGTTGGTATTACAATCATATTGATTTCTTGTAACTGATGTCATTATTTCTTTGAAGGATTTCCCAGGTAAACAATTGTTTTGAGAAGAATTACTCAAGTTGTTACTAAGTAATTTCCCTAAACCTCTTCCTATACTATCAGAAAACATAACTGACTGATAACAAACTTGACTACTACAAGGGATAACGCTACTAGTTGACTGATCTTGAGATGGTACTTGCACAATATCTGGTAAATCTTGGCTGGGGTTACAGTCCAGAGCACTCACAACTTGGGACGGTTCTTCCGTTACCTCAGGCTGGAGGGCATCAAGGTTGGTTTCGCTTTGACAAGTACACAGAGTGTTGCTGAGAGTCAGCGAGTCCACTCTGTCTAACAACGCATTAGTAGCAAGGATATGTTCCTTAATTTGGTGCTGAGAGCATACATATTTTTTATAAAGGGACTTTAGAGAGTCATCAAGAACTTGAATTTCTGACTGTAAGCGTTGAGTGTCAATTTCATAAATATTGATACTGTTTTCTAATTTAATTTCATAGTTCTTCAATTTATTGACAAGAGAAACACGTTCTTTCCTTAATTGAATATTATTGGAATAGTGCTTTTGATGTTTCTTTAATTTATTACATTTTTTAATGATTTTATTCAGCCTTGCATATTTTTTAAATTTATTTTGACTCATTTTATAACTATAGTTATGTTTCAGTAATGAATCCTCTGTTAGGTCAATTGTTGTTATGGAATGAGGGTTACAATTAGTATTTAACAATTCATTTAACAAATGGTTTGTTTCTTTGACCTGAGTATGTTCTTTAACCTTTTGGAATTCTACAATTTTAATATTTGCATGGATTAATTCATCCTCTAAGTCCCTAACCTTAAATAAAGCCTCCTCATACAAATTACTGCAGTTGTTGAAACCATCTGTAACCATCCTTAGTTGATCCCGTTCAGCCACAACATCAAGGTATTGAAGATGTAAGTCAACCAGCTCCTGTTTTAAGCTTGTGTTTTTGTTGACAACTTTCTCAACTTCCTTCTCACTTTCCTCATCAAATAACTTCTCCCGCTCTGGGTGGAGCAGGAGGGCGTGTCAGACTTTTACTGACTAAAACCCACCCGTGTTCCTTCAGTAGCCCTTAAGCCAGGGGCTGTGGTGTCTCTTTCGAACAAACCCGCACCCCTGGCAGGCATCGACCCTTGCGGGTCCCATCACTTTTTGTGCTGACATCTCTTTGAGGCGCGCGTGGAACACAACGCGCCGTCGACTTGGGCTTGGTCCTTACCGGACAGCGAGCTACCCATTACTCGCCGTCCGCAAGCCCATGCCTACGGTGGCCGGAAATCGGCCTGGGATTCCCGACGTCCAGGGCGTCTCCGTATCCTGCGGCGGCTGGGGTCGCGACGGCGCATATGCTGCCTCTCCCTCACGTGCGCCGCCTCCCTCTTCGCGAGCATCACTGCTTCGCTGAAGGAGGTGACGGCTCCCCATGCCCTCTCGCTCCGTACCATGGCCTGGACCAGGGCCGGACGCGAGAGATCGCCGCCGCACATCGCCTCCACGAGGACACGGCGGTGCTCCGCCCAAGCAGGGCAGACCGCCACCGTGTGCTCCACCGTGTCCTCAGGGCGATCTTCGCAGTGGAAACACCCGGGCGTTTCCTCCCGCCCTATCCGAAACAGGAACCTCCCGAAACAACCGTGTCCGGTGAGGACCTGCGTCAGGCGGAAGGTGAGGACGCCATGCCGCCTCTCGAACCACTCCTCAAAGAGGGGACTTACCGCCGCAATCGTGGCGTGCCCAGCACTGGGTTGCGTCAATCGCTCTCTCCATGTCACCATGAGATCCCGCCGGAGCTCTGTCCGCTGTGCCGCGATTTCCTGCAGCAGCGGACTTACGCCCCGGCGTTTGGCCTCCTCGCGCCACTCCCATATTTGCGCGAGGACCTTTGCCTCCAGATTAGTTGCCACGGTTAAACGTACGAACTACGATATTTAATCGCTATTTTTTCAAGTACTTAGTCTCATCTCAAGCCACAGTTTCTGTAGGTTTTATTTAGCCAAAGGGTTTACTTTCGTGAATGAAATTGAGTGAAACTTCTGCCGAGATTTTTAGTCGTGAGTGCGCCTGTAACTATTTATAATCCTAAAATCTTCATTGTCTAGCTCGGAGCGAGTACGCTACTAGCTTGTTCACTATACTTACAATTTGTAGTCATCAACAAAGAAGGAAAGAAGAAAGAAAGAAAATTGCGTTTATAGGCATTATATCGGTAGTAAAAACTCTGCATATTACCTACATTAAATAGGAAATCTTTAAGTAGAAACTTAGAAAGCACCTACCTATTTGGCAAAAAAAACGTTGCGACTGCGTTGTTCTTCTTAACTATGACACAGATTTACATGCTGATTTCATTTTGCAATTAGTGTAAAGACAACAACTACTGACGAATAAGAAATTAAAGCTAATTCGCATTGAAATAGATAAAAAATAATGCTATCATCGATAAAATAAACAAAATTGATAAAATAATTTGTTTTAAATGGCAGATACGTCGGCTCGAACATTTTAAAAATCCTATTGGTGATTTAGTAAAAATTCTTTTAATTTCAGTTTGGAAGTTGAGCAAATTTTAGTAAACTTTATGGGAGGAGGGATATTATTCCAGCATTTAGTAGCTGCGTAGCGAAAACTGCCTCTAAAAGCCGCCGACTTGTGCTTGTGCTGGGAGCTGTTGAGAGCATTTTCTTCCTTCACCGATTTTGTGTCTTCTTGTCCACGATAGTCTGTCATATAAGTAAGAAGGGGAGTGAGACTTAATGACACCAAAGAGTAGGCTCGCTAAGTGCAGTTTACGCCTAGCTTTCATTTTTAAAATGTTGTGCTCATTGATGAAAAGTGTAACATGCCCCCTTCCCTTCCCAAAGGGAACCTTAAAACAAAACCGTTCACAGGCGTTCTTCGTCTTTGGATCATTTTTTCGGTTTTTGACAGTAGTCGCTGGCCATACACCGTGTCCGCGTAATTTAACTTAAATAAAACCAAGGACTCCACAAGCAAGACTCGCAATTCTTTACTAAGATAGTGACGGGCTTTGTATAGAATCTTAAGTCTATAATAACCATTACGGATAGACTCAGACACGTGTTTGTGAAAAAGAAGTTCCGTGTCCATGATAAGACCCAGATTACGTGCTTCGTAGACCCGTTCGATAGGCTCTCCCATAACAGTAACACAACCGGCACAGGGTTTAATTTTACTTAACTGGCTTTCGGTCCCAAAAAGCATATATTTGGTTTTTGAAGAGTTCAAGGCTAGAGGACCATTGCACGATATTTTCCAGATCTGTATTTAGATCGTTTAATGCTTGTTCATAGTCTTCCAGCTTAAATGATGACTTGTGTGTCATTGGCATAAATATGGTATTTGCCTTTATTTCATAATATCGGCACAATACAATATAAACAATACTGGTCCAAGAATCGAGCCCTGTGGAACCCCTCTTCTTACTGAGCGCTGTATCGAGACAATTTTTATTGTTTCTACGTCAAATCCATAAAACGCCATCTTTGACCTTAATAGAGAAACGTTTATACAGTCAAATGCGCGTGAAAAATCAAGCAATACTAAAAGAATGCACATGCCATTATCTTAAGCTGGCAAGATATTGTCTGTCACATCCAACAAAGCCGTGATTGTACCACGGCCTTTTCTAAGCCCCGATTGAACTTCCGGAAGGATTTTATTTGTCTCCAAAAATTCAACCAATTGCGCACAAACAGATTGCGCACAAAAAGTTCTTTAAAACTTTTGAAAGTACCGGCAGTATAATGATAGGTCTAAGATCTTTCATATCTGTTGCATCGAGAGTCTTCGGCAATGGGTGCACTTTGGCAATTTTCCATAACTCAGGAAAATATGAGGATGTCACAAATGTATTTACTACACCATTCACAGCGTCCAAAGTGACAGGTAATGTCAGTAGTATCATATTTATGGTTAAGCCATCGAAACCTTCACCGTCCCCCCCCCCCCCCCCCGAGTGGCTCAGTTACCGTGGATTCCAGCCACAGTGAAGCCAATTAAGAGGCACCCAAAGGTGGGGCCGCTCGTCAGGGCTTTTGCCTTCAAGCCATTGACGTAGCGGCAAAAAAGTAGGTTGTGAGGTGCACCGCAACTGAGGTGGGCCGCGATGTCGAATGGGAGGCATCGCGGCTGAGGGTTACGGGCTGCGGTAGAGGAGGAGTGCCGGTGCTTCTGAGCAGCGCTCTTCCCTTCCGTGGCCTGAACGGGGCCGCCACCGTTTGATGGCGGACGCGGTGGGGCCGCAGGGGAAGAGGAGTGTCGGTATAGCGTCAGCCGCTCTCCCTATCCCCTGCGGCCGAAAAGTGGTAGATGGGACGGCGCGTTGTGTTGTCAGAAGATGTCAGCAACCACTGGTGGGGTCCGCAAGGGCCGTTGCCTGCCAGGGGTGCGGGTTTGTTCGAAAGAGATACCACAGCCCCTGGCGTACAGGCTACTGAGGGAACACGGGTGGGTTTTAGTCAGTAAAAGTCTGACACGCCCTCCTGTTCTACTCAGCAGGAGAAGTCATTTGATCTCTGGAGTCGTTAATTTGACTGTTGATCTTATGTTTAAAGTACGCTGACTTTTCGTAAAATAGAGAAGTAGATACAAGTGACTCCAATTCTTTATATATATTTTTTTTACAATCAGATTTTTTGTTTTTAAGTACTCTGCATGCCCTTTATTCCTAAAATGCATCATAAATATAACATTGACAGTAATCAATGGATAACAATACTCCTTAGTAACACTAGTTTTTAGAGGTGCATGAGTCTCAAATAGTGTAAGTAACAGGGACAAGGATTGCTTGTAGAAGCGGCACATAACGTTTACGAATCTCTGGCATTGTTATTGGTAGGAAGTGTAAGAACACAGGACTTTGAATTTGAAGAACGGATTTCCTGTCATAAAAAACAATATCTGGATGACCGAGTTTTGCCTGGTTTTTTAAAATTTTGTTTCACGTTTTCTAAAAATGAAACCTAGCTAGATCGATTTATCGCCCTGAAATACTAAATTTCATGAAAATCGTTGGAGTCGTTTCCGAGATTCAGATTATATTTATATACAAGAATTGATCGACTAAAGATATTAGATAGATAATATGTAGAAAGAGATAAGTCATGTTCAAGTACAGTAGGTACCTATTTCGAATTAGCTTGATAGTGAGTGATTACCTCAGCTAGCACGTGAAGGAAACAGCACGGCATTAGTTTGTTTGGCTGTTGATGACGTCACCAGCGCACAACAAACACCGTGACCGATCGTCGAGAACGTTACGTTACGTGTCACCTCCCGCGAGTCCCGACCGGTGCGCGGCGACATAACTCTGTGTACTTAGCCACGCGGCTGCTGCGCTTTGTTAGCATGTAGCTGATGTAGCGCTGCGCGGGCGCACGCGGTGTTGACTCGCGGCCGCTTTGACCACGACAAACATCGCCCAAACAAAGCCCTCCATATTAGAACAAGTGGCGAGCAAACACGCGGTTCCTGGTAACCGCAATGCTGACACCGCTCCGCACCCGCACCGCACCGCAGTTGGTAGCGTAACACACCAACATCGTGTTTGGTTGTCTAAACATGTTTCCCAAACTACATCTTTCGGATTGACGAGTCTCGAAAGCAAAAACACGACAAAACGTTTGACGGTTTTAGGAACCAATAGATACACAATAATAATTTCCAAGTTTTAGACAGAAAACAGCGAGCTGTGTTTATAAATTTAATGTATGAGGGACGATGTTATCTCCTAAAGACGCATTTAATGTAATATAGCGCACACAGCTACTTAAAAAATGTCAGCGACATTGGGAACGACGATTTCCTTCAAAAACAAAAGCTGTCCAGGCTCATCATTTAAGGACAGGACAGACGAATCGTATCAATACGCTGATGGAACTTTTAGGGACGTATAAAATACGAAGTCATTGTCTTTTTTGCGCGTTTGGTTTGCGCGCGCGACGCGGCCGCGGAATACCAACAAGGTGCGCCGGCGCAGTGGAATGCGCTGCCGCCATTCGCGGGACGCCTGTCACACGTCGCTCGCATCGCGACGCCACACGCACACCAAGGCAAACCTAGGACTGACTGACGCACACACTTTCCAAAACTAACGCGAATTCAGGAAAAAACTGTCATTCAAAACGACATCCCATGACAACCACTTCAACATAGGATTTTGAAATCAAGAGTCTAGAGTCCAGTTTCGACTGCAGCTCAACTATCAACTGTGAATGCTGACGGTCTTCGTACGAATTTCGGACATGGATTTGCTTAGATAACAATCGCGCTCAGAGTGAATCTGAAATGTTGATTTCTTTATCAATTTCTTTTGTTCGAAATGTTGTCGAGATCTCAACGACTAACGTATTGCCCTCTGAGATTTTATCGCAACTAATTAATTCGGTCCATTAAATGTTTACAATATTTTATCCAGTGACAGTTGTTTGGAGCCAACAATAAAGACAATGCATGCATTAACATAGAACCTAGCTAACATGTAAAACGTGCCGCTTTCTTAGTCTCAATTCAATATCCATGTGTCGATAATAAGTCGATTAATAAATCCTTGCCTCCCAAAACCCTGTGTTATGCAATTAATTTAAGTTTAATTTGAATTTATATTAATTGTGATGAAGTACATGCTCATTGCTCACGTATTTCATAGCAAATATAAAATGTACCCGATGCTAAGTATTTTCACTAGTTGCACTGGTGGTAAGCACGTCAAGTAAGTTCCTACCGTGTTTCATGGGTTTAAACAGCTTATCAGACTTAGATTTTAAAATATTGAAAAATCTTCTCGATATACTCGATGTTATACCTACAGTCGCAAACTAAACAAGTACCCTACGTCACCTTAAGGGATCGTTTGTCTGCTCATCGTAATCTAGAAATATATTTGGCAAGTTGAACAGCCCCTCTATAGCTACGCAGGGTGCGCAACCACGTGCCAACATTGTGTTGAGTCACGTAGTTATTAGTTGTTGTTAGGTTGGTATTAAGTACATAAAATTCGAAAACTGTAGAAGATATAAAAGACTAGACTGTACAGCTACATTATCTAATTAAGTTCGATCATTTTGCTAGCAAGCAACTAATCTTTTTTTTAATTCCTTGTCCAGCGCCGGTCGCTGGCCACGGCACCTGTCCGCGGCGCCAGCGCATCTCTTGTCATAAACTTTATATATTTTACGACGCGCACGTAAAGCTGCCTGGAAAGTTTGAGGTGCGCTCCAGCGACAAGAAAATGCACGCCCTCATTAGTCATTCTGAACTCGTCTATACAGTATTTATGTCAGTCAGGCGTGTTTTTAGTGCTGCGTCGTTGTCTCACACACTCGCGCGGCTCACTCGGCTCACTCGCCTCGAGTGCTCCGTAGCTAGGGTTGCCAGGTCTTAAAACCGAAAAGCCGGACAGACCAGTCTGTTTTGTCGGCCATTTGGGTAAAAAGGCTGGACTCCCTTAATTTTTTTATTCTTAGTATTGCCATACCATAACAAAACGGAAAACAAGGCTTTTTTATCATTTACCATAAACATTCTTAGTCCCGTATTACAGAACCTCACTCAAGACTCAGGCAATACTTAAAACTAGTTTCAATCAATCAAATGGCTCTAATCTAGTTTTAAGTCATGCTTGAGTCTTGAGCGAGGTTCTGTAATACGGGCCTTAAAGTGTAATGAAACAACTAAATTTTATGAATCAGTCTTGTTGGTTATGGACAGTGCTGCTGCCGCTTGCTTGTGCTAGCGATAAAAGATAAGGCGGGCGGAGCCGAAACTAACACATGGCAAATGTAAAAGAGCCTAACAAAAGCCAGATAGGCCGGACACCATATAATTTGGCCATACCTACACGCAACCAAAAAGCCTGTGTCCGGCTTTATCCGGACGCCTGGCAACGCTATCCGTAGCTAGCGTTGCTACGCAACACTCTGAGCGTCTTCTAAACATTCTAATCTAATACTTTGGTAGTTCCCGTATGTTTGCACAGTATTAGCGCGAAAGTTTAAGCCCAGTTTTTTCATGTTGAATGTAGTTAATTTTACTGAAAATCATGCAACAGTTTCTGTAAACATGTACTTAAACATATAATATTGCACATTTCGTGTGTCCAAATGTGCAGGTTTAAGTATCTACATGTTACTGTACTTGCAAATAATAATAAGTACTTAGTAGGTATGTACTTGTAGAGCAATGTAAACACAAAAATTAAACAATAAACAGGGTCCCACGGATCTCATGATCCATAATAGGAAACAATTGAAGTTTTCACAATATGTGTATTTCTGTTGCCGCTATTACAAATAAATGCAAAGTTAAAAAATAAAATTATCCATACAAGAAACGTGTTTTTCGGTGTTTTTTGTCTTGTGGTACGGAACCCTTCGTGTGCGAGTACGACTGGGACTTGGCCGGTTTTTTATCATAATTGACTCCTTGAAGCTATAGCGGGATGTTAATCATTTAAAAGGTTCAATCTGTAACTATCTGCTACCTATGTTTTTTCCTTTTCAACCCAATGAATTAATAATGGAAAAATTCGATTTGTAAACTTGTCATACACTGGTATCTGTGTTCGCTATCATCTCAGTCTTATTAGGTAGGTAGGTACCTACGAAATGTAGGTATGGGCATTATTTCGCGATATTTTACTTCACTCAAAACTCCGCGGTCACGAAGAGTTTTTTAATCTAAAAACAGGACCGATAGGCATCAATTTTGTGTTTTTGGTGATAGTTGCTAAGTTTCTGGCTGTATATTTTGACAGTTTTTTTTTTTTTTTTTTCAATCTGTGAGTGTAGCCCAAAATGTTTCAAAAAGTTAAAACAGTCTCCTGAGGTCTTTTTTTTGTAGCGACAACGGTTAAGGTACCTGTCCTTATTGCCCCATCTCAATAATTCATCCTTTATGACGTGATTGACTGCTTAAATAAAGGAAGGCGTATGACAATCATTAAAAAAAATTTTTTTTTCGAGATTTGACAGTTTTGTAACTTGTTTCAAGTGAATTAAAATTGTTTTATTTATGACCACACCAATGCCTGCCGCTAACTCTGACCTGCACCCTAATTGCGTAACTCATGATTAATCATAATCTATTTCAATTTGACAGCTCAACAAAATTCATTGCGTTATTTACGTTGCTGAGTAGACACATTTTTCGAACCTATGAAGCAATGGTTTAACAATCTGATTCAAAACGAACCAGATGATGATTCATCGTGAGTTATGCAATTAGGGTGCTGGTTTGCGATAGATCACTTTTAATATTTCATGGTTGTTTGTGTAGTAGTGTTTGTTCTGCAGGAAAGAACAATCAGAACGAAAATGATGGAACTAAAAACGTACCGTGTTTTCTTTTACAGTAGCTTCCCCATACGCATCATCAAACCTTCCAGCTATTTCTTCAGCGCTGTTGCCACAGTGGAACTCGTATTCGTAAATAACGCGATATTTTATGTTTTCCATATTGTAAACACAACGAGTAAGGGTTAATACTACTAACTTTGTTAAGTATTTTATTATTTTAATTATTTTGAATGTGAAGACTATGTGGGAAATTGATTTTATTTTGTTGCCTCAGTTTAATTCATGGGCGAATCGTTGAGCACCATAAGTTTTCAGTTGAACTGCACGACTGAAAAAAACTGACGTGTATAGGTCCACTCAATCTGTGTGGGTATTTCCTCAAAAGACCCATTTCAGACATTAATCTTCATGGTCTTCACATTATCTGGCCAAAATTATGTCTGGACTTTAAAAGAGACTGTGACCTCTGATTTTTTAACCCCGACGCAAAAAGAGGGGTTTTATAAGTTTGACCGCTATGTGAGTCTGTATGTGGCGCCGTAGCTCTTAAGGTGACACTTGTCCACATTTTCTCCATACAAACTTCGGGTGGGTTTTACTCCACTGTTTGACTATGTACATCAAAAATAAAACATGGTATAATTTTGTCTCGTTATTATTATTGTCTGTACGGAAACAGAATACTAAAATAAAAAGCCATTAAAAAGTTATGAGCCAACAAAGATTCGTTTTTCTTGCTAATTTAACCTAACTTTGAGCGTGTTTAAGTAATAAAAGGAGTGTAAAATCTCGAAAACCAAGACGGTACCGACAAAGTTCAATTAACAATAAATTCAATAAACTTTATTCGTCATTGATTTATGCAGTGGTTTTTTCATAAAACCCGATCTTCTGAAGGACTTTTCTTAATTTTTTCGCGATTTTTTTTCCAAAAATGCTCCTGCATCTCACTCAATAACGTTGTGCATGTAGACTAGCGTCTAACTGCTCACCACTGATACTATCTCTGTCGGATACGAAGCCTGGTGAGACAACGTGATTTTTAGCCAGGCCCACCAGTGAGTTCGAGCCCGCGCAAAGTGTCGCCTTAAACGGGTGAACCGATTTGGGTGCGGCTTTTTAAATTCTAAAGTACCTACTTTAGAATACCTATTCTAGCGATGGTTATAGATATGTTTTATCAAAATTGATTCGGCTGTTTCAAGGTCATCAGCTGTTTTTTTAGCTGTGGTAAGGTTCTTAGACGCTTATTGTGTATTTACTTTGCTTTCAAATATACGTGCGACATAACATTTGAAACACCAACAATATCTATGCAAGATTATGGAATTCCTGGTCTGATTCTGCAGCCAGGATATCCAGTACAGTAAAAAATAATAGCAGATACGTCGTTTTTGGATCCGTTTTTATCAGTTTTTGTATTGTCTGAAAGGTAACTTAATGGAGAGTGTTCTTAGCTACGAGTATGATTCAAGAATATCGATTCACCCATTTGAAGATTATTTGCTCTTTTCTGGTTGATGGAAGGATTTGATTATCTTCCAAGGGTCTGAGCGAGTTGAAATTTGGTATTCTATTACTTCAGTGATATAAGACGAACTAGGTAATTTTGAAGTGATGCTGCAACATCACCTGAAATTTCCCATTAAACACAACTACCTCACCAACAGCAAAAGTTTTGTGTTTGGGGTCATTGAAAAGGTCTCAATTATTAATATAATAATAACTTTATTTATTTGCATCATAAAAATACCTACAACCACACAATTAGGTAGTTTTAATAAGTGGTAGGTAGACTACATACGTAAATAAATAGGTTCCTGCACTTAAATACTAAACAATAATGTGATAATAAATTTCTCAGCTTTCTAACGTCCTAGGATCTTTATTTGTTAAGTACTTACGTCACTTGATAATTATTTTGTACGTGTTTAAGCACTAATCACTCAGTAATAATTACTACACTGAAAAAAAACTATTATTTAGGTTGGAGCATGCGACTTACACTGTCCTCCTTACTAGTCGAAATTGTATCATGGTAAGACAGTCTTCCTCTTACACAATGAACCAGTTCTAAGTACAGAATTGTATTCCACTATTATTTCACAGTTTATTACTTTAGTTTCTGTGATATTATGTTCCAATGTAAACAGGTAGCTGGTATAAGAACATTTTGCATTAGCTACGAGCAAAAGTGATCACAATGCAGGTAGTTTTGAAATAAATTTAGTATACGCAAAGTTTACAGACAATCACTAGGTTTTTATCCTCTACTAGCTTTTGCCAGCTGCTTCGCCCGCGCGGAACTTTCATCCCCTATTTAACTCCCTTAGGGGTTGAATTTCGAAAAATCCTTCCTTATCCCTTTTCTACATTATAAAGGGAACCTCTGTGCAAAAATTTCAGCTTTCTACGTCCAAGGGTTTGGGCTGAGCGTTGATGAGTCAGTCAGTCAGTCAGGACTTTTCTTTTTTATTTATATAGATGATCTAATAAGAATTCATCATCATCACCATTTCAGCCGAAAGACCTCCACTGCTGGAAATAGGCCTCCCCCGATTTGAGGGGTTTTGCCGTAATCGCCACGCTTGGGAGGCGGGTTGGCGACCGCAGTATGGTGGTCAAATGCGTAGAGAACGCTGCTGCCCATTCTCTAGTAAGTCCCTTAGTCGCCTTCTACGACACCCACGGGAAGAAATGGGATGGTGCTATTCTTTACGTCCGGCACCACACGGTAATAAGAATTACTCAACTATTTTACTGATACTTAACATAATTATTATTTTCTTGGGAACTACCATAAACATAGTTTTATATTTTAATCATAAGTTAATGTTGAAGCAAGTGACATGAGTGTGTGTGTGTGTAAGCGTGATATTTGTATTTGGGTTTAGATGTTTGTAAGGTATGGTGTGTGTTGTGTGTTATTTATGTGGGGATACTCAAATAAAATCACTTTTAGACACAGTTACTTATCACTTTTAATCAACTTAGGTACTTCTAACACGTTTGGCAGACAGACAGACTGACTCTCAGAGCTAGTGCGGTACACCGGCAAACCACAAGAGTGGGGACGGGATGTAGCGCGCCACCTCTTCTAATTAATGATAAATGATTGACAAACTCTTTTACACGTCAATCATATTTTTTTAAACTAGATGAGGTCGGCGTTTCCTATCTGACTACTCTGAGAAGAAAGGCCGAAACAAACTCAGAGGTCACAGTCTCTTTTAAAGTCCAGACATAATCTTGGTCAGATCATGTGAAGACCATGTGGATTGGTGTCTGAAATGGTCTTTTTAGGAAAGAACCACACAAATTAAGTGGAACTGTCCAATCAGTGCACGCATTTATCAGTAATCATACAGCTCAACTCAGAACTTGAAGAGCTAACGAACGATTTGACGAACAAAACCAAAGAAAGGACATTTGGGTAGGCCGCATATAGTAGGTACTCAAAGTGCCAGACTAACATAAAAAACGAATTGAGAAAGACATTAAACATAAAAACAAAACATGACCCAGATAGTGAGGACTGTGTGGGTCATATTTTGTTTTTGCATTTTCAAAGCAGTCATACAATCCTGAACGTGGTCTGTACACACTTAATACAACAAACTGCTCCAATTCTATACAGGCTATTTCAACTGTCCGCTCAACAGAGAGGCTCACAATATCCTTACGTTCTTTAAATTTTAACAACTTACTAAAATTAATGAGCCACCATGTATACTTATACACCTGTTTACTTGAATAGTAATTGGAAATAGGCCAAACAAAGAATTCTCTAAATCTAATATTTAAAATTACGAGAACAAATTTAAATCAGCTGTTAGCTGTAGTGTTGCCACAGGAAAAAGAACAACAATAAGAATAAAACAATACCTATTATCAATTTCCATTTAAATAGGTACAATCGGAAACAATTTTACAATTCTTTAAAATATTATATTAAACATTACGTAACATATAGGAATAATTTGATACATAACTTTAAATGTTATAACGCTGTTTAGTAAAACGCATATTGAACACACCACAAGTACCGCCATCTAGTATTATAAGATTACAGTCATACAAACCGTTAAAATGACTGTCATCATACTCATCATAACCAACAACAATCATCAAAAGAACAAAATAAGTAAATAACAACAATAAAATTAATACTCGTCTCAAATCAACAGCCTGTCTTATTACTAACTCAATTCTAATATTTCGTATGTGTGTATGTGTTTGTTTAAGTCAAACTTTTCAAAAGTTTTTCCATTTTATCATAGTTTAGTTGTTTTAAATATTCAACAAGAACTTTCATACAGGAAAATAAAGCCATATTTCTTAGGTTGACGTAATGTGATATCTTATTAAATAAAATTTGACTTAAATATTGTATAAATTTACAAGCAAATGTGGTTTTGTAAGATGTAACTGAGTATGCTATGTAATTTCTTCGTGTCCCTGTGGAATGGGGGGAAAATTGTGTTGATTTAGTGTTACATTTAATAAGAATGACTGTCTATAATAATAATGAATAGGTTATAGATAAACGAAACGAGGAAGCGGATAAATAAGTACCTAACACACTTCACTGCGCGAGACATGAGTCTATCGTAGCGTTTTTACTATAACTTAAAATTTACTTTACTTTATTACAGGCTGCAGGCAATAAAAAAAAATGCCAATAAATATTATTTCTAACTTTTTATAGAAAAGAAGAAATTTTAACTTTACTTTTATTTCGGCCTTTCTTCTCAGTTTAGTCAGATAGGAAACGCCGACCTCATCAAGTGTAAAAATATTAGCTTTTGCCAGCAGCGTCGCCCGCGTGGAGGTCGGGAATTATCTCACGAGGACGTAAGTAGGTACTACCATGATGAAAAGTTTCATAATTTAGGTTAGAAACTATCTGTGAGCCAAATTTCATCCAAATCCATTCGGCGGTTTTTGCGTGATTGAATAACAAACATCCAAACATGTAAACTACCTATCACATTTAACAGGAGTAGAATGATTGACGTGTTTATTTATACACACCTACTTACAGAAATAAAATCTTTTTCAACACACTTGCTCACAAAAGGGCTCTTAGGCACATAATGACACCTATTATCAAACTGCGACTTTTTCATTACTATTATTCACTAGTGCGTTTTAGGTTTTTTTTTTTTAATTGGTATATATTTATAACTCATTTCTTTGTTCTTAAAAAGTGTCGATACAAAAAAGGTCGTGTTCAATAGTACAAATAAATTAATGTACGAAGTTGCACGAAATGAGCGTACTTGTACGTTTTTTATAAATAAAACTTAAATACTACTTTTGTTTTCTCTGTAATAAAGAAAACTTTGAATTCCCCATTTTGTACGTGGCTAAAACCCTATCGGCAAAAAGAAAAAAAAAAGAAACCTCATTATTTTAGGCCACGTTCCGAGTTACAATAATATCGATTGAGCGCGCTCACACCCGTTCCGAATTGGCGGCGTGAGCGCGATAACGACGTCCCGCGATCGTCATAGATGACGTCATGACATGCGCCATCTTGGGATAACGCCGACCATGCGTTATACTAATATCACCGTGAGCGCTGTCCAAAATTACAGTTGTGCTGTTTTGAGTTGCATAAAATCTTTGGTTATCTTAGATTTAATGCTTCTATCTAAAAAGAAGTTTGGGGTAGGTTGTGTGTGTGTAGGGTATTGTACTACTTACAATTATATTATACGTACACGACACAATCAAACAATACTAGTAATACAGAAGGAGTAAAAGACAGAGGATACAAATAAGCCACCACACGATAACACTTTTTTATCTCTCCAGTCAAAGTGACACAGAACGAATATATTCAAAAGTCTTGACTGTGAGGTCGGACGGTGTAGGTCTGTATCCCACAGAAGAAATGAAATGTGTTAGTCCATGGCCGATCGCCATTGTTAGATGCGCGCGCATTGGAAAACTGATTAATTTTTCCCGCCATTGGCAAAAAAAAATCACAACTCGTTTTCACTGTTGAAATTATAGTTATTTATTCATTAAAATAACTACAAGTACTAGTTATGAAGAAAATTATTTATGTTGTAACACCGCCCGATATAAGATGTGAAGCACTTAACGTTATGGAAAGTTTACTACCTAAAAAATCCAAGGACAAAATGATTTTTTAGTATTATCTTCTTCACAACTGTGTTGAAAAACGTCGTATGATAGACGTGTGTATTGATGATTACCGTCCTCGGCTCTCTCAATGGCGCCTCAGCGATAATCACCAACGTTACTCACCAGTACCATAATGTACTATTATTTATTAGTGTAGCTGCTACGCGTCAGTACAGAGGCTAGTCTCAACTGCCGGCATCGGCAGCGGAGGATGATCATCTGTGACGTTATCGTGACCGAGCTACTGTATGATCGCACACCAGTACAGTATGTCAGTCAAAGTCAATGTCAAAGCATTTATTTCAATTTACTCACTAAGGCAGTTTTTAACGTCAACATTTACATTAAAATAGAATTGATTCTAGTCCCCCCTTCCAACATGTAGTTTTGTATGGAGAAGAATGGGCAAGAAACTCCACCATTACTTTGTTAAAATGTTTTAAGTACAATGTTTAACATAGGTAGTACATTCAATATATAATTATGTGTGAAAACGATGCACCCAGAATAAAATTACCATACCAAAAATAGATAAAAAAAAGCAATTGAAGCAATGCAAATAAATTAATTTTATGATAGATACATGGTGCTCACATATTTACAAACATTGTAAGAGTAAGTACCTACCTACCTATACGATTTTCCTAGAATTTTAATTAACAAGTAATAAGTCAGTGTGCGAGTTAAAGTAATCACTGAGTGTAAATCAATCTCATAATAGTACATTATGGTACAAGTGTGTAACGTTGGTGATTATCGCTGAGGCGCCATTGAGACCCGAGCCGTCAGGCGAGGGTCTTAATAGAGCCGAGGACGATAATCATCAATACACACGTGTATCATACGACGTTTTTCAACACACTTGCGAAGAAAATAACACTAAATCATCATCACCATCATCATCCATCATCATCATCCATCATCATCCATCATCATCCATCGTCATCCATCATCATCATCCATCATCATCCATCATCATCCATCATCATCCATCGTCATCCATCATCATCCATCATCATCCATCGTCATCCATCATCATCTATCATCATCCATCATCACTCATCATCATCCAGCATCATCCATCATCATCCATCATCATCATCATCATCCATCATCATCATCCATCATCATCCATCATCATCCATCATCATCCATCGTCATCCATCATCATCTATCATCATCCATCATTACTCATCATCACCCAGCATCATCCATCATTATCATTCATCATCATCCATCGTCATCCATCATCATCATCATCATCCATCATCATCATCCATCATCATCCATCGTCATCCATCGTCATCCATCATCATCTATCATCATCCATCATTACTCATCATCACCCATCATCATCCAGCATCATCCATCATCATCATTCATCATCATACATCGTCATCCATCATCATCCAGCATCATCCATCATCATCCAGCATCATCCATCATCATCATCATCATCGTTTTTAAGAACAAAGCAACTCAAACAAAAAACAACCTATAACTCACTAAGAATAAAGCAACTCAACCAATTCTATAACTCACTAGTGAATAATAGTAATGAAAAAGTCACAGTTTGATAATAGGTGTCATTATGTGCCTAACTGTAGTGAAATTAGAGCCATTTTATGAGCAAGTGTGTTGAAAATATAATTATTTATACAATTCAATTAGCAACCACCAACGAATTGCTTATCGGTTTCAGTTTGACAGTTCAACAGTATTCATTTCGTTATTCACGTTGTTAAACAGACACATTTTTCGAATATATGAAGCAATGGTTTAACAATCTGCTTCAAAGCGAAACAGATTATGATGAATCGTGAGTTACGTAATTAGGGTGCAGTTTTTCTAGACTCTAGATTGTCATATGGAGCTGGAACAGCCTGTTTCGAAGCATTCTTATCTTGGATATTATCCTCTAATATATAATACGCTTGTTTACGAAGTTTACTTTTAATACGAGTTTTAAATTTCCTTTCATTTAATTGCAATAATATATATCACAAGGTATTTTGTTGTAACATTTAACACAGTAATTACGTAGTCATCTATCTTCTTTTATATAAAAATGAATCACTATTTCCCTTGGTCACGGCATCACACGTGAACGGCTGGACCAATTTTGCTAATTCTTTTCGTGTTGTGTTTGTTATTGGCTGGAGAAGGTTCTTTTTTTTTCATTTAGCCTACACTGTCCCACTGCTGAGCAAAGGCCTCTCCCAAATCCTTCGGGCATCCTTTTCCAGGGCCTCCTCGATCAAGCCCTTCCAATACGCGTCTAGGTCGTCACGCCACCTTTTCTTGGGCCGGCCTCGGCAGCGCCGTCTTAAAGGTTCCTATGAAAGAAAAAAAAAGAAAAAAGTTGCGCGTGTGAAAATGAGAATTCCATATTCATAGTTAAGGGCACACTTTGCGCGTGCTCGAACTCACTGGTGGGCCTGGCTAAAAATCACGCTGTCTCACCAGGCTTCGTACCCGACAGAGATAGTATCAGTGGTGAGCAGTTAGACTCTAGTCTACACGTACAACGTTATTGAGTCAGATGCAGGAGCATTTTTGGCAAAAAAATTGCGAAAAAATTAAGAAAAGTCCTTCAGAAGATCGGGTTTTATGAAAAAGCCACTGCTTAAATCAATGACCAATAAAGTTTATTGAAAATATTGTTAATTGAACTTTGTCGGTACCGTCTTGGTTTTCGAGATTATACACTCCTTTTATTAGTTAAACACGCTCAAAGTTAGGTTAAATTAGCAAGAAAAACGAATCTTTGTTGGCTCATAACTTTATAATAGCTTTTTATTTTAGTATTCTGTTTCCGTACAGACAATAATAATAACGAGACAAAACCATACCATGTTTAATTTTTGATGTACATAGTCAAACAGTGGAGTAAAACCCTCCCGAAGTTTGTATGGAAAAATGTGAACAAGTGTCACCTTAAGACAGGACAACGTCTGGTCGGGTCAGCTAGTTTGTTATAAAAATGTCTCTCGGATAGAGAGAGAGGGAGAGCTCTTTTTACAACGAATGAGTTTAAGAGCCCAGGAATAGACCATAAAATATACCTACCAGTACTATCTCTGCACACGAACTGCAGCATTTATATAACTGCCAAAAGTTTGTAAGAGACACTTCAATTGGTAGGTATTACATTAACAAAGTTGTATAAACACTATCCGGTACCGAAACTAACACAAAATGGACCGTTTTCCAGTATCTTAATACTCCTATCGTAAACATAGGTATACCTAAAAAGTAAGAGAAGCTTGCTTGAATCAAATTAAACCGCTTCGCTAATGAACTAGATTTGAATGCAGGTACTAATATAACTAACCTGTGACCTATATCCCCACATAATGAAACGATGACCTGTTGAAGGGTGCAGGAACACGCTTGTTGCGAGAAACACAGGACCGGTTGATGCCACCTGAGTGGTCGTCTGTCGGTCGATTATGATGACCATCCACTGTAGGGCAAATAGATGCAGTAGGAACTTACCCAACATTGTACCTCAATTAAGTGCGAGGACGAACTGATACATAAGCGATTGAGCAACATAGATGGTACCAGCTCTATAGCTGTAACTACAGTAGCCTCGCCGTCGCGTGCCATGGCAGGCCTGACCACACAGAGTATATTTAAGATTACTGCAATGCGAGCCTGTGCTCAGACGTAGGTATACATCTAAGTGCCATGCATTCAAAGTGGAGTTCTTTTTGAATTTATAAATAACTGCCTTGATATATATAGGTGCTTAGAAAGGTATTTATAATTTTACATGAGGCGATAAGTATCGCGGCAGACCAAGACCAAGATTTAAATACGAACTTGTCTCTACCGACAGACGACAATACCAGGCTAGATGATCAGATATATTTGACTCTACATCAGCTTATGCTGATATAATGAAAACCAAGTAAACTTAATTATATCTACTAACCGCATTGTATGGACATCTATTTTTTTCTCGCAGCTAACGTTAGTTAATATGTAATTTCAATCACAGCTATAAAAAAGAATATACTTTATGATAGGCTTTATTTTACAAGTGAACGGCTATGACTGTTATGATAAGTAATTATGTTTTATCAGCCATATGTATACGAGTAGCTAATGTATCTAATAAACCTTATAGTTAATACCTGGGTGGCTGGAGCAGAAGGACATCCGGCAGGCCTGACAAGCTGCGTCGGGCCCGCCACCTATTGTGAACATGACAAAACATCACGCACACAGCCGCACGCGCATCAATCCGTCCGCCCCACACTAGCGTGGCACTCTGTGACATCACTTACCTTTCAATGTATACCTACGTACTTACATTGAACAAGATCGACTGCCAGCTGACCAGAGCCGCAGAGCTCCCGCGCACCCCGCACGCCCACGGAGCCGGGCCCGCGCGGTGTGCGCCGGACTGCGCGCCGGGCTCATCTTACAGCGGACGACGTACAATGAGCGGGCTCGAGTGCTGCCCGTGCAAGTGAGTGCCATTGTTTTTCATGTGACGCGTTTTTTCCTCCGTTTCGGCGCCAAACGTCGTCCAATAGCGGACGCGCGGCGTGCTCATTGGAGGAGAGCGCGTGGGCGGGACGAGTCTGCCAATTCTTCGCGCCTTTTCGCGATACACCCGCGAGGTTCCTCTGTTTGTTTTTAAAATGCGTCAGGTTTTCAAAAAATGCTGGCTTTCCAGCACCCTCATAGGTGTACTAAACATTCGCCCACAAAATTAACTTGATGCTTTGACAAGTTAGCTAAATAACTTTATCAAACAAATAGTTTATAAGAGCAAGCAATTTTGGCTTTACATTCATGAAATCTATAAGTAGCTTATTTTCAGTTAATAAGTGCGTGTAAATTGATACGATACAATATTATTTACGGATAATTAACTGAGGATCATTAGCGACTGCCTGCTTTATCGGGTAGTTTTTCCTTCCCGATAACTTGATAACTATCTATGTACTTGAGTACCTAATCGGTTTTATAACCGTTTGATGAGGAAATGTAAAAAAAAATAGCCAATGCCTTGCAATGTTTGGTTCTAGAACATGCTGGTTTCCTCACGATGTTCTTGTTGCAAGTGGAGGTTGAATTCAAAGAGTTCCAGGTGTTGTTTTAACTGTCGTTTAATATAGAAAAATATATGAACACACTAATAATACGTAAGCACAGTTGGTACCTACGGTGATTCTCTGTAAGAACGGAAGAGGAAGTCGGTGCTGCCACACACCAAACCACCAGTACCTAGTATTTTTAACATTGCAATTTGTTTTTTAGCAACAACTTCTCTCAATGTTAAATCTCAAAAGAAATTACAGAATATTACTTTTTGTTGAATATTAGACAAACAAAAATACACTTTCAAAATCCAAAACAATATTTAAAAAATTCAAACTTTACCCAAAATATTCGTTAAAATTTCTGCCACTTGATCATCTGTGCTAATGCAATCCATCACTGATAATATTTTTATTTATTTATTTATACTGCTCGCACACAAAAAAGATACTTAGGCATTCTCTACCAGTCAACCAAGGGTGGTGAAGAGATTAGATGGCAGGTGCTTAGGTTATTTAGGTACCATATCACGTACAAAATTTAATCATTCATAATAAATCTCATTATTCTATTATTATTGTACCGTGTGGTGCCGGACGTAAAGAATAGCATCATCCCATCTCTTCCCGTGGGTGTCGTAGGAGGCGACTAAGGGACTTACTAGAGAATGGGCAGCAGCGTTCTCTATGCATTTTATCACCATACTGCGGTCGCCAACCCGCCTGCCAAGCATGGTGATTATGGCAAGCCCCCCCCAAATTGAGGGAGGCCTATGTTCAGCAGTGGACGCCTTCCGGCTGAAATGATGATGATGATGATGATTTAATTACCTATTACAGATTATTATTATAGCATTTAGTAACAATCTTATAAAAGATGGTTGTACAAGTAAACTATAACATATATCATCATCATCATCATTTCGGCCTAAAGACGTCCACTGCTGGACATAGGCCTCCCCCAGGCTCCTCCACCTCGACCGGTCTTGTGTAAATACCTTAACCCCTCAGGCCTCAGGGCCTCAGGGTGGGCAGGACATATCCTGCCCAGCTCCATTTAAGTTTTCTATTGCAGTTTCTCACGTCGTAAAATTTTGTTTGTTCTCTTACAGTTTTTAGTTTAATTTTGTCCTTTAACTTGACGTTGAGCATGCTTCTCTCCAAACTGTGTTGGCATGTTTCAAGTTTGTGCATATTTTGTTTCATCTGAGTGTTTTTGACCACTTCTTTAAGTGACTTATATCTCTATACATATATCCACTATCCTTTCAATTCCACATTCATTGTATTCATACAATTTCACACAACCAGTTTTAACTTCAAAAATATTCAAAAATATTTTTCAACCAACAACATTCGCTAAAAGCTAAACTTAAGCTACTTAATCGGATTCTTGAAAAAATTCAAACCCATGAAATAGTACAACCATAAATTTGAAACACACAACCAACAGTTGACCGTCTATCAACTTTGTCACTAGCCCAACCGGAATCAACAAAACCAATGATATTCGTAATATTACCTCTTTTAAAAATTAAGCTGATCTGTAGAGATTAACTACGATAATATGGCGCGCCCCTCCATATTACTATTTCAATGTTTGTAGTCACATCCTTACGAAAGAGTTTGTATGTAGTTATAATTACAGTAGCGCCTTGTACGCACACTGCACACATGCGAGTCTTGGTGACACTTTGAAAATACTTTCAATACTTTTAAACGTTTTGAATTTTGGAGGGGCGCGCCATGTTATCGTAGTTAATCTCTAACCTCCCTTTTACTCTTGAGAGCTCCCCATAAAAAAAAAAACAACTTTTATTTGCATAAATAAGGGAATAGAAAGTTCTTAAGGCTCCATGCATGAAATTAACTGATTTTTTGAAATTTTGATCACTTGTTGTGAGTTAGGGAAACTAAATTTAGACATTTTATTTTGTTATTATAATAGTGGAGTTCTAATTCTTGCATGTGGTGGAAAGGGATTTTTCAAATAACTTATAGAATAGTGTAAAATCACCAATATTCACAGCCCCTTTTCCGAAAAAGTGACGAGCGAGTGATGTTTGGCTTCGTGTTACAAACAACTACAAAGAATTCTGGACATAAAAAAAATATAAATGACATAATTGAATGGTCTACTTGAAGATAGTGGAACCACTTTTTTGACTTTTATACGAAATATAGCAGAAAATAAATATTGAAATAACGTAATTTTTACGAAACTGCTTGACAAATAAGTATTTTTTTCTATTACTTAAACTCACTTTATTGAAATTTTAAAAATTACGTATTATTCTTAAGTTAACCATTGAATTTAATCTTAATTTTATTTTTATAATAAACAACAACTTCATTTCGTAAATAAAAGTCAAAGTGAACTATATAATCGACCGCGCAAAATCGATCCCGTCAGACACGACCGGGCCTTTCCAGCGTGAGGACGTATCGCTTTGCATCGCAGGAGTCACGTGGGCTCTTGCGATTCTACGTAAAAATATTCCAGAAATTGTACGCCGACTACCACATTTTGATCCGGTAAGTATTAATTTTTATTTTAAGTACTTGCAAAATGTTAATGTTATACCGGTGTGCGTGTGTTCGTAATTCTTCTCATCCTAAACGGCTAGTCCGATTCTAATGTATTTTTTTTTTGGGTCGCCTATATCCTTCTTAGCTTTTGTTGGACCTGGGTGAAGTGTCGCAAGAAACGACTTCGTACCGGGTCCGCTAGTTATACATATTTTGATTGTATGTTTAAAAGATTTTTGAAAGGAAGTTCTTTAACGGAGCTTGGTACGCACGGCTACACATCAAGCTATACCTTTCCAATATAAGCTGATCTCGCATTGTTTAAGATTTCCGTACAAAGCGAGATCAGCGTAAACTGGAAATGTATAGCTTGATGTGTAGCCGTGTGTACGAGCAAACTTTTAGAAATCGTCACTGAGCTGTGGGAATTTCAAAAAGTTTTTGTGATGTAATAGAAAAAAAAGAAAGACAGAGAGATAGTTTTTATGGTTTCCAAGAGTGAGTTCTGTAGCCCCTAATGAGGTCAATATGAAAATCCAAGATGACAGTTATGAAAAGTTAAAATTTAATCATAGGTGTCGTTTTTTGAGATTTTTGGGGGTGCTGAAGCCAATGGTGTAGTCAAAATAAAAATTCAAGATGGCGACTGCGAAAATTTTCATATTATTTAACACGGGTGTGGTTTTCATGGTTTTCGAAAGAGCTGAAGCCGATAGTGACGTCAAAATAAAGTTTCGAGTATTTCAAAGATAGAGTAAATGACGTTACATTCGGAGTTGAAGAAAAAGCGTAAGGAACTTCGTTCCTGACGACGGGGGCCCCCGACCCCGTTACCAAATTTGTAGTTTGGACAATTCAAACGATTGAAAATTTCAGTGATTGAGCCCAACAGTGCCTATAAGTAACTGATGTTAATTTTTTTTTTAGATAATGTCGAAAATGTACGTCGATATGGTCGAAAGAAAGTAACACATTACCAGTGCATCACCAAAAAAAAAGGACGAAACGTGGGATTGGCATGTATCAGACAAATTCTTGCAGAACGTAATTCGAACCAAAACTTACACATTCTTCAGCTCACTTACACGATTACACACACACGATTCTTCAACGAAGCCCTATGTCTTCGTTGAAGAATCGTGTGTGTGTAATCGTGTAAGTTTTTACTTTCAATCAGTGTTTCTAACACTGATTGAAAGTACAAACTTACACGTTCTACATCAATAAGTATTTACGAGTGCATTCATATCTTCATTGTTGTTAATTTTAGGAAATCAATGAAATTTCGCCGTTGACTTATATAAATAAATTATGAATTTATAATATTCCTACTGCATGTAGATAATTTTAAACTGATCTTTCAGAGTGAGGAAGATAATGATTCAAAGTTAGACAACACCTCGAAAAAATCCGTAGTTCCAAATGTTGAAGAAGGACGATCAGACATGATAAGAAAAATATTATGCTGTCTTAACGCTTCCTTGGCCAAATTGTGAAAACGAAACCTGTATTTAAGAAAACTTTATTTTTTATCCTAATTCAATTCTAATTCTCCTATTGTATTTGTATTATTTATTTTATTTTAAAAACAGTTTTCAAATGTGGGGCTCAGGCTCAATTGATTTTTTTTTTGTTTTTGAACTTTCTAAGTTTATCTTGGCCATTACCTATTGCATCAATGATGTCACATTTAAATTTCTAAATAGGCTCTACTCGTATTTATGTAAAATGCTTTCCTCAATGTTATTGAATGTACATGCTTCTGACACGAAATTGTACCATTTTTGTTTATTGTGATTCAAATCCTAAACGAATATACACAAACATTCCTGACTTTTATTTCTCAACCATACCTAAATAACATAAAAATATAAATCTATAGGATACTACATGCCGAATGGTAAAATATGGCTGACCTATAATGTATATTAACAACTATTGTGTACTACCCATATTTGCAAAATAAAATCCTATTCTATTCTATTCTATTCTATTCTACAACTCTACTACTACTACTACTGTGTACTATCAAAACTGTTTAAGCGATCACTACGCTCGACTTTTAGGCGTGTGTGCGTGAACGGTGCACACAAACATAGTATCGCAATGAATTTGCCTAAACTTTAGCGAGTGAATTTTATGCACGGGGCCTTAAGGTATTACTCGATCGCTTATTATGCCATTAATGTCGGCGTGCAAATTCACATGCTTATCTACTATATTTCAAGAAATTAAAGTTGAATCATGCATGCGATTAATAAATTATAATTCAATTCAATACAATTAAATTCGGATACAATGATTAAATTAAATTAAATTCGGATACAATTATTATTAAATACCGCAGTTCACAAATAACATTAAATACACACAATTCACAACAATACACACAAACACAAAAAAAAAACATTTAAATATACACCATTCACAACTTATAATCTAAAAATTCAAGTACACTATAAAAGCTTATCATTGAGCATTTTTGTTAAGCTACTCTTAAATTTTAAAAATGGAAGTGTTTTTATGTTGCTTGGTATTTTGTTAAACAATTTGATGCACATGATATAACTATTGTTGGACGTGAGTGTGAGATTCGTTTTGGGTTGATACAACTTGTTAGTATTATGAGATCGAGGGGCATAATAACTTGTCGCCTGCTGAAAGAGACTCATATGTTTGAATACAAATAAACATGATTCCAGGATATAAATGCACGGTAAGGTTAGTATTCTATATTTTCTAAAGAAAGGGCGACAAGATTATATTTGTTTCAGCCCAATTATAGCCCCTAAACACTTTGTTTGCATTACAAATGCGTGATCAATTTCCACACAGCGACCCCAAAGAACGATACCATACCGCAAAATGGAGGATATAAAGCCGTGGTACGCAGTAATTGCGGCGTTTCGAGATATTTCGCAGCTAATACGCCTCAGAGGATAGACAAAACTATTCATTCTACTGCAAACGTCATACACATGTTGTTTCCAGGAGCAAAATGTATCTAAAGATATCCCAAGAAATTTAACTGAATCAGTTTCTGTTAGGGCTACCCCATAATGCCACATTTAGGTCTAAAGGTTTTGATCGGTATGTGTAAAGTTGCATAAATTTGGTTTTACTAATATCGGGAGTGTTCTTAGATATGTTTCATCAAAATCGGTTCAGCCGTTTGAAGATTATCAGCTCTTTTCTGGTTGATGAAGGAATTTGAGCATCTTCCACGGGTCTGATCAACTCGAAATTTGGTATACTTACTATTCATCATCATCATCATCAGCATTATAATGTTCCCACTGCTGGGACACAGGCCTTCTCTCGGTGAGAGGGATTGGGCCGTAATCCACCACGCGGGCCCAGTGCGGGTTGGTAGAAGTCACATGTCTTCGAATGTTTGGTTCTAGGACATGCCGGTTTCCTCACGATGTTTTCCTTCACCGTTTTGAGAGCAGTGGTGATGAAATAATTTACACAAAATAAAGCGTCTGTCTGGGTTCGAACCAACGACCTACAACTCATAAGTCGCGGCCGTTACCACTTGGCCAGTGGTGGCTCACTAGTCGGGAGTGTTCTTAGATATGTTTCATCAAAATCGGTTCAGCCGTTTGAAGATTATCAGCTCTTTTCTGGTTGATGAAGGGATTTGAGCATCTTCCACGGGTCTGATCAACTCGAAATTTGGTATTCTATTACTTCAATGATATTAGACGAACAAAGTAACCTTGAAATGCTGGAGCAACACCTGGAATTTCCAGGATGCCCAAGTTACTCACCAACAAACAGCATTGGTATCGTGTTTGGGCTCATTGAAAAGGTCTCAATGAATACATTATAGATAAATAGTGATCAGGACGAGGAATGAGGATAAATTAGTAACAAGCTTCACTGTGGGAAAAATACGCAACGATGCGCAGATTTAAGCGAGTGAGACATTAAGTTTAAAAAGCAGAAAATAAAATTAAATCAAAAATTTTAAAAACCCCCGACCCTAACAAAAACTCTAAAAAGTAAAAATAATAAAATTTATAGGCCTTTTAAGATGAAGGTAATATTTTGATCAAGGCATTGTAAAGGCGGGGGACGGCTAATGATAACGCCAAACAGAGGCCTAGCATTTTCATTAGCCGTCCCCCGCCTTTACAAAGCCTTGATTAAAATAAAGGCCTATAAATATTATTATTATTACTTTTTAGAGTTTTTAGGGACGGCGGTCTTTTAAATTTTTAATTTATATTTTATCGTTGCCCTTCAGTATAATACTAGTATCGTCCGCAAATAGTACACACTTATGTTTCAATATATTTGGAAAGTCATTTATGTAGAGCAAGAATAGCGGTGGACCTAAGAGATACAGCCTTGTGGCACGCCATAACTATTTAACCTAAACGAAGACTGAACTGACTGTCGCGTTTTGGATGTAACATTTTAACCTGAGATTTCCACTGCCTGTACTCGATCAGATAGATACGAGTATGACTCCAGCCAGTCGTACGCTTTTCCTCTGACCCCGTATCTGACCCCCCCGAGTGGGTTCCCGCATTGTCGTTGCGGGGGGGCTCAGTAACTGTGGATTCCGGCCACGGTGAAGCCAAGAGGAACCCAAAGGTGGGGCCGCTCGTCAGGGCTTTTGCCTCAAAGCCGACGACGTAGCGGCCAAAAAGTAGGCCGCAGGGGAAGAGGAGTGTCGGTATAGCGTCAGCCGCTCTCCATATCCCCTGCGGCCGAAAAGTGGTAGAGGGGACGGCGCGTTGTGTTCCACACGCGTGCCGTCAAAGATGTCAGCAACCACCGGTGGGGTCCGCAAGGGCCGATGCCTGCCAGGGGTGCGGGTTTGTTCGAAAGAGATACCACGGCCCCTGGCATACGGGCTACTGAGGGAACACGGGTGGGTTTTAGTCAGTTAAAGTCTGACACGCCCTCCTGCTCTACTCAGCAGGAGAAGTCATTTGATGATTTCCCACCCAAAAAAAAAAACCCCGTATCTGAAAACTTTATCTAATAAGCGTTCATGACTAACATGATCAAACGCCTTACTCATATCCATAAAGAGCACTGAAACAGGAATTTTGCTATCAATAGAGTCTGTTATTGATTTCTCAACACACTTGCTCATAAAATGGCTCTAATTTCACCGCATTTAGGCACATAATGACACCTATTATCAAACTGTGACTTTTTCATTACTATTATTCACTAGTGAGTTATAGGTTTTTTTTTTAATGGTTGAGTTGCTTTGTTCTTAAAAAGTTTTGATACATAAAAGGTCGTGCTCAATAGTACAGATAAATTAATATACCTATTGCTTGCTCATTTCATGCAACTTTGTCATTAAATAGATAATTTTAACTTGTACGTTTTTAACAAATAGAACTTTCACTCAAATATAACTTTTGTTTTTTTTTCTGTAATAAAGAAAACTTTGAATTCCCCATTTTGTACGTGGCTAAAGCCCTATCCGCGAAAAGCAAAAAAAAGAAACGTCATTCTTTTAGGCCACGTTCCGAGTTACAATAACATCGATTTGACCGCGCTCACACACGACGTCCCGCGAATCGTCATAGATGACGTCATGACATGCGCCATCTTGTCAAAAATGACAGTTGTGCTGTTTTGTTTTAAGTCACATCGAATCTTTAGTTAATTTAGATTTATTTGAAATAGTGCTACTATCTAAGAAGAAAAAATGTGTGGTGTATACAAGTTTAATATGGTGAATATATACGTATGTTTTAATATTGAGTGAACACTTTTATCGCGATCACGAGCGTTCCGTATTGATGACAATGACAAAAATGACGGTTCTTAGCTGTCAGAATCGTGATATCTAACTCGGAACGCAAAATATCGATGTGAGCGCTCACAGCGTTATTTTTCTAATTCGGAATGCGGCCTTAGTATAAGGCCGATCGCCATTGTTAGATGCGCGCGCATTGGAAAACTGAATACTCTTTCCCGCCATTGGCAAAAAAAAAACTCAACTCGTTTTCACTGTTGAAATTATAGTTATTTATTCATTAAAATGACTACAAGTACTAGTTATGAAGAAAATTATTTATGTTGTAACACCGCCCGATATAAGATGTGAAGCCCTTAACGTTAAGGAAAGTTTACTACCTAAAAACTCCAAGGACAAAATGATTTTTTAGTATTATTTTCTTCACAAGTGTGTTGAAAAACGTCGTATGATACACGTGTCTATTGATGATTACCGTCCTCGGCTCTCTTAAGACCCTCGCCTGGCGGCTCGGGTCTCAATGGCGCCTCAGCGGTAATCACCAACGTTATACACTTGTACCATAATGTACTATTATTAATTGAAAGGCTGCTAAAGATCTGCTTTTATTTTTGCGAAAACCATTTTGTTCTTCATTTAAAATTTGGTGTTTTTCATTGAACTTTGCCAACTTGCTATGAAACACTTTTTCAATTTTTTTAGAAAATATAGGTGTGTAACGGGCCGGTAATTGTCCATTTGAGTTTTATCCCCTTTTTTGTACAACGGTTTCACTATTGATCTCTTTAATATATCGGGAAATATTCCTTGTTCTAGTGAGAGATTGATAACATATAAAAGAGATATTTATTGATAATAATTTTACAATGTCAGTACGAATTTCATCATATCCACTCGCTTTTGAATCATTTAGAGACACCACAATTTTTCGTGACGTCAAAATGCATTTTTTCAATAAATTACAATAGTTTTTGTACCTCTTTTATGAGATTCATTATTTTTGTGTTTTAATTTATAGTGGAATTGACTTTTGTTTTTACAACTTACTTTTATTCCTTTAGTAAGCCAATTTAGTTTATGTAGTGGTTTATTAGTAACTTTTACGCGAATATAGGAAAACATAGATTATAAAATAGTAAAAACGTGTCGAAAAATTTACGGAATGCTTCGTTCATTGAGACTTCTTCAAATACGTCACTAAAAGATAAACGTTAAATTGATTTCAAAAACTTATCCTTATTTTCATCACTATAATCTCGTTTGAATTCATACCACTATTTCAAAACCAGCTGCTTCCGCATTGTGACAGGCCAGGAAAAGGATTGGGCTGAATGATCGGATAAACCCAACTCGTGAACTTTTGCACAACATTTTTCGATACTAGTTGCGATGTGATCAATACAAGTTTGTGTCTTTTCTGTTCTCGAGTAGGCGTTCAGATAGTATGTTTTATGTTGTACGTATTTAACAAGTCAATATATTCTCTACTTTCCTTAGATTGTTTTAAAATATCTATATTTGTATCTCCACACACAACAATTTTCTTTCTCGTACTGCGACAGAGCGGTCTTAAAAGTGAGTCGAGTTTATTAAGAAATGTCGCTACATTCGACGAAGGTGTTCTATATAGACAGATCAATATAATACCATATTGAATTAGTTCCAACCTGTGGGTTGGAACTAATTCAATATGGAAAAATAAGTGAAACATGTGTCTTCGAATGCCACAGCATTCGAAGACACATATATGTTTCACTTATTTTTAGGGTTTCATGTATAACTTTAAATTCAATGTAATTTTTTATAAGAATAGTGACGCGACGTCTTTTGGACGCTTTCCTCGAATAGTATGCTGCTGTTGTGAAGCCTATAAGGCGAAAGATTTTTCAGTTCCTTGAACCAAGAATGTTTCAGTAAGACATAGTACATTTACATTATTTAATAAGTCTAATATAGCAAACGAGATTTCGTCACGCTTGCTTAATGCACCTGCTATATTTTGGTGAACAATTGCTACACTAATAAACTCACATTTGTTCACGAAATTTTTTTTCGTTCTTTTGAGTTTCTGGATCAATATTTTTCGTCTGTGCACCCTCATCGTTTAAACTATCGGTTTGTACACCTACGTCTTTTGTGCATTGCACTTTATTACTAACTAGCTTTTGCCAGCGGCTTTGCCCGCGCGGAACTTTCATCCCCCATTTAACTCCATTAGGGGTTGAATTTCGAAAAATCCTTCCTTATTCCTTGTCTACATTATAAAGGGAACGTCTGTGCAAAATTTCAGCTTTCTAGGTCCACGGGTTTGGGCTGGGCGTTGATGAGTCAGTCAGGACTTCTCTTTTTATTTATATAGATTAATCTCTCAGTATAGTTTTCATAATTGTTTTTGTAATTTAAATGCAGGATTTGTCTGTGAATTAATCTACAGGCATGCAGTTTATTCACATATTTTGTCGACATGTTAAAATCACAGTGTAATGGCATAAAACACGACTTTTTGCAGTTATAGCATACAAATTTCAATACATTGTTAACATTTCCCTCATTTAAATACTTATTTATGTTTGTAAATTTGACCGACTAACACGTTGGTGAATTCTAATTGACAAAGTGTGTGATGTAAATACGTTTGAATGTTCACAGGGCTTTTATCATTTGAATAAAGCGTTATAAACACAGGACTCGTGCCTACTTAAAATACTTATGGAAAGACATAAATCAGGCTTGTATACATCAATGAACCAATTACCTTTCTACATCTATGTTCTATTTCTGGACTATCTGAATTATATCTTTTTAACAGTCTGTGATCAAAATTTTCTTCTATGGAAGTCACAACCGCGCTACATTCTAGCATATTACAAGAATTTTGCAATTTTTCAAAGTAAGTACTCTGATTTATTTATTTATTATTTGTTAACTATAGATTTATATCTCCCTTAAATTCTGCGTTTCATGCATTCCCAAATAATGACTAATTTAACCCAGATCTTACATTTTAAAGTGTTTAACAATTGTTTAACAATTGTTTTACACTTTCCATCTTTTTGACAACACTTGATGCCAACAACAAATCATCAATATACAGAAGTAAGTATACTTCACACTCTACATTTATTTTTATAGACAAACAATATTCATAATCACATCTCTGAAAACATAATTTAGTTATGACATCATACATTTTCTTATTCATATGTTTGGGTGAGTCTCTTAAACCATACAAAGACCTTTTTAACTCATATGCATTATTATTTTTCTTCTCATTAAAATACCCTTCAGGCAATCACCATCAATGTTACCACGCAAAAAAGCACTATAAACATTACATTCATTACAAGAAGCTAAAAATAACTTTACAGCGGTCAATCTTGCTGCAGGACTATAAATTAAAGACAAGTCTTGTTTAAAACCCCTAGCTACTAACCTAGCTTTATGTGACAGAATATTACCTTTTACATCTTCCTTACGTTTAAAACCCATTTACAGTCAATAATATCAACATTTTTCGGCTTATTACATTTATCCATGTTTCATTCTCAGTAAGTACTTTCATCTCTAACTCCATTGCCTGTTTTCATTTACTACTGTCACTACTCGATACAGCCTGTTCATATGTTACAGGATCTTCATGACCAACTGTAAACAAACCCAAATTATGCTCAACTAACCCATCTGGTATTTTTATTTTACTTCTGTCCCTTAGCTGCATTCTGCCATTTGCTTCATTATGACTATTGCCATCACTGGTCTGTTCCTCACACTCCTCCATTTTTTACATGGTCACTTGCATTTGTCGCTTATATTTTGGTTATCACTAAAATATATGCGATACCCCTTTAAATTTTCACCGTAACCAAAAAACACACCTTCTACACTCTTTTTATCCCATTTTAGACGCTTTTTTTTTGGCATTTGCACTGACACCTTACAGCCAAATTCATGAAATAAATCCAAGTTTTCCGAGAAATTTCCAAGCGGTTGGTCGACTCTTCACGTGACTAAAGCCTATTTTTCGGCCAAAGGTACCTGTAAATATTTTTAACCGACTTCAAAAAGAAGGAGGTTATCAAGTCGACATGTTTATATATGTATATTTTTAATGTATTTTCGGGCATAACTCCTTCATATATAGACGGAATTGCAAAATTCTTTTTTTGTTCGAAAGGGGTTTTATTCCAAAATGGTCCCATTAAATTTCATATAGATTTGATGATGCGTTTCGGAGACAGACAACGGAACTCTTCAAAAAATTAAACCAAATCAACCGGGAAAGCTGCTATCGCATAAATATGCATTGTTTTGACCCCAAGGATGATGAAATTTCGAATTAGTGTGGGGTAGATAACTAAAAAGTAATCGTTAAGATCCAAGTTAATACCTTTATTATAAAACAACTCATATGGTGATTCACCTTTGACTGGACTAGGACCTGTTCTATTCAATGTATAACAAGCTGTGTTAACGGCCTCTGCCCAAAAAACTTTATTCAGACCATAAATCATGGGTACGGGCAGCTTGTACCAGCATTTTGTTGAGGGGTCGTATTTCGCATCTCTCTCGAAGCCCTGCCATTTTGTTGGGTGTACACTACTGAACATTGATGGATGATACCGTTTTCATCCAGAAAAGCTTTCAACTCATTATTTATAAACTCTAAGCCATTGTTTGTTCTCAACACTTTCACTTTTCTTTCACATTCGCTTTCCAACTTTGCCTCAAAGTTCTTAACACACACAGAAACCTCAGATTCATTTTTCATAAAAAACACAAAACGATATCCCCTACAATCATCTTTAAGTAATAGAAAGTACCTTGATTCTCCAATTGAGGCATTCTCCACAGGTCCACAAGCATCAGCATGGAACAAATAATTTTTTTCTACTGCACGACTCTCACTTCTAGGATAAGGCTGTCTATGCTGCTTACCCCACAAACAATTTACACACATATTGACATCACTGTTATCTGCATAGTTAATGTTATTCCTTTCTAATATATCTTTAATTTGAGTAAGATTTTAATGAGAAAGCCTATTATGCCGAACTGAAATATTTTCTACCTTTTAGTTATATGACAACATGACATTTCAATACTTTGGATTACCATAAACAAAGATCATTTCAAACAGCTTACAAGATCTATTTCTCTCCCTGTAGTCGGTCCCTCATACCTTAGGATCGTGGTCAGCTTCGAAGTTGATGATCCGCCTCCACCGGTTTCTGTCCAGCGCATCCCTCACCACCGTGTAGAATTTAGAGGACGATGATTCCTTCACCTGATCGGTCCATCGTGTTGGTGAACGACCGCGCGATCGTTTGTCTTCGATGTTCCCAACCACAATCAGTTTTTTCAAACTTTCATCGCCTCTGCGTACCATGTGGCCGAAATAGGAGAGAATGCGTTGTTGACATGTGGTTGACAAGCGGGTTTTTATTCGAAGCTGGGTTAAGATCGATACATTGGTGCGTTTGGCAGTCCATGGTATTCTCAACATTCGTCTCCAGCACCATATCTCAAATGCATCAATCCTTTGCCTTTCTCGGGCCAAAATCGTCCACCTTTCTACTCCATAGAGGAAGATAGGGAATACTAGGGCTCGTATCAATCTGCTCTTGGTTTTGATACCAATTCATCTCTTCTTCCAAATGCTACCTAAACGGGTCATAGCATCTTTGGCCATCCCAATACGCCTTTTTATCTCGGGGACACAGCTACCATCATTGCAGATTTGCGAGCCAAGGTAGGTGTAGTAGTTGACGATGTTAACGCCAGGAATATTGCAAGTGATATTTGTTAGCTTCCCGGCTCGATCCACAATCATTACCTTGGTTTTCGCTCTTTTCACTGCGAGGCCAATATTGGGAGACTCGAGAGTATCTGGAACAACTCACTCATATCTTCCATGGACGTTGTAAGGAGAACGGTGTCGTCGGCATATCGGAGATTTGATACTCTTTTTCCACCTATAGGGAAACCCTTCTCCCAGTATTCGATGGTCTTCCGAATTATGTACTCTCCATATATGTTGAAAAGGGCAGGGGATAATATGCAACCCTGTCTCACATCTTTTTTATTTTGGAACATATGAGAGCATTCAGTACCAATCCTAATGAAAGACTGATTATCTATGTATAGACTCTGGATTAAAGCGACAAGGTGCTCAGGAACTCTCATTTCCAGTAACAATTTCCATAGTTTGTCCCATTTTACGCAGTCAAAAGCTTTGGTATAATCTATAAAGCACAGGATCACGGGGTTGTTCAATTCCCTGCTCTTCTCATTGATTTGGCGGACGTTCAGTATCTGCTCCCGCGTTCCTTTGCCCTTAACAAAACCTGCCTGCTCTTCGGGTATCTGTCGGCTTAAAAAGTAGGTAAGACGTCGATTGATAACGTGAAGGAGGATCTTACTCGCATGAGATATTAACGCTATCGTCCTGTAATTACCCCAGTCTTTGGACCTTTCTTGTGTAGGGGTATGAACACCGATTCTGTCCAGTCTCTTGGCCATCTTCCGGTTTTCCAAATGGTGTTGCATATTTCGGTGATAACTTTTGTGCCTCGTTGACCTAGGTTTTTTAGTATTTCAGCTGTTATACCATCTTTACCTGGTGATTTCTTGCACTTGAGAGCTTTTATGGCATGCTCAACCTCCGAAGTCAAGATATCATACAGCTCCATGCAGTAATTTTTCTTTTTTTTTTCAGATCTATTTGCTGTTGCACAAACTTTCCAATGTTTATTTTTTAATTTACAAACCATTTGACACTAAACGCATACCCTTATCTAAAACTTATCCTGCAGAAAACAAATTGAATTTCAAGTCTGGTTGTACAACACATTTGAAAAAATAGTTTAAATATACTTAGAATTATTCCAGGCATAAACTATTTACATTCCCAACGAAAGGTTACCATGACCAACTTTTACTTTAGAGGAGAAAGACTTTTCAATTAGACACTAAAATAAGTTTTTATCACAACAAATATGCTCGCTGGCTCCAGTGTCCATGTACTAAATGCCACGTTCCAACCACTGGAGCTCGAACACATAAATACTTCACTATTCTTTGAATCTTTATTTTCCTTTGCATTTGTATTGTTTCCTTTCCTATTCTTCAGCTTGTAACAATTTTCCATTATGTGAACTTGCTTTTTGTGGTAATTACACATCCTAGTTTCTTTGTGTGTGCTTTCATTTCTGCATACTTTAGTAATATGTCCTTCTTTGCCACAACTATAATATTTCTTTATACTAGCCACTGCCACTATTTCCTTATTGTCATGGCCCAATCTTTCTTCTTCCAAAAGCAATCTAGAGGTCAATTCTCCCAAGTTTTGAGTCTTATGGGGAACTGTCTCCCACACAGTTCGGAAATGCTTGTACTGTTCCGGCAACGTCATGAGAATTTTAGTGATAGTCATCTTCTCTGACGCAGATTCACCAGCATGTTTAAGTTTCCCAATTACATCCTCCAATTCAAACAGAAAAATAGACATGGAACTGTCTTTAAAATGTAGCAAGATAAACTTTTCCTACACTGACCACAGACTCCTTATCATAGACCGACCTTAATTTGCTCGATTATGTATTTCCTAGCATTTGAACAGGTTAACAAATGTATCAGTGGCCCTGGCTCCATCCTCAAAACAATAATCTGAGCTTTTGCATCCCGGCTCCTCCATTCAGCAAGGGAATTCACATGTCATCTTCTGGCTTAGCACGCTCTTACGTAATTATTTCATATAATCCCTTGCCTCCGTCTGGAAACGCCAGATCGCCCAATTCTCACCGCCTTTTAATCTGGGCACGCCACGATTGCAGCGGTAAGTCCCCTCTTTGAGGAGTGGCTTGAGAGACGGCACGGCGTCCTCACCTTCCACCGGACGCAGGTACTCAACGGACAAGGCTGTATCGGGAGATTCCTGTTTCGCATAAAGCGGGAGGTGGAGCATACGGCTGAGGTCTGCCCGGCTTGGGTAGAACACCGCCGTGCCCTCGTGGAGGCGATCAGCGGCAGCGATGACTCGCGTCCGGCCATGGTACGGAGCGAGAGTGCATGAGTAGCCGTCACCTCCTTCCTTCTGCGAAGCAGTAATGCTCGCGAAGAGAGAGGCGGCACACGTGAGGGAGAAGCAGTATATGGGCCGTCACGGCCCTAGCTACCGCAGGAGACGGCCTGGGCGTCGGGAATCCCAGGCTGATTCCCGGCCACCGAAGGCGCGGGCTTGCGACGGCGAATGGGTAGCTCGCTGTCCGGTAAGGACCAAGCCCGGGTCGACGACGCGTTGTATTCCACGCGCGCCTCAAAGAAATGTCAGCACCAACTGGCCAGGGCCGCAAGGGCGGATACCGTGGCCCCTGGCACACAAGCAACTGAGGGAACACGGGTGGGTTTTAGTCAGTAAAAGTCTGACACACCCTCCTGCTCCGCCCAGAGCGGGGTATTTATTTGATGATTTACCACCCAAAAAAAAACCGCCTTTTAATCTCAAACTGTGCTGTGTGCTGTCTATCTTCACGACTGTTTTTTCATAACCTTAATTGTAATGTCCTAATATTCTTCTCAAAAACAGCCATTATCCTGTTGCAAGTGGAGGTTGAATGGAAAGAGTCCCAGGTGTTGTTTAAGTCGGTGCTGCCACACACCAAGCCACAAGTAGTATTTTTAACATTGAAATATTCATTTTTTCTCAAGTTTTTTTCACCATTTTAGAGCTGCTGGGGATTAAATAATTTACACAAAATTAAGTACGTGTCTGGGTTCGAACCCGTAGGTTGTGGGTTCGAACCCAGACACGTACTTAATTTTGTGTAATGAAGGGATATTACAAAACATTTAAAGGATTACAGTACACGTGAAAACAAGAAATTAAGGCTTCATTCAGGATAGGCTACCACATGAGGCAGGTTTTTTGTTCATTGGCAAACGCAATGCAAGCCGGTCCCTTTTATTCCGTATAAACATTTAAATATACGTAATTACTCCGTACATAAATTCGAAAGCAAAGCTTTTTAAATAGAGGAACTTCCAGCCCTTCAAAGTAGTCCAACACGGGTCTTTCGCATTTAAATCAGCTTCACCCCTCGCGACACAAAACAAACTTAATATCGGACGAGAGTCCTCAACACGCCACCCCTCAAAGAAATGCCTCCCCCCGCTCGAGCACAGGTCAGGGGGCGCTCATTATCCGAGCACAGGCCCCGCAGCCGGGTGCGAGCCACTCGACACCTGTACCGTGTAATTGTCTCGTCGGCAGCACTCCGGCACGCTGGCACTCCGTCCGACGCGACGAGCCCTCCGACCAGCACGGACCCACTCACCACTTAATGACATAAATTAATGATCTTTGTTGCGTTGATGTGACGATTCAAGGTTGTGGTGAAGCTTTTCATAATGCTTTGCGTAAGTAGGTACGTACTTACTACTTAGCACTATGGATCTTCTAGAAAAAAAGCACGTTGTGTAGCACCCGTTAAAAGGGGTAGGTATTATCTGATTTTTGCACTTCTTGCAGACCATTTGACGTTGAAGTATGAAGTGTAATATGCAAAAAAACACTCCACAAGCCTACAAACAAGCTTTTCCAAACCATTAAACGTTTAGTTGGTAGCAACGACCAGACCATTTTCGCATACTTTTTTTAGGGACTGCAGACAAAGCAAGTGATGTAAGTACTTCAACTCGTGTTGAATTGTCAATTAATGTTATTAAAACAATCACGTGGCGTGTTTGTGATGCAAATACAGGAGATGTCCCCGCAGCCCCGCCCGCGCACGGCGCGCGCCGCTTGCGCCCGCCGCGTTCCGATCAACACTTACAGCAACGAGATGCACTTCAACACGACACTCGCACATTATAATGGACGCATTAATTGGTAGTCAACCAAATGAGATCCTTTTAATTTCAATTGCTAAGTAGGACCTATGAACATTAGCTGTACCTACCTACAGCTGCAGTTTTCAGCACACCACAGATCTATTAATAAACCAGATCCAGCCAGATTTTACAACAAGATTGTCAGATCATTTAAAAAAAATATCGATAGATTATAATTATTATGAACTCGGAATGTTATGAGTTTATGACGGAATACATCGGCGACGTAGACTGTACGTAGCACTTGTTACTTCGCCGTAGAGCACCGTATGGAACATCAAACGAAATGTTTTTTTTTTTTTGTTTTATTTAACTTGCAATGTAACATACATTTGTTCGGTTGGAATCTTGCAACTGAATTTTGAAGCAGATATCTTTAACCGATTGAACTGAAATTTTGTATAAACCTTTAGTTTGGGTGACAATGCATGGTTAGCTGTGTGAGGTCATTATAAATCCAAAACGGCGAAACACCCAAGATGGTGGTCTAAATATTTTTTATGCATTACTACAATATGGGTACCAAAAGAAAGGGCTTGCTGAGATTATCTCGAAAAATACAGTGACGTCACTCTAAATTCAATATGGCGGACTTCTAAAGATGGCAGACTAAGTTTTTATTTTCATTATCATCATCATTTTAGCCGAAAGACGTCCACTGCTGGACATAGGCCTCCCCCAGGCTCCTACACTTCAACCGGTCTTGTGCTTGTTGCTTTTTATGCTTTTCTACAATAAGTGCATCAAATGAAAGGACTTGCTGGAAATACGAATGTGAGTAAAAAAATTACGAAAAAGTAAAAAAAAAATACAAAAAAAAAGATTTTATTTGAATGCACCAAAAAGAATAAAATAAACTTTTTCTTTAAAACTTTTACTAGCAACTTATAACGTCATTACACAATTTATATGATATAAAAACTTATCGCGAGATTTACCTGCGTAGTACAAGTAAATTAAGTAACTTGATCGATTGACATATTTTTTTTAAGGAGAAGGATAACGCTCCCATACAAGCTTGGTCCAGAAAGGACATAAATAAAACAATATATGTCATGAAGAAATATTTGTATTGAATTTAGTCCAGTTTATATTTAAATTGTTGAGGGTGTCACAATCACGGTGCTACTCGCTCCGGGTTTTTAACCCCCGACGCAAAAACGACGGGGTGTTATAAGTTTGACGTGTCTGTGTGTGTGTGTATGTGTGTGTGTGTCTGTCTGAGGCAACGTAGCTCCCGAACGGATGAACCGATTTTGATTTAGTTTTTTTTGTTTGAAAGGTGTATTAGTCGGGAGTGTTCTTAGACATGTTTCATCAAAATCGGTTCAGCCGTTTGAAGATTATCAGCTCTTTTCTGGTTGATGAAGTGATTTGAGCATCTTCCACGGGGCTGATCAACTCGAAATTTTGTATTCTATTACTTCAATGTTATCAGACGAACAAGGTAACATTGAAATGATGCTGGAGTAACACCTGAAATTTCCAGGATGCCCAAGTTACTCACCAACAAACAGCAAAAGTATCGTGTTTGGGCTCATTGAAAAGGTCTCAATGCATAGATTATAGATAAATAGTGAACAGGACGAGGAATGAGTGAGAGAATAAATTAGTAAAAAACTTCACAATGCATAGATTATAGATAAATAGTGAACAGGACGAGGAATGAGTGAGAGAATAAATTAGTAAAAAACTTCACTGTGGGAAAAATACGCAAAAATGCGCAGATTTAAGCGAGCGAGACATTACGTTAGTTTAAAAAGCAGAAAATAAAAATTAAATTTAAAATTTAAAAAACCCCCGACCCTAACAAAAACTCTAAAAAAATTAAATTAAAAATTTAAAAAGCCCCCGACTCTAAAAACTCTAATAATATTTATAGGCCCTTTAAGATGAAGGTAATATTTTGATCAAGGAATTGTAAAGGCGGGGGACGGCTAATGAAAATGCTAGGCCTCTGTTTGGCGTTTTAATTGACCGTCCCCCGACTTGACAATGCCTTGATCAAAATATTACCTTCATCTTATAGGGCCTATAAATATTATTATTTTTACTTTTTAGAGTTTTTAGAGTCGGGGGTTTTTTAAATTTTTAATTTTAAATTGTAAAAAATTGTTTATACTCTTATTTGTGATTAGAAGTACAAAGTTACAGTTATCAGTGGACCATTGCATTGTGAATTAGTTCGGTGAAGTGTATAATTAGAGCAGGATTCGTAAATAAGAGTTGCAATAAGTTTTAATCTACCGAATCTAACTATTAGTGAGAAGTTATTCAGAGTAACGCGTAAGCGACGTGCCACGCGCGGCGCTTACGACCTTTTTCTCGCGATCGAGTACGTTCGCAAAGCATCGGAGCGCGGCACAAGCTAAGTCAAGAATACCTACGTTACAATTTCTATTCGTTTCTTAACGTTGCCACAGTCATATTAAATATCATGGCAGATCATTGAGTTATGTCGCTAAATCTTGAAGTCTTAGGGGCATGTTGTGATCAAACGGCTGACAACGAAAAACACGCTAAATGCGTAAAATGTCCCAAGACATATCATTATACATGTCTTTCCTTAGCTGATGACTACAATGTACCTGCTAAGTGGCATTGTACCGAATGCCTAAACTCGGGCCCGATACTTAGCAAATCGGATAATACGCCTCTGCGTAACATCTCAACTACCAGAGGCAACAAAAGGCAAGCTATTGGATCTCCACCTCAGGCGCCTGTTGAAATTACGTTAGCACCCGACGATATTGGTCAACTTGTACAGGAAGTAGTTAAAAAGGAGCAGGCAGAGATGTTTTCTTAGTTCATAGAAAATATGTTTACTTTGAATAAACAATTGCAACCAATAAAAGATCAAATAAAATGGAGAATATGGGAAAATCTATGGCATTTATGAACCTTCAGTATGAAGACCTTATTAAAGAGTATACAGCGTCCAAGGAGAGTGTGAAGGATTTGCAAAGGGAAAATTCAGAGATGAGGGTGTGTATTAACGATTTGTCTTCACGTCTAAATCAACTGGAACAGCAATCCCGTGCAAACAATGTGGAAATTCAGTGCCTGCCGAAAAAGAAACAAGAAAATTTTATAGAAATTGCGTCACAATTATCTAAAGTAGTAGGGGGCGGTATTCAAGACAACGACATTAAACATTGCACAAGAGTCGCTAAACAAAACACCAGCAATTCTCGCCCGCGCCGTGGTTGTGCAACTTGCTTCCCCCCGTAATCGTGACCAATTTCTGGCAGCTACCATGAAATTTAAAATAAAATCCAGGCCACAAACTTAATACAACACACTTGGGATACTCAGGACCTAAATCCCCGATCTATATCACAGAACATTTGTCCACAACCAACAAGGCACTCCGTGCTGCCGCTAGAATCAAGGCCAAGGAGATCGGATATCAGTTTGTCTGGGTACGAGGTGGTCGGATATTCATGCGGAAGGCACAGGAATCGGAACACATTCTGCACCCTAATTGCGTAACTCACGATTGATCATAATTGGTTTCGTCTTCACAGATAAACAATATTCATTGCGTTATTTATGTTGTCGAACTGACAAATTTTTCGAACATATGAAGCAATGGTATAACAATCCGTTTCAAAACGATACAGATTATGATGAATCGTGAGTTACGCAATTAGGGTGCTGATTAGGAATAAGGATAGGTACATTAAATAAGCTGGTTTAATTTTTTTTTTTCATCTTGTGTTTTTTTGTCTCTTCTTTCATTCTTGTTCTTGTCAATGTAATAGTATATAAAATTAATTATCATTCTCGAATTTAAGGATATATTATCAAAACACTAGAGGATTACGCACTAAATGTCATAATTTCTATCGTCAAGTTTCGTGCGTAAACCACAATGTAATAATATTCGGTTTTCGGTTAGAAACATGGTTAAGGCGACGATAGCTGACAGCTACCTACAGCGATGCACTGCCCGTCGCCCGCAAGAGACCCCGCCTCAACACGCATCAAATTTTTCGAAAAACAACCCATGTTGATTTATCAAACACAATTCAAAGAAAACCCGTATACTAAATTTTGGGTGATTTAATTGCCTTTTAGATGGTGAAAGTTTCATGGAAATACATTTGATAGTTCTTGCGTGATTATCGTTTTTATGTCCGCGATAGACCTTACTTTAAGAATTAATTACATTATGTTTTAAAAATATTATTTAAAATATTCACATATCAAATGACGAACAAAATTGTCTAGTTTCAAACATATTTTTTTCAAATACATAAGACAAGCCGTTTAGACGTGATCTTCAGTACAAAGTCCTTAAAAGTCGGCTGTCTGCGCCTTAAATGATTCTGTAATGAGCTCAGAGCTATTTGATAACAATATTTAGTTTATAGGCGAGATAGGAATAAAACTTCAATAAACTTTATTGGTCATTATTTCATGCAGTGGTTTTTTCAGAAAACCCGATCTCCCGAAGGACTTTTCTTAATTTATTACGAGCCTGTTTTACTGTAACTGTTCCTGCAGCTCACTCAATAATGTTATGCGTGTAGACTATCGTCTAACTGCTAATCACGGGTACTACCTCTGTCGGACACGAAGCCTGGCAAATCACGCTGTCTCAGCGTGATTTTTTGCCAGGCCCATCAGTGAGTTCGATCCCGCGACTAAATTCCCCTTAAACTTGAAACTTGGCACGAATACGTGTTATCTAAGTAAAGTTATCGTTTTTTTTTTTTTTTTTTGTTATAAACATTTTATAACAAAAAACGTATTTTCGTATTTTCACACACACAAACTTTAAGATCCTACTAATGGGATCGAAATCTACGCGCACGATGTCGCGGGCGAAGTGCTAGTAGTATTATAATGGTATTGGTGTCAATATGGTATAAGGGTTGAACAATAAAGTTAGTTGTTGGTATAAACAATGCAAAAGCTCGGCCGACACACCGCCTGCACCGCTACAAATTAAGAGCCCGTATTCGAAATTTTGTCGATTTCGCAAATTTATTTGATTTTAAAGACTAATTTTTTACAGTTAAAATACTGCATTTCAAATGAGCATTTTTATTTTTGTCGATTATAATGCGAGATTTAAGTTGTTTTGAAAGATGATTTATTGTCAATTCTTTCAAATTTTTTCCATATTTTTTTCGGGAATTGGGTAGATGTTGAACTGAAGTTTGATTATGTTTTTGTTTTTTTGAACGAGAGTGCTAAGTAGCCGAAATTAAAAACATTCAATATATTTTTTTCTGTTTTTTTTTTTTTTTTAATATAAGACTGGTAAAAAGTGATTCATACATTATATTTATGACTTTCACAACAATACATTGTAGTTTTATACGGTTTGAGCTCGATAAATCAAAAGCAAATTATAAAAATTCATTTGATCATGATTGAAATTATCCAAAACATAGAGAAATACAGTATTTTAACTGTAAAATCGCGTTTATAAAATCACATAAATCAGTGAAATCGGAAAAAAATCATATACAGCCTCTTAAGCGCGACTTTAATAAAGAGTTTTGAGTGAAATCCTTCCAATAAACAGTATTGAATGGTCGGTGTGTGCGCAGGAAGGGTGTCGCTCGCTAGTTGCGTATAGTCACGTGGCGGCCGCCGCCACGCCATAGCGATTGTTTGTCCACAACATTGCACAGAGTCAACAAACACAACGCTGCACACCAGGGGGCAGAAGGTCCACAACGAACAGCTTAATGTGAATTACTTTAAAATAAAAATAGAAAGATATAAAAGAAGGTAGCCGATACTTTGACCAGTTTCCCGTTGAGTTCTGATATACGTGTGTACTTGTTATGTAAAATGAAATAGAAGCAAAAATCGATCTCAGTTCGGTATTGCTTTGCACTCACATGTTTTAGTTGTACCTACTGGCATAATATTATTTATTATTGTGCAGGGTGACATAGAGCCATGTCGTGTGACAGGGACTGCCCGCACAATGTCTCTGCGGGAGGCGCGGGTGCCGCCGCCACGATCAAAGGGCAGCACTAATGCCATTAAACCGATGCCCTAATGATCGCAAAGAGCGCATTGATTGGCGCGGGGTGTATTGATGTGTGGATTTCATTGTAAAGTTGAGCCAGGCATATTATAAGTTGGGGGATTACATCGATGACAAAAAATCCTGGCTAAACGGTGCTTGTCCTGCTCCATAAGTTTGCTTGAACTAATTTGATTGGCATTTGAAAATATTGTTGGAGCTGCTGAAGACTGTAAAAGCTAGATATCTTTGCATTGTATAAATTCAAACTTTTAGTATTGGATAATTGCATAGCATTATTATGTGTGAGCACTATTTTTCTACTATAAAGCAAACATTTACAGGGTACGTCTTTCATTGAGTTGAATGTGCCCTGGCAGCTGAGAGTATGTCATGCTCAATCAAATATCTCGCTGGTGGTGGCGTGTGTGTTGGATCATTAAGTTCCCTTGAATATGGTTGAGCTGAATGGTGCCGATCCATGCGTCAAGTTCGTGAACGGGGGCTGCCAGTAGGGACTGGTCAGCTCTTAGTTGCCACGGCTTATTTGGATTTCTTATTTGTTATTTTATTTTTGTTTTAATTAGGACACTTTTAATGTACACGTCTTTTTACATCGTTCTGACGTTGATAATTTCAACATAATGATGTCACTAACTTCTCTATAGGTACCTACCTACTACGTTTTGGAATGGGCAACTAGCTTCATCTTTCTAACTCGTGTGAAAGGCTGGCGAAAAATCTCGAAATGCTCTGGTCTGCCGTGCCAGTCGGCAACTGGGAAGGAGAAACCGGTGGGTATCTTCGGAGGAGTTCAGGCGTCACCGCAGTCTCCATGGGCACGCCACGATTGCGGCGGTAAGTCCCCTCTTTGAGAAGTGGTTCGAGAGGCGGCATGGCGTCCTCACCTTCCGCCTGACGCAGGTCCTCACCGGACACGGTTGTTTCGGGAGGTTCCTGTTTCGGATAGGGCGGGAGGAAACGCTCGGGTGTTTCCACTGCGAAGATCGCCCTGAGGACACGGTGGAGCACACGGTGGCGGTCTGCCCTGCTTGGGCGGAGCACCGCCGTGTCCTCGTGGAGGCGATCGGCGGCGGCGATCTCTCGCGTCCGGCCCTGGTCCAGGCCATGGTACGGAGCGAGAGGGCATGGGGAGCCGTCACCTCCTTCAGCGAAGCAGTGGTGCTCGCGAAGAGGGAGGCGGCGCACGTGAGGGAGAGGCAGCATATGCGCCCTCGCGACCCCAGCCGCCGCAGGATACGGAGACGCCCTGGGCGTCGGGAATCCCAGGCCGATTTCCGGCCACCGTAGGCATGGGCTTGCGGACGGCGAGTAATGGGTAGCTCGCTGTCCGGTAAGGACCAAGCCCAAGTCGACGGCGCGTTGTGTTCCACGCGCGCCTCAAAGAGATGTCAGCACAAAAAGTGATGGGACCCGCAAGGGTCGATGCCTGCCAGGGGTGCGGGTTTGTTCGAAAGAGACACCACAGCCCCTGGCTTAAGGGCTACTGAAGGAACACGGGTGGGTTTTAGTCAGTAAAAGTCTGACACGCCCTCCTGCTCCACCCAGAGCGGGAGAAGTTATTTGATGATTTCCCACCCAAAAAAAAAAAAAAAAAAACCGCAGTCTCCACGTGAATTTCCTTTCTGTTGAATTAAGCTCGTGGTAGCTTTTTAACCAATTGGACTCGCTTCGCTCTCTTTTTAATTCCATAAAGAATTCTTTGAACCCCGTGAAGCGCAAAAATTAAAGGAATAAGTTTAAACAACGGCGGCACTTTCTCTCGCAAAAAGTGCAGTTCACGAATATCTGTAGATTGCACTCAAATATCAATCCGGTCCTTCACCACCTTTCCTTGCCGCACTTGTTCTTTTTGACGGAGTCAAAAATAGTAAATCTGTTAGATTTGGCGTACCTCAACTACCTAGGATAGTCACTTAAGCATAAGTTTAAGAAGCAGGCTGGGGTCTGTGTGTACGTTCGCGATAACTTTTGCTATCAACGCCTCAGCTGCTATGAGGTTGCGGGTTTATCCACTTTGTGGCTGATGGTGGACACCAGATTTCGTAAAACTATTTATTTCGGTATCTACAGGTCACACAGCGGTGATCAGAAGACGACAAGATTCTTTGACCATCTAACAGAGGCAGCTGAATTGGCCCAACACAAGTATTCGACAGCGGAGCTTGTTTTTCTGGTGTATTTTAATGCCCATCATAAGGAATGGTTGTTCCCTTACCAGAAAACTGACCATACTGGAAGAAAGGCGCGCAAGTTTGCGATATCTATTTATGATATATGCGTATATCGTCAGGGAATCGAATAGTTTATCCCATTCTAAGACGTGTCATTGGCTGTGAGGCTCAGCCCTGGTACAACGCGTCTTGTGCGCAAGCTGATTCGCTCAAAGAGCAGGCATATCGGACATGGGCTTCAGCCCGCAGTGACAGGGGCGAAAGTCAGGGTGCTCGCGCAATGAAAACAGCGTACAATTTTGCCGCCAAGGATTGCAAACAGGTGTTACGGAAGGCTCGTTTCGACCATGTTGGACGAATTGGGGCCAAGTTGGCGTCCTACCCTTCGGGTAGTAAAGCGTTCTGGTCCCTGTCTAAATCAGTCGAGATGAAATTTTGCCGTCCTTCACAGCCTCCCATGCTGAAATCTGAGGGAACCTGGTTGATATGGCGCAAGAGAATGCAAACCTTTTTGCCTCCATCTTTGCCGAAAATTCATGCCTTGATGTGGTGTCCTCAGGGGTCTGTTCTTTCTGTAACTCTATTCCTGCTGCATATTAACGGTCTGCTACAGACTGGTGCTATCGGGTACGCAGGTGACAGCACAGTTACAGGTAGATACCTGTCCAGTGCAAGAGTCGGCAGAGATAAAACAACTACTCTCAGAGAGGCCATGGCGGAGCGAATGAATTCAAGTTTAAATCATGTTTCCCAGTGTGGTGACGACAATCTGGTCAAATTAATGCACAGAAAATACAGGAGTATTTAGTCACTGCTAAAAGGAGTCAGTTCCAGTTATTCCTAACTTTCCGAGGTGCATCTGTACCCTTTACCGACCGACTAACGCTTTTGGGCATGGAGTTGACTTCCGATCTCAACTTCGGCTTAACCATTAATTCAAAACCTCTGACTGCAGCCTAGAAACTGGGCATCCTATATAAGGTGAGACGATACTTCAAGCCTGGATAGCTTTTGAGCCCGTATAAAGCTCAAGTCCGTTCTGGCATGGAGTATTGCCGTCACCTATGGGATAGCTCAGCAAAATACCAGCTTGCTGCCCTTGACTCGGTGGAACGAAAAAGCTCATAGGCAACAAAACGTTGGTGGCTAAGCTTCACAAGCCTAGCTCATCGGCATAATGTTGCTTGCCTGTCGGTCTTATACAGACTACTTCGGACCATCCGCACTTGGTTGATATCCCGACCAGTCGTACTAAGCGCTTCTTTTCCACATTTATTATGCGCACAGCCAAAATGTGGAACTCTCTGCCTGCGTCTGTGTTCCCTTCCTCATTTCACCCTTCTTCCTTCAAAACAAGAGTGAACAAGCATCTTCTGGGTACGCTCGATTCATCATAGACCCCATCAATCACTTCCTATCAGGCGTGATCGAAGTCAAGAGCAGGCTTCTAGCTATTAAAAAAAAAAAACTCACCAACCTTGACAATTCAAAAGTGCCTGTATTTGCTTTATCTATATAAATAAAGAGAGAAGTCCTGACCGACTGATTGACTGACTCATCAACGCCCAGCCCAAACCCTTGGACTTAGAAAACTGAAATTTTGCACAGAGGTTCCCTTTATAATGTAGACAAGGAATAAGGAAGGATTTTTCGAAATTCTATCCCTACCGCGCGGGCGAAGCCGCTGGCAAAAGCTAGTGTATTATAAAAATAAATTTCCCTTGGTCACGGCATCACACGTGAATGGCTGGACCAATTTTGCTAATTCTTTTTTTTTGTGTTTGTTATTATCAGAAGGTTCTTATGAAAGGAAAAATTGAAAAGTTACACGTAACATTATAAAATGTAAGAAAAATTTACGACCATAATACCTTTAAAATTCATAGTTAAGACAGGACGTCTGTCGGTTCAGCTAGTTTGAAATAAATGCTTTGAGATGAAAAAACACCTCTCTTCCGATTTGATTCTCAAATTGTAATCGCCGCGACAAACGGTATAGGCACCTAGTATTTATATCAAAAGTTTGCAAACGACCTGTTTTTAGTGACAGAATATGACGAAATATTTAATTCATCACCCTGATAGACTACACACTAACAACTTCGTAGCTTCTTTTGTGTATACTAATAATAACCTGTACTTATAATCTACTTCTACTAATATTATAAAGAGGAAAGATTTGATTGTTTGTTTGCATTGAATAGGCTCCGAAACTACTGAACCGATTTGAAAAATTGTTTAACTGTTGGGAAGCTACACTGTCCCCGGGTGACATAGGCTATATTTTATCCCCGTTTTCCCACGGCAACGGGAGCTACGCGGGTGAAACCACTGGTGAAACCGCGGAGCGCTGCGAGTAGGTAATATTTTTAAGAGAGAAATGGTGACAGACTGACTCATCATTAACAGAGTCGAAATTACTGGAGCATGGGCGCCCGGAGCAGAAGCCAGGGAGGTGCAAGGGCACCCCCTTACACCCCCTGGCTTCAAAATAAGATATAGGTGTAAAACATTCAGAAGTCAAAAAATAATAGTAAGCGCCGCGTAATCATTTAAGGATCTCGTCTCAAGTTCGAGGCGTTTCGCAATCTCTCTATTCTAAAGCATTAGCCAACAAAGTTTCGAACTCCCATTTCCGAAGATCGAATCGATCCTAGGTGCGGTGCAAACATTATCGAGCTTGCTTCGCAAGCTCTTGCATCCAAGATCCTACTCTATCTCCAGTTTTATGCTTATTTATAAAAAATCGACACAGTCCCCTTTCTGTATGCATGTATAAAATGAAACTGGGATAGGTTTCATTTGAATATTCGAATCGAGAAGGAAAAATAATTGAGCTGTTAAGTTTTTTAATTGATGTGAGTTGCATGGTTCACTGTACAAAACTCTGTAGCAGTACTTAATCATGGGAAAGTCGAAGGATGTCGTGTCTACCTCATCATCTGCCTAGTCTTTCCCCAATCACGTTGGGGTCGGCTTCCAGTCTAACCGGATGCAACTGAATACCAGTATTTTACATGGAGCGACTGCCTATCTGACCTATTCCTAACAAATAAAATGATAAAAATAGAGTAGACAGTTCAATTTAATAAAAAAATAAACAAGATAGTGATATTATAAAAAAATACCTGGCTATTAGTTATTAACGCACTCCAGGAAGTGGAGATGTCTTCAGTTTTAGTCTTATGATGCGATAGTCAGACTCAGCACCAAAATCTCAATGAACAGCACGGACAAACTGATGAGATTCTCTGGTATAACCACGACACGCTTCGCTTCTTCCCTCACAGTCCTCTTCACAAAGCAAGCGACTCTGCAGAACACCTTTTGGAACATGTCCACGAATCCATGGTCAAGAGCATAGTCAACCAGGATCAGACTTAGGAACACTGCCCCGTAGACCATAGCACTGATTGCTTCGCCTTAGATGTTTGCGGAGGTTGTTGATATAGATTTCATTCAATTTCTCAAATTTTCCTGTTTTTCACCTTTTTTCTTTCTTTCAGTTTTCATTTTACCTCTCGATTCCTGTCTTCTTTTTTTCAGCCATAGATCATCTCACCTCCGGTCTAGTCGGCCAAGACATCAAACCTCTTTGATAATTACCGAGAGTGCGTATGACTCTTATAATAATAATAATGTAGAATTCCGTTATTTAGTAGACAACGTAATTAGGTAGAAAAGACCAAATTTGGGCTATCCAAAACGATATAAAATTATTTTTAGTAAATACAATCTTAATGCAACCTTCCTTGCCTTGAATAGACTACATAGACAATTAAAAGAATAAGTAGACAATTTTTTTTTCGCGCCCTCCTGCTCCACCCAGAGCGGGAGAAGTTATTTCATGATGTCCCACCCAAAAAAAAAAAAAAAAAAAGTAGACATCAGTTTGACACGTTTGACTTAAATGTCATAACAATAATATTATTTTGTAAACAGATGGAAAATTATAACGTAAAATCAGGTAATTTTATATAGACGAATCGTTTAAGACCGATTCGCAGAGTACTAATACAGAAAACATAGTGCGCGATATAATAATGTAAGAAAGTCGTATAAGGATACTAAAAACATGATGTCGATGAATGAAAAAGAGGCGTAAGTACAGTATCAGTAATAAAATGATACTACATTTCACCATATCACTATCTTGTTTACTTTTTATTAAATTGAACTGTCTACCCTATTTCTTATCATTTTATTTGTTAGGAATAGGTAGACACGACAAGGACAGGGAGATAAAAAAGCTACTGGAAAGAAAATTACCTACGATTTGTACAGACAAATCATGGCTGGCTCACGGCAAATCGTCTTAGTTTTTAGTTTGTCCGTGGCGGGCAGGCGCGCAGGGTATGGGGTGGCGACGGCGGCGGTGGCTGGGCGCGGGTCGGGGTAATCCCGGCCGGCAATAAGCCCGGATCAACCGCTCTAATGAAAACTGTCGCCCGACAAACAAGCTCGATAGATGTCGCCGCTAAATTAAACTATTTCGCGAATACATTAACCGAGCCCGCTCGGACATGCACCTCCCACTCAATTAGACATTTATTACTTCTAGCCCGGCTCACATCGCGCCCCTAACATTTTTGTAACGAAATGAAGGCTTATGGATTGGGGTTTTCAAATGTAAATTACACTTAAAAAATTTGGCCTAAATTTCGAAATTCATTCTCATTCCCCTGAAATATTTGTGTGCCTATCAGATGTTCTCCTTGTTGTAAATTGATCTCTGAACTGCACCCTATTTGCGTAACACATAATCAATAACAATCTAAATCATATTTAAGAATACCAATATCCATTGCCAACATATGCATGTTCGAAAAAGGAAATTGGACGATTCTGCCCTGAAGCCCAATAGCGTTGTGAGTGTTGTGACGACTTTTCTTGATTCTTAGTACATAAGGAGGTACAGAACTCTAAATATGAGCAATTAAGTATTATTTAAATTCTGGTATTTCCATTCAATTAACTAACTTCAATTAATTCTGAGCCTTGTAAGCATCATGTTTTGAGCATTTAAAACATGATGTTTACAAGGCTCGTTTTCAGAATTAGGAACCATGTTTCTTACGGTCTTATTCATAAAAAGTTATCGAATCTGTTTAGATATTTCGATAACTTTTTATGAATAAGACCTTTCCAGTCAGTCCGAAATAGTGTTGTTCATAAGGTTCTTAATTTATTTGTTGGTCTTGGTATAACTTTTTATAACAAGCTTCCCTCTTCTTTGCTAGAATTGAATTTTAATGCGTTTAAAGCTAAAGTAAAACCCAACCTTTGTGCATACTATTCTACCAACGACTACGTAAACGATAAGAATAGTTGGTCGCTGTGATCAACTCAAGAAAATGTTTGTGTTCTTTCAACAGAATTTGCTTGCCTACTGACAGTTTATAATATACATTAACATAATTGTGTTTTTTAATTTGACTGTTAAATTAATTTTTATTTTCATTTAAATACTGCTACCATAATCTACTCTTTTCAAATGTTTTTTTTTTTTTTAATAATGAATTGTATTGCAAGTAGTAGATAGCTAGTGACCTCGACAATTTTATTGATCATACTATTCTTGCCTGAGCAACCGGCAGCAAGTCCGTCATCGCTCCCTTAGATGTCACTGCTTGCAGTAGCTTCGGGAGTCGGATTGCCGCCTCCCCTCAAATATGGCGAGGGGTCCTTACCGGACAGCGAGCTACCCATTACTCGCCGTCCGCAAGCTCATGCCTACGGTGGCCGGAAATCGGCCTGGGATTCCCGACGCCCAGGGCTTCTCCGTATCCTGCGGTGGCTACGGTTGCGGCTACCTCTCCCTCACGTGCGCCGCCTCTCTCTTCGCGAGCGTTACTGCTTCGCTGAAGGAGGTGACGGCTACCCATGCACTCTTGCTCCGTACCATGGCCTGGACCAGGGCCGGACGCGAGAGATCGCCGCCGCCGATCGCCTCCACGAGGACACGGCGGTGCTCCGCCCAAGCCGGGCAGACCGCCACCATGTGCTCCACCGTGTCCTCAGGGGGATCTTCGCAGTGGAAACACCTGGGCGTTTCCTCCCGCCCTATCCGAAACAGGAACCTCCCGAAACAGCCGTGTCCGGTGAGGATCTGCGTCAGGCGGAAGGTGAGGAAGCCATGCCGCCTCTCAAGCCACTCCTCAAAGAAGACTTACCGCCGCAATCGTGGCGTGCCCAGCACTGGGTTGCGACAATCGCACACTCCATGTATGGCGAGAGGGGTTATGGCTGATCTTTGTGTTATGCTCGTGAACCGGTCCTGCTTGTGGTGACTAGTCGTCTTGCTGACCAAGGTTTTGTTATTGTTGATAGTTTTAACTGTTTATTTATTTTACTCCGAAGGTCCTAGTTTTTTTTTTTTTTTTTTTACATTTGTTACTTCTAGCTACAACTATGTAAACATATCTAATACTCTTTGCATATGTAAACGGGCTGGAGGCTTTAATTCAGGTTTTAAGTTCTGTTTATGTTTTTGTTTTTATTATTTATTTCTGCTTGAGTAATTTTTTTTGTTTTTTTTTTTGGTATATTGGTGTGTAATTTTTTTTGGAGGATGGGATAAAACCCACCCGTGTTCCCTCAGTTGCCTGTGTGCCAGGGGCGACGGTGTCTCTTTCGAACAACCCACACCCCTGGCAGGCATCGGCCCTTGCGGACCCCACCAGTCGTCGCTGACATCTCCGACGGCGCGCGTGGAACACAACGCGCCGTCCCGCCTACCACTTTTCGGCCGCAGGGGATAGGGAGAGCGGCCAACGCTACACCGACACACAATCACATGATGATGATGATGATGAAGTTCTTCTAACAAAGACAGCTGTCCTGCTGGGGAGTTTTATTTTATTTTTTTATTACAAGATGGGCCTGCTCTTGACCTCGATCACGCCTGAAGGAAAGCGATTGATGAGGTCTATGGTGGATCGAGCGTGCTCAGAAAATGCCTGTTCAGTCTTGTTTTGAAGGTTTGTTGCGCCACTTCTTCCCAGCTAAAGCTCTAGGAAATGGTGAAGGGCGGGAATTTTGTGGGACTGTCTTATGTAATTTCTACTTTCATAAAGTGCTCACATCAGCCTAGTTTGAATAAATGACTTTTGATTTTAATAATAAATACTAATAAACGATTGCAACACTGATACGTCAATTTTTTTCCATTTTTCCAATTTTCTGTTTAAATTAATTCCTGTGAACCCAAAGTATAAAAAACCACAACAAAACGTTCAGAATAAATCAAAATAAATCTTCACAATAAAAAACATCACTTAAATGAAAAAACATAAAGAAAATACACTATACCCATTGACATATACTATACCCGAATATGACGGCTGTCAATTGCAGCCTGTAATGAAAAACTTTAGGAAAGTTGTTAAATTAAATTAGGAAACACAAATTGAAAGAACACTTTATTTTTAATAGATATAATATTGAGATAATTTTTATATCAACAGTATCCTAGCAACCATACAAGAAGGTAAGACTAAAGACATTTTAGCTCTGGTCTGCCATAGATACTTCACATCCTCGGAACTTTTTAAAAGAATGCTACGGTAGTATATTCTTTATTCCTAATGCGGAACTTAAATTATGCAGCCTGGGACCGAACAGTGGCTTGGTTAATTTATCAGCCAACTGCTGCTCCGAAGGAACATGCGTTACGTCGAAGTCTCCGTTGCTAACACATTCTCTTACAAAAAAATGTTTCAGCTTGATGTGTTTGGTGCGCTTGTGATATTCATATTTTGGGTGGTGCGCAAGTTTTGCAGCCGATTCATTGTCCAGGTTCAGTACTGGTTTCTCAACTTTGATCAAGTTGTTAATAAGGCGATTCAACCATAAAACTTGTGCAGATTCACTTGCTGCTATAATCTCCGCTTCAGTCGAAGAGATGGAGACTGTCGTTTGTTTCTGGCTTCTCCAGCTAATAGCAGCTCCAGAGAGTAAGCACACCATTCCAGATGTTGACCTTCCAGTAGTTTGGTTTTCATGCAGTGAAGTTATTTCACTGTGCATGGCATCTTGCCATTTCGCTTTGTAAGGATTCCATCGCTTCTTTGAAGGTCTCAGGCTCTTTAGGCTTGTGAAGATTTTCGATTTCTTCAGCTGCTGCCAAAATAAATTCATCATAGCGCTTAGGAGCTCTGATATTTGATCTGTCTCTCAAAGACCTCATCTGAACGGACGTATTTTCTTCAACATCAGCATCAGGTTCATCATCATTGACAACGGTAGAAGATCCGGAAAGAGATTCGTTATCACTTTCATTATTCCCTGGTTCCATTTGTCGAACGTCGTCAGTGCTATCGACTAAATTTTGTTGCAACGTTTCATCTTGATCATGTGCGTCAAAATCACTATCATGTTGCTGATCATCTGCTTCATAATTGTCAAGCTTAATATCCACTCGCTTGCGTGTTGTTTTCTGCGATGGCGTTTTATTAGGTTGTTCTTGTAAAAACTCTAAATCGGTGAGCAGTCTAGATATTCCATTTTTATTCGATTCATCGTAGAACATAGTCTTCAATACTCTAATATCTTTTGAAATTATGATTCTGTTCTTCGAGGGTATGAATATCCTGTAAGCTTTAGATGTTTCAGAGTATCCTGCAAACATGCCAGGAATTGCCTTTGGTGCAAATTTGTGACCGGTACTGCCTTTCATCAGAACATAGGTCTTGCAACCGAACACGTATAAATGATTAATACATGGCTTCCTCCCAACCCATCGTTCGAATGGCGTTTGGTTCTGAATGGCGCTGTTTATACTCCTATTTGATAGGTAGTTTGCAGTGAATACTGCTTCGCCCCAGAATTTTAATGGTGCATGTGCGTCAATCATTATTGCTCTCGCTTTCTCCACAAGAGTACGATTCTTTCGTTCAGCAACTCCGTTTTGGTTTGGGGTGTAGGGTGCGGTGAGACGTCTCTGAATCCCACAACGTTTGAGATAAGCGTTGAACTCTTTGTTCACACACTCAGTGCCATTTTCTGTTTGTAAGAATTTGATTTTGACCCCAGTGTGCGTTTCCGCTAACTCCTTGAACTCTTTAAACTTTTGTAATACTTCGTTCTTGCTTTTGATCATGTAAACTCGACTGTATCGGCTATAGTCGTCAATAAAAGTAACGAAGTACTTGTTTCCGCTTACTGTAGGCGTTCTGATAGGTCCACATACATCGCTATGAACGATTTCCAAGCGTTCTGTTGTTCGTTGAATTGTTTTCTCACGGGGGGCGGGTACTCGATGGAGTTTTGCCTGGATACAGATTTCACACTCTGTCAAGGTTTCAGAAGCATCAAAATTCAAGCCAAGCAAATTCTCATTTATGAGTGCGCGTTTCAGATCTATGGCGTTCATGTGACCAAGTTTTCTGTGCCAGTCGTCTATGTTTGATAAATTAGATTTCTTTTTAGTAATTGGGATTGAAATAGTCTCATCATTATGATTGGCCAGATTGTTGCGCTCATGTTTATTTGGTTTGATGTAATAAAGACCGTCTCCTTGTTTAAATGCGGTGAGAGTTATTCCATCTTTTGGATTGTTGACCGTCGCTTTAGTTTTTGTAAAAGGATAGAACAGCCAGCATCTGTCATCTTGCTGACAGACAACAAGTTGGTGCACAGACTAGGTACGTATAGAGTGTCTTGTAGGTGTGTAAGGGCTATGCCACCATTTTTACCATTTTTTGTTACAAAGGCGACCGTACCTTTTCCTTTAATCTCTGCAGTTTGTTCTTTAGTTGCAAAGTTCAGTTTTCCGGATGTTCTCTCTACAGTCTTAAATAAGTCTCGTTGATAAGTCATGTGAGACGTACAACCGCTATCCAAAACCCAATGTTTAGATGAGTTCTTACATCGTGTCCTTCTAATTTTGTTAGGATCAGTTGCTTTAATAGGGATGCCTTTCGCGCAGGTCCCTTACTGGCGTACGTGTCTTTCAATTTTTTCCATAATGCTTTAGCGGTAGTGCAATTTTTAATTTGTTTAAGCTCAGAAGGAGCGATTATGAGTATGAGTTCAGATCTCGCCTGTCTATCGCCTTCTTTATCAACCACTTCAGTATCAGTCTCGATGTATTTCCATAATTTGTGTCGTACGAGTACAGCTTCAGCCTGTGTAACCCAAAGCGCAGGCCACACCGCCAGCTAGCGGGCGGGCGGGCTAGGCAGGTGGGCGAAGCGAACGAAGGAAACTATACAAACTACGCGAAATATTGGCGAGCTAAACTATGGGGTTCACACCGAAAACTACGGACAGACGAGCGACGGGCGGAGCGCGCGGAGCGGGCTAAGCGGGCGAAGCGGGGGGCGCGGATGGGAGAGCGAGAGGTTAGCGTTCTATCTGTCCATTGTCATTTGCGCGCAGTCGCATTGTGCACGTCATTGTTGCAAGCGTCATGGAAGAATTTATCGAGAGTGTCCGACAGTTTCCTTGTTTATATGATGTAAAATGCAGGGAATACCATGATTTAGTGAAAAAAGAAGCAGCATGGAGAAGAATCGTGCAGGAATTAAACGACCCAGATATTTCTGACAGTAAGTACTTTTAATTATTATTATTTAAAAAATCACAAAATAAATCTCTTACACGAAAAGCTTCCCTAGAAACCCGAAAGTTATTGTTGTTTAGTCTTATAGATGATGTTACTTGTTGTTGTGTTATTAAATTATTAGTGTCCCTGGGTAACGTTCCTTTACATAATAAATAATTATGTAGAACACACGTAGCCTTTACTATATCATCTGTTGTATCCAATCTGCATGCAATAGGGCGGCGATATATTCGCCATGTTGTAGCTAAAATTCCGAAAGCATCCTCTACAACATTTCTTGCTCTGCTGTGGCGATAATTAAAGGTTCTTTTTTCTCTGCTATCTCGACACGCAGTTTTCGAATACGGTCTTAGAAAATTTCTCATTAAGGGAAACGCCTGATCTCCAATAAACACATACGGAAATTCATAACCGCCAGGTTGTAGAGCCTCGTTAGCAGGCAAATCCAACTCTCCATTAGATAATTTTTTCCCAAAGGTACTATTCGAAAAAATTCCTCCATCACTGAAACGTTCCATGGAACCAACATCAATGATGGAAAACTTTTTTTTGCATCGACAACTGCTAGCAGAACTATAGAATAATATTTTTTGTAGTTATAAAATTGTGAACCTGATTTAGGAGGGCATTGCACTTTAATATGTTTGCCGTCAACGGCTCCAACGCAGTGTGGAAATTGCCACAAATTGTAAAAATCGATGGCAATAGCCTTCCAATCTGCTTCATTCAAAACTCCCATATATATTGGCTGTAAAGCCTCCCAAATGGCTATACAAACATTTCTTATGATTTCTGAAACTGTTGACTTGCCTAATCTGTAATTATAGCTGATTGTTTTAAACGAGTCACCCGTTGCCAAAAACCTGAAAAATAAAAATAAAAAGTTTTCAAATACGGTAGAAGTGGTTAATATAACGCATAGCGCCATAATCCGCGCTGTTTGTACATCGTATTTATTATACATTTCAAATGATTTATTTTATCTGGCTGACAAGTATGTTATATTCTATAGGTATTTAATTTTTTTTTACAGTTCCAACTGCAAAAAAACTATGGAAAAATCTGAGAGACAGCCACAGACACTCACTAAATAAAGCTAAGTCTTCCCGCAGCGGTCAAGCAGCTAGTACCGAAAACACATGGAGGTATGCTCAATTAATGGAATTTCTTCTACCGCACATGAAAAACCGTCCAACTAATGGAAATTACAATCAATCGACTGGTCTACCGAATACCGAGAGTAGTTCGAATAGACAAACAAGTGAAAATCGATCTATTATTGATTTAAATGCGGATGACTCAACGCAATCAAGTAATGAAAATATTAACAATTTCGGATCAGATTCAAATCAGAATATAAATGTTGAACAAGATGCTAATGTCAGCAGGACTAAGAGAAAATCACAAGTGGATGATTACGATATACAATTATTAATAGACGATATTGACAAAAGCTACAAGGAACGCACTGAAAAAAGGAATAAAAGAAGACAGGCTGAGCTTGAAAAAGAATGATAAATGATAAATGATTTTATTTCTGTAAGTAGGTTTGTACAAACACTTTTACACGTCAATCATATTTTTTAAACTAGGTGAGGTCGGCGTTTCCTAACTGACTACTCTGAGAAGAAAGGCCGAAACAAACTCAGAGGTCACAGTCTCTTTTAAAGTCCAGACATAATCTTGGTCAGATCATGTGAAGACCATGTGGATTGGTGTCTGAAATGGTCTTTTGAGGAAAGAAACTACACAGATTGAGTGGACCTGTCCAATCAGTGCACGCATGTATCAGTAATCATACGGCTCAACTCAGAACTTGAGGAGCTCAACGATTTGACGAACAATACCAAAGAAAGGACATTAGGGTAGGCCACATAAAGTACTCAAACTGCCAGATTAACTTTAAAAATGAACTGAGAAAGAAATGAAACACAAAAACAAAAATACCACATAGTCCTCACATTCACAATAATTAAAGCAAAATAATATTATACTTCTCAAAGTAAATATTCATGTCAAAGTGTATACATATAATAATAATCAAATGTCAAAGTGTATATAACAATAATCGAATGTCAAAGAGCAAAACAAAAAAAAATTAAATTAAAAAAAAAAAAAAACACTGTATACAAAATTGTAGCAGGTCAATCCCAAGCTTTTTTGTCCTCAATATAATCTTTAACGGTATAAAAGGCTTTCAGGCACAACTTACGTTTAATGAATGATTTAAATTTATTGAGACTTAGATCTTGAACATGGCTTGGAAGTTTATTATAGAAGCGTATACATTGACATCTGAATGACCCACCTATTTTTTTGAGCCTTGTTGATGAAAGGATAAACACCCTTTAAATTTATTTTTTGAGAGCATGTGTGAAACCACGAAACGATTACCAGAATGGCTACAAAGAAGCATCAAGAAACAAATATTCAATATAGTTTTACAAGCTGAAGATACCTATGAAAATTGCCAATTACGAGATGAACACTATCCACACTATTCATCCCTAGAACACATACCACAAAACATACAACCTCATACTTCTCAAAACGCATCACAAGAATACATACCACAAAAACCTCATACTTCACAAAACGCACCACAAGAATGCATACCACAAAACATACAACCTCATACTTCACAAAACGCACCACAAGAATGCATACCACAAAACATACAACCTCATACTTCACAAAACGCACCACAAGAATACATACCACAAAACATACAACCTCATACTTCACAAAACGCATCAGAAGAATACATACCACAAAACATACAACCTCATACTTCACAAAACGCATCAGAAGAATACATACCACAAAACATACAACCTCATACTTCACAAAACGCATCAGAAGAATACATACCACAAAACATACAACCTCATACTTCACAAAACGCATCACAAGAATACATACCACAAAACACATTATAACCAATTGTCGGTAGGTCGACGACTGACGCAGGAGTAAAACTCATCAGTCACATTTTGGAATCCAGGACGCCATTGGCATTTTCTGTGACCTCTCAAAAGCGTTTGACTGCGTTGACCACAATACACTGATCTGTAAATTACACCACTACGGAATTCGTGGACAAGCTGCTGATCTTGTACTTTCCTATTTATCAAACAGGCAGCAAAAAGTAAACGTTAATGGGGCGACGTCCTCGGGGTCTCTAGTTAAGATGGGCGTGCCTCAAGGTTCAATTCTTGGCCCTTTTTTATTTCTAGTTTATATAAATGACCTTCCTTACCTGATGGCTAAATTCTCGGATATCATTTTATTCGCTGATGACACTTCTCTTATTTTTAGAATAGATAGAAAAGATACGGATGTCTTACATGTCAATGATAGTCTAGCTGTTCTTTCGAAATGGTTTGCTGCTAATAATCTTTTACTCAATGCGAACAAAACTAAATGTCTTAAGTTCTCGTTACCAAATGTACCCCAAGTAGGTCTAAACTTAAAACTTGATAGCAAGAAACTGGATGCTATTTCGGAAACTGTATTTTTGGGAATTACTTTAGATTCAAAATTGCAATGGGGTGCTCACATTAGAGCTCTTTCAAGTAGATTAAGCTCAGCTGCTTACGCAGTAAGAAAAATAAGGCAGTTGACTGATGTAGCCACAGCTAGGTTAGTTTACTTTGCTTATTTTCACAGTATTATGTCTTATGGCGTTCTGCTGTGGGGATCGGCAGCTGACGTAGATTCAATTTTCATTTTACAAAAGAGGGCAATCCGCGCAATCTATAAAATGGGGCCTCGCGAGTCTCTTAGAAACAAATTCAGCGAAATTGATATATTAACTTCTGCCTTCTCTTTATATCCTAGAAAATATCTTATATGTTCGCAAAAACTTAGGCCTTTTCAAAAAACGATGCGATTTCCATAATCTGAATACACGTAGTAAAGATGAAATTGTGATTCCAAAATTTAGACTGACTAAAACTAGCAAAGCATATTATAAGATAAAAGACTACGTTGAAGACCGGGAAGTTTGGCATTAATTCCTTCTGCACATGTGGCTTCCCTGGTACCTCATTAACAGCATAACTATGTGAAAGTCTATTAACTGCTCTCAAATACAATGTTCTTTTTTATTCTTTTTATTTTTACAATGCTGACATAATCTCGTCATTAATTGACATTATACATCAATTTTATTTAGTTTAATTTTATTTATGTAGATTATTTTACATATTTTGAGAATGAGAGAACGTTGTAGGCCTTACTGACTGTAGATTTGTAGACGATTTTCTATTCTGTATTCGTCTTAGTACCTGGTACTTATTGACAGGCCTGCGCTGTCCTCCCATACATTTTATCACTGTAATTTGAAAATATTGTTGAAGCCAATTATTTTTAAAAGAGTAACCGTGGAGTATCTTGCCGGCTCTTCTCCATAGGAAACAACAATTTGGAACCGTGCACCTAGCTTCTGACGTTTCATAAGTGCCCATGCAGGTTTATATGAAATAAAAATATTTTGATTGATTGATTGATTGATTATCGGTACAATGATTGCTGAGTCCACGTCCCACATGTCGACAACCTCGTGAGCTAAGTCAAGATACTTGATTTTCTTATCTTGCTCAGCTTTCACGAGATTCTCGTCATGGGGGACAGCAATATCAACAATCATTGCACGACGCTCTCGTCGATCTATCACCACAATATCAGGCTTATTGGCTACAATAGTCCTGTCAGTGATGATAGATCGATCCCAATACAATGTGGCGTGACCATTCTCGAGAACTGGGTCGGGCACATACCTGTAGTATGGTACTTCAGACTCCACAAGGTTGTACTGCAAAGCAAGTTGCTGGTGGATAATCCTAGCTACTAGATTGTGTCTGTGAAAATACTCGCCGTTAGCAAGACGAGAACAACCGGAAACGATATGTCGGATTGATTCACCGGGACGGATGCCACCGTCCCGGTGAATCAATCCGACATATCGTTCTAGTGCTAGAAAATAAAGGCGTCAGTTTGTGTGTGTATGCTTTTATAAATGTTTTTTTTTTTTTTAATTTTAATCTTTATAATGCACTGTTGTTAGAATTGTTTTTTTATGGATCATGTGGTCTGCAATAAAGATTTTATTATTATTATTATGACCTTTTTTTATTTATAATCCTTATTAATTACATTTTTAAATATTTTTTATAAAAGTAAGTTTACAAAAAACATTTAAAAATATAAAATAGTGGTCCGCCGGTATCGGGAGCAGGGTCCAAGCTAGCGGTGGTTAGGGCTCCAGAGACAGGAACCTCCTCACGATGCGAGCCGTATCGAGGAGTACTGCCTTCTGAATCAGGCCTTTGATCCAACCACCCAACGAGAGCCTCGAGAGATGTTGATCGAGGCTATTGGCCATCAGTTCATTGGCTGACACGACTATCGGCACAATTACAGCCGAGCTCATATTCCACATGTCAACAACCTTGTGTGCTAAGTCAAGATATTTAATTTGATTTTCTTATCTTGCTCAGCTTTCACGAGGTTCCCGTCATGTGGAATGGTAACATCGTCTATAATTGTGCGGCGCGCTAACCGGTCTATCACCACTATATCAGGCTTATTGGCTACAATAGTCCTGTCAGTAATGATAGACCGATCCCAATACAACGTGACATGGTCATTTTCCAGAACTGGGTCGGGCACATACTTGTAATACGGTACCTCAGAACCCACAAGTTTATATTGCAAAGCAAGTTGCTGGTGAATAATCGTGGCTACTTGGTTATGCCTGTGCAAGTACCTACTCGCCGTTAGCCAAACGAGAACAACCAGAGATAATATGTCTGATGGACTCACCCGGACGGTGACATGCCCGACACACGTCAACCGTCCCGTCCTTCATAATATGTCTCCGGTAGTTATTCGTCAAGATTACTTCGTCCATAATTGCACAGACGAAACCTTCAGTTTCCCCGAAAAGGTCAACAAAACGTAGCCAGGATACGGACGCTGAGAAATCTACGCCGGGCTCGTGAAGAGCGCGATAGAAGCGCCCGTGAAGTTCCTTGCTTCATCATATTTCCTTGCGGTCATCGATAGTAACTACTAGTTTACTTTGCTTATTTTCACAGTATTATGTGTTATGGCGTTCTGTTGTGGGGATCGGCAGCTGACGTAGATTCAATTTTCATTTTACAAAAGAGGGCAATCCGCGCAATCTATAAAATGGGGCCTCGCGAGTCTCTTAGAAACAAATTCAGCGAAATTGATATTCTAACTCTGCCGTCTCTTTATATCCTAGAAAATATCTTGTATGTTCGCAAAAACTTAGGCCTTTTCAAAAAACTATGCGATTTCCATAATCTGAATACACGTAGTAAAAATGAAATTGTGATTCCAAAATTTAGATTGACTAGAACTAGCAAATCATTTCTAATAAACAGTATCCGCTTCTATAACAAGTTGCCAAAGTCAGTTACAGAACTTAGCGATGGAAAGTTTAAAACGCACATCAAACGTGTCCTTATCAAAAAAGCATATTATAAGATAAAAGACTACGTTGAAGACAGGGAAGTTTGGCATTAATTCCTTCTGCACATGTGGCTTCCCTGGTACCTTATTAACAGCATAACTATGTGAAAGTCTAATAACTGCTCTCAATGTTCTTTTTTATTCTTTTTATTTTTACAATGCTGACATATTCTCGTCATTATTTGACATTATACATCAATTTTAATATCAACTATTTTTTAGTGATTGTCATGTTAATCATGTCACTACGTTTAATTAGGTTCATTTTATTTATGTAGATTATTTTACATATTGTGAATGGGAGAACGTTGTAGGCCTTACAGACTGTAGATTTGTAGACGATTTTCTATTCTGTATTTTCATTCCTCTAAGTACCTGGTACTTATTGACAGGCCTGCACTGTCCTCCCATACATTTTATCTCTGAAAACATTGTTAAAGCCAATCATTTTTAAAAGAGTAACCGTGGAGTTTCTTGCCGGCTCTTCTCCATAGGAAACAACATTTTGGAACCGTGCACCTAGCTTCTGACGTTTCATAAGTGCCCATGCAGGTTTATATGAAATAAAAAGATTTTGATTTTGATACAGGTTTGCGCCAGCTCTCTTTAGCCATGGACAGCGGGGTGAATCCCTTGTCCACTGCTACCACATCACGGTGCATTGCATACCCACTTCGGCTTTTATAAAATATTCCCTGAGACTGCACACCTCGCGGTTGTGGAGGGTATTGGCATTCAAAAAGCCTCGACCCCCGCACTTCCGCGGGATGTACAGTCTCATTACCGATGATCGTGGGTGATGCATCCGGTTTGCAGTCAGCAGTGTACGGATCCTCCTATCCAGGGCATCGAGTTCAGTTTGAGTCCATTTGAGTATGCCGAAAGAGTACATCATAACCGGCATGACCCAACCGTTGAAGGCGCGCATCTTATTTGCGCCTGAAAGAAGACTAATTAATACTTTCTTCAGGCGACCAAAGAAGCGCTCCCTCAACGATTGCTTCATGTCGGCAGCGTTGATGCCCAACGCTTCCGACATACCCAAATACTTATAGCTCTCGGATGAGGAGAGGGATCTGAGGTTTATGGAATCCGAAAGTTGAATTCTCTCGGATTCCATAATCTCACCTCTCTTTACATGCATGACTGCACATTTGTCCACACCAAATTCCATCCTGATGGCGTTACTAAAAGTTTCAGTTTAAGTTTAAGGTCATCCATGTATAGGAGGTGAGATATAACCTCACCACCTCTCCTCAGCCACTAGCCTAGACCTGAATCCTCCAGCAGTGTGCTTAGAGGATTCAGAGTTAAGCAAAACCAAAGTGGAATCAAGCTGTCGCCCTGGAATATTCCCCGTTTGATCCATACAGGCTCATCATTCCTCTGGATCTGTGTACATCCCGGATAGCGAAGGACTGTCCTCCATTGCCCCATGCACGACTTAAGGAAGGTGCGTAGAGTTGTATCAATCTTGTACTACTCCAGCACTCTCATGAGCCATGCATGTGGCACCGAGTCGTAGGCCTTCTTATAATCTATCCAGCATGTCGACAGATCCTTGCGGGATCGACGAACCTGTTGGCTAATGGCCATGTCGATGAGGAGTAGCTCCTTAGTACCGCGGGACCCATTCCTACATCCATTTTGAGAGGGAGACAAAATCGAGTTATTCTCAATGTGCGTGGTAATTTTCGCTCTCAAAATGGATGTAAGAAGTTTATAAACCGTTGACAAACATGTAATCGGTCTATAATTCTTGGGTTCCGCGGGACTACCTGATTTATGGAGCAGGTGGGTAACGCCTGTTGTTAGGAACAGTGGTAGCGACCCTGACTCTAAGGATGACTAGAATTGAGATGCAGAACTAGTAATCCATTTTAGCCAAAAGTTATGCAGTCCGTCCGGTCCCGGTGATTTCCAATTCGGTAACAGACGGACTGCTTTGGCTACGTCTATTGGTGTAATAGACACCGGTTCCATTTCTGGTATTGGTTCACACATTCGCTCGACATCCTGCATCCAGTCTGCCTCAACGTGACAGACGGGCACCGACCAAATGCTCCGCCAAAATGCACTTGTGGCGGTATCATCCAGGCGGCACACGTCCGTCACATTTCGTTCGGGTCGCTCTCAAGCTCTATATACCCACCTCTGAGCGCTCTGGAACATGCGATTCTGCGTATACCGATCAACCCGCCGCTTATACCGCCGAATACGGTTCGCCCATGCACAGACTTTCTGCTTCAGGAAGTCGATGCACTCTGAGACACGGGACATGTATTCTGGAGGACTGATTCCAGTCCCCGAGAAAGCCCGCTTCACAAAGCGCATCACTCGTGGACGTGTATTGCCCTCCCTGAAGCAGTATAGTTTGCCGATGAGTACCCTGGCCCTATCGATACGACGCTCGATCCTGCACTGCCAGGCTGGTGCGGCTGGTTTCGGTCGAGTAGCTCCGTCACAGTTCGGGAATTTGACGTTAGCTAAACGACATGCTGCAACAGCCGCGCAATACAGGATCGAGTGTGTATCAACGAGATCCTCGCTGCTCTCGAATAAACTTTTTAGCTGCGAGTCCAAGGCACTCACCAACGCCCTATTTTTCTTGTGCATAGGTAACCTTGGTAGTCGGGGTCTAAGTTCGGTCGGGGTGAACCGAAACTCGCGAATCGCATCTTCCAGTGCACCCCTCAGTCGGGCGTTGCACTGGCTACTTACTGTGACAATCCTATCATCTTCTTCAACATGATTAGACCGCGGCGAGATCGCATCAATACTTGACGTATGTCCCGCGGTTTGTGTCGGAGTCGAGACGATATGGTTGCTCGGTACTTTTGAGCGCAGCCTATCAAGTGCGGTATCGTCCAACCTGTGATTGCGTTGGATGACCCGCACCTGATCCGACAGTCGTTAGGCCGAGACGTTGACTGTTGGTTCTAGTACCTGGAACAGAGACAGCATCCTTTCGCGGTACGCAGTGAGGTTAGTTCCCCCCTCTGTAGACCCGTAATATCCGCGCACGACGTTCTCGTTTATAGACTGAGTCCATCTCATGCGCTGCATACAACCACCGGCAGCGGGGACCCGGCTCGGGGCCATTATTATTATTATTTCCTTTATTTATTTTCAGTCCTTATTACTACATTTTTAAATATTTTTATAAAAGAAACTTATAAAAAACGTTTAAAAATATAAAAATAGTGTTCCGCCGGCAACAAGAGCAGGGTCCAGGCTACCGGTGGTTAGGGCTCCAGAGACAGGAACCTCCTCACGATGCGAGCCGTATCGAGGAGTACTGCCTTTTGAATCAGGCCTTTGATCCAACCGCCTAACGAGAGCCTCGAGAGATGTTGATCGAGGCTTTCGGCCATCAGTCCATTGGCTGATACTACTATCGGCACAATTACAGCCGAGTCCACATTCCACATGTCAATAACCTCGTGAGCTAAGTCAAGATATTTAATTTGTTTCTCTTTCTCAGCTTTCACGAGGTTCCCGTCATGTGGAATGGTAACATCGACTATAATTGTGCGGCGCGCTAACCGATCTATCACCACTATATCAGGCTTATTGGCTACAATAGTCCTGTCAGTAATGATAGATCGGTCCCAGTACAACGTGACATGGTCATTTTCAAGAACTGGGTCGGGCACATACTTGTAATACGGTACCTCAGAATCCACTAGTTTATATTGCAAAGCAAGTTGCTGATGTATAATCCTGGCTACTTGATTATGCCTGTGCAAGTATTCGCCGTTAGCCAGACGAGAACAACCAGAGATAATATGTCTGATGGACTCACCCGGACGGTGACATGCCCGACACACGTCCACCGTCCCGTCCTTCATAATATGTCTCCGGTAGTTATTCGTCAAGATAACTTCATCCATAATTGCACAGACGATGATGCATCCGGTTTGCAGTCAGCAATGTACGGACCCGTCGATCCAAGGCGTCAAGTTCTTATTATTTTTATTATTTATTTATTTATTATTATTGATAAAAAAGTTTTAACAAACCATACTCAACTGTATTTTTTTTTCTTTTTTACATAAAAAGAACTAAGTTGCTAGGCTATAGAAAACGGCAGCGCGCGCATGCGCGAACAAACCATGAACCAAACATTATGGTTTGCTTTCATTGGACCCGAAATAGTTTTATAACAATAGTAGGTACGATATTGGCTGGGTTAAACTTTACGTTCCGTTCCATCATTTGACATTTACTTCATTTTAGTCAGTATCGAAAGTACGGTCCACCGGAAAGACAAAAAATGTTGTGACAAGATTTGAATGATGCAAAAAATGTGTTTTAATAGGGTATTTTCCAATTTATTAAAAACTATTCTAATTTGAAGATTGGGACGAAATACGTAACAGAAAAATAAAAGTAAATTGATGTATTTCCATTTTCTCAATTAAAAACGATTTAAACCAAATTTATTTTACGTTGTTTTGAATTTACCGCCAAAACGCTCCTTACGATGACTTTTTATCACGTGACGTCAACTTTGTGTAAACTAAAGTAGTTAGTACGTAAAGTAGTGTCGTGTTTATAATTAACAAGATTTTTATGGATAGAAAGTGAAATCACTGATGTGCGGTGCCTCTGTGCACAAATACTTCTAAAACTGTGCCAAACTAAGTATTTGTACTGGTGCTGTTTACACAAAGCTGACACCACGATGTCACGTGATAAAAAGTCATCGTAAGGAGCGTTTTGGCGGTAAATTCAAAACAACGAAAAAGAAATTTGATTTTAATCGTTTTTAATGGAGAAATTGGATTTAAATAAATTTATTTTTATTTTTCTGTTAAATATATCTTCCCAATCTTCAAATTAAATTAGTTTTATCAAATTGGAAAATACCCTATTCTATCATTTTTTGAAATACGTTTAACGTTAAATGGAAAACATACGTAGATTAGGACATATGTATATCATTTTTTGTAAAATAAAAAAAAACACATTTTTATTGTAAACTACATTCTATTGAAAGGTAGAATCCGAACAGTCCACCGAAGTGGACAATTCGGTTACATGGTGGTGGATAAAATAAAAATAAACAAATTTATGGTGAATCTGTTACAAGTATGGTCTAGTACGTTTCGTTTAATTTATTATTATGTTGAAAAATTAAGTCGCAATTTTTAAATTTGTCTTGTGATTCGTATGGACAATTTTTTTTTTTTGGGTTATGACAATGACCCAGCTATTACTATTAGGACTATGGTGACTCTTTTCATTTTCCAAACTCTGGTAATTTCCTCTGCATACTTCCTGATTTTTTCTGTAAATGTGTGTTTTTTACTTTATTAACTAGTGTTATATCAGGTCTGTTTTATTATGTGATGTAGTCTATAATTAAAGTTCGCTCCTCCTGATTCTCGAGTTGTAAATACTACTCAACTCACTCATTATGCGAACATAATTACTTTCTTCCTTGTAAACAGGATTCTCGGAAGGACATTTAATTTGCATATTAAATCTGTCCGCTCGGTCACATCGGGGAAACATCGGAAGCTTATAAAAATGTTTTGTGTGCTGTGTGTACGAGACGTGATTGCAGATAATTGAGAGATAACCCTTGACGCGCGACAATGGCCAGGCCGCGGCGCGGCGGCGGCGGAGCGCGGTGTGGTGCTGTAATTAAAACGCGTCGAGGCGCGAGAGTGCGCCCTCCGCCCTCCACGTCACACAAACACACAGGCGCCTCACTTACCACTCGTTATGATCGCCTCACAGCACACAATTTTCTCTCTCAATTTTACTAATCAAATATTCAATTGTAGGTGTACCCTCCTATAATCCACATACCTACATTTATTTGAATTTATTTGCAGTTTAATTAACCATTCGATACTATCTTTCAAAAATAATATTCTTGCTTACATTTTGGGTGCTACATGCTACATACATAAATACGGTATAGGTATGAAAGGGTCCCAAAAGTCCCAACACACCGAGTTGGAAAGAAGCGATACAAAAGCAGCAAATTGGTATTCAGGTATTCTGTATAGTTACTATTGTAAGAGTATTGTCTAATTTTGTAATTATGTATATTAGATAATCCTAGCTATCGCATTAGGTTATTAAACCTGTAATGGTAGTTTTAAGGTTTTGAAGTAAAATAAATAAATAAAATAAATAAATAAATTGTAAAAAAAACGGTTGATTCAAATCAAATCAAATCAAAATATTTTTATTTCATATAACCCTGCATGGGCACTTATGAAACGTCAGAAGCTAGGTGCACGGTTCCAAAATGTTGTTTCCTATGGAGAAGAGCCGGCAAGAAACTCCACGGTTACTCTTTTAAAAATGATTGGCTTTAACAATGTTTTCAGAGATAAAATGTATGGGAGGACAGTGCAGGCCTGTCAATAAGTACCAGGTACTTAGAGGAATGAAAATACAGAATAGAAAATCATCTACAAATCTACAGTCTGTAAGGCCTACAACGTTCTCCCATTCACAATATGTAAAATAATCTACATAAATAAAATGAACCTAATTAAACATAGTGACATGATTAACATGACAATCACTAAAAAATTGTTGATATTAAAATTGATGTATAATGTCAAATAATGACGAGAATATGTCAGCATTGTAAAAATAAAAAGAATAAAAAAGATTAGGTTTGAACACTAGCATGAAATGGTTCACCCCGTTCAACCATTCGCTTTCATAGCCCAACAAGTTTCTACATTTCCACAGGTACTACCTATACTGTTCATGATAATGGGTTTGGGTGCAAAACGATAACAGCCCTTTTTTTCTTTTCCTACTCTCAATATACAGTAAAGATCAGTATCGTCATTTCTAGTAAATCAGCAGATAGTTCGTGATCCGTGAGTGTTGCAGTACGCACGTAGGTATGCAATAAATCTGCGCACCGACCCCCAGAACATAGCACGGGCATGCCGCCATCACCGGCACTGCATCCACTCACACCGACACGCGTGTTAATAGACATCGAACTGCAACACCCCGCTGATGTTATCAATTCTATAGAAACGGTCGCGGCTCATAGACACGTACACCTGTGTCTTTGTCTGTCCTCCTAAATCATATCGCGTCGCAAGAACCCTTTGCTTGATTCTCCACGGACACCACACGCCGCGCTGCTCCGGCTCTGAACATTGTTCCTATGATTTATATGGGATACGGATATGTACCATGATAGATACAATGTTGGAAAGGTGTTGGAAATAAGTTCACGGTGTTAATTAGCTACAAATGCCAATCTGTGGGACCGGCACGCCTGATTCAACTCGATTTGTAATGAGAATGGATCTGAGTTCATCCTGGACCAGAAACACGATTTAGCTTTGCAAGCACTTTGTCTCATTAACCCACTTATTGGGGAATAGTTAGAAGGCATTAATTATGCAGTACGGTGAGCTTGCACGATCACCAACATACTAAGTGTGGGCGTGTGTGTCTAACAAAAGGTGACATATTCACCTATTCTGCTGCTGGAATCTTTGTTAGTCGGTACACCTCTGCCTAAGCCTTTGGGGATAACAGGCGTGATGTTTGGTAATCTCAGTCCTCCGGCTCATAGAACAGCACCCTAATTGCGTAACTCACGATTCATCATAATCTGTATCGTTTTGAAACGGATTGTTAAACCATTGCTTCATATGTTCGAAAAATGTGTCTGTTCGGCAACATAAATAACGCAATGAATATTGTTTAACTGTGAAGACGAAACCAATTATGATCAATCGTGAGTTACGCAATTAGGGTGCTGTTCTAATAATAACAATCATTTAACCCCTCAAATCCTATAATATCTACATGTTTCTAGTGTTTTGTATTAGGTATAGCTTTGTGGCTTTACCTAATAATTGTCGTTGACAGTCGACAATCAATCGGCAATCAATCAACTTCATATAGTTTTTACACGAACTTTGGTCCATTTCATGACAACATTTATATGTAGGTATTGAGGTATCCTGCTGCAGCAGGTGTTAGAAAAGCTACGGACACGAAGTCAGCGGGCGCGGGGCGGCGGCGGCGCGTTTTAATGCATAGATTTACATGGAACTGACCTTGCAGGCAGCGGCGGCACTGGAATGGGCGTACAAGCGATGCGCACCAGTCTAGAAGTGAGGCGTAGTTATCGTAACAGCTCAATATAACAGGTACCTGATAATAACAGACTGTAACTGTGACAGACAAACTGAAATAACAGCTACTGTTCCTCGAAATAATAAAATTCCTGACACACGAAAGTCACAAGCTTTTCTAAATTCATGCTTACCTTACGACCTTACCTTACTTAGAATGAGATAAAAACTGTTACACGGTAACACCCTGTTACATCGTCACAAACTCTTTCCTTTCCTCGCATAAATGTTGCACCTTAGTTACAGAGAGAAGGAGTAGGTACTTCTCTCTGTAACTAAGGTGTGTGTTCTTTGTGTACATGAAACAGGAACATGTGGAACAGATATGCGATTTTACCTGTTACAACTCACTCCCATTCCCATATATGAAATAACAGGCATAGGCGGAACAGATATGCAATTATAGCTATTACAACCCTAGGAGTGGAGAGTCTAGCGGTGGCCGCGCGTCTACAATGATGTAGTTTTGTGCAATTTATATTGTTCTTTACAATGACCGACGTTTCAGAACGCCTGCCGACACGTGGTGGAGCAAATTAATTCGTAAGACATTTCGTTCGCGAAAAAAGCGTCTAATTTCCCATAACACAACACTACGCCACGCCGCGCCGCTCTAGCGCCGCGCGATCTACCCGAACGGGCATCAAGACTCGGTCTGCGTTGCCGCGCCGCTTCCCACGCCGCCGCGCTGCCCCCCGCCCTGCAATCGCTCACTTCGAAACCGAGGCACAGATTACCAGGGCATAAAGAAAATACATTTTTGTTAGCGTTCACGCCAAACGTTACGCCAAAATGTATGGGAATTACATAAACTGCGGAAAGGACACGACGAAACCTTTCCAGGCCCTGATGTGTCACTCCATGTACTTACGCGCGCTAACTACCCACCGGCCGCCGGGCCTCACGCGGCCCATTTCTCAGTAGAGATGCGCAAAATGTGTCAGTGAAAAAAATGAATGAAGTATGTCTTTTCGCTTAGCGAAGTAGTTCACTCATTTACTTCAGTACTTCATTTAGTTCAGCAAATCAGAACGAGTCAAATCAGAATATGACTCACTCAGTGATTGACAAGTTACGACAAATGATGCACTTCACTAGTTCAGTTATATACGTATCTTGATTTTCCTTCACCTGTATACAGGCTTAGGACTGTCAAACTAGAAAATTTGAAATATGAATTTAAGCAAAACTATTTTTAATATTAAGTAGTATGTTTTGTGTTATTTTTTTTTTTTTTTTTTTTACTGATACGCATAGTTTGTGCGAGCGAAAAGTAAGACTGAACGCTGAACTAAGTGAAGTAGAGACACATTTGAATGAATACTGATTGAATGATATGTTTATTTTGTGATATGAAGTAGTTCATTTCGTTCAATCGTTCGCGAACTACCCATGTCTATTTCTCAGTGGGTTACCGACAGCCGCGAGGCGCGTACACACGCATAATTATTTCGATCGAACTGCCGTACTTAGTTTTAAACTCTTATGATATGGCTGTTTCTGGTGAATTATGTGCAGTTGATGGATGTAGATCCAGCAAGAAAAGAGATAAAAAAAAAAATTTTAGTTTACCCGCTGATACAGAAATGCTCAGATTATAAAACAAAGGCAGATAGACCGCGCGGAACACCAAGAGTGAAGCCGAAAAACCAAATACTAAACCGTCGCATTCACAAACTTCTAATATAAAGAGACAGGGTAGCGATAAAATCTTTACGTTCCTGGAAGTTAGTAAATATTTAAGTCACCGATAACCCAATACAGCTATCGGTGACTTCAATATTTACTGAGATTCTTGTTAGTTTTTTATTTTTTTTAGAGTAAGTAGTATGGGTGCGTCAGTGCTGTTGCCCCGTGTGATGACACCGTATTTGAGTCATGCGTAGGCGTACGCGTAGTACAGTAGCCCTCACTAATGGTGCCCCAATCTCAAAAAGCAATAGATTGACACTTCGCTTTAACTTACGACCTTCTTATAATAAGCAATTTCTATAGGCTATAATACTATATACACACACACTCTCATACGTTTACGAATGAATGTATTTCCTAAATTCAACCGTTAAAGCAACCCCCCCGAGTGGGTTCCCGCATTGTCGTTGCGGGGGGGCTTAGTAACCGTGGTCTCCCATCCACGGTGAAGCCAAGAGGAACCCAACGGTGGGGCCGCTCGTCAGGGCTTTTGCCTCAAAGCCATTGACGTAGCGGCCAAAAAGTAGGTTGCGGTGAGGTGCACCGCAACTGAGGTGGGCCGCGATGTCGAATGGGAGGCATCGCGGCTGAGGGTTACAGGCTGCGGTAGAGGAGGAGTGCCGGTGCTTCTGAGCAGCGCTCTTCCCTTCCGTGGCCTGGACGGGGCCGCCACCGTTTGATGGCGGACGCGGTGGGGCCGCAGGGGAAGAGGAGTGTCGGTATAGCGTCAGCCGCTCTCCCTATCCTCTGCGGCCGAAAAGTGGTAGACGGGACGGCGCGTTGTGTTCCTCACGCGCGCCGTCAAAGATGTCAGCAACCACTGGTGGGGTCCGCAAGGGCCGATGCCTGCCAGGGGTGCGGGTTTGTTCGAAAGAGATACCACGGCCCCTGGCATACGGGCTACTGAGGGAACACGGGTGGGTTTTAGTCAGTAAAAGTCTGACACGCCCTCCTGCTCTACTCAGCAGGAGAAGTCATTTGATGATTTCCCACCCAAAAAAAAAAAAAAAAACGTTAAAGCAAATGGCATGATAGCTGAGCGGTTACTGCACTTGATTATCGCGTTTGAGCGCAGCGAGTCGCGGTTTCGAATCCCACTCGCTGTGTGATAGTCTTTTTATTGTTTTAAAAATCACTTTTGAGTATAGTTTCTTGTTCTGTTCTTCTTATTCACTAAACTCGTAAAACTTTATCATTATACCCACAGAAACCTAAATAAATTTAAATGATTTACGACTCATACACCGCGACTTATAGAACGGTGTTGGTTGATAATTGTGTGCTAGTGACGTGTGTTTCATCTATTAGCGTCCTTCTAATTCATTTTAAAATGTAAGCAAATTTAAATATAGAAATGAAAGCGAATATTATTGCGCTGCATAAAAGTGGACTTAATACCTATATCACAAATACCTATGTGATGAAACCGGACTGAGTGTGAGTATTATGATTTAAATATAAATATTAAACATTTATTTAATTAAAGTGTAACTGCTGATCCTTGTAGTTATTTTTAAACGTTTTATAAATATCACAATGTCTAAATAGAATAAAAATATAAAATTTCAATGTAAATTTATTTCCTAGATTATAGAACGATGAAAATAACAATAAACTTAATATCTATGTGAAATTGCCCTTTTAAATAATTTTGTTTCTAAATAGTAGGTAATACATAAAGTGTGTATTTTGCTTAGTAGCCTAACAGTACCCCTTTTTTGTTTTAGTGAAATACTGTGAGTCGGTGGGTGAAAAGATATGAGGAAGGCGGTAGCCTTGCCCGTGGAAAGCAAAGTGGAAGACCCCAGCTCCTATAACAGGCACACGTTCAGCGAATATGAAACAAGTGGTTTCAAAACGACAAGACATTTTGCCGAATTATTCGACACATCTTTACGAACCGTGCGCCGTGCACTCCACGCAGAAGGTTCATGGCAAACAAGGCATCATGGAAAACCAGCTCGAGAATCAGCTTAAAAAACATAGTTAACGGAAAAAACATTAACATTAAGTTATAAATTACAAATATTTATTTATTTTAGTAATATTCAAATAATATTTTGTCTTATCCGTAATCTGGACTATTTTGAGGTTTAGTTTCAATCTTCTTTTCGGAATGAAAATGAACACTTAAGCTATAACCTCTTTAAGTCCTATTAAATACGATTTGTTAACTTTGAGGTTTGAGTTAAAACGAACTCACTCGCAGTAGAATAAAAGTAGTACTACTGAGTCATTTAATTGTATTGTGACAACTTGTCTGCATTTGTTACTTTTACGTGGGTAGATTTTTGTAGAATATTGTGATTTATTTAGAGTACCGACACACAGTAGTAATCAGCACAATATTATTATATTACTAAGATACAATAGCCTGATTATCATAGTTCACCAACTAGCTTATTTACTTCAATAAATTGTTCTTTATGAGAAAATAAACTGTTTTAACAAGAAGTTATTATTAGTTATTTTTATACATTCTTCATGAAGTTATAACGAATAAACATTTTGTTATCATTTATTATTGTTAAACCTTTATTTAAATAACAATACGAGTAATAAAACAAATTTGTTACATTATTATTCTGGTATATTAATAAATCGAATAATAAAAGAACAGATGAAGATGATTGTTGAAAAGAAAAATTAAAGCTTCATCGTGAGATTTGAACCCAGACCTATGAGTTTCTTAATCCAAGACGGTACGCTGCACGCTACCGGAACTCAAATTATAAAAGTAAATTTTAGCAATGGTATGAACCGACCAAGGTCATGTCTGTCGTCGCCGACGGTATGTATACAATACAAAGAGTAACGCCAGTGTGTGAGTAGAGCGGTGAGTTTTGTGTTAATACATCACTTATACACACAGCTGTAGGTACGGCCTGGACCGCCACTTCATAGCAATATAGCCCTTAGTATGCGACTGCATTAGTGAATCTTGATAGTACGTTACTAGTGGTCTGTAGTTTTATTGATCTCGCAGAGTGCGTAATTTAGATAGTTTGGCTCTTACTGTCTCAATGTGTGGCTCTCAATTTAGGTGTGTATCAATAATAATGCCTACTAGGACGTATTTATCAACTACTTCTGATTTATTATTTTTAAAGCTAAAGTTTATACTTAATGGTATTCATCATCATCATCATCATTTCAGCCGGAAGACGTTCACTGCTGGACATAGGCCTCCCCCAATTAGGGTATAATGCTAGGGTAGAATGTTTTTATTTTAGTTTTTTTAAGTTAAGTTTTTTAATTTCTAGGTTGTGTTCAGTCATCCAATTTATTGTAGAATCTAGTACGGAATTTAAAAAAAATCTTTTAGGTAAGACACATGGCTCATTTATATTATTAGGAAAGCCGTTTACGTAAACAAGAAATAACCCAAGCAGCACGCAAGCGTTTTCAACATCAATATACCAGCCTATTTAGAATTTAGAGTTGTTTTAGAGACTTACAAGAGTGTCAAAATATTATATTATATTTAAAGAAAGATTTATGAGATAATATACAGCTCAAACTGTATAAAAGATTTATTAAGAGATCCGCGAACGCTTAGGGTATTTAAACAGAATATTAAAACTCTACTATAGAACTTAAGTATTTCTTGAAACTTTAATCTGGTTTTATTGTTAAAGTTGTATACAAGCTGTATTTTGCATGTGATCACTTACATAATACAGCTCTAAGTGTTATTACAGTATCACTTGATACTTGTTTCTGTACAATGGTATTTGCAAACTCCGTTGTAAAATTAATTTTAACGACGTAATTGTACACTCTTGTAAATACAGTGGTTTTATAATTTCTGTTTTGAGGGTGTTTTAAAACTTAAAAAATAAACGACAGCTATAGTACAGTTTTATTTTGTATTAATGACACAGTCGCTCGATAAGACTTAACGGTCAACCGCCAATTCCGTCGACGTCCAACGAAGAGGGTTCCGTAGCAAAAACATTAAACAGTGATATTAATTATTATAACAGTTAAGTTAAATGTGTGGATTTATTTCAACCTTCGTAACCTTATGATGACGTTTCTTCATGCAGCAGCGCAATGAGTTCAAATGTTGATCGATTTGAACCATAAGATCTTATTGTCTTACTATTTCGTCATAAGACGATAATGATAGCCTTTTCACACAACATTTTGAAGGGGGCCAATTATTTAAAGGCCGAGATATTTATACTTTACTAATTTATTGACATATATTCGCTTTCTTGGCCATCTTATCTCGCCTTTTGATTCCCACAAACTTGTGCAATGCAAAACCTGTTTTGCTCTTTCTCAATGGTTTTTATAATTTTAAACTGCATATTTTCCTGAAAACAAAGTAAAACAGATATAATATATACAACACACGAATGATACTTTACAATAAGTTTACTTAGGTATAAAATAAACGGTCAAATTGAGAATCTCCTCCTTTTTTTTCGTCGGTTTCAAATTAAACGGTGAATTCTTTTGGTTTTTTCATTTATTTTCGTTCCTTATATATTTAGTATGTATGTATCTATTATATAGGATAGGATATGTATATATCTATTTTAGTATATTGTATATTTATTAGTTGCGCCAACAACATCCCCATTTTAGATCCAGGCCAATCGCTGTCCATGCCAAGGTTGCCTGGAAGAGATCGCGGAAAGCGATAAGGCCGCCCATTGTTTATTTTGCAGTGTACCTTGTTTTTTTGTAATGTATTTTTTGTGGTGTACAATAAAGTATATATAAATAAATAAATAAATAGGTACTTATCATCATCTTGGGCTCAGGCTTTGTTATTTATTTTAAGAAACTTTAAATTGCAATGGGGTGCTCACATTAGAGCTCTTTCAAGTAGATTAAGCTTAGCTGCTTACGCAGTAAGAAAAATAAGGCAGTTGACTGATGTAGCCACAGCTAGGTTAGTTCACTTTGCTTATTTTCACAGTATTATGTCTTATGGCGTTCTGCTATGGGGATCGGCAGCTGACGTAGATTCTATTTTCATTTTACAAAAGAGAGCAATCCGCGCAATCTATAAAATGGGGCCTCGCGAGTCTCTTAGAAACAAATTCAGCAAAATTGATATACTAACTCTGTCTTGTCTTTAAATCCTAGAAAATATCTTGTATGTTCGCAAAAACTTAGGCCTTTTCAAAATACGATGCGATTTCCATAATCTGAATACACGTAGTAAGATGAAATTGTGATTCCAAAATTTAGACTGACTAAAACTAGCAAGTCATTTCTAACAAACAGTATCCGCTTCTATACAAGTTGCCAAAACAGAACTTAGCGATGGAAAGTTTAAAACGCACATCAAACGTGTCCTTATCAAAAAAGCATATTATAAGATAAAAGACTACGTTGAAGACAGGGAGTTTGGCATTAATTCCTTCTGCACATGTGGTTTCCCTGGTACCTCATTAACAGCATAACTATGTGAAAGTCTATTAACTGCTCTCAAATACAATGTTCTTTTTTTTTACAATGCTGACATATTCTCGTGATTAATTGACATTATACATCAATTTTATTTAGGTTCATTTTATTTATGTAGATTATTTTATGAGAGAACATTGTAGGCCTTACTGACTGTAGATTTGTAGACGATTTTCTATTCTGTATTCGTCTAAGTACCTGGTACTTATTGACAGGCCTGCACTGTTCTCCCATACATTTTATCTCTGTAATTTGAAAATATTGTTGAAGCCAATTATTTTTAAAAGAGTAACCGTGGAGTTTCTTGCCGGCTCTTCTCCATAGGAAACAACAATTTGGAACCGTGCACCTAGTTTCTGACGTTTCATAAGTGCCCATGCAGGTTTATATGAAATAAAAATATTTTTATTTTGAAAGAGCATTATAAGCTATGTATTGATATACAGCCTAAGTAATAAACATATTCTATTATAAAGCTGATTAACAGCCAAACGCTGTACAGTATAATCCTTAGCTTACTTAGTACAGCTACAAAGACTATTACACATTCTGAATAGCGTTTAGGCTGTTTAACGAATTGTCACCATTTTCGTAATTTCGAATGTATAAAAACAAAATTTTAAATATAATTTAAGGAATATTTTACATCAGTTACAGCCATACCATGATTATCAGCTTGATGTGCACACTGTGCCCTCATATCTATAATTTTTATTTATTTTTATTCTAAATTAAAAAAAAAACACTTCCTTACCGTATTAACAGTATGTTTTCTTTATGTCAGCTCGATTATTTTGCTGGCGCTTGAATATTTTGCTGGATAATATAAACAGGTTCACAATAAATTTCAATCCGCACTTGCAGACGTCTAAGTCCAAGATTTCTTTTACTCACTAATTAATATTATAAATAACAATGTCGCCATTCACGTTTCTATTACATTGAAAATCTGTTTTTCGACATTTTATAATTCGGTTCAAAAACCTATTTAGAACTCTTTTCTTGACAAGAGATTTATACGATAATATCTGTAGTGTAATGGTTTCTTTGTACACCGATTAACAGCTCTAATACAGCTATTACACAACTTCTTTCTTGCTTCTACAGCTACTATACAGCTTGAATAACGCAAAACCCTGCATAAAATGTGCCCTTTTTACATATAACGGGTGTATAAGCGCTTATACAGCCTATATACAGCCTAATATACAGCTTATAGTATAAAAATGAACTTAAATACAGCTTGCAATTCTGCATGGGAGAAACACCCTATTACGCTTCCTTGCGGGATTGAAGCGGTGAATTGTTTGCTGTCGAATCTGTTTAATTTTGTTTAATTTTTGCTGTTGTTGCTCCCAACGTCTATGAGATTAATAATGCCTATTTATTTTTAATAATCAACTTGCACCACACATACAATTATAAAATTAGGTTAAATAACATAAAACTAAATAAACAAAATGAAATGAAATTAAACAAAAATAATGTCATGGATACTACTTTACCCCTGAGACGAAATCCATTCACACGAAAAACATAGAGGATCTATCCATCTGTAACATCTCGCACACTATTGTAATTTGACCTATGTTTACAAATAAAATAAGTTTGAAAATTGTGAAATATGTCATTACCTAACACCATACTCAGGAATAAATAATATGTTTTGCGACTTGGAACCAAAGCTTAAGAATTTCACCATGAATGACTTCTGTATTATTTTAATTGGTGAAACAGACTTCAGATCTACTAAGGAATATTCTAGCATCATTCTCCACATAAGAAAAGTACTCGAAAAAATCCAACACACAAATGTTGTTATCTGCATGCCAACCTATAAGCATTGTATCAGTAATGTTACTTTGTATAACATGAGAGTAGAACATTTTAATAATCTGCTATACCAAGACATTGTAGCACACGAACATGCTTACTTTATTGACTCAAACAAGAACCTCACGTGGGACTACAAAATGTATAGACAAAATACAGGATCAGTTAATAATTACGGTATGCAAACAATTTTACAAGATATCGCCGCACTTATGAAATATATACGTGAAAATATGTCCGAGAATACGGAAGGCGAGAAAATTAACAATATGGATGAACAACAAGCGACAGAGCAGTTTTTTCGATTATAAGCACCTTAACTTGATACATCAAAACATTGCGGGTTTACTGAATAAGAGTAATGAGCTCATTGTATGTCTTGAAGAGATGTCAGAGAAAAACGCCGAAATCGACATAATCTGTTTATCTGAACACTTCATGATAGCTGGCCATGAACAATCATTGTATATTCCTAATTACACTTTGGCGGCATGCTACTCCAGAAAAGACAGTAAGAGAGGTGGTACTTGTATCCTTACAAAGAAAGGTCACCAGTTTAAAGAGCTACAGGATATAGCGAACTTCTCCATTAATGGAGTATTCGAATGTTGCGCTATTGATCTGACACTGTATAATACGATTATTGTTTGTGTGTATAGAGTACCTAAGTCCAATAACTTACCTGTATTTTTTGAGCAATTAGATAAAGTGTTATGTTCCATCTGTAGCAAAAATGTAAAAAAAAATGTCGTAATTGCAGGTGACTATAATATTGACTGTCTTAAGCGTGATAATACTTTGATAGATCTAGAATGTTTACTTTTAAGTTATAACTTAAAACTAGAAATAAATCAGCCAACTCGACTCGCGAGCGGCACTTGTATCGACAATTTTGCACATAATGTGAGCAAGAAATGTAAATCTGATGTGATTGACTTCGGCCTGTCAGACCACACAGCGCAAGTACTAAAGTTACCGGTTCATAAAAAAAATCTTAATAAACTATTGGCGAACAAATAGACGAGATTACAATAAAGAAAATATGCAAAAATTCAAAAATTGTATAAAAAGGTTTTCTTTTTCTGAAATATATAATACAAATAATCCTAGCACAGCATATAATGCATTTTTGGAAGCCTTCATGATGCTGTACAATTTATGTTTTCCTTTAAAAGAAATCACAATAAGAACCAAAGTAAAACCTCAGTGGGTATCACGTGGCATAAAAATCTGTAGCAAAAAAAAGCGAGAACTTATGTGGAACTATAGGCTAAATCGTAATGAAGTAAATAAAACTAAATTTAAAAAATACTCTAAAATAATATAAAAATATAATTAATTTAACGCAACGAGCCCAAAACAATCACACAATAAAATCATCCTTTAACAAATCCAAAGCCACATGGGCGATTATAAATAGGTCTAAATTGAATTTACCAAAGAGTAGTATCACTTCCATCGAAACAAACCATAAAACTATAACCAGGCCACAAGAGATTGCGAATGCTTTTAATAATTTCTTTATAGAAAAGATAGAACCCATACCAGACGCTGGTAAGGAGGTAACAGCAAATATTTCTAAATCAAGTCAATCTATGTTCATGGCACCAAGTACTCCACATGACATACTTCAAATTATAAGATCGCTTAAAAATACTACAAGTGTTGGATACGATGGGATATCTACTAGAATCCTTAAGTATATCGCCTATTACATATGTGACCACCTAAGCCATATCATTAATATGTGTATAACAACTGGATCATACCCGGAAAGTCTAAAAACTTCTATCATTAAACCCATCTTCAAAAAAGACAACAAGCAGAGTATGAACTGCTACAGACCTATTGCTCTTATTCCTATAATTTCAAAAGTTTTTGAAAAATACATATATAATCAAATTTATAACTATCTAGAAAAATTCAACATTCTTACAAAAGACCAGAAAGGTTTCCGCAAGAATAAAACAATAAACATGGCTATTTTTGATTTTATAAATAACGTCATGGGTAATGTGGATAAAAGGACACCGGTGTGTTCTATCTACTGCGATATGACCCAGGCTTTCGATTATGTTAACCATGACATTCTCCTCCGTAAACTGGAGGCTTATGGCATCAGAGGCAATGTTCTTAATCTCATAGAATCTTATCTGAAAAATCGTAAACAATATACAGAAATTTCAAAAATAAACATTTATACCAAAAAAGAAAACACATATGCATCTAAAAAACGTATAGTTAACTATGGAGTTCCGCAAGGGAGCGTATTGGGTCCTTTGTTATTCATAATCTATATTAATGACTTGCCATTGGTAACTAATTATCCAGTATCACTTTTTGCTGATGACAGCACAGTTACTATTAATTCTATAAATAAAGATAGGTATGAACATGAAATTAATAATACAATCAATTCAAAAATTAAGTGGTTAGATAATAATAATTTAAAAATTAATCTCGAAAAAACAAAAATTATGTTCCTCAGTCAGCGTTTAGAAGCACCAAATATTAATGCTCAACACAAATTATCGGTTATACAAAAGGTAGATACAGCGAAATTTTTAGGTGTAACCATTGACAAACGTCTGAACTGGAAAGCACACACAGAAGCATTAAATAAAAAAGTATGTTCTTCTGCCTATGCCCTATATAAACTAAAACCTATTATAAGTACCAATGCGCTTATAACTGCCTACCATGGTATTGTCGGCTCCTTATTGAGGTTCGGAATAATATTTTGGGGAAATTCTACTAATAAAGAAATCGTTTTTAAGTCACAAAAAAGGTGTATTAGGGCTATGTTTGGATTAAAAATAACAGATAGTTGCAAACAGTATTTTATAAAATATAACATTTTAAGTCTGCCTTCGTTATTTATTTATGAAGTAGCAAATTTTACACATACCAATCCTAACCTATTTCAGAAAGTATCGGACGTTTCTATTCGTAATCGACGGGATAATAATAAAATTTGCGTACCAAGATCAACCACGGCATTGATGCGTAAAAGTATTACTTGTTTAGCACCAATCATCTATAATAAAATTCCAAAACCTATTAGACAAATGCCTTCTGCTCTGTTTAAAATACATTTAAAAAAATATCTAATTTCAAAATGCTATTATACCCTATCGGAATTTTTGAACGACCGCAATAATTAATTGTGGATTTCTATCAATTTGACCAAAAAAATCTGTAAATAGGTACAATACCCTTTTTTCCCTTTATAATTAGCATTAGGATTAAGTTATTAATTTCATCGTTTGTTATGTACCTAGACTCAAATATTTTATGGTATAATATCCCAAAAATATGTTATTTTGTACGCCATTAATGGCAAAACATGTAGATCTACCTGATATTTAAGACCTTGCACATTTATTTGATGTATACTCATGTTTTACAATAAATTTATTCTATTCTATTCTAAAGCATTCTGATTCTGATTCTGAACCTACTCCTTTTAGATGTCGGTTAAAAATTACACAAAATTTGAAAACATAGTACTATTTTTGTTTCTTTAAGACATGGTATTTAATCTTTATTAAATGTTTCATTTTATAAATAGCAGTAATTGAATATTTTTACAATAATAAACATTAACAGCGTCTCTGTCTTCAATAATATGAAATATTGGCTGCGATGAGACGCGTGGGTGGGACTGAGGGACTGTTGTCTGGCACCCTGTGAACGGCGAGGCGGCTCTGCTGCCCGTCATTTGCTGTATTGAATTGAAAGGCTTGCTAATGAATGTGATTGACCAATAGGTCCTACGATAATCATCTTAGGACCTATTTGTCAATCACGTTTAACGACAAACCAATACAAAAATATATATATTACTATCACGCACAATGCAAGTGGCATACCATTCACAATTATTCTTATGTGAGTATGTATTTTGCAGAATCACTCGCCATAAACTGTAAAGATTGGTTCCACGAATGACATTGTTTACAACTTTGAGAGATTACTGTTATTACAGAAACGAATGGATATGTCATCGACACATGGAGGGTGCGCGATTCGGGGAAGCGGTGACCTTTAGGTGATCGAGTAAAAAACTCGAACCAAAGTCCCGTTGCTACCTGTCACGACTCACGAGCTCGATACCTGCCACAGGGGGACTGTGGGTACCTGCCACTGCTGCCAGATTCATCGCCGCTACTACACGTATTATCTGATGTTAACTGACATTTTTTACAACGAATAGGTACGACAGTTTTGAGATCTATAGCTGGACAGTTTATGTGCATGTTTTGATCTGTGCAACACAGCCGCGAGTATGACTCTGCGTACAATTAAAATATCGTTTCTGTTTACCGTTTTCTTATAGTTTTTCGACAGTTCATTTGAAATTGCCAGTATATCGTTTAGTGTTTTTTCGATTATTATTTCCAGCTAAACAAAAGTGTGAACACTCTGCGTCGAGCAGTCCACATCCACAGCCGCACGGACCATAGACAAACACAAGGCACAACACAAAGCACTCCGCACAATAGCTAACCCGAGCTCGTCTCACGCTACCCCAAAAATCAACGAATATATTTTAGAAAAAAAAAACTGTTCGAAATATGTGACAGGAGCAATTTCTTTAAATTGTCCATATAAAAGGATCGCAGCGTGATATATGGCGGGCAGCGTCTCAACCATGATTTAAACAGGGCACACTGCCGCGCACTTCTTAACGTGGAACTGAAGTAGGGGCTCAATAGCGAACACTGGCTCACTTAACGTCTCAGACCTCAGCGTCTGGTCTTCGTTACCTCGCCATGGAACATAGGACATGCCCGAGAATGATAAGCCCAAAGATTTTTAAGACTTTGATTGATTGAAAGAAATGCTTGCTCTTGTGAACAAACAAAGATTCGTCCACTTTTATATCTATATAAAAGTCGACGAATCTATATTCGTTCACAAAAGCAAGCTTTGATTTCTTGAAGCCTGGATTTCTCTGGAGAGACGGCTCTCTCCAGATAAATCGAGACCGTATCTGATATTTCTGCTATACTAAGTTGTTATTTAATCTGTCAGAAGTCTCGTGTCTCACGCAAATAAGATTAATTTTGATTCAGGTTTACAGCCTAACCATTCGGCTATAACTTGTACTACACAATGATCAGACGTAATCACCGGCACCTAGGTATATATACATCTGTCAAGAAGGTATGTGCATAGGTACATACATGCACAATATATAACGTGTTATGATTAAACGGGATCCAGTAAATCAATGTTGTCTTACGTATTGCTCATCTCGATCTGTGATTACATTCGCTGAGCACAACCATAGAGCGGCTGATGCCGCTGGTGGATGGTGGTTACAGCAGCTTGAGGACGTTGATCACTTTTTTTTCTCCGTTTGGCGGTTCCTGGACTATGATACCAAACTGTGTAACCGTTTGTTTTCCCAAATAAAATAAAAATAAAAGTCTTGGATTTCGGTAACGTAGCAATGTTCTACATAGCTAATATAAACTATTTTAGTTTAATCTGGATTTATTCAAGTCCACAAATTTTGGAGTCTTGTCTCAGTTTCCCAGTTCAAGCTTACCGATGTCATCATCTCTGGCTAGCTCCCCGTCGTCGCGCGGTAGTTAGCAGCAACACATCTGTCATGAGGCGGGAGAGCGGTGTGCGGCGGTGGGGGAGCGGGGTGTTACTGCCTAACTAACTATAAATTACAAGGTCACCAATTAAGATAACGCTCCACGCGCACGGCAGACACTGCAACGCATTTCATTACGACCCGAAAGGAATTACTAACTCTCACCTGCCGTAGCCTTAAAGATAGCAATATTGTTGTGTTTGTACCTCTCCACCACAAAAAGGACGTCAATAGCAGCGTGGAAGTTAATATATCCCCTCGTAAGGTATGAGTGAACAATCGACAATACCTTGGATTTAAAACAAAAACATGAGTTATATGAACAAAACGGTCGGCGTTCATTGTGCGGGTGGTTAGGGAGCCATAAGTTACATGCGTATGAGCGGCCGCCACGGCGCGCATCGTTACAGGAAATAAAAGAGAAGCGGCGGAACAATAGCGTGGTCAATACGGTAGCGGCTATTTGCATATCGCGCATCGACTCCCGCGCCGGCCGCGTCGCAGGGCTGCTGCGCACTTCACGTTGCAGTAGCTGCGGATTCAATCATAGAGGGATTCCGAGAGTTGGTATTAAAATGAACATGGACAAGACAAAAGTCATGTTAGAGGCCTATGTAACACCCACTCTAATGTCGATCGGAGGAGGTACACCCGAAGTTGTGGACAAGTACGTTTAGCTCGGGCAAACTGTCCAGTCAGGTAGGTCCAACTTTGAGAAAGAGGTCAATCGTCGAATCCTACTCGGCTGGGTAGCGTTCGGAAGACTACACAATATCTTCTCGTCCCAAATACCACAGTGTCTCAAGACGAAAGTGTTTGACCAGTGCGTTTTGCCAGTGACCTATGGAGTGCCATAGGTCACTGGCAAAACTCAGGCCCATTATAAGCGACCACGTCTTAGTGGAGACGTGGTCGCCCATAATGGACTTTATTAGAAGGCTTAAAGTCAGCCAAAGTGCAATGGAGAGGGCTATGCTTGGAGATTCCCTACGTAATCGAATCAGGCATGAAGAGATCCACAGAAGGACCAGGGCAACCGACATAGCCCGAAGAATTAAGCCAAACTTAAGGCAGGGGCAGGGCACATTGCTCGCAGAACGGATGGCCGATGAGACCGAAAGGTTCCGGGGTGGTGACCGCGTATCGGAAGACATTGAGTTGACCTCCCACAAGTTGGACCGATGACCTTATCCGCAGGAATCCGCTGGATGCGGGAAGCACAAGACCGGTCGAAGTGGCGGAACTTGGGGGAAGCTTATCTACAGCAGTGGATGTCTTTTGGCAAATAATTTCGAGGTCGCTAACCACATATTGCAATACAACTCTTTATAAAAACATTGTAATTAGTAGATTATGTCAAAAAAAATTAAAATAAATTGACTGAATGTACAGTCAAACAAAGCAACCAAATGTGCAATGCAAATGTTTACAGAATGCCGTAGGACATAACGCTATGGAAATAGACTAACAGAGGTCTATCAACGTGTATAGTCTTATTTCTCTGACGGCATCTGAGCCTTCCCACTAGGTGTGATATATATATGGGACCACAAAATTTTGGGTAACCTCATGAGATGACGATGACAAGACGATGTTGGGTCTTAAATTTCTAACATTCAGTAAGGCAAACTATATACCTACATTTCGTTTTATTTTTTTATAAGAAACTTTTGAAGACACAAAGTGTTTACAAATTTAACCTAAATCTTAGGAAAGAACGTGTCAACTTACAAAGCCAACTAAATGTATGTAATAATAAGTTGGAAACAAGCAGATTAATGTATAATGTTGACATACAAAACCTTCATAAGGAATTACTGAGCAAGGAAAATACACTTAGAGAAATATCTTGTAAGTATGAGTCTAGTCAACAAATGTTGAGCGAACGTTTGCAGGAGGCCTGTGAGTTGGTGGACCTGGTTAAGTACAATGCAGAGAGGTATGAGTCACTGACTAACAATCTCACCTGTAGTTGTGCTCCCACTCCACCACCTCTCATGTCACAGCATGTTGTTTCAGCCGCTTCACCCATTTTGACTCATACTACCCTAGACAGTGTCTATCCCACTCAAAGTAATGTTTTGGTATATTCTGATAGATTAGGAACAGGTTTTGGATCATTGTTAAATAACCGCTCCAAACATACTATTACTAATTGTTGTTACCATAACCTGCATTTTAATGAGCTTGTTCATAAAATAAAACACACAAAATTGAATGAGCAGACAACTGTAGTTCTTTTAATTGGAAACAGTCTAAGTTTAACTAAAAGGGACATAGTTAATGGTATTGACACCCTACTTAAATTAAAATTAGGAAAAATAATATTATGTGCTTTGCCATATTCAAATCATTTGAATTATGAAGAAAATGATTACATTTTTAGCCTAAATAATTTAATGCATATTTTGACATGTCGTCATAGTGACCGTTTATTGTATTTTGATACTAACAATTTTGTTAGAGATTTTGTACTATTTCGGGAACATATGTTTCTTCCCAAGACTAGTCGACATGTATTAGCTACTTTGTTAGCTTACAATATACACGCAGTTATTGATAATTTAACTGAGACTAGGTTTAGTGACGAAACAGTATTATCTAGTACTTCTAATAATACTGTAATTAATTCTTTAAACTTTTAGACACGACAAAAGAGAAGCATAATAAGTGTATTTTACTGTATCACCAAAATATAAATCGCTTCTCTGGCAAAATCCTAGACGTGGAAATGTTAATAGATAAATATCATATGGATATCTTATGTTTTACTGAAACTTGGCTAAAACCGGATAGGATGTTGTTTAATGTAAATAATTTTTCAGTTGCCAGTGCATACAATAGGTCTTCGATGGGGGGTGGTACTTTGATATTGTGTAATAGTTGTTTTAAATATAAGGAAAGAAAGGATATCACCGCTTGCTCTGTTGATCGCTTATGTGAGGTAGCATGTGCAGAGGTTGAGGGCCATACTTTCTTGTCTGTGTATAGACCACCAGCCACGAACTTGTCATCATTTTTGATAATTATGGAAGAAATATTAGGTAAAATATTCAAAGATAATAAATTAGTTTTTGTGTGTGGTGACCTAAATATTGATTTATTAGTTAATTCACCAGAAAAAAGTAAGCTTATCGCTTTGTTTAAATCATTCAATTTAAAATGTATATTTAATGAAGCGACTAGAATAACAGCAACCACAGCTTCATGCATAGACAATGTATTTACCAATTGCAAAATAAAGGACTCATCCTTAATTAGTGGCGTCAGGTCAGACCATACTGGTCAGCTTGTATCGTTTGACTTAGATAAAAAGTTACATCTAGATAAAACCATAGAATTGAGATCTCTGACTAAAAATAAACTGAAATCTTTTAATAATAATGTTCTTAGCAATCTATCAACAGCGAGTTTTGATTCACAAGACCCCAATATAAACTATGGCACATTTTTTTCTACAGTATGCAAAGAATTCAATAAAGCATGTCCTGTAAAAAAAGTTACGATAACTACTAAACCAAAATTTAGCGAATGGGCCACTACTGGCATTAGAAAAAGTAGAGATATCTTATATAATTTGTATCACGAAAAATCATTGACTTCTGATCAGGCCCTTCATAATTATGTAAGAAACTATTCTAAGATATTCAAAAGAGTCTGCGCTCACGCTAAATCTAAATTAATAAGTAACAAAATTAGTATCTCTAAAAATAAAATAAAAGCTGTGTGGCAGGTAATTAACAAAGAAACTGGAAACACAAAACAGCGAGATCAGAATGAGTTAGCTCTAAAAATTGATAGTGAAATCATTTCAGATAAGTTACAAGTTGCTGAGACTCTAGAAAATTTCTTTACCAACATCCCAATAGAAGTTACGAAATCTCTCCCCTCATCATCTGTATTAGCTGAATCTCTTCTTAAAGAAAACTTCAGCAAGGACATTCCAAGTTTTGAATTCAAACCCATTTCTATTGCCACAATTAAAACAGCATTTAAAAGTCTTAACATAAAAAACACTGAAGACTTATGGGGGATTTCCGTTAAGGTTCTTGAAAATATCATTGACACAATTGCCCCTGTCCTAACAGGCATATTTAATCAATGTTTAGACAGCGGTACGTTTCCTGACTTAATGAAACATAGTAAAGTAGTACCAATTTTCAAATCAGGTAGTAAGAGTGATCCCTCTAATTATAGACCTATATCTGTGCTTCCAGCATTGAGCAAAATTTATGAAAAAATCATGCTAGACCAGATGTTGTCACATTTTAACTCAAATGGGATTTTACATAGTCGACAGTTTGGTTTCACGAAAGGTAGGTCGACGACTGACGCAGGAGTAAAACTCATCAGTCACATTTTGGAATCCTGGGAGAATTCCCAGGACGCGATTGGCATTTTCTGTGACCTCTCAAAAGCGTTTGACTGCGTTGACCACAATACACTGATCTGTAAATTACACCACTATGGAATTCGTGGACAGGCTGCTGATCTTGTACTTTCCTATTTATCAAACAGGCAGCAAAAAGTAAACGTTAATGGGGCGACGTCCTCTGGGTCTCTAGTTAAGATGGGCGTGCCTCAAGGTTCAATTCTTGGCCCTTTTTTATTTCTAGTTTATATTAATGACCTTCCTTACCTGATGGCTAACTTCTCGGATATAATTTTATTCGCTGATGACACTTCTCTTATTTTTAGAATAGATAGAAAAGATACAGATGTCTTACATGTCAATGATAGTCTAGCTGTTCTTTCGAAATGGTTTGCCGCTAATAATCTTTTACTCAATGCGAACAAAACTAAATGTCTTAAGTTCTCGTTACCAAATGTACCCCAAGTAGGTCTAAACTTAAAACTTGATGGGAAGAAACTAGATGCTATCTCGGAAACTGTATTTTTGGGAATTACTTTAGATTCAAAATTGCAATGGGGTGCTCACATTAGAGCTCTTTCAAGTAGATTAAGCTCAGCTGCTTACGCAGTAAGAAAGATAAGGCAGTTGACGGATGTAGCCACAGCTAGGTTAGTTTACTTTGCTTATTTTCACAGTATTATGTCTTATGGCGTTCTGTTGTGGGGATCGGCAGCTGACGTAGATTCAATTTTCATTTTACAAAAGAGGGCAATCCGCGCAATCTATAAAATGGGGCCTCGCGAGTCTCTCAGAAACAAATTCAGCCAAATTGATATTCTAACTCTGCCGTCTCTTTATATCCTAGAAAATATCTTGTATGTTCGCAAAAACTTAGGCCTTTTCAAAAAACGATGCGATTTCCATAATCTGAATACACGTAGTAAAGATGAAATTGTGATTCCAAAATTTAGATTGACTAAAACTAGCAAATCATTTCTAATAAACAGTATTCGCTTCTATAACAAGTTGCCAAAGTCAGTTACAGAACTTAGCGATGGAAAGTTTAAAACGCACATCAAACGTGTCCTTATCAAAAAAGCATATTATAAGATAAAAGACTACGTTGAAGACAGGGAAGTATGGCATTAATTCCTTCTGCACATGTGGCTTCCCTGGTACCTCATTAACAGCATAACTATGTGAAAGTCTATTAACTGCTCTCAATGTTCTTTTTTATTCTTTTTATTTTTACAATGCTGACATATTCTCGTCATTATTTGACATTTTATATCAATTTTAATATCAACTTATTTTTTAGTGATTGTCATGTTAATCATGTTACTATGTTTAATTAGGTTCATTTTATTTATGTAGATTATTTTACATATTGTGAATGGGGGAACGTTGTAGGCCTTACAGACTGTAGATTTGTAGACGATTTTCTATTCTGTATTCGTCTAAGTACCTGGTACTTATTGACAGGCCTGCACTGTCCTCCCATACATTTTATCTCTGAAAACATTGTTAAAGCCAATCATTTTTAAAAGAGTAACCGTGGAGTTTCTTGCCGGCTCTTCTCCATAGGAAACAACATTTTGGAACCGTGCACCTAGCTTCTGACGTTTCATAAGTGCCCATGCAGGTTTATATGAAATAAAAATATTTTGATTTTGATTTTGATTGTACAGAGAACTAGGTTATTTGTAGTAAACCAATCCGAAACCTGCGAGAGTGTTTTTTTAAATTGCTGTGGTATAATTACTAGACTAGATAAATATTTACTAAATCACGAGGCGTTACATGTTCGAAGCTGCAACTATATTAAGTTGAAACAACTCCACATTTTGTCCATACAAACTTCGGGAGGGTTTTACTCCACTGTTTGACAATATCAAAACTTAAACATAGTATTGTTTTGTCTCATTATTAATATTGCCAGTACAGTGCGAAACAGAATACTAAAAAAAAAAGCCATTAAAAAGTTATGAGCCAACAAAGATTAGTTTTTCTTGATAATTTAACGTAACTTTGGACATGTTTAAGTAATAAAAGAAGTGTAAATTCTCCAAAACTAAGTCGGTACCGACAAAGCTCAATTATCGAAAAGTTCAATAAACTTAATTGGTCATTGATTTATGCAGTGGTTTTTTGACAAAACCCGATCTTCCGCAGGACTTTTCTTATTATTTACGCGCCTGTTTTACTATAACTGATCCTGCAGCTAACTCAATAATGTTGTACGTGTAGACTATCGTCTAACTGCTCATCACGGGTACTACCTCTGTCGGACTCGAAGCCTGGTGAGACAGCGTGCTTTTTAGCCAGGCCTACCAGAGAGTTCGAGCCCGCGACTAGTGTACCCTTAAGGCACACTACTATTCACATAGGTTTTCTGTAGACGGGGACGAATTTAAATAATTCCATTAAATACCTCAGCTACGCCAGCAGTTATACTAACTAATTTGTGGCTGACCACAGTTAATGGACTTGCTGTTTCATTGGTTAAAAATAAGAAAAAAAAAAAAAAAACCTACCTGCCTAAAAAGTGAACTTTAGGTTATTCAAAAAGATGGAAACACGAAACTTGTTTAAAAAGGATGACTATCAGACTGAATACTATATGCAATCGCATGCAGTCGGAGGCATATTATTAAATTTAACAAGAAAGACCTTTATTGCCATCCAATAGTCATCCTTTTAAAACAAGTTTCTTGTTTCCACCTTTTATAATTACCTTTATTAGTCAGTTTTTTTTGTTTTCGTAGTTGTCTGCCATACACACTTAATGTAATTAATGAATAATCATGTACTTTACGTTGTAACTATTTTGTTGCTTTTTTTTATTATTTTAGCATTTTGATTCCGAATTACATGTAAACATACAAGTTGCATTCATTTTTGAAAGCTATTTAAGAAACCCTTTATTTTGAGACCCCCATTCAATAGGTTTAGAAAAAAAAAAACGAAAACACAATGTGGCGCCAAAAATCGACTAAGGTACTCACATAGAGAATGGGCAGCAGCGTTCTCTAAGCATTTTACCACCATACTGCGATCGCCAACCCGCCTGCCAAGCGTGGCGATTATGGCAAGTCCCCCCAGATTGGGGGAGGCCTATGTCCAGCAGTGGACGTCTTCCGGCTGAGATGATGATGATGATGATACCCAGTGTCACTCTCACAATTAAGATGAATCTAATGGCACTTCTCAAGATGAAATCGATCAAGCCGTTTAGGCTAGATACAGAGCGTGCCAAAGAAATATACATAGGTACATTATGTAGATTGTAAGGAAATGCAAAGCACTGTTTTTGGAAAATAAACATTATCAATATCATACATACATACATACACTCGAAAAACATAACTCTCCTTCTGGCGCAGTCGGATAAAAAATTCTGTGGTTTTTACTTTATTAACTATTGTACTTTTAATTGTGTCGTTTAAACATTTAGATTTAGGGCAAACACAAATCTTTAAATAGTTTTGAATATTTTTTATCAAACTCTTGGAAAGGAGTATCAAGCCATATAACTCGTAGAGTCTCACTCAACTTTTATAAATAACTGGAGTAACCCATTAATGTCAATGGTTTTGATCTTAAAAGAAGTTTGGTGTTCTTTTTGTACAACATCAATAGGGGCGCCATAGATTTCTTTCGGATTATCGGGGTATATAACATTCCCACCGCTTGGTCACAGGCCTCCACTACGTGAGAGGAAGTGGGCCGTAATCCACCACACGGGGCGGGTAAATGTCACATTGTCTTCGAATTCTAGGACATGCCGGTTTCCTCAGGATGTTTTTCTGCACCGTTTTTGAGAGCAGTGGTGATGAAATTATTTGCACAAAATAAGCGCTTGTCTGGGTAACCTCAGTAACCTACGACATACAACTCGTAAGTCGCGGCCGTTACCACTGGGCCACCACTGCTCTTGGATGCTAAATATAAATGTAGTAGACACATAAGCCTTCCGGAATTAAGTCTCTTAATGGTGGTGAAAACTGTATTAAAATTTCGTTGCGCAGTTAATAAAGACAACGCGGTCACACAAACAGACACAAGAAGTAACTTTCATTTATAATGTGTGTAGATCTGTGCGCGAACCTGCGATTAATTCTCAAGATATCTTTAAATTATTTGTGCGCTGGTAAATGGAGTACCTATAACTACATGGAATAGTTACAGCAGAAGCGAGCCAGCCCTGGCGGCGCGCACTAATACAACTATTGTTGTTTTACGTAGCACACACGATATTCTCACTGGCTTTTGTTCGCAAACTTATTTGTAGTACCTACTTTTTATTGGCTCAGCATCGGAAAGTAAATAAAATATTGGTACCTATTATCGTTTCACCGATTGGGTAAGTACCTACGTAACGTAGGTAGTATCATTTTATATATTGGTTATATGTAGGTTATATAATAATGTCTAAAAAGAGTCTAGAACTTTGACTGTCACAGGAGTAGTGCTTACGATGTAAGTTAGTAGGTCAGCACCTCACCAACCTACTGTATAAGTAGGTAGGTCACCACCTCACCAGCCTAATTATTGAACTTGGAACACTCAGAAAGTTTTGCGAAAATAAAAATAAATGTTCTATACGTACCTAAACATTTTTAATAAATGTTTTCAAAGTACCCTTCAATAACCTTTATACAAAGTTTCATGCGTCTGAATCAGTTTTCGAAGCACTTTCCAGTTCGTTGGTAGACAGATACACACCTCGTTTACAGCCTGCTCGCACGCTGACAGCGCATCTTCCGGAGACGAAAATTGTATCCCTGGTTCTGTGTTCTATAACAAGTTGCCAAAGTTGGTTACAGAAGTTAGCGATGGAAAGTTTAAAACTCACATCAAACGTGTCCTTATCCAAAAAGAATAATATAAGATAAAAGACTACGTTGAAGACAGAGAAGTTTGGCATTAATTCCTTCTGCACATGTGGCTTCACTGGTACCTCATTAACAGCATAACTATGTCAAAGTCTATTAACTGCTCCCAAATTACAATATTTCTTTTTTTTTAACAATGCAAACTGATATAATATTCTCGTCATTATTTGACATTATACATCAAATTTTAATATCGACAATTTTTTGTGATTGTCGTGGAAATCATGTCACTTTGTTTAAATAGGTTCATTTTATTTATGTAGATTATTTACATATTGTGAATGAGAGAACGTTGTAGGCCTTACAGACTGTAGATTTGTAGACGATTTTCTATTCTGTATTTTCATTCCTCTAAGTACCTGGTACTTATTGACAGGCCTGCACTGTCCTCCCATACCTATTATTACTGTAATTTGAAAACATTGTTAAAGCCAATTATTTTTAAAAGAGTGACCGTGGAATTTCTTGCCGGCTCTTCTCCATAGAAAGCGACAACTTGGAACCGTGCACCTAGCTTCTGACATTTCATAAGTGCCCATGCAGGTTTAAATGAAATAAAATATTTTGATTTGATTTGATGTGCGCTAAATATTGAAATAATAATTAATACTAATTTCCAGTTTATAAAGTAATAACTCAATAAATACGAAAGTCGACTATACCCTTAGTTATAAGTACTAAAACTGATATGTTTGAATTAAAAAAACAACTAAGGATGGTAGGTATTCCACTCGTTGTTTATTCACGTGAAGACCTTAACATACACATAAAGACCGGCTGTCATCAATTAGGTATCTTACACTACATTACATACAGGCACTATTACAAACACATAAGTAAGTGTTCCTAATGGAAATTGAAAAATTATAATAAAATGAAAAAGATTTACTAGTTTCTCATTTATTCCTTTGTATTCACCCAACAACTTAACTGGATGCCATATTTGAACTTTCTAGATCATCTGAAACTGGGTTAGAGTTTTGTACTATTACTATTACTAAATGTATTCACACGCTCATAACTACTGTACTGAAATCTCAGCATAGGCAGCCACCACGTAGGTACAGATCACCAGTGGGGCGGGTGTTAATAAAAAATTACGCATGTTTGTGTCACGTGTGCCAACGTGACACATTACCATGCATTTGAATTGAGTGACAGCGCCCGGAGATTTTCCAGAATAATCCATAGTGTTCCATACGCATGAGCCGAGTCCTTCAAACCCCCGCTACGTGCCCTATTTGTGGGGTACTTACCTCGGACACGTGATAAATAACCAATGACGTCTTCGTAGCGAGGTACTCTCGAAATAAAATTCATCTACCTGGTCAGGACTAGGTACACATTAACCATTTAACAAACACCAGGGTGCTTGTTAAATGTTTGTCGACGTTCCAGAACCAATAAAACAGCGACGTGAACATTCTATCAAAAACTGTGGAGGAAAACTGTCCCAATACTATTTAGGTGCATAGGCAATAAATAAACGACACAAAAAAGAGTACCTACGAACAGAAGAAACGCGAAATTTAACTACTTGAAGCACAAAATAATGTAATGCGACACGCGCCTGTCTCATAGACTTACAAATGACTGATAAGTATTAGATCAGGAATACCAAACATGGATAACAACATGGTTTTTGAAGTTCATTTGTAAATAAGGTCTAACATAAAACTTGGATCTAGTGATAACGTTGTGTAGGGAAGAACACCTAATGCAGCTGATATCGGCAGCAATAAGAAAATTGGTGAGTCTTGAAGAGCGTCGCGCGGTTTTTGCGCGCCGGGACCTCGAGTAATTCCCAAAATGGCCCCTACTCTAATGTATAATTCAATCGATTTCATTAGTTGGAGTTTTTCAGCGTCGCCGGATCACCATAACAATACATACATATGTATGGGCCGCTCTAATAAATTGGTCGGAGCCGAGTTTTTAGCGTGTTGGCTCGTCCGCGGCGCACCCTACCTCTCGCCGAGTTGCTCCGAGTTGTGGCGGGTTGCGCCGTGCTGCTCGCCGTGTAAGATCTCCCGAAAATTATCATGGCGGCTGTAATTGATAAGCACACAGTAGTCACAGTCAGCATGTGCCTCACGCACCAACCACTTACATTAATAATCGACGCTAATAATAACTTTACGGACATAAAAACGTATGATCGGCTTCAGATCATAAAGGTCCTTATTATGTTTTTTTTTTTTTTGGGTGGAAAATCATCATATAACTTCTCCCGCTCTGGGTGGAGTAAGAGGGCGTGTCAGACTTTTACTGACTGAAACCCACCCGTGTGTCATTGGCCTGTGCCAGAGGCGGCGGTTTCTCTTTCGAAGAACCCGCACCCCTGGCAGGCATCGGCCCTTGCGGGCCCCATCAGTTTGTGCTGACATCTCTTTGAGGCGCGTGTGAAATACAACGCGCCGTCGACCTGGGCCTGGTCCTTACCGAACAGCGAGCTACCAATTACTCACTGTCTGCAAGCCCACGCCTACTGTGGCCGGGAATCAGCCTGGGATTCCCGACGCTCAGGGCATCTCCTGGTTGACAAAGGGCGCACATACTGCCTCTTCCTCACGTGCGCCGCCTCCCTCATCGCGAGCATCACTGCTTCGCATAAGGAGGGTCCTTATTATGGTTAAGTATAATTTTCACATTATATGACAAAGCAAAAGAGTAATAGGCGGTTGCTTCACTCCGAGTTATTGACCACACCGCACACCGTTGCCGACGAGCTACTACTGGAAACCCCAATGAAGATGTGATGATGCGAGATGTGGGAAACAATCAATTTCCCCTAGTTTGTACTCATTTCAACGGTTCTTGTGACAAGGTGCCTACAGGAATCCAACAGCCGGCCTCACCCTAGTTAACATTGGTGTCAAGTTCCTAATAATGGACATTGTCTACTTACATATCATCTCGTTATATCCTGCCTACCTATTGAATAATAAACACAAAAGCTCCAAATGAAAAAAATCCGTAGTTGGGTAAAAATTGACGATTGGGAGCATAGTAATATATCAGACGGCTGCTAAAGAACTACGAATGTTTCGTTGCTGTACCACCAAATATATAAGCAGATTTTAGGGTGGAAGGGTGTAATTATGGCCAGGGTAAGCCGTTCCAAAAAAACACTCACCACGTGATGCAAGCTTATAATTTCTTCAAAAGATAGGCCCACTTTCACTGATAAATACTGAGTTGGAATCAGAGAAATCTGTACAAAAGATTTGCTTTTATTTACGCGCAGGCATTTTGTCAGTAATATAATACTCGGAAACAGATAAGTTAATTGTATTTCAAATTATGAATCAAGTTCTTCTAACATAACAGACAGCTGTGCTGCTGGGGAGTTTGTTGCGCCACTTCTTCTTCCCAGCTAAAGCACTAGGAAGTGGTGAAGGGCAGGCGTTTTGGGGAGACTTTTCGTAACTTTGAAGTTCAAAAAGAGCTGACTCTCAGCCTAGTTTAAGTAAATGACTTTTAATTCTGATTTTGATTTTGAGTGGATCGGTCGAGGTGGGATTTTTAAAGGTAATCTCACCAGAGCCAGCTAGAGTGTGGAGGATTTGGGGGATCGACAAAAGTGAATTAAAAGTCGCTCTATTTTGTTTCTGTTCACATCTGGAGGCTGTACTTGGGTAGTCTTCAGAGTCCAAAAACTCGTCAAACTTTCTATTATATATCCGCAAACAAGATTCCGGAACGTTTCTATATCATTTTGATAAAAAAACGCTTACATAATACAAACATTACGAGGTCCCCGAACGGAAAACAGCAATTCGAGTCACGCGACCGACGGATGATCCGGCTACTTTTTTACGACAACAAAACATTGCGGAAGTTATGTTTCAAGGGCATTACGCACAGATCATTAAACTCCATTCTACTCTCTTAAGTGAAAGCGCGTCTATATTTATTACTGTACGCTTTGACAACCCTGTCCGGCGGCGGCAGCAATGGAGTGACTCCCCCGCGACTCGCCACGCGAACTAATCTCGACCACAAGTCACATAGCTTTAAAGTCGCTTATTCGCTGTCGTGGTGGGCGTCGTGAGGACACATTCATAGAGGGTTGTCGGCCGAGAGAATTTTCTCGTGAAAAGTTATATTGTCATTATTTTATGACGTCTTCATCGAGGGCCACATTGGTCACGGGACGGCGCGCGCCGTCAGCCCCGCGTTTGTGAATTCATACTAGAGTAGTTTCAAAGAGGGCAGAACGCCATTATTGTTTGTTCCGTCGTGTGCTTTAAATTAATGCTCACGAGCTGGAGCATTTTAAACTAATATCGGGACAAAGTACAGTAAGTACGATGATGGCTAGTAAGTATATGCCTAAAAGTGTGCCGTAGGTATTAGTATTAACCCGCACTGGCCCGCGTGATGGATTACGGCCCAATCCCTCTCGCAGAGAGGAAGCCTGTACCCCAGTACATACATCCTTACTCAGCCTATAACGTTCCCACTGCTGGGACACAGGCCTCCTCTCCGTGAGAGGGTGTGGACCGTAATCCACCACGCGGGTCCAGTGCGGGTTGGTAGATGTCACACGTCTTCGAATTTTAGGTTCTAGGACATGCCGATTTCCTCACGATGTTTTGACCGTTATGAGAGCAGTGGTGACGTAATTATTTACACAATGTAATGCGTCTGGCTGGGTTCGAACGCACGACCTACAATTCGTAAGTCGCGGCCGTTACCACTGGGTCACCAACACAAAAACTTGTGCTGTAACAATTTTGTGTGCCATTTGTCAATAATTATTTGGGAATTTGTGTTTGGGATGGACAGTTTAGACAGAAAATCAAATGTGTATTCAAATCTAATTAAGTACTAAGATACTTATTTTTTTATTGTTTTATACAATAAAATTATTTTTTTGGAAAATGTAAATAAACCGTGTTTTTGAACTTAATATCGATAACCGTAATTATCATCAGAGTGCAACGTAACAAAGCAAATAATAATTCTGTTCTCATCTTAGAAAATCTAAAAAGCAAAAAAAAAAATTACAGCAACTAGTTTTATAGCGTAACAGTTTGACCTTTCGTATCTTTTTACCATTTTCGGATTTTTGTGTAAGTATAAATAGGTATAACAGTTTATTAAAAACAACAAGGCACGTACTTCGTCTGCTCAGCGTTTTCCCAACTATAAATAAATAGTAAAGTTTATTTTTAACCCCCGACGCAAAAACGACAGGGTCGGGACGTGTCTGAGTGTGTGTGTGTGTGTGTCTGTCTGAGGCAACGTAGCTCCCGAACGGATGAACCGATTTTGATTTTGTTTTTTTTTTTGTTTGAACGGTGTATTAGTCGGGAGTGTCCTTAGACATGTTTCATCAAAATCGGTTCAGCCGTTTGAAGATTATCAGCTCGTTTCTGGTTGATGACGGGATTTGAGCGTCTTCCACGGGTCTGATCAACTCGAAATTTGGTATTTTATTACTTCAATGATATTAGACGAACAAAGTAACCTTGAAATGATGCTGGAGCAACACCTGGAATTTCCAGGATGCCCAACTTACTCACCAATAAACAGCAAAAGTATCGTGTTTGGTTTGCTCATTGAAAAGGTCTCAATGAATAGATTATAGATAAATAGTGATCAGGACGAGGAATGACGATAAATTAGTAACAAACTTCACTGTGGGAAAAATACGCAACGATGCGCAGATTTAAGCGAGCGAGACATTAAGTTTAAAAAGCAGGAAATAAAAATTAAATTTAAATTTTAAAAAACCACCGACCCTAACAAAAACTCAAAAAAGTAAAAATAATAATATTTATAGGCCTATTAAGATGAAGGTAATATTTTGATCAAGGCATTGTCAAGTCGGGGGACGGTCAATGAAAACGCCAAACAGAGGCCAAGCATTTTCATTAGCCGTCCCCCGATTTGACAATGCCTTGATCAAAATATTACCTTCATCTTATAAGGCCTATAAATATTATTATTTTTACTTTTTAGTTTTTGTGAGGATCGGGGTTTTTTTAATTTTAAATTAAACTTTTGATAAGGAGAAAAAGAAATACAACATACTTACAGAAATAGTCAAAAAGTGTAGGGTAATCGCTAATAGATTGAACACAGCTAAAACGTAAACATACACGGAACGCGCGCAGCTAGATGTGGTATGCAATGTACTCAGGTGCGCTCGCTTTATTTTTATTAAACACATGCGATTTTAAGTGTTTCTTATTGACATTGTTTTTGCATTTTTGATGTTGGTAGTTTGTTGTACAATTCAGAACCTTCGTACATCACATTTTTTTTTTTGCCATAGCTGGTGCGCGGTGGATGTAATTGTATGTTGAGCCTAATTTTGTATATTTGATGCTTCTTTGTGAATTGTATTTGCGTGTGAATGTTTTTAATAAGTATTTTTCTTAATTAGATGCAAGTATTATATATGTATGTTTGAGATATGTTCATTAACTTCGTTTCATTGTATATTTTTTGTGTTGATGTACTGTAGTCGTATTTGAAGAGTGTCTTTATTAACTTGTTTTGTGCTATTTGTAGTTTTTCAATATTGGTTTTGGCCGCTGTGCCCCATACTTCTATTAGATAGTCCAGGTGAGGTTTTACAAGAGTGTTATATATATTGTAGCGAACTTGGCATGGAAGACATCGGACAACACTCCGTAGGGCTCCCGTAAGCGAAGTCAGTTTAGATCTAACCTTCTCCATGTGCGGCTTCCAGTTCAGGTGGTTATCTAAAATTAATGCAAGGTACTTTTCGTGATCAACTTTTTTTATGGGCTGGTTATTTATGGTTAATTGTAGATGGTGTGATAATTTTTTGTTTTTTGCCGCAAAAATTATGTAGTTGGTTTTGGCTACATTTATTGTGAGTAGATTGCACTGAAACCACACATTTAAAAGATGTAGATCACCGAGCGTCACTCATAACAGCGTCTATAGAGTGTCCAAAATAAAATACAGCTGTATCGTCGGCGTATAACGATATATCGCCTTTAAGTCCAACTTCATGAATATTATTTATATAAATCAAGAATAATAATGGTCCCAAAATTGATACTTGCGGAATGCCAAAACTCACGATTTTAAGACTACTTTGGGTTTCGTTAATCTTAACCACTTGGGAACGATGCGTCAGGTAAGATTTAAAGATATCAAGGGCATTACCAGTGACACACTATAACTGCACCCTAATTGCGTAACTCACGATTCATCATAATCTGTATCGTTTTGAAACGGATTGTTAAACCATTGCTTCATATGTTCGAAAAATGTGTCTGTTCGACAACATAAATAACGCAATGAATATTGTTTAACTGTGAAGACGAAACCAATTATGATCAATCGTGAGTTACGCAATTGGGGTGCTGATCGTTCCCTTTTTTGTGTATATTCCATAATAATATGTTTCTTTTATTTATTAGATTTATAATTGTTTTGCTTATCCAGTCTTGCTTGGGTGGATTCATTATTTTACATTTTGTTATTTTACAGCTATTGATACTGGATAATAACTTTTGTTCAAGTAGTTGGTATAGGTCATCTTCGTTGGTAGTTTTCCATTCTCTCACAGTTTTATACAGCTTTTCATAATCGATAGCTTCATATGTTACTCTTCTAGGCGGTTCTGGTTCATGTTTAACTTCTAAGTATATTTGATTATGATCCGACATAGCAGTTGCAATTATAGCAAGGTGGAACTTGATGACTGCAAGATTTGTGCAGACATGGTCAATTATAGTTTTCATTGTGGCGGTTTCTCGAGTACAATAGCTTTCTTTGTATTTTCTTTCCTCAACTTTCCAACAAAGTTGAGGAAAGAAAATACAAAGAAAAGCCAGCAGTTTTAAATTTTTCTTTGTATTTCATAGCTGTCTGATCCAAATTCAGAACATTTATATTAAAATCCCCAAATATTATTACTCTTTTCCGCTTATGCAGTTGCTTGGTGTTTGTTTCTTGGAAGTTTTTTGAAATTAGATGCGTCTGGTTTACGATAGATGCCAGCTATGTCAAGGGAATACTTTTCAAGATGTATCCATACGTAGTGGTTGTCATTCAGGCATAGTTACTCGATTAAGTGGTGTTTTAAGTTGTTGTGAGCGAAAATTGATACTCCACCAACCCTTACGCAGTGCCTGTAATTATAGTAGTGTGTATAGCTAGGAATTTGAAGTCTTTTAGCTTCATCATCAGTTTTTATCCATGTTTCAGTAAGTATAATAATGTGTATGGTACTACGAAGAGATTCCACAACACACTTTAGTTCGTCTAGTTTTCCTGGTTTCACGATACTGCGCACATTTGCATTTAAGAATTTTATAGATTTGGTGCTCGTGGTAATATCGTCGTAGTTGTCGATTAGTTGGTAAGTAATGTCTTTTACGTGAGACTTTTGGTTATGACTGGTGTTTTAGCATCAGTTTTTTACGGGAATTTGAATTATCTTTGGCACACCCCTAACATACTTAATTGTTAAGTTATTCTCGCCCTTTTCAGATCGGCTCTTAATTTCATCCTTAAGATTTTTCAGAAATTCTTGTTGTTGGGGTGTCTGATCCGAGTATATTTTGATATTGTCACCATTAACATAATTTTTGCCACGTAAGATAGATATTGACGCTTATGATGATTTAAAGCATACTTTTAAACGACGATTTTTATTGCGGTTATATTTTCCGAGACGGAAAAGTTTCTCAAGCAAGCAATTCACGCCTTATAATTTTAACAGCTTGGTCCATGTCCATATCTGCTCTTTCGTTTTCAGATTCTGAGACTGGCTCCTCTTTATTCCAACGATTATGATATTTTTGCTCCTTAGTGCACGTTCTCTGACTTCCGTCATAATAGATTCATATGCATTCCATGTAACGAGCGATGGTGGAGTGGACTTTGAGTTCTCCTTAATCGTGTCAATTTCAGATTGTATGTTTTCGAGCTTTTTTGTCAGTGGCAATGGCTTTTAATTGTACTTCTGATATGTCTCATTTCAGTATGTTTTGTTCTATAACGAGATTATTTAAAGTAATTTTATATCATCCACTTTTTTCTTTATTGTAGAAATACGAGTATCCCCACTTACTTTATCCATAAATTATTTTTGATTGGTTGTGATTGTTGCCATCATTTGCAATATTTGCTCTCGAAATTCGCTTAGTTCTTCCTTTATGTCGTCGGTAAATTTTCGTTTATTGCGGAACGTAACTTGATTAGGGCTATTCAGAAAACTCGGTACTGTTTCACTACTCAACAGATTTGGTTCTGAACCACTCAGGCCACTTCCAGGAGGTGATCGTTTCACACTCATGATCTGTGTCACAATACCACTGGTGGAGCAAGTTGCGATAACGATTGAGTGAGTGAGACAAAAAATAATGAGCCCGTCTCTTTTCCCCGAGGGAGTGAAGAGCGGTTACCTTGCTTGGATGTTGTGTTTCTTAGCAGTAAAGTTGTAAAATCCCACAGTTAGTTCAATTGACATAAAAACTTGAGTAACACAATTATAACTATTATATTCGGATAACGGCCATAGTATCCTCATCGACCTTGCTCATGTGGGCGGAGCTAAGCGCAAGACTCCTGCACACTCGTAACGAGTGGAGTGGCGGCGGCGCGCTACACTAAAACGGCGACCAAAGAATATGCCGTGGCGCAGATGGGCACGTAGGTCGACATTTTTGCCTACATTTCCAGAAAAATAGATGCAACTTTTTAAAGTTTGTACTGGTCATAATTTTTTAACATGTAGGTAATAGGTAAGTACGAGTATGTGTATAAAGTAAGATTTATATTTATTTGCTCAAACATGTGTATACACAAACAAGAATAAAAGCGTGCATGTAGGACATATTTTGTTTTGTTTTTTAAATTATAAATTGTTGTACCTACAGATAATTATTATGAATTATTATCAATAATTAATCTCACGTTCAGTCGCTCCATGTAAAATACTGGTATTCAGCTGCATCCGGTTAGACTGGAAGCCGACCCCAACATAGTTGGGAAAAGGCTAGGCAGATGATGATGATGAATTAATCTCACGTTGATTCGGACTTAACGTGACGTAACTTAGTAAACCAAAATTAAAAACCGAAAGATAACAAAATAGGATACTTACATAAAATATTTTTACTTAGCTACGTTCAGTAAATACTTAAGTAGTTTTATAAATTATTTGTTTAGTAAAAGTTTTATTTCGTTTAGTTTATTACTCTCGACGCAATGATTATGTTCCTCTTTTTGTTTTTTAACATATTTTATGTGATTAGATACCTACAGTTAATGTAAATGGAATTGTTTTCATTCTAAATAAAATATTCCTGTGTGATTCACTTCTAAGGTTTCAATGAACCGATCATGGTAAAATAAGAAAAACTAGTTAATAGATAGGTAGGTTCTTTTACAAAATGGTACTTACATCCAAAGGGCTAGCTGCTTATGGGTAGTTCCAAATGGCGCAAAACGGAAACATCGGTTCGTCTTGTCCTTCTATCCGGATGTCGCACTTCCCTTTTACTTGGAGATTTAGTTGTACGACAGGGTCGAATTAAATTAGCTATCGAAACTTTGCAAAGGGGATGGATACCTTTTGCTGTCATATTTAGATTATTGATATTCGTCACGTTTTCGGAGTTTCGCTAACTAATTTCATTTGACTCTTTATATCGATGAAAATGATAAATTATTATTCGCCATGCAATTTAATACTCACAAGGAGACGGCAAGGGTCCTCAAATCAATCAAACTGAGGTTCCGCGTGTAGTTAGTACTCAGTGAATGTATTCATATACCTACTCTAACCCTAGAGCGCACTACTTAGCCATTGTCGAGAACAAAAAAACAAAAGCTTGAAAAAAATAAACATTTTTCGTGTTAAAATTTAATAAATCGTTATAAACAATGTCTTTTGAACTTATATGCATTATTGAATCGCGAATTGGAAATTGAAAATTCGCATGTGGTTGGAATTTAATACAATTCGCAATTAATTGAAGAAAATTGGGAAATTAATTCTCGTGAAGATTGTAATAAAATTCAATCAATTGTTCATCATCAGCTCTCTTCTCCAATTTTTTCAGAGGTAGGGCAAACAAGTACCACGTTGCGAAACCAAAACATACCACGTGCGAGCCGCGATTGTCAAACTCAATTTTGGTTGTGTCAAAATTGTTTTTAATTTTTTAATTTTTTTTTTTTGCAGAATAGCGTTTAGATTCTCTTAGTCAAAAGTAAGGAATTTTAGTTACAGTTAGTTTAGTTTGATGTACAGAGGCCAGCACATCAAGCTACCCCAATCTGTCAAATTTCTTTGATAGTTTTTCAACTTTATTGCAAAGGAATAAGGTTTATGTTCAATTGGAAAATTTGACAGTTTGGGATAGCTTGACCTGGTGGCGACTGTACAACTGAATCGGCACCATTGCCGAGAAAAAAATGCTGAAGTTTGAAAAAAAAATGGATTAAAATCTAATAAATCGTTTTAAACCATTTCTTTTGAACTTTTATGCATTATTGAATCGCGAATTTAATAATTTTTAACTTTTTAACGACTAGAACTTATAAAAGACGGAGGAATGTAGGTAAATAGAATAAATACAAAAGCCAGTTCTTTTAAATATTAAAAAAAAAAAATATATGATTAAATACAATGAATATTTATGATACAATGTTTATAGCATTAGCAATTTTTTCAATCATTGATCTTTAGGAATACACAGACCTGGATGAAATTTATCATAAAACAAGAAAAACACAAATTTTGTCGACAACTTGCACAACAAATAAATGCAGCTTTTTTACAGGAGCACAGTGTTTTTAGAAGTGAAACCTTTGTTTGTTTGTGTATTCCTAAAGATGAATGATTGAAAAAAATACTAATGCTATAAACATTGTATCATAAGTATTCATTGTATTTAATAATATATTATTTTATAAATAATGTTTAAACGAACTGGCTTTTGTATTTATTCTATTTACATTTTTAAGTCCTAATCGTTAAAAAGTTAAAAATGATTAAATTCGCGATTCAATAATGCATAAAAGTTCAAAAGAATATGGTTTAAAACGATTTATTAGATTTTAATCCATTTTTTTTTATCTTCAGGATTTTTTTTCTCCGCAATGGTGCCGATTCTATTGTACAGACGCCAGCACATCAAGCTTCTCCAATCTGTCAAATTTATTTGATAGATTTTCATCTTTATACCGTAAGCAAGTAAGTTCATGTTCAATTGGGGAAATTTGACAGTTTGGGGTAGGTTGACCTGCTGGCGTCTGTACATCGAACTAAACTAACTAAAACTAAAATTCCTTACTTTCGACTATGACAATCTAAACGCTATTTTGCAAAAAAAAAAAACTAAATTTAAAAACAATTTTGACACAACCAAAATCGAATTTAATAATCGCAGCTCGCACGTGGTATGTTTTGGCTTCGCAACGTGGTACACACGGCTACACATCAAGCTATACATTTCCAGTATAAGCTGATCTCGCATTGTATAGGATTTCCGTAATTCTCTTCACAAGGTTGTCAAGAACTAAAATTCACACCGACATCGACACCTCAACTTCTGGTGCAAAATAGTACCTACTGTATTTTTTTTCTTTTCTTGTGCTTATATCTCGAAAATGGTGTGTCCTATCGCAAAAATACTGAAAATTTCGACCCCCTTTCTGAAACGCCAATACACCTCTAAAACTCAACATGTGGGTAATAATTTTTCATATTTTCCATACAAAAAGTGTAAATTCCATATAAGCCACGTCGAGGCTGCCGCTCCTGCGCGCCTCTGGCTCTATAAAAACACGGGTAGGGCAAACAAGTACCACGTTGCGAAGCCAAAACATACCACGTGCGAGTCGCGTCGATTGTTTTTTTTTTTTTGGGTGGGAAATCATCAAATGACTTCTCCTGCTGAGTAGAGCAGGAGGGCGTGTCAGACTTTTACTGACTAAAACCCACCCGTGTTCCCTCAGTAGCCCGTATGCCAGGGGCTGTGGTATCTCTTTCGAACAAACCCGCACCCCTGGCAGGCATCGGCCCTTGCGGACCCCACCGGTGGTTGCTGACATCTTTGACGGCGCACGTGTGGAACACAACGCGCCGTCCCGTCTACCACTTTTCGGCCGCAGGGGATAGGGAGAGCGGCTAACGCTATACCGACACTCCTCTTCCCCTGCGGCCCCAACGCGTCCGCCATCAAACGGTGGCGGCCCCGTCCAGGCCACGGAAGGGAAGAGCGCTGCTCAGAAGCACCGGCACTCCTCCTCTACCGCAGCCCGTAACCCTCAGCCGCGATGCCTCCCATTCGACATCGCGGCCCACCTCAGTTGCGGTGCACCCCACCGCAACCTACTTTTTGGCCGCTACGTCGTCGGCTTTGAGGCAAAAGCCCTGACGAGCGGCCCCACCTTTGGGTTCCTCTTGGCTTCACCGTGGCCGGAATCCACGGTTACTATTTCCCACGGTCCACGGTTACGGTTACTGTTAGATAATGTAATTGATCTAAATTCTAAGCAGTTTTTTCTCTAATAATTTGTGTATTTTTCATCAAAATATTGCTGGACTTTTAAACGAGTCGGATTTTTTTAACTATGTACATCCAGGAATTGTCAAGCGAACAAATATTGATAGATGTTATATGCATAACCGAGCACTTCATAATGTCCGGTCAGGAAAAGTTACTTTACTTACAGAATTATAAGCTTGCAGCAAGTTATGCAAGAAGTAATATAAAACGTGGTGGTTCCTGCAACTTAGTAAAAAACGGTTACGAATATAAAGAATTGCCGGAGATCATGAAGTTCTCTATAGCGGGAATAATTGAGTGTTGCGCAATTGAACTTACTCAACAAAAGTTGATTATAATATGTGTGTATAGACCCCCAAGCTTACCAATTTAAATCAATTTTATGAAAATTTAGATGCCATATTGAAAAAAAATTGTATTAGAAATAAAAAAATAATTTTATGCGGGGATTTCAATATAGATATTTAAAAAAAAATAGACATACTTTACAATTTAAATACTTTCTCTTGAGCTACAATCTAAAGTTACAAATTAATGAAGCAACTCGACTTGCTAGCAATACTTGTCTTGACAATTTTGCTCACAACTTTAAACAAAATTGTCAATACAAGGTAAAGGATTTTGGTTTGTCAGATCACACTGCACAAATAATAAATGTGAAAACAAACAAAACCTGTTTGTTAAAATCTTGGCACACCATGCAAAGAGCCACTTCCAAGGAAAATCTTGAAATTTTTAGACATCATCTCCAAAGTCTATCATTTTGTGACGTGTACAATACAGAAGATCCTGATGAATCGTATAATAACTTCATGGATATTTTTCAATTATTACACAATTTATGTTTTCCTTTTAAAAAGGTCACAATAAAATCTGAAAAAAAGATTACTTGGATATCTCGAGGCATACGTATTTGTAGCAGAAAACAAAGACATTTACTTTGGCAACAGAGATAAAACCCACAAAAGAAAATAAGACATTGTACACAGAATATTCGCGTAGATTTAAGAAAATTGTTAAATTGACTCAGAAATCGCAAAATAATTATTTAATTAATCAATCTAAAAATAAACCTAAAACAGCATGGCAAATAATAAACAACAATAAGAGTATAAGTGAACCTATCTCTCAAATAAAATATAATAATACAGTATTAACTGATCCCTATGACATAGCGGAATCTTTTAATATTTTTTTCGTAGATCAAGTCGCTTCAGCATCACAACGTGAGTTTAATAATGTTACAAAGGAAAATCCACACTCAATTTTCATACCACCAGTAATTCCTCAAGATATCATACGCATTATTAAATCTTTGAAAGACAAAAAAAGCTTTGGCTATGACGGTGTTTCCACAAGGGTCATAAAATATGGCGGTAGTTATATAGCTGCCCCTCTAGCTCATGTAATTAACGCATGTATATCAGCTGGAAAATTTCCAGAAAAACTTAAGATTATTAAGGTGAAGCCACTTTATAAAAAGAACGCCAAAGATGAAATTTCAAACTATAGACCAATTTCCCTAATTTCGATTTTTTCCAAAATAATAGAAAAAGTAATTTACAATTCATTATATTCCTTTTTGACAAAATTTAATATTTTATGTAACGAGCAGAAGGGTTTTAGAAAAAAAAAATATTAATGTGGCTATTTTCGACTTTTTGAATATCTTAATGCCAAATGTTGATAAAAAAATACCTGTATGTGCTTTATTCACTGATTTATCAAAAGCGTTTGATTATGTAAGTCATGACATACTTTTAAATAAAATTGAAACTTATGGTATACGAGGAAAAGTGCTTGATCTTATTAAAACTTACCTAAAGGGACGCACACAATTTACAGAAATTTCTAGAGTCTGTGTAAAGACAAAAAAAGAAGAAAAGTATGCTTCTTCTACAAGAAATATCAAACTTGGTGTCCCACAGGGCAGCGTAGTCGGCCCATTATTATTTTTACTGTATGTAAATGATTTGCCAAGCCAAATGCCAAATCCAATTATCCTTTTTGCTGATGACAGCACTTTGATAATTAAATGTCATAATAAAGAGTCTTACGAAGCTAATGTCAATAGTACACTTGAACAATTTATAAATTGGCTTAATAAAAATAACTTAATCATAAATTTAGATAAAACAAAAGTAATGCATTTCTATCAAAGAATATTTGACCCAAATATGGATATAAATTATAATGGACAAGCAATAGATCAGGTCAATGTGGCCAAATTTCTAGGAATTTCAATTGATAGCGGACTGACATGGAAACCTCAAGCAGATGACGTATGCAAAAAACTAAGTTCAGCTGCTTATGCATTATATAGTTTATGAAAAAAAGTTAACGTTCAGACAGTATTGATAGCATACCACAGTCTAGTTGTTTCTGTATTGAGGTTTGGCATAATATTCTGGGGCAACTGTAGCGAGAGAGAAAATATTTTTAAGGCGCAAAAACGCTGTATTAGATCTATTTTTAATCTTAAAGTGACCGACAGCTGCGTACCTGTTAAAAAAAAAATTAATCTTTTAACTTTTGTATGCCTATATATATTAGAAATAGCTATTTTTGTTAAAACAAATGATCACTTATTCCCGACTTTGAAAAATACTAGAAACAGGACCACAAGTTTAAGAACTCAATACGAAGACAAGTTGTGCATTGGTGGATATAAAACTGCATTGTTGAAAAAGAGTGTTATGTGCATGGCTCCTCTTATTTATAACCATGTACCAAAAGTGATCAAAGAGCAACCAATAGGAAGATTTAAAAAGCACTTAAAAAAAATACTAGTTGAAAAATGCTATTACTCTGTAACAGATTTTTTGAATGACAAGGCTATTTAGTTTACAATGTTCATTTATTAAGTAAAAATAGCTATAAGTAAACATAATAATTGTTAGTAAAAATTTTGCATGCCATGAGGCAGAATGTATAGGGACTCAAAAAATTGTAACACCTAATTGTATTAATTACCTACATTCTATGCAAATAAATAAATCTATCTATCTAACTGAGCCCCCCCGCAACGACAATGCGGGAACCCACTCGGGGGGGTCGCGTCGATTGTCAGATTCTATTTTGATTGTGTCAAAATGGTTTTTAAATTTAGAGATATTCTTTTGCAGAATAGCGTTAAGATTCTCATAGTGAAAAGTAAGGAATTTGAGTTATAGTTTAGTTAGTTTAGTTCGGTGTACAACAGAATTGGCACCAATCAAATCAAATCAAATCATTTTTATTTCAGGCATTGTACACACATATACATTTCACCCATAGTGACTACATGTCATAAATAAATAAATAAACAAACATTATAATAAGTTAAAGATTGAATTGCTACTTCCATGCAATATTATAAATTAAATTATTAAATTAAATTAGATAGGTTAGATAAATTAATTCGTCTTTATTACTAGGTTACATTATGGTCAATAGTCAATGCTGAGATTGAACAATTCGGTTCTAGTCACAAAAATGGTGCGGAATACAGTGGTTACAATGTTATTTTTACAGTTTAGCAATCGTGTTCGAAACGAAGCTCTTGTCCTTCTCAGAACGGAAAAGAAGTCACCCACTCTGTTATCAAAGAACATACCAGACGCGCTACACCGCCACCGCAGGTTAAACATGGCCCGAAACGCATTATTGCACTGTACACGAAGTGAGTTGTAAGCCCTCCTCAATCCCAATCTCTCCAATGGCTAATTAGTGCGCTCTAGGCTTTGAATATATGAACACACTCAACACGCGGAACCTCCGTTTGATTTGAGGATCCCGATCCCACACCATTGCCGTCTCTTTGTTAGTGAAATTATGAAAATAATAATAAGGTGTTTCACTCCCCATCCAAAATGTGACCGAGGGAAGATAAATAATTAAAAATAATATGGTGTTTCTTAGTGCCTTTATTAATAGTTTTATTAATAGTACATAATTAAGTCAAAAGTTTTGATATGAGGCAATTTAGATTTGTACCGAAATAACTTTGTTTTTTAAAGTTTTTTAATAAAATACAAACTTACTTCAACTTTGTTTTTTAAAGTTTTTTAATAAAATACAAACTTACTTTTACGGTTTAACAAAACAATACTTTGCATGCGTACTTATTCATATTAACTACGAAACCTTCAATGTGCGGAACCTGACACGCATTTGTCTGGTTTTGTGTTTACAAAGTAGCTTATATTTACACAGTAAACAAAAAGTAATTTAGAAATGGCACCACTAATAAAGCGTCCTCGCGCACAACGAGTTAGCCTTTCTGCAGCGATCTAATCTATAAAGACACACTGTTACAATACGTTCGTAAGTATTTGCACTAACACACACACCACGCGTAGTCGATCGATAGCTGGACATAATATAGCGATAGCGACACAGCCCTCCCGTCTGAATGCCAAAGCACGACTGACGCCCGCGCCCGCGCAGGGCACCTCTGCGCCTTTTATCTCAAAATGGGGATATTCCTTGGCAATTATTGATTTATTAACAATTGTGCTTCGCGATTCTGTGGTACCTCTAACTATAAATTTTTCAGTGTAAAAATATTTCCAAATAACAAATCCGTTTAGTAGGTGTATGGAATAGAAGCCAAAATATTGCTTGTTGGAAAATATTTTTTTACAGCAAAAGTAGCCCATAACCATACAAAAACCATACAAAAAACGTATTTTCGGCAAAATAATATATGAATGTATATCAAAATAATATATTTTTCAAATCTTCAAACTATACCGTTAATGAGCAGTGCGGTTCATAAAGTGACCGTGTTACGCTACTAAACGGGATTAAGGCCCATTATATGTAACATTACTTTTTGCAAAAAAAAAAAAAAAAAAATACGTCTGCACTGTACGCGGTCCGCAGACGAACATGATATACATGTATAACTAGCTTTAATCCGCGGCCTCGCCCGCGTGGAAGTCGGAAATTATTCCGCGGGAACGCACGCGCCGCGCCGGGACAAAGTCTTTTGTTTCTTTAACATTATTTGACTTACTTATAAGTTATTTATACCAATTTTCGAGTTAATCAAGACACGCAGTAAAATCATCCCTTGTAAAATGAACTACCCTTTTTTACCCCTTTAGGGGCATATTTTAGAAAAATCCTGATGCACGTTATTCTTTATTTTTGGTTTTAGGTATAAATACTGAGTTTCGAGTTAATCAGACCACGCGTTAAAATTCTTCCATACTCTCTTTGACACCCCCCAATCCCCCTTTAGGGTGTAGTTTAGAAAAACAACAAATGACCAACTTTATAATTTACGTAGATAAGTACTTGTACCAAGTTTATAAAAGGAGAAACTGACTGACTGATCAATCAACGCACAGCCGAAACTACTAGGCCTAGAACTGAAGAAGAAGAATTTTAACGCGCGGTCTGATTAACTCCAAATTCAGTATTTATACCTTAAACCAAAAATAAAGAACAACATGTATCAGGGTTTCTCGAAAATCTATCTATCTATCTATATCTATATATATAAAAGGAGAAACTGACTGACTGATCAATCAACGCACAGCCGAAACTACTAGGACTAGGAACGTGAAATTTTGCACACGGCTTCCTTTTATAATGTAGGGGAGCACTAAGAAGGGGTTTTTGGAAATTCGACCTTTAAGGGGGTGAAAAGGGGGGATTTTATTTGTATGAAAAATCTTATTCCTTGAGTTAATAAACTTGAAACTTGGCACAAATACTAAGTTAAGTAAATTATGAGGTTGGCCATTTATTGTTTTTCTAAACTATCCCCTAAAGGGGGATTGGGGGTGTCACAGTTTGTATAGAAGAATTTTAACGCGCGGTCTGATTAACTCCAAACTCAGTATTTATCTTAAACCAAAAATAAAGAATAATATGTATCAGGGTTTTTCGAAAATCTACCCCTAAAAGTAAAAAAGGGTAGTCCGTGATATTAGAAATGTGAAAGTTTGTGAAGATGATTGGATGTTTGTTACTCAAACACGCAAAAACGGCTAAACGGATTTGGATGAAATTTGACACACAGACAGATTATAACCTAAATTAACATATATAATACTTTTTATCCCGGTAGTACGTTCCTGCGGGATAATTTCCGACTTCCACGCGGGCGTCGCTGCGGGCGGAAGCTAGTTTATATATATTAAGATAGATATCTGGATGGCCGATAACCGATTATCTCGACGATATTTTTTTTGACGTTTGATAAAAATGAAACCTAGGTAGATCGATTTATCGCCCCGAAACCCCCTGCATACCTACTAAATTTCATGAAAATCGTTGAAGCCGTTTCCGAGATTCAGATTATGGATTTTTTTTCCGTTTTCTAAAAATGAAATGTAGCTAGACCGATTTATCGCCCCCGAAACCACCTGCATACAAAATTTCATGAAAATCGTTTGAGCCGTTTCCGAGATTCAGATACAAGATATATATGATACAAAAATTGCTCGTTTAAAGGTATTAGATTTACTAGCTTTTGCCAGCGGCTTCGCCCGCGCGGCAGGTGGAGAAAAACTGTAATTTTTTAATCAAACGGTGTTCCTGGGAATCACGCAATACGATTAATTACAATGGAGACCTCATATAACATCTCTTGCGGGGCGGCTAAGCTCGGCCGCTTATGCTGTTAGAAAGATCAGACAGTTAACAGATGTAGAAACCGCGCGTTTGGTCTATTTTAGCTACTTCCACAGCATTATGTCGTATGGCATTTTACTGTGGGGTCGGGCTGCTGACTTTGAATCTATCTTTATTTTGCAAAAAAGAGCTGTCAGAGCCATTTATAATCTACGTCGGCGCGAATCCCTCTGGGAACTATTTAAAAGTGTTAAAGCATCAGCTCCACTCCGTGGTTCAAGATAACTCTGAGCAATATGTATAAAATAAAACTTTAATTCTATGTATTTTATGAGGCTCTTAACGTACTGTCCTTGAGTACTCGTTCAATGTCAAAATGGAAGGTGAATAATATAAGTACAAGTCATTCACTGCGTGCTACATCCTGAGTTTTTTAATTCCCAAAATCCCTAAGAAGTTCCTCCAGTTTTGTACATGGTCCATACGAACCGGATAATATAATATCTAGATACTAGCAAAGTGGAATGAGCTGGAATTGGATATTCTGGAAATTGAATGTAATGAGTACCTGAGTGAAGAGGTGACGAACACGTTTTTGAAAGAAAAGTGGATCGGACCATAAGTGAAATAAAACAGGAAGTGTTTTTAAGCATTTTACGTAGTATTTTAACCTACTAAATTCACCCAGCACCCTAATTGCGTAACTCACGATTCATCATAATCTGTATCGTTTTGAAACGGATTGTTAAACCATTGCTTCATATGTTCGAAAAATGTGTCTGTTCGACAACATAAATAACGCAATGAATATTGTTTAACTGTGAAGACGAAACCAATTATGATCAATCGTGAGTTACGCAATTAGGGTGCTGCACTCATTAATATTAAATCAAGTAAAATTAAATATAGGAATTAATTATTGGTATACCTAAGAACTTAAATAAGGTTAGTAACATATTTTTTTACAAAGTAATTTACTTCTTTTTATTCTTGTTTTGTGTATAAATGCTTACAAGAAATTATTTACAGAGCATTAGGTTAAATCATATTTGTAAAACTTTTTAATAAAAAAAATTAAACCGCCGAAAAACCGAAAAGTAAAAAATTATAAACTTGCTTTGTCCAACCCCAATAACTAAGTTCGGAAGTCGGTGACTTTGGATATGTATTTAATTACATATGTTTTTCTGCCATACTACGCCACCTTAATGTGTGTTTTCTTGCCCACTATAACTGATAACGTTCCCGCTAGACAGGTACATGTGAATATACCGTCAAATATTCACTTATGTAGCTGATCCGTTTTTCCACACACCCGCTTCTATTGATATTATTATAGGACCAGACGTATTCTGGAGTTTATTAGGATCTGATAAGATTTTACTAGGTGATGGGAAACCAACGGGTCCATATTGGCTCAACTAAAGTTCTTTACCCGAAATTGTTCTTCCTAACGATTTGTAATCCGAATGACCACTCTTCCTAAAATTTTTCATCCTAAAGTTTTCATTCATACTATTTGTAGTGCTACCGGCGATGTTCATAACACTCATGTTTCCGAAAATTGTAATTAATAATATCATTAATGTATATTTAAACTCCTACTGTTTTTTATCATAACGCTTTTATCCCTCAACATAATTACCATAATATTTTCACTCATATTCAGAAAGAAACATTTACCAAGTGTTATAAAAAATATATGTGGGTAGAAGATGATATCTGTAGTTTTAAATTGAAAAATTTCGCGACCAATTTCGACGTAGTTGGTCACAGTTCTAACCTAACCTATGGATATCTTTGCAGGTACACACCGCTATAAATAAAATTAAAGAAGACGCTTTAATTAATAAAAACAAGAAACCAATTCATATAATTAGTATTAAGAAAATACAATGTTAAATATAATAGAATTAAATATATATTGAATTTTAAAGCAAAATACACCAATAAAGTGATTATTTGAAAGCTATAGCCGCTAATATTAAACTAATTTAATTTAAATGAGTTTAAGACAACATGTATTTAACTACTTGTACCATGGTACTATTATTGTTAAACGTTATATATGTTATGTGAAAATAAAGTTCGCAAAATTAATGTATATAATACTGATTATTATGAATAAAAAGAAATCTAAACAAAAAAGATATGACTTTGAATAATAGTATAAAAGATGGTTATGTTGAGAAAATATAAGGAAACAAATAAAAGTATAATAGATGTTTATTGCTACTGACATTATGAAGTTGAATGCTTCGGAATTATGAACATTAGAGACAGAGTAGTTAGGAATTGTGATTGTTAGGATGCAAAATGTTAGGAAGAACATTTTCGGATTTCCAATTATCGGAGTTGAAAATTTAGGTGAACTTTGGCGCACCCGAAACCAACACTTATCAAACTAGACTTGGTTGGCTAGTTTGCGGCCCAATAAACGGCGGTTGTGGTAATCATTCAACTCAAAATTCATCAATTAAATATAATTTTAGTAATGTTAACGATTACTATGAAGGTTCATCCATTTCGATTGAGTTAGATGACATCCGAAACCAATTTTCGCGTTTTTGGCAGCTCGAGGAAGTTTGTCATGAGTCCTCGACTTATTCAGATGAGGAGAAGATGTGCGAAGAACACTTTATAAAAAACACCACGCGCTTGGCAAATGGCCGCTTTAGCGTTAAAATACCGTTTAAGGAATCTTCAAATAGTTTAGGCAACTCATACCATCGTGCAAAACGATGTTTTCTGTCATTGGAGCGAAGAAATCTCAGCCAACCCTCACTCGATAAAATGTACAAAGAATTCATGACTTCACATTTCATTAGGCCATATGTTCGAGTGTACTATCAATGAAGATCAGCGGTCATATTTTATTCCTCATCACAGAGTACTGCGCGAGAGTAGTAGTACAACTAAATTACGAGTAGTTTTTAATGCTAGTGCAACTACCACCTCTGGGAAATGTTTAAATGCAATACAGATGGTGGGGCCTACCGTTCAGGACGATCTGACTGCAATCCTTCTTCGATATAAAATGCATAAATACGTCCTCTCTGCTGACGTAGAGAAAATGTACAGGCAGGTGTCTGTACATCCATCAGATTGGCACCTGCAGCAAATTGTTTGGCGTGATAATGCTGCTAGCCCTCTTAAAGCACGCACGGCACGCTAGTGCACCGTTTCTCGCTACTAGGTGCCTCAAACAGGTTGGTCTTGAATGTCAGGATCAAAAGGTTGCTGAAGTAATTGTTCATGATTTTTACGTGGATGACCTTTTGACTGGTGCAGACGTGTTTGAGGAGGCTCGAATGTTGCGTCATAAGGTTACAGATGCTATTGCTTCTGCTTGCATGCCTTTGAGGAAGTGGAAATCTAACGAACCCAGTTTAATTTCAGAACCATCTGAGGTGACTCTCACATAGATTTCCACAAGGAAAGCGATGTCGTCAATAAAACGCTTGGTCTTAGTTGGCAAACTGACACAGACAATCTACGTTTTCCTATAAATGTTCCTGAACGTATAGAAAATACTAAGCGTGGTGATATGAAACCTTCTTATGTAGTAAGGAGATCATTTCGATTCTCCATCATAGACTATATTGTCATAGTGATGTCAAACCGTAGTGTCAAACGATTTGTCTGCTTATAATACGCTATGTTATTTTATTAAGGAATAAAACCAAGATTTCCTTTGGTTTTGTCTTAATTGTGTATCAATTTATTCCATAACTAGCTGTGCCCGCGACTTCGTTCGCGTGCATGTCGGAAAACAATAATGTGTCGCTTTGACGGTGTAGGTACCACTCCTCCGATCTTCCGATCTATCCTGGTAGGAATCTACCACAGCTTTCGAATGCAGTCCAGAGCCTAGAGACAAAACACATTACTCTTGGCGTTCACGCTAAACGGTACGCCAAAATGTATGGGAATGACATTACCTGCGGAAAGGACACGGTAATGTCATTCCCATATATTCTGGCGTAGAGTTTAGCGTGAACGTTAACAGAAAGGTGTTTTGTCTAGGCCTGCAGGCGTCTTTAGGGGTTATAATGATATTGCGACGAAGTCTCACTCAGATTTTTAAGAATAAATATAGATCAAAGCGCCTGGTCGAGGCTCATTTTATAATAAATGTGCACCTGCCGTAGGTACAGTAAAAGCTCTTTATTCGCGAGGTATACGTTCCGTAAAATACCTACCGCGAATACAGAAACCGTGACTATGGAATGGTAATTTATATGGGATTATAGGGGATACGTTCCTAAGTGACAAAAAAAAAACAATTTAATTGAAGTTTTTGACCATATTGATTAATTGTATGAGCGTGATATGGATGCAAGCGACTCTCCAAGGCGTAAACGATCAAGCATTTCTATGCGTTAAACAGATTTTTTCGCGTCGAAAATCGTTTTTAAGTAAAAAAAAAATTCAACATTTTGCAATAAATGGAAAGATGAAACAAAGGTAAAACACGCAAAGCGGCTCGTACCAAAGGATGGAATGTCTATTAAGTCGCAGCATTTATAAATGTGGGGGAGGCCTATGTCCAGCAGTGGACATCTTTCAGCTGAAATGATGATGATGATGATATATAAATATACTTTATGGTGATGAGGTTGGTTTCATTATGTTTGTTTACATTCTCAAAAAACTTTTTTCAAAAAAATACCAACCGACTTCCAAAAAACACTACAAAGTGCAAAATAACTTTAATTTCGGAAGTCGGTGACGTTGGATGTGTATTTTAATTATTTGTCACCGCCTTCCGAAATTAAAGTTATTTTGCACTTTGTAGTGTTTTTTGGAAGTCGGTTGTTATTTTTTTGAAAAAAGTTTTTATTTTTCACTTTTTTGTTACCTACCATACACCAATTCGAAATTTCATCATCCTTTGGGTCAAAACAATGCATACTTATTTATGTGATAGCAACATTCGCGGTTGATTTGCTGTAATTTTTTGAAGAGTTCCGTTGTCTGTTTCCGAAACGCATCATCAGATCTATATGCAGGGCCCAATCTAAGGGGGGGCAAGCCGGGCAAATGCTCAGAGCGGCAAAAATGAGCGGCGGCAAAATGTATACTTACAAACATACCTACTCTCATGAATTTTTGTATACTTGTTCAGAAGCCGTAGTAGACTAACGTATGTGAATATTATATAGTTAAAAGGATATCACATAATTATGGTCATACCATCTTTGATGGTGTTAGTGCAAAGGGCGGCGAATGTTATTTTTGCCCGGAGCGGCTAAATAGCTAGATCGGGCCCTGTCTATATGAAATTTCAATGGGACCATTTCGGAGTAAACACCTTTCGAAAAAAAAAAAGAATTTTGCAAATCCGTCTATATACGACGGAGTTATGCCTGAACATACATTAAAAATATAAACATGTCGAATTGATAACCTCCTTCTTTTAGAAGTCGGTTAAAAACACCGACCGCGGCGAAGGCGGCTATTGTAGATGTCAAAGGCCGAACCAATACAGCGGCGATATCATTTGACAATGTACTTTAGGCGAAGTTGTAATAAGGTCTATTTCACTTTTTTATAGTCCATCTGACGACGCGTTTACAAAGGATATTGGGTTGGATACCTATTGGAATCCTTTTTGTTATTTGTTAATATGTATGTACCGATGTACCGATTAGACCCGCAAATAAATAAATCTTTAGCCGCGGATGCGGATATAGGAATTGGGTCGCATTTTTTTAATCCGCGAATAGTGAAAACGCGAATGAAGGAAGCACGAATAAGGAGCTTTTACTGTACTTACTCAATAAATCGACTGCGCGTCTGGTTGAGTGTGCTGAAGCATTATTCCACGCGGGGGCGGGCGCCTATCTCGGCCCGTACAGGCGCGTGTCTTTTAGCTTTGTTTATCAAACGTTGACCACTGAATAAAACCACAGCAGTGGGAATGCTCTGCACGGACTGCGATAGGCCTCGACAGGTAGCAGTGCAGTAACACCTGACGCCACCTGTCAGTTAACGGCCCGTGGGACCATGGCGTTATCACGATGAAGAAAGATCAGGCTGTAAAGGTGGATACTGACCGGCGTCACGGGTCAAAATGCACCTAATATGTTACTTACCAAGCAAGTATTCGTGCAGTCAGTAGTACCTACGGCAAAACATGCGAGCGAGCAACACTGATTTTAGCACACGGCGTAAAGACATGCTCGCTGCGAATGTTACATTACCTACGCCCCGTAACGTCGTCGGTCATTATCCACATTAAAAGCGCTGTTGAAAAAAAAACCAAACCAGGCAAAAAAAAAAAACTATTTAATTGTATAGCACGGGTTTTCTATGAACATAGTAAGTACGATGTTGTTGCTACGTAGTGCCATACCGCGCTCGCCCCCACCTCTCTCCCCGCTGCTGACGCAGGCAGCAGGAAGAGAGAGAGCCCGATCCCGAGGATAATGGACGTAACAGAGCGATCCTCCGCGACTCTCAGTTGCGATGCTTTTTTTATTGTAAATTGTAATCAAAAATGTTTCAGTGTTTCTTTTGTTCAGCCATACATTTATTTGTAGACCAATAAATAATTATATTTAAAGAAGCGACTTTAAAATTGTCAATATTTTACTATTGTGATTTCTATTGTTCCTGTGTGGGTAATGAATCCTTTGTTGGAGATGCCAAATGGATAAATAAATACATTTTTAAACTTGTTTTAACTAAGAAAATGCTTCTCTGTAAGCGATGTTGCTCGGAAGAGCATCGACATAACTACAGTTGCCCGTGTGAGAACCTATCTATTTACTCAAATCCACCAGTAGTTATGGTCGCAATTTTGGATTTTTTTTCCTGACTTTCACCATCCGACCTCGCTTGAACCCCTCCCCACCTCGAAAACTAACATCACGAAAATTAGCACATAAGTATTTACAACCCTTTACTCCCAAAACTCCCATTATTTGAATCGAGTAATGCTGTAAACACGCATTTAAATTTAACATTATCAAATTTCGCGCGAAATCAAGTTGTTGTCTTTGCATGTTTGCTATTCAAACATAGATGGCGTTACTGACGCTAGAGATTAAGAATTTCTATGGAGATGTTCCTCTAGCCGCTCTAATTTTGCTATATTATGCTAGATGGCGCTACTAAGACTTTTATCACAATTAAAAATGAGATTTCTTCCCCTCTATTTGTATTAATTTGATTGATAAAACTAATAAATATTTATCTAACATTGCATTCTAGGTATATGACTCAGAACACCACGTCAGTTAATATTATCACAATTTTTTATTTGAAATTCTTTTAGCTTTTTTGATTCGTGGGAATCAACCACCAACGGAAAGCTATTTTAGTAATCAGTATCATTACTTTTTGAAATAACACAGACACAGTAAGTAACTTAAATGAGAATGACGTGTTAATATTAAGTATTTGTTAGTACCGTTTCACGCCAATAGATGTCGCTAAGTGTTTCAACATTACGTAAATAAATTCTTCTTGAACACTTTAAATTATTTAAATAGGTTGACCGAAGCGATTGCGATGAAACAAAGACTATTATAAACTCTGAGTTATAAACAATATTTGAGTATGAAAGATAACCATATTAGTTTCGTTCTTTTGACGTGATACTTGATCTATTCAACATAGAAACTGAAAAACCGAGCTACAGACAAAAATTTTGATAAGGGTTAAAATGTCATCTGTTGATTATCCCTTACCACCCCAAGCAATTATTTTCGAAATATTTTAAATGTACAGAAAAAGTTCCTTTACAGATTTATTATATGTATAGATATAGATAATTGTTATCGCAAAATAATATCATATTCTTATAGCACGATGTCTCAAGAGAAAGTAACTCAGTATCTTCGACCCGATCATTTTGACGTGGAGCCTGCTGCACCCGGTGCCGATCTAAAGTGGGCCCACTGGAAATACACCTTTGAGAACTTTATCGCACAACTAGGATCGCCCGATAAATCGCTCAAACTGAAGGTACTTGTCAACCACATTTCGCCAACAATATTCAACAATATCCGCCCCTGCAATAAGTACAGCGACGCAATAAGCAAACTTAATGATGCCTATGAAAAGAAACAGAACATAACCTTGGCAAGGCATCGACTTACGACTAGGAAACAACAGCCTGGAGAAAACATTGATTCACTCTCGAGCGCTTAACACCCTTGCTCATGACTGTAATTTTGAAGCAGTGACAGCGGAAGAACACCAGAACCAAACCATACGTGGAACATTTATCAGCGGGATCTTATCAAGCAAAATAAAGGAACGGCTTCTAGAAAAATCTCTGACACTAGAAGAGACTTTGAACCTTGCAATTACCTTGGAAACTGCCGAGAACACCTCTCAACTACTAGTACAATCTCCTTCCTTTAATCCTAACCCTGTCAATGCTGCCACAGAGGCAGAAACACGAACGCAGCCGAACCTAGCAACAACTCTCCGCCGTAGTTGTTTCTTTTGTGGGGGTAATATTCATCAAAGATTAAAAATGCCCCGCCCGCAACGCGGAATGCCAACTCTGTTCGAAGCGTGGCCATTTTGCCAAGATCTGCAGATGCTCTAACCGCGATTCTAATAATAACTCTACAAATGCAGCTGTCACAGATGATGATACGCAACTACAATCTGCCGTCTCCCAACTATCAGCATTTTCTGCCGCTGCTCCTTCTAGTCTCAGCAAAGCTACAACTCCCATTACTCTCAACAACTACCGCGCTGATGCACTCGTCGATACTGGCAGTTCTATCAGCTTCATTGACAAGAATCTTGCTCATATTTTGAAACTCAAACTTAAGCCTTGTAGACAGGCTATAACACTCGCATCTCTCAACAATGTTTCCTACGTCGATGGATTATGTTACGCGACACTTCAAATAGGTGGTCATATACACCGAAATCAGCCTTTATTGATCATCAATCATCTTGGCGCCAACGTTATTATTGGACATGACCTACTCCAAAAGCACTCTTCTCTTCAACTTCAGTTTGGAGGTGATAAACAACCGCTAAAAGTCTGCAACGTACTAGAGGCGTCCGTTCCGCCTGTATCAGTATTTACGAATCTTTCTCCAAATATCAAACCAATCGCAATCCGCTCAAGACGCCACTCACAAGAAGATCAAGATTTCATATCGAATGAAATAAACAATTTGATCAAGGATAAAGTTATTGAGCCCAGTGTATCACCCTGGAGGGCTCAGGTTCTTGTCGCTGGAGGAGGGCACCATCGAAAACGTCTTGTATTCGACTATTCACAGACTATAAACAGATTTACGGAACTTGACGCATACCCCCTTCCAAGTATCGATTCTATTATAACGCGAGTATCACAGTACAATTTATTTAGCCAAATAGACCTCAAAAGTGCATATCACCAGGTGCCCATTCTGGCCAGAGAACGAAAATATACAGCTTTTGAAGCATGCGGGTACCTATATCAGTTCACACGGATTCCCTTTGGAGTAACGAACAGCGGGCGTGGCAGCTTTTCAGAGGACTTTACAATATATCATCGAGAGAACATCGGAGAACCTCAAAGGCACATTCGCTTACCTGAATGATGTCACTGTATGCGGTGTCAATAAAGAAGACCATGAAGAAAACCTTCGCAAGTTTACGGAAGCTGCTGGAAAGTACAGACTTACGCTTAATACTAACAAATGCACGTTCAAAGCGGAGTCAATTAACCTGCTTGGTTATAACATACACAAAAACATTATCAAACCAGACGAGAACCGTCTTGAACCCCTGATGAATCTTCCTGTTCCAACTGACTCGGCAACTTTGAAAAGAGCCCTTGGCCTTCTCATCCAAATTAAGACCACTGGTCGAAGCAACATTTCCCTTATCTCAAGGCGCTATTAATTCTTTTAACGACCTTAAGAAGGACATTGCTAAATCGGCCTTGGCTGGAATTGACGAGAAGGAAATATTCTCGGTCGAAACCGATGCATCGGAGTTTGCAATTGCTGCGACACTATCACAAAAAGGAAGACCTGTAGCATTTTTTTCACGGTCGCTAAATGATGCAGAAAGGCGACAGCCATCAATAGAAAAGGAGGCCTGCGCCATTGTTGAAGCACTTCGAAAATGGAGGCACTTTCTGATTGGACGTCATTTCCTACTAATCACGGACCAACGATCTGTAGCGTTTATGTTTAACCAGACGCACTCTAATAAGATAAAAAACTAAAAAATCGAGAGATGGCGCCTGGAGCTCTCCTGTTTCAAATACGACATAATCTATCGGCCAGGCAGCCAGAACTTTGCTGCTGATGCTTTATCAAGAGTTTGCATGCACATCGACAGCAACTCTCCAAGCAAACTCATTTCTCTACATAACTCTCTTTGCCACCCTGGTATTTCACGCATGACTCATTGGGTACGGTCCAAAAATCTACCCTATTCAATCGAAGATATCAAAAGAATGACACCGCTGCCTGTCCAGTATGCGCCGAAATCAAACCCCGTTACATAAGAAATGAAGGGCGTCTCATAAAAGCTACATCATCATTCGAGAGATTAAACTTAGATTTTAAAGGCCCACTTCCTTCAAAAACTTCAAATAAGTACGTTCTAACTATAATTGATGAGTTTCCCTTTTGCATATGCCTGCAAAGACATGACGTCTTTAACGGTTATAAAATGCTTAGTTGATCTGTTCTCCACATTTGGCACGCCAGCATACATACATTCCGATAGAGGGACGTCGTTCTTATCGGATGAGCTCAGAAAGTTCCTGACGTCACTTGGTACTGCGTGCAGTCGCACAACTCCATATAACCCACAGGGGAATGGCTTGGTTGAACGCTTAAACGGCACCTTGTGGCGTACGATCCAGCTGTATCTTCGCTCCAACAACGCTGACATCAGTGACTGGGAGAAGGGCTTGTCTCCAGCCCTACATTCTATTAGATCCTTGCTTTGCACGGGAACTAACGCCACTCCTCACGAGCGCATGTTCAATCATCCTCGTCGCTCAGGAAATGGACAATCACTACCGACATGGCTCCACTCTCCAGGGCCATTCTTTATGAAGAGAAACATACGAAACTCCAAATATGAACCTGCGGTAGAAGAAGTGGAACAACTACAAAGCAACCCGGAATACTCATATGTACGCCTACCTGATGGCCGTGAGACAACTGTTTCGAATAGATCCCTGGCGCCTCTTCCATATACAGTAGATAACGGAGAAAACTCCGACGATGAACCACCAGTTGGACCATCTACTGCACCTACAAGTGAGAACGAGTTTGTTGACGCAGCTGGGCCAGCCGAAGTTGAAGACATAGAAGTTCCTCGTTGTTCTACTCGAGAAAGAAGGCCTCCGGCATATCTTCATGACTACGTTTCTTCATAGAGCATGGGTGAATGATATGAAACCTTCTTATGTAGTAAGGAGATCATTTCGATTCTCCATCATAGACTATTGTCCTAGTGATGTCAAACCGTAGTGTCAAACGATTTGTCTGCTTCTAATACGCTATGTAATTTTATTATGGAATAAAACCAAAATTTCCTTTGGTTTTGTCTTAATTGTGTATCACGTGGCATGTTAGCAGTAATCGCGCGAATATTTGATCCTCTAGGATTGTTAGCACCGTGTGTCGTAACTATGAAGATGTTGCTTCAAAAACTTTGGCTGGACGGGTTAAAATGGGATGACCAGTTATCACCTGAGGTTGGAACAATATGGGCGAACATTATTAAAGCCTTGCCTTGCCTTCATAACTTACGCATTTCACGTCGTGTCGTCTGTGACGAATACAAACACGTTGAATTCCATATTTTTACTGACGCTTCTGAGCGAGCTTACGGCGCTTGTTTGTACATTCACAGTATCAATGGGCAGGGTGACGTCGATGTGCGATTATTAATGGCTAAAAACTTTTTAATAAAAAAATTAAACCGCCGAAAAACCGAAAAGTAAAAAATAATAAACTTGCTTTGTCCAACCCCAATAACTAAGTTCGGAAGGCGGTGACATATAATTAAATACATATCCAAAGTTACCGCCTTCCGAACTTAGTTATTGGGGTTGGACAAAGCAAGTTTATTATTTTTTACTTTTCGTTTTTTCGGCGGTTTAATTTTTTTATTAAAAAGTTTTAATACAGTCCACTTATCACATATCGAAACTTTTATTTAGATTTGAGCATATCAAACTAATGCAGGTCCCCAATTATTACTAAGTACAATTAGAGACTTACTGGCTACTTGGTGGTCGCAATTTAGCCAGAGCATGTTATCGTCAGTGCGTTCGCTGTCGTCGTCTAAAGCCACAGGCAGTTATCCCTCAGATGGGCAATCTCCCATTGAGCAGACTCTCACCAGCCGACTTTCCTTTTCAAAGCGTAGGAGTTGACTACGCAGGCCCTATGACCTCGTCTAGTCGTCAAGGTCGTGGATGTAGACTGGTTAAGGTATATATTGTTATTTTCGTGTGATTCACTACAAAGGCCATTCATTTAGAGTTAGTGGGAGATTTGATGAGTAGTAATTATTTACAGGCTTTACGTCGTGTTTACGCACAATATTGGAATTTCTTTAAGAAAAACTCATAGAAAACTTGAAACATGTATAATAAATATTAATTTAGAATTTTCTTTTGCGGAGCCGAAATGATGAGTGCAAAATATTTTAGCCAACGTTCTACCTTCCAAGTAGACAATATTATTAAAAATAAATCGATGTAGTTGCAAACCACAATGTGACGATTTGCCCTAAAAATATGATCAGGCGCGTACATAAACTCCCCCCCGTTGAAGGGTGTGGACTTCAACCGTTAAAATCTTCACCAGTAGGCAGGGGGCACAGGCGAACTAGAGATCGTCGCACGCAACCTCTTGCTGTGTTGACATCTGCGACTCGAGATATGCCGTCTTGTCCAGGGAAAAGTCTGGCTACACGTCCGAGGCGCCAATTGAGTGGCGGTGTGTTGTCTTCTTGTAGAATGACGAGATCTCCGATGTTTAGCTTCTTAGCGTCAGTCTTCCACTTAGTGCGTTGATGAAGTTCCGATATATATTCCTTTTGCCAGCGCTTCCAGAAGTCTTGCCTTATTTGCTCAAGGCGAGCGTACCGGTTTCGAAGTGTGGTTTTGCCATCGTCTTGAACTGGTGTTGGCAACGCATTGAGTGGTTTGCCAATCAGGAAGTGCCCTGGGGATAAGGATAGGAAATCGTCAGGGGATGAAGACATTGGGCACAAAGGGCGACTATTTAGAACTGCCTCTACTTGTGCGAATAAAGTACCTATTTCCTCGAAGGAAAGATGGGAATTTCCCATGACTCTTTTAACATGATATTTAGCAGCCTTGATTCCAGCCTCCCAAACTCCACCGAAGTGAGGGCTGTAAGCGGGTATAAATGAAAATTTTATCCCTTCCCCTGTTGCAAACTGAGAAAGAGATTCATTATTTAATTTTAGAAAATTGCTTAGTTCCTTAGCAGCGGCAACGAAATTTCGTCCGTTGTCAGAGCAAACCTCCGCTGGCTTGCCACGGCGGGCAACAAATCGACGAAAGGTCATTATAAAAGCTTCTTTAGTCAAGTCACTGACAGGTTCTAAATGAACGCATTTAAAACGTAAACAAATAAATAGGCATAAGTAGCATTTTACTAACCTAGCACCACGTCCCTTGCGATTTAATATAAGAAAGGGCCCGGCGTAGTCAATTCCAACGGATTTGAAAGGAAAGTCAACAGAGACACGATTTGTTGGTAAGTTACCCATTTTTGGGCATATGGTTTGCCCACGAACACGCACGCAAGTAACACATTTCTTTACAATGCTTCTAGCTAACCTTCTTCCGTTTATAGGCCACACAGATTCTCTGACTGTTGCCAGCAATAGCTGTGGGCCAGCATGTAAGTTTCGTAAGTGTTCGTATACAAAATAAATTTTTGTTACATAATGAGAAGAATCCAACAGTATTGGATGTTTTTTATTGAATGAATAATTTGAATTATGTAATCTCCCTCCAACTCTTATTAGATTAGTTGTGGGCTCAAAGAAAGGCGATAAACATAATAATTTAGATTTAGGCAATAACGATAAGTTTGATTGAATTCTTTTATATTCAAGAGGAAATGATTGTTTTTGTGCAACTCGACAAATAAAAATAAAGGAGTTATTTAATTCAGGCACTGTTATAGGACCAGATAAGCGATTAAGTCTATTTGACCGTTTTGAGTTGTGTAAAAAGCGTAAAACATAAGCAAATGTTCGTTTTAATTTGGAAAAATTAGAAAATATTGTGAAATCGAATGTAGATTCGGGTAAGTTAATATAGTGACTTTTTACTTCAGGTAACTCAATTTTTTGATTTTGATGCAGTTTTGGCCATTTTGATTCATCATTGTATAAGAACGAGGGGCCTTGCCACCACATCAAATTGTCGCGAAGGTGATGAGCGTTTACACCTCGAGAAATTAGGTCAGCGGGATTAACGTCCGTGGGAACATGACGCCAATCCTTGCGATTGGTAAGATCTAAAATTTCAGCTATTCTATTCGCTACAAATATTTTTAATTTACTTGGGTCATTGTTTATCCAGCATAGTACGATATTTGAATCGCACCAATGCGTAATTTTTGTAGGACTAAGTCTTAAGGCCTCGGTAACAGCTCGACATAGATTAGCTGATAACAATGCAGCGCAAAGCTCAAGGCGAGGTATGGTTGTGGGCTTTATAGGAGCAACCTTAGATTTCGAACATAATAACCTCACTGTAACCTCATGGTTTTCGTTCAGCGTTCTCATGTAGATACAAGCTCCGTAGGCAACTTGAGAGGCGTCGCTGAACGAATGAAGTTCTATGCACCTTGGTGAGTCACCAATTCTCTACGTGGAATTTGAAGATCTGCAAGTAACGGCAAGTTTTTTGAAATTTCATTCCAATTTTCTTGTATGTCATCAGGTACAGGTTGATCCCAGTCAACTCCCTTGATCCACAACTTTTGAATTAATATTTTTGATTGAATTATGCATGGGCTTAACAACCCAAGTGGATCAAAAATACGAAGTGATTGCGACATTATAAATCTTTTTGTAATTGTGTTATTCATGTAGTTATTTTTTACAGGAAAATTGAAAGTGTCATCACTTGGATCCCACCCTAGACCAAGAGTACTGGAGGATTCACTTAAGGTAAGTTTTTCCCTTGTATTAATTTCTATATTATCAAACAATTTAGATAAATTAGTTTTGTATTTTCGCAGGGAAAAACAAGCTGCATTTAGAGCAGTAGAAAGTGCCCTTTGTATGTACAATATAAGTTGATCTTCATCGTCTGATCCTGTAATGACGTCGTCAACGAAGAAGTCATTTTGTATTATAGTTTTAATTGATTCGTCATCACACTCTTCTCATACCTGCCACAGGCATTTAGTGCTAAGATAGCTGGCACTTGCAGTACCGTAAGTGACAGTATCCAAACGCAAAGTTTGGATAGGATGAGACTCATCTTCTCTCCATAATATTAATTGAAGATCACAATCACTTGGATCCATGGCAATTTGTCTATACATTTTAGCGATGTCTCCTGTTAGAATGTACTTATATTGACGTGCTCTAATTAAAATGGAGAATAGAGAATTCTGTAGATTAGGCCCAACCATTAAGATGTCATTTAGAGAGTAGCCAGAAGTTGTAGGAGTTGAGCCGTCAAAGACTACTCGAATCTTGGTAGACTCGCTGTCCTCCTTGAATACAGCATGATGACATAAAAAGTATGAAGGATTTGGTATTGCATTATGTGACTCTGAAAGATGTCCTAGGTTTGAATATTCACGTATAAATTCTACGTAATGTGACTTTAGCGTCGGATTTTTTCTAAATCTTTTTTCGAGATTTATGAAACGTTTTTTAGCTTGGATATAAGAATCACCGAGGCAGTCAGATGAGTCCTTTAGTGGTAGCTTCACTCTAAATCTGCCATTACTCAAACGAGTTGTGGTTTTGTGAAATTGTTTTTCACATGCTATTTCGTTGGGACTGAGGATCTTTCTTTGTGGAAGACTCTCGATTTCCCAGAATTTAGTGAGCATTTCATCCAAGTTGTTGTTTGAAACAATTGCATGATTGCATCGAATATTTTGACTGTATTTTGGTGCATTGATAGGGCCGGCTATGAACCAACCTAATTTTGAATTTTGTAATTTAGGATTATTTGGGCCTAGAGAGCGTTGTTCGCTGACTAGTATATCCCAGAAGATATCTGCACCAATGAGTATATCAATGGAAGCAGGTTCATTGAATTTAGGATCGGCTAATATAATACCCTTTGGTATTTTTAGATGATGTATATCGACGGAAACCTTTGGAATGTCTCCGGTAAGTTGATTGAGAACATAGCAAGACAACTTAACTTGGTAAGTGCCATGGATTGATTTTAGGTGAGTAACACTTTCTAATACTGTGTCACACTGATTGTTTCCTATTCCTATAACATTTAATGCATTTAATGGATGACACATTAAACCTAATTTTCGTTGCAGAGATTTTGTGATGAAAGTCGATTGGCTGCCACTATCTAACAGCGCGCGAACTCTTTCGCTTTTGTTATTTAGAGGATTGTGAACTTCTATAATAGCCGTAGACAAAAATACATGACCATTATTTTGTTGAGAGAAAGCCACCACGGTCTCCCCTTTAATATCTGCGTTTGCGTTTGTTGTGTTACAGTTAGTTGATACGCTAGAATCGTGGAGAAGAGTATTATGCTTTTGGTTGCACTGCCGACACGAGCCCATGGAGCACTCAGACGCAGGATGACCTTGGCGCAAGCAATTTGTACACAATTTATATTGGGTTATGCATGACATTTTGTCTTGAATGGATTTTGATTTAAAAGTTGGACAATCATAAATCCTGTGATTTTCATTGCATACCACACACAGATAGACTGTTGAAGAATGTTTACGAGCTTGTGAAGTGGATGCAAAGACATTGGTATTTTGGTTACGGTTTGATTTATTAGAAGAAGATTTAATGTGATTAGATTGAGATTGATTAGCCGAGGGACGTGGGTTTTGTTGTGATTTAAAATTATTGTTATTGTTGTTTATCGATTTATTCTGATTAAATGATTCTAGTACATTAGCGCGGTCAATTAAGAATTTATTAAATTGCTCTAAATTGGGCACGTCATTCACGCAATCTATTGTATTGCGATATTCTTCCCATTTTAGTATGGTACGACTATCCAATTTAAGCAATAAAATAAATATTAGCAACATGTCCCAGTGGTCTGTAGGTAGACCTAAACTCCTTAAGGCTCTTAGATTCTTAGTGACGTTATCAACCAAGGACCGAAGAGACCTATCTGACTCACGCGTTATTGGTTGAATGTTTATTAAAGAATCTAGGTGATGATTCACTAGAATCCTTTTGTTATCGTATCGCTCACAAACCTGTTTCCAAGCCTCTTGGTAATTAGCTGAAGATACTTCGAGGTTTGATATAATACGTGCAGCGTCACCATCCAGATAAGAAACTAAATAATGAAACTTATGTATATCGTGAATGCGCTCATTCTTATGAATCAAACTAAGAAACGTGTCCCGAAATTCGAGCCAGCGGAAGTGTGATCCATCGAACTTAGAAATTTGTATTTGAGGTAATCTAAAACCCACGTTTTGGTTATCCGAGTCAGCATTGACATGAATAGATTGACGGCGCATGCCATCATCATCACTATTATATTGTTGTAATTTCGTCTTGGCTATAGCTATATTTTGAACTATGTCTTGTTCAATGAGTTCTCGCTCATCAAGTTCTACTTCAATATTTTGAGAATTTAAAACTTCAATCTCTGTCTGCAAATCATCAAACCTTGTCGATAATCCTTGAAACTTGTTTAATCTCAAACTCAATTCCGCAAGGTCTATATTTGATAACTCAGGTAATTTACTAATTTTATCTAAATAGTTTCTAAATTTTGTAATTTGTCCTTTAATTGAACTACGTTTTACTAGTAACTCTCTTAAAGACACTTTTGCAGAGGATTTATCGCCACCCTCGTACGTCATTTTGAAACGTAGATCAAATAATATGAACTAACTACGAGAACCAAATGTTTAGTACAAAACTTCAAACTTGGAATTTGAATATATCGACAAAGCTTAAGTTGATTCGGAAAAGGAATAAAATAATGATACGCTCACGCTCCTCCCTCCGGTGGAATCTCCTGGGAAGCTGGTTCGGCTGGCCGCAGTGCCTCACTCAGCAAACCGGCAATGATGGCTGCAGACTCAGTCGAGCGACTTGGCCCTCAGGGTAACGCCTGGAAAGTTCGGCAAATCGGTTTAAATATAGGGAAAATACCGAATAATATCGAGGTAGGAGTATGATGATCAAGATTAAGATTTATTTGCTATTGTATGCTATTTTGCAAATGAATTTAGGGAACAAGAATGAGAATATGTAACAAAAATCAATAAAAGTTAATAGTGGACGGTACATGTAGGTTTTTACCTATGTACTTATTTGGCACGATTAAACCTATAAGATTAAGGAATATAGCACAAATAAAGGCTAGTAGTTCGAATAAAGGTATTTTAGAATGATGAATAATGTTTGGAATTTGGAAATGGATTGTAATTTGGTGAGGTAGAACGGAACAAGGGAAATTCTTGAAATGTCCTGTCACGGTCGCCAATTATATTGTTTACGCACAATATTGGAATTTCTTTAAGAAAAACTCATAGAAAACTTGAAACATGTATAATAAATATTAATTTAGAATTTTCTTTTGCGGAGCCGAAATGATGAGTGCAAAATATTTTAGCCAACGTTCTACCTTCCAAGTAGACAATATTATCTATATATATAAAAGAAAGTCGTGTTAGTTACTTCACTTATAACTCAAGAACGGCTGAACCGATTTAGCTGAAAATTGGCAGGGAGGTAGTTTAGAGCCAGGAGAAGGACATAGGATACTTTTTATCCCGGTATTAGGTAGGGTAGCGTAGGTAGGGTAGGTAGGATAGTGTAGTGTAGGGTAGGTAGGGTAGCGTAGGTAGGGTAGGTAGGTAGGTAGGGTAGGATAGTGTAGGGTAGGTAGGGTAGTGTAGGGTAGGGTAGTGTAGGGTAGGTAGGGTAGTGTAGGGTAGGTAGGGTAGCGTAGGTAGGTAGGGTAGTGTAGGGTAGGATAGTGTAGGGTAGGGCAGTGTAGGGTAGGGTAGTGTAGGGTAGGTAGGGTAGAGTAGGTAGGGTAGGTAGTGTATGGATTTTGTATGAATGACTTTTGGATGGACAGGACAACGTCTGTCGGGACAGCTAGTTAAAAATAAATCGATGTAGTTGCAAACCACAATGTGACGATTTGCCCTAAAAATATGATCAGGCGCGTACACGTCGGTTTATGTCTCGAAAAGGAAAACCTCTCAACATATCGCGGGTCTCAAACCATAGGGGCGTATATGCAAAAATGCGATTTTTCGTTTTTAATGCCATTGGATTCTACTATTAGCAATACATAACCTCAATTTTTCTTATAATTTAATGTTGATAACTTTTTGTATAAATTGTAAAATATTATTTGCCGTAAGCTAGACAGTCTAAAAATATTTTTGGACCACATAGCCGTATAATAGACGTAAGAGCAATATTCTTGCTAATTGAGGCAGTTTTGACGTGCCATATAGAGGTATGCACGTACGACTTTCAATTTTTTAATAATCCAAGGAAATCGTGTCAGGCCATAGAGATGTATGCGCATACGACCGTCAATATCAGCATGATCCTGGGGATATTTCGTCATCACTGTCTCAAGATTTCGTCAATACGCAGACGTATCATCATGTCAACCACACCCAACACACACAGTCACTGTCATCTGATGACTTATGCGAATTAGTCATCGGGCGTTTGACATTCGAATCAAACAGTTAACCCTCATTCTCCAGTGAGCTGCCGTAGCGAGTCTGTAATTTTCATGCGTGGGGTAACGTTGGTGTGTGGTAGTGTTGGTTAATCATCATCATCATCATCATCATTTCAGCCAAAAGACGTCCACTGCTGGACATAGGCCTCCCCCAGGCTCCTCCACTTCGACAGGTCTTGTGCTTCCCACATCCAGCGGATTCCCGCGGCCTTCACAAGGTCATCGGTCCACCAAGTGGGAGGCCTTCCCAGTTTACGTCTTCCGGTACGCGGTCGCCACTCCAGAACTTTTCGGCCCCATCAGCCATTTGCTCTGCGAGCAGTGTGCCCTGCCAACTGCCACTTAAGTTTGGCAATTCTTCGGGCTATGTCAGTTGCCTTGGTTCGCCTGCGGATCTCTTCATTTCTGATTCGATCGCGTAGGGAAACTCCAAGCATAGCCCTCTCCATTGTCCTTTGTGAGCGACCACGTTTCTGTACCATAGGTAGGCAACACACACTGATCAAATACTTTCGTCTTGAGACACTGTGGTATTTGGGTGAGAAGATATTGCGAAGTCGTAGTCCACAAACGCTAAGCAGAGAGGCAGGTTATACTCTTTGGTCTTCTGTATAACCTGCAGTGCGTATGTATGTGGTCTACGGTGCTAAAGCCTTTACGGAATCCGGCTTGTTCGGGAGGCTGGAAGTCGTCAAACTTGCGCGGGAGACGGTTCGTCATGAATCTTGAAAACAGCTTATAGACATGGCTCAGAAGTGAGATGGGCCTATAATTTTAAGAAGGGTATTACCACCCTTCTTAAAGAAAAGTACCACCACACCTCTGGTCCATGCCTGTGGCATTTTGCCCTCGAGTCATCACCTTGTTGTTTTTAAGCTGCTTCAGAGCCATCCTAATCTCGTACAAGCTAAAGTCCGGGATATCTTCGGTGTAATGTCGGGTCAATCTGGCTCTTGGGTCGTTTGCCAGATTCGTAACGGGGTTGCTTGAAGAATACGATCCTGCCATCATTGGTATTCAGTTTCGCAAGCTGACTCTGCCCAATATACAGATCTCTTAAAAATACCTTGGAGCCCTTGTTCCGCTCTATCGCGTCCTTTATGCAGTCCGTATTAAAACGGCGAAGGTCGCTTTTCAAAGAGTTGAGCTGTCGATACTTTAGCGCGTCGTCTGAAGACTGCAGGATCATTTCACGCCTCTCCTCCTTTAGGTGCAGAGTAGGATCAGAGAGTTTCTTTTTGCCATTAGTACGGCGGGTCTTGAAGACCTTAGACCCGACCGTTGGACAGTTTCCACGAACCCATCGTGATAATCGTCCACGGAGCTCCATATGCACTTGAAACGATTCTGGAGTTCAAGCTGAAAGCTCTCGGGATTTTGGACTTGGATCGGTGCTGGACGGAGCGTAGATCTCATTAGCCGACATCCTTCTAGCTTGATTTTGATATTCAATGTGCTTCTTACCATGCGGTGATCGCTTCCGGTTTTAACCGCTTTGATCACAGAGACATCATTGAATATTTGCTTCTTCGTCGACATAATGAAGTCAATTTCGTTTTTAGTTGAACCATCAGGGCTTTGCCAGGTCCACTTTCTGTGCTCACGTTTTCTGAAGAAGGAGTTCATCATGAAGAGGCCTTCCTTCTCCATAAAACTGGCCAGTAAGTGATCCCGGTGGTTCCAACGTCCAACTCCATATTGCCCCACTCTCAGCTCATCATCGTTCCGCGTTTCGCGTTGAAGTCCCCCATGACAATGGTGAAATTAGTTTTAGAGCCATGCATGGCTTTGGATGCATATTTTTATTTTATTTGGATGGATATCCTCATACATGGTCTCCACCTCATCGTTGGAGTGTGACAAGGTTGACAGAAAATATTTTATAATTACTACCATTTGCTTTTTTTTCTCGATTATTGAACAAAACTGGTTTATACTTCTATTTTGAATTCAAACACCTCTGAATATTAATGACAAGCCAGACAGACGTATGAATTTTTGAAATCACGTAAATAACGTTCGTTTTGACGGGTTCTCATTCGTAAATTGCAGTATTGTAAGTCAACAAATAGGTAAAAATAAATATTAGTTTAAATATTGATTATTAAAGGAGAAAGGTTTTACGTCCATAAATTCTATTCATTTTTGGGGCAGTTCTAACGGAGCTTTACCTTATAGTCGTCATTCCAAATAGACGTATCAACCAAAAACTAGTGTTATAGGGGGAATACCTTAAAATCAAGCATACCATATTTACTGTGGTGTAAATATAATAATAATAAAACAAACAGATACTTGCACTCAGATCTTACTTCCATAACAAATCAGAACAATCGTCGTTACACAAACAAGTAACGGAAATAGATATAAAACTTACACCACTTAACTTACAAAACAAAAACACTCAAATTAATGAAAATCTCATAACCACACAACAAAAAATTGCAGCATGGTCTGCAAAAGCGCTACATGGAAGACACCGAGCCTACTTGTGCCAACCACACGTCGATAGAATTAAGTCGAACGAATGGCTAAAGCGAGGTGAATTGTTTCCTGAAACTGAAGGTTTCATGCTTGCAATACAAGATCAAACAATAGTAACTCGTAACTACAGAAAATACATTATAAAAGACCCCAATCAGCCTTCTGACACATGCAGACATTGCAACAGTGCCTCTGAGACTATTCAACACATAACAGGGGCCTGTAAATCACTCGCCCAGACCGATTATAAACACCGACATGACCAGGTCGCCGCAATTATACACCAACACTTAGCGCACAAATACAAACTTATAGGTGAGATGATTCCCTATTATAAATACAAACCTGAAACCATATTAGAAAACAGGAACCAGAAAATCTATTGGGACCGAACAATAATTACAGACAAAACTATACACTACAATAGACCTGATATTACCGTTCACGACAAGATAAATAAAACTGTTTACTTGATAGATATAGCTATACCTAACTCACACAACATTCAAACTACAATTTCCGAAAAACTTAGTAAGTACCAAGACCTCGCCATAGAAATCAAAACCCAATGGAAAGCACAAACTGTCCATATCGTCCCTATAGTACTCTCATCTACCGGTGTAGTACCGAAGGCTCTCACACAAAGTCTTGAGACTCTACACATGCCGTCTCACACACTTTACATGCTCCAAAAAGCCACCATTCTTAACACCTGTCGCATAACACGAAAGTTCCTGACTTCTTCCACATCATCATCCACCTTTTCAATTTAATTTCCCCTTACACACTTGGTTCCGGCCCGTGTGCAAGGTCGTAAACTCTCTTAAAAGAGAAGAGAAATAAAGAACTCAAAATAATAATAATAATAATAAATCTTTATTACACAAGAAAGTGGTTACAAAATAGTGTGAAATCCCTGACTCTCGTGCTAGGTGATATACCTGTTACAAGAGCCAGTGCCCTCTCCCAGTAGGAAACATTACAGAATCTTATGCGGAAAGATTAACAAAAAATAAAAATAAAATATGAAAACAACAAAATAAAATAAACTAAACACGGTTAAAAGAAGCCTGTATTGAGAATGCGAGTGTTTGTGAGTATGTTTGTGTCTAGGTGTGAGCGTAAGTGTGTGTGTATATGAGTGTGTGTGTTTGTATGTGTGTGTGTGTCAATGATTGATCAGGAGGGGTTTAATGTTACGAAATAGATGTGAGGATTTTCTCTGTTTCGTCATAGTTCAGTGACAGTAGCCATGGTTTAAGAGTCTGCTTAACTTTACGTAGGGTTAGTTTATAAATTGGAAGATTTTTGTTTATTTTATTATACATTACTGCACTTTGGGCCCGATAGTGACGTCGCGCAAGTGCAGTACGACATTGGACAGACTCACAGATAGGGAAGCCAATCCGCCGATTACATAGCTTGCTATCTAGTGACATTGTGGAATGGCGGCGTAAGATAGAGCGAAGAACGTATAATTTTCTCACCGTTAGTACTTGGGCTTCTGAGTACAACTGAGCTGTGGGGTAGTCCCTTTTGCGGAAATAAATAACTTTAAGAACAGCCCGCTGAGCTCGTTCCACCCTAAGCATCACTGTTTTGAACGTACCGCCCCAAACCGGGATGCAGTAAGTAATTATCGACTCGCATAGAGAGCGGTATACTAGTGATGCTGTTTCAATGTCGGCTGCATGTCTAAGCTCTTTAAATAAATAAATTAGTTTACGAAGCCGGGAGCATAGAATATCAGTATGGGTGCGCCAATCCAGTCTCTCGTCGATGTAAACGCCTAGATATTTGATACTTGGGACCATGTCAAGGCACTTGCAATTGCAAGGAGAGGAGGCGTGACAAATATGTGCTATTATTTTATCCGAGTTCAATGACGGTTTAGGTGAGTTTGGTGGTTTGAACTGAATTACTTTGGTCTTTGAGATATTAAGTGTCAGAAGATTAGTGGAAAGCCAGTCCATAATTATTCGCAAAGTAAGTTCAGTGGTTTGTTTAGCCCTGTCCCAGGTCACGTCGGATATCAACAGTGCTGTGTCGTCGGCGTAGGTAAAAATGTCACAATGAGAAAGGGAGAGTTGACAGAGATCGTTTATGTAAATTTGAAAGAGCGTGGGGCCCAAGATACTGCCTTGAGGTATACCGTAGTTGATAAATTCTTCGTCACTAAGAAAAGAATCAATTTTAACACATTGACTACGCCCGCTGAGATAATCTTTATAAATATCCAGAGCCACACCACGAACTCCCATATGCTCCATTTTGGCCACCAGTCTGGGAATAGACACCGTATCATAGGCCTTAGTCAGATCTAAAAAGATGCCATAGCATTTAAAGCGACTATCCAATCTATCAATCAGGGTTTTGGTGAAATCAGAGACAGCATCTTCTGTGGAAATTCCTGACCGAAATCCGTATTGATTTTGAGCAATTAGTTTATGTTTACAAAGAAATTTTGTCAGGTTTGAGTTGAGCTACATGCAAAATCACAACAAGCTGGCTTTATCACAAGAAAAGTTATTAAGTTTTTTGTCTCTCCTGAAAAGTATGGGTTTTGTGTATACGCCCCTATGGTTTGAGACCCGCGATATACTCCGATAACGGAACTTCGTTTGTAGGAGCCTACAATGAGATAGCTGATTTCTTGAAACGCAATTGTGACTCCTTAACTGATAGTCGATTAGTTAGTGCGGCTCAAGATGGAATTAAATTCCATTTTATTCCTGCTTATGCTCCACATTTTGGTGGTCTTTGGGAGGCGGGTGTCAAATCGACCAAATTTAATTTGTCTCGAGTATTGGGCAATTGTAATCTGACATACGAAGAGCTTAACTCCGTTTTGGTACAAATTGAGGGCATTTAAAATTCGGCCACTCACACCGTTGTCATCAAATCCAGAAGACCTGTTACCTCTCACTCCAGGTCATTTTTTAATTAGATGACCTCTTACGTCTCTTCCTGTAAAGGATATCCGGGACTACTCCACTCATCACTTGACGCGCCATCAACGTATCGAGCAGCTGCGGCAGCATTTCTGGTCGAGATGGAGCAAGGAAAATGTCTCCGAGCTTCAGCAGCGAGTAAAGTGGCGTACCGGCAACGACAGCCTGAAGCTGGACTCTCTCGTTGTCATAAAAGAGGAGAACCAGCCTCCGATGAAGTGGAAGTTGGGGCGCGTTGTTGGTCTTCATCCTGGCACAGATGGCACGAGCAGAGTTGCCGACATCAGGACTCAAACTGGGACCATCAGACGAGCATTCTCCAAGATTTGCCCGTTATTGGAAAACTGTTGAAAGGCGAGCTTCCAAAGGCCGGGGGCATGTTAAAGTATCAGCTCCACTCCGTGGTTCAAGATAACTCTGAGCAATTTGTATAAAATAAAACTTTAATTCTATGTATTTTATCAGGCGCTTAACGTACTGTTGTCCTTGAGTACTTGTTCAATGTCAAAATGGAAGGTGAATAATATAAGTACAAGTCATTCACTGCGTGCTACATCCTGAGTTTTTTAATTCCCAAAATCCCTAAGAAGTTCCTCCAGTTTTGTACAAAAAGGATTAATATTATGACGGTACCTTGCCAATACATTTATGAAAATATCAAGTACCTATGTAAGAAAAAATCTACATCTTTTTAGTTAAATAAGTGATAGACATAATTTTAGTACTAGAAACAAAGACAAAATAGATCAACAATTTTTCAGATTAGCTAAAGTACATTCATCTTTTATGGGGTACTGTGTTAAATGTTATATCAAAATACCTTGTGATATATTGCAATTAAATGAAAGGAAATTTAAAACTCACATTAAAAGTAAACTTTGTAAACAAGCGTATTATAAATTAAAGGATTATTCCAAGATAAGAATGCTTGGAAACATGCTGGTCCTGCTCTTTAGGACAATCTTCAGTCTAGACAAAATCAAACTGGTTGCAAAAAGAAATGCACGCAGCCCTGTGCATGGAGGTCGGAAAACTCGAAAGGCAGCCTAAATTAGCGGCCTATACGACTGCCCATTAGCATCAGGTTGTCTTTTTGTTACTGACCGTTATTCTAAAATGTTATTTCTTGTCGATACAGGCTCTGACTTATGTGTCTACGGTCAGCAATCAAGACGACCTGCAACATAACAAAATTTAGTTAAACGGCAGGAAATGGAAGTATCATTAATACCTATGAACCAGTGCAACTCAACCTCAACCTAAGTCTTCGCCATTCATTTACTTGGAAATTTACCATAGCCGACGTTTCTAAACCAATAATTGGTGTAGATTTTCTAAGTTATTGTAATCTGCTTATAGATTGCCGCAACTACAGACTCATTGATGGCACCACCTCACTCTTCGTGGCAGCATCCACACAGCGGATTCCTGACGATGTGGCATCAGTCAAAACAGTGACCGGGGAGACTGAATTTCACCAGATTTTGCGAGAGTTTCCTGAGGTTACACGTCCTGCAGGTACTGTAAATCAGAGATTACCTAAATACAATACAGTGCACTTTATTAAGACAACTTCAGTACCACCAGTTGCAAACAGACCTAGGCGGTTGGATCCAGACAGATTAAAGATTGCAAAGAAAGAGTTTGATGACATGATAGCCAATGGAACGGCAAGGCGTTCTGAAAGCCCATGGTCTTCGGCTCTACATCTGGTGAAGAAGAAGAATGAAGGGTGGCGTCCCTGAGGTGACTATCTTAGTATATTTACAAAAATTTATTTAATTAAATTTATATAACCAGATACCAGTAAATGAATCTGACATACCGCGCCCCCTGGTCTACTTCTTGATAATGCAATGGCCTCTGTAACACCATGAAGCATGAGGCTCCAAGGGCGAATCTTGGGGTTCATTCGATAAATCGAGTCTGGTCAAGCACGCTGGGATCGATGCATCACATTACATTGATTGATTGAAATAATTAAAGAAATCCTACTTCGCATTTTAGAGATACGAAAATTGACAATTAGCGGTTCAGGAAAAATATAACAGTAGCTGCTGAGAGTTGAACCTTACTTGCCAACTAAAACTAATATAGCCGCTGGCCTGTTACCGATATTATGCATCGTATGTGGATTGGGTAAGAAATATTCGGCATGGAGTATGGACGTTCAGTTTCTGATATATTGTGGAACGGTGGATTATAAGTACATATTTAGTTTTTTTTATGCAGAGCACTATCTAGTCCAGTGGTATTCTACATAGATGGTGCAGGTGGCAGTGCTAATTAAACTTGAAACTTAACCCCCATATTTTAAGATACGGAATATCTTCTGTGTAGACTGTGTACGAATATTTGTGCCATACCTAATCCTCGACGCTTTGGATTAGGTACGGACTCGTATCGAAAAATACTTAATCAACATACCTAATCCAATATTTATGCCTCAACTCTACCATGGGATAATTTACGAAATCCACGCGGGCGCAGCCACTGAAAAAAACTAGTTTCAAATAAATACCTACCTTGATGACGTACATACTTTCTATAGGGCAAACTCTTTAATTTTGGGGGCAAAATATCGAAAACCTTAAGCTAGAAACAGCTTTTATAAATAACACAATTTTGGACAAAATACTTTTGACTTTGTTACACTGTGCACTGATTCACTGCTACGAGGACCATGTGACGCTCGAATGACGTTGAGAGGGGACGTTTTGTGCAATTGCTTTATGTATTGAAAAAGCAAGATCTCGGCGTTTGTCCTTAGCGCTATATAATTATCAATGTATTACTTAAAATACAATAACAATTTTTGTCACAGATATTCTGCCAAATATGTCCGAAACAAACAAAGCTGGAATTTACAGATCACACTTTTACGTGGTTGTTGAATTGCCATCTATCGGTTCAACCGGGAACTAAGTTCGTAGCCATAGCCAACCGACACCATGGCGTAGCGCGGGTCGTAGCGCTGCTACGTTGTCGTAGAGCTGCAGGTACAGCACACGCACATTCATTCGTAGTTGCTAGTATAGATGGCTCTGCAGGGCTTCTTAATTGCATACTGTGTTTTAGTCCGCAATATTCTAGTCAACATGATAAAACCAGAATGTATTTTCTTATAGCAAAGTGTTGTGATAGCATTTTTTTTATCCTTTTTCTCGAAATCCGTTAAATGGTGGCCCCATTTCGAAGAATCATGAGAGATATCGGGAGTCCCATCATCATCATCATCATCTACACTTAGGTTGGAACGGCAATTGTTAAGGTCTACTGATTTTTTAAGTAATTAGTAATAATCATCTGGATAAATAGTGTGGTTTACGACATGATTTTTTTTATTGTGGTTGCATTTATGTCATAAAAAGTAAGCAGCATCGCTAAATAATACCTACGATAGCCACAGAAAGGAAAGGTGTGATGTGAAGATAAACAAACACATTACGAAATAGGTATGTATTAGGGATATATATCTCTTTTAAATGTATCATTCATTGCAGTCGATATTATGGTAGGAGGTCCATGGCTCAATTTTGAGTCAGTGAAGATTTAGAGACGTTTAAGTTGTTTTGTGAAACGGTGATCGGTTTGGGATCATACATATTTTCTACTTATTAAAATCTAAAAATGAATGCTCTCACAGACAACGCACGCATAAACCACTGGGTCCAGAAACATGAAAGAAACATTCATGGCCTAAAGAGGATGAAAGCTTGATTGGCAGTTCGTCACTTTTTGTGATAGGAAATACTATCGGGCACACGGCGTCATCATCATCATCATCACATCAGCCGAAAGACATCCACTTCTGGACATAGGCCCCAAGCTCCGCCACTTCGACCGGTCCTGTGCTTCCTGCACAGGCTTGTTATAAAATAATGTTTACTAAAATTAGATTTAATTTAAAAGATGTTCCTAATTGCCAATCTACATGGTCTTCACATGATCTGACTAACATTTTGTACGGACTATATAGTCCAGACAAAACTTTGCTCTCTTTTATGAAAGAGACCAAAGTTTTGTCTGGAGTATATAACCTCTGAGTTTGTTTCGGCTATTCTTCTCAGAGTGGTCAGAAGCAAACTGCCGACCTCATGTAGTTTTTAAGATATGATTGACGTGTAAAAGTGTGGGTAGGTACAGACCTACTTTCAGAAATAAAATATTTATCATTAAAGGGATCTGCTATGCTATCGGGATACTGCTTACAAAATGTTGAAACTTATGTCGTTTATTGAAATCTAGGTAGGTACTTACGATTGAATCAGGACAGACAGCGTTCTTTCATTTTGTTGTTTTAGTTTGCTTGGATCACGCGATCACTCCATGTTACTGCATGCAACTACTAATGAAAGTGACTTTTTTGTTAACGACGCAATCGAGGTAATGTGCCTGGACCTACGTCATCGAGGCGCCACTCCACGCCACTGGTCCATCCCGATGTTTTTATGATCTGTCAAGGTCAGTTTCCATGGCAACGGAGGAACAGGACAACGACTTGTCAACGCCTATGACCGGAAACGTATGTTTAGGCGTAGCCATGACAACCACTACTTGTTTTAGTAGCTTTGGAGTAACAATAAAAACAGTTGTGAAGGAACAGGACAGAGGCCTAGTCCGGCGAGCCGCGCTTGTGCTGTGACCTGTGTCGTGTGTTACAAGTGGCCGTCGTGCTCACAGCAGCGTGTGGTGAGGTTGTGTGGACAGAGGGGCAGTGTGCCGTGCGACGGTTCCATATTCAAATGCGTGCAGACCGCGGCGGCTCGGTGCGCTGGGCCGTATGTGTTGCATGCTGCTGGCGGCCTGCGAGGAGCTGTACTTCCTGCTGCTGAGCGCGCTGACCCACTGCGCACCGCGCCATGAGCGTGTCGGTGCGCTCGGTCTTAGTGGAAGGCCCGCAGTTGGCAAAAAGCAAGGGCCCATTTACATATGCTAACATTCCAAAAGCTCTCTACAACAATGCTAAACTCAAGACAAACCCTTCCTGGTACGTGCACCTTCTATTATTGTACTAAACATTAATTATTCAGTTTATTTTGTTTCTTTTTGACGTCTTCGTACAATGTAATTTGCGTAACATACAATGTATGTCATGATGGTCTTGACTAATATAAACTTAGAGATTTGATTTCCACAATATCTAGCTCATGCATAATCAAATAAATAACTTCTCTCCAATTCAGTAATTTATATGAGTCGGTAGTTAGGTAACTACTTCTTTATCTATTTCTGGTCGCCCAGTGGTCGAAATTCGGCCATAATTCGTTTAAATAGAAATACATTATTGTACAAAAATATTAATTTCCTGCCCTCCTTCCCCGTATAAACTTTAACTTTACCAAATACCATGTTCCTCCGTCCACGTGATTTTCGTAAAAAGGGTTAGGTACAAGGTCTTTGCTTCAAGTATTAGTATATATAGGTACATATAGATATAGAAGTGAGATACATAATACTAATATATTTGCTGATTGGTGAAACATTTATCTTTATTCTAAACTAGCAACCCGTCCATGGTTCTCAGGGGTGCAACTTTCTGATGTGGCGATATGTCAAAAAAACAACGTGTCTGCGCTTTATCTAAGTTTAATAACAGTATACTATACACCTGGCAGTTTGAGTACTTTATGCGGCCTACCCAAATGTCCTTTCTTTGGTATTGGTCATCCAATCGTTGAGCTCCTCAAGTTCTAAGTTGAGCCATATGATTACTGATACATGCGTGCACTGAATGGACAAGTCCGCTCAATCTGTGTGGTTCTTTCCTCAAAAGACCATTTCAGACACCAATCCGCAGGGTCTTCACATGTACTATGTCTAGACTTTAAAAGAGACTGTGACCACTGAGTTTGTTTCGGCCTTTCTTCACATAAGAGTCAGATAGGAAAAGACGACCTCATCTAGTGTAAAAAAAATTGATTGACGTGTAAAAGTGTTTGTACACATCAGAAATAAAATCATTTATCATTTAAAGCTTCGACTAACAGAGAAGTATGAAAGAAAGGGGACATGTTGCGCAGACCTCAAATAAATAAGGATAAGGGCAGGAGAATGATGATGATGACCTTCCGGAATACATTTTCTAAATGATGGTGAAAACCTCCGTACTGTAGTTACAAGATCTGATCAGGCAGACACGAAAAGCGACTGTGTTTTAAGCGGTAAGAACCCACATGAGGCTATATTGAAGGTTGAAAAATCAATACCTAGGAATTTATTTTAAAACGAATGTTCGTCCGGTGTGCGCGCCCTGTCGATAGTAGATACGTATCCGGTGTCGCTTCCACCTACTTGTACATGTCGCAGCCATCTGGTTAAATTAGCCAGCTAATTGGACGCCTAGGCCGTTCATTAAATGCATCCAATTAAATACCTGAACGACATCTAGCCATATCCTTGAAAGCAACGAACGTTTAACCAGATGGCTGAATGTCGTGTAGTCATTTAGTTAAATTGGATATTGATTAATTTGTGATTTTTGATCACAGTGACCATGAGTTCACAAATTATTTACGATTGCTTTTTACTACTATTATTAACCGACCAGTGAGTAACTAGTAACAGTGAAATGTTTCGATATAAATAATTTCACTTAAAATTGCACACAAGAACGAAAAATAATATTCACGGTTTGCGCTCAACAGCGCAAACTATTTTTATGTGTTTGTTTCGCCATATTTGTTTTGGTGACAACAAGCGCCGCAGTGGAAAAACTGAACTAAATTTGAATGACTTGGCTGAGTCTTGGTCAGTCGTCTTCAAAGGGCTGACTTTCAATACGCCAAGTTGTAAAACGTTGAATGATTCTAGTTCAATTAACTATCAGCCTAGGCATTCAACTGGCGTTTAATGATCGGCCTAGGCCGTATCTACCTTGACAGCGCCCATATGAGGTACGTAATACCTATATTATATGATAACGGTTTTAATATTGTTTCCAGAGTTGTAGTAATGGTCGACTGTACCTATATAAAGACAAACGAATAAAAAGTTACAACATAGTTATAATAATACGGTTTAAGTTGAAAGGTAGATAGGTTATGACGTTTAAAGTTTTATTGTGAAGTAGATTTATTGTTTCCTTTGAAAACGTTGAAATATCGGTAGGTACACTTCTTTCGGCCCATAGTAATGTTTTGGTTTAGTGGAGTTTGCCATACCTAATTTAAAATGCAATGATTTTATATACCATACTTTGTACTTGCCATAATGTCATAGAAATAAGCTTCAGCTGCCATAATTGTGAAATTACATAAAATCATTTTCACTAATTTCATTGGTCATAATTTTAATTCATAAATTTATTTTCTATAATTAACATTTTCAATAATGTCGGTTTCCATAACATTTATTCACCAGAATTTCATTTTCCCATACCTACTAGCACAATAAACCTAATCTACAACGCATGCTTGCTTTGCAAAAAAGGAAATCTAGCTGTAAGGGTCTTTTAACCCTTAATCTGGCAAGAGAAAAAACTCTTGAAATATTATTTTTTTTATAATTTTTTGTCATCGTTAAATGTTCTTAAAACCGGGAAAAATAATTAAAAAATTTTGTATATCTCGGTTTTCAGAAAATGCATGTCCATTATACAGGACATTGCCAGGTTCTCCATAGAGTAACTGTTAATATCGATGTCCAGTGTACTGGACATGGCCGAATTAAGGAACCGTTCGAGAATTTTTACATTAAACTTTATTTATGCAATTATGAAATAAACAAAAATAAAATGCATGTGTATACTGAAAATATGTATTGTTGTACAATTTTAAAATTTAAAATGACATTATTGTTACTTATTTGGATTCTATAAAATTGTATAAAACGTAAAAAGTCTAAATCTTCTTTATTATTATAACATGACAACCCGTCTTGAGATCAATATTATTCAAAAATCAATAGTTATAATATCTAATCAGTCAAACTTTTCTAAAACAATTAATAGTTTCACTTACTTGCTATGGTAATCATAAAAACAATTTCTCTTGGACAGGAATTGTCTACGAAATGGATATTCCTGCGTATGCACTCAAACTTTTTCAGAGGCATAATGTCTGCTATTGCTGGATATCGCAGTTCTTTGGCCCAATAATCCACGTAAGATGGCAAATTAACAACACCCATAAGTAGAAGTATGGACAGGAAATCATTAAATTCGTCTTCGGTAACATTTATTGACCGTCCAGTTCTTTGCACTGCGTAGAGGTTTGTGTTATGGACTATATCTTGGATTATATCCACAGAAAAATATTTATGAAAATAAAATATAGGTGAGTCGTCGTTAGGCTTGTCAAAAACGAATTCACAATCCATAATTTCAGCCTTGTGCAGGAACTTGCCTTTTTTCCAATTGTAATTGGTTGTCTTACGCTTTTTTGATTTGACGTGTCTAATGCGAGTGTTGGTATGGACGGGTTTTTTTCGTTTTGACCTGGTATTGACAATATTAGGAGCCGGTGACATGTCCACAACAGACTGGATTGATGATAAGGTCGGAATAACATCATAGTTTACCTAGCTGGTTGATAGCAACACTTCCCTCATAATTGGTGTGAGACGCACGGTAGTTCTTCTTCGACTTCTGGCTCGCTGTTGGGTATTTCGTCGTTAGAAGAATCGTCACTGCCATTGTTGCTGTCCAAAATATTCAGGTTTTCCAATGACGATGGTATGGATGGTGCATCTGATGAGACATCATCAATTTCCTGGCCATGGTGCAAATCAGGTTCTTCATCTGAACTGGTCTGGCCTTCTACGTCCGATAGAGCGTTAATTGGTGGCACTAAAGCTAATACACGTGATGATTTTTGAAGACCTGTAAATAATAATATTGTTAGGTATCATAAATAACATTTATCAAACATAATATAGGTAGATATTAGTTTTTAATAATATACTAATTGTTAGTTTTCTGTCTCATTGGCAATGTCCAGTATAAGTACTGCACATCACAAAACCATACTAAACCCTCGAGAATCCGGCAATGGGAAGTATACTGGACACACAAGTTTCGCAGAGAATAACGAAAAATCTGAAAGTAATATTATGATTTTAGTATACACGTACATATAAAAATACGTTACGGAATATACAGAAAATAAATAATTATTTATTTTAGAACAAAAAAAATAAATAAATCGAGACTTACCAAGAGCGGTCGTGACGCATTCATCCTCCCTGACGTTGCGGCGTCGACTGACCGGCCGAGCGCACGCGCTCATTGACAGTTGTTTTTTATGTTATAATGTAGCACATAACCAAGTTATTCCATATATAAAAAAACTAATATTGTTAAAAAACAATGCTGCAGATTTTTTCAAAGTCGATGTCCAGTATACTTCCCAGTGTCGAATTAAGGGTTGGACTTTAAATAAAAGCAGTGGACTGTATAAACTGAGGTATATCCAAAACTAATGTACAACAATATTAGAACTAAGGTACGCGTGTGTCGTCGGTTGCTCTTGCTAGTGAAGCACAGAACACTACTCCTAACGGAGAAGAATGCCAACTCCATACAATATTTAGTAGACCGGTTTCGAGCGCCATCTATATTCGCCCCTAGGAAAAAAACTCGAATGGCGGTAAACTTAAACGATTGCTTAGTATCCCCAGGCTATTGAACTGATCATGGTTTTGGTATGTCCATTCCCTTGTAAGAAAACTCAAATTTGAGTTTCTTACAAGAGAATGTACCTACCAAAAACCTAAAGAGTGAATTTTACAAAATAAAACGATAGTGTGTAAATACGTAGTTTCTTATTTATTTCAACAGTTTCATTATCAAGTCCAAGTATAAAATATTGAAGATTTAGCTACATATATGGGTTTTTTTTATTTTGTTATTCGGTTGGTCGGGAAAGATCTCTTAGTATATAGGTTTTTAAAGTTTTCTTGTAAATGTTAAACGATTTGATTTATTTTATGTCCTCAGGGAGCTTATTACAAAAGTTGGCCCCTTCATATATGATGTTCTTCTTTCCATATTTAGTCCTAGGCTGGGCTAAGCAGATATCGTTTGCTTGTCTGGTTAAGATTTTGTAGGTTTGTAACCTTGTTGTTCGATATACGGGGAGTCAGGTGTTGCAGGCGGGGGTAACGGTGTTCCCTTGACGAAGGAGTGAAAGTAAACCAGCATCACACGAATTAATCTCTTATATTTACACTACAATCAACGTAGAACAAAATAGCGAGGAACCTACGTGTTGTAACACAGAGCAATAGGACATTACGTATCCTTATGATCACACAACATATGAAATTACACAGAAATAGGTGTGAGCACACAGGTATAGAACAACAAGCACATTACACATAAATCCTATGCTTAATACTGGGAGACTGGCTAGCTAGGTATAGGGTACATCGCGACTAATAGTGTACAGCGGAGCCACTATTTCACATACGCATATTCTTGATGATAGCTTGATGACTAATTGACGACTAGACGAGTAGTGACATTCTTTTTTTTTTTTTTTGTGTATGGCATCTCGCAGTTGACCTTGAGAGGCCGTGACTGCTCAACCGGACTTTCCTGTGAAGGTTTTTAGGATTCTAAAAGCCTCCAGCCAGGGCGTAAACCTACTTAAACCTAAAACGACTTCGCACTGAGGGCACCCCCTGTGGGGTACGAACCTCGGCTCAGGGAGTCGCTGGCGGGGGGGGGGCAGCTAGTACTACTGGGGACAGGCTGGATCAAGATATTTTCATGATTATTAGACGGGGAGTTTAAAGCTACTGGCTCAGCTGCGGCGCGGGCTGGCGCATCAACGAGCAAGGGACGGTCGGGGGTCTGATCGTTACTCGGAGGGGGTCTTCGCGGGGCGCGAGGACCTTGGCGGCGAGGTCGGAAAGACGGTCGTTTGTATTTGTGTGCTGTGCTGGTGGCCCTATTCTTTTCTTGCAGAACAGTGATGGGGTCGTCTGGGTCGGAAAGGACATGTCTCGGCCGGCGGATTTTACTGATTCTACTGGGGACATAGCTAGCGGCCTTCACAATCAAGGGATTGCGATGTAACTCGGCTTTATCGAAGAAACGCTTCGAGTTGCGTTTCAGAAATTGAGCAATAGTTGGCATTTTCAGATCGAGATGGAGGATCTCGTTCCGAACGAACCAAGGGGAGCCTGTGGCTTGGCGAAGGAAACGGTTTTGGAGGGTCTGCATCCTATGGATGTGTCGGGGGTGCGTGTGTGCAAAGACTGCACATGCATACGTCATGATGGGCCTTATGCACGCCGTGTAAATCCGCAATTTGCACTTGAGTGACAATTTGCTACGTGCGTTCAGAACAGAGTGCAGCCTTCCGAGAGCGAAGGCGGCGCGCGAGCGCGCCTTCTTGATATGCTCAGAGAAGGAGAGGTGCTGATCTAGAATCACTCCGAGATATTTGGCTCGCTTTTCCCAAGGGATCGGCTTGCCGAATATGGAGATGGCCCGGGGGGGAGGGGGGTTGAATCGCGGTTTCGAAAAGAGAACCGCCTGACTTTTGTCCGGATTTAATTCGATTCACCACTTCCTAAACCACGCGCCAAGCACGTTGACTGCGGTTTGGAGGGAGGAGGCTATCGCTTTATCGCTACGCCCAGAGTGGTAGATGGCTGTGTCGTCTGCGAACAGTGCCAACTGTGCCCTTCTACTCTTGGGGATATCGCTCGTGAACAGCGTGAATATGAGAGGGGACAGCACGGCGCCCTGGGGGACGCCGGCGCGAATCGGGTGGGGGGAAGAGAGAGTCCCTTCGACGCGATAGCGAAAGGTGCGGTTCGACAGAAAGTCTCGCAAGATGAGTACGAGACGGTCCGGCACACCGAGTTTGTACAGCTTGTAAATCAAGCCGTTGTGCCAGACCTTGTCGAAGGCTTTCGCTATGTCGAAAAATACTGCACCGGTCGCATTGCCGCGTTGGAAGCCAACGCTTATGTGCTCTACGATCCGGTGTACCTGTTGTACGCAACTGTGCTGGGTTCGGAAACCGAACTGCTCGTTGGGTATCAGGCCTTTAGTCTCGGCGAAGTCTCTGAGGCGCTTGTAAATAAGTCGCTCATAGATTTTTCCGAGGCTGTCCAGTAAACTGATGGGCCGGTAGCTCGTGGGCTCCGTTTTGGGTTTGCCGGGTTTTGGAAAGCCAATGACCGTGGCTTGCTTCCAAGCTTGGGGGAAGATGTTATTGCTCAAGGCTCCATTGAAGATGGTGGTCAAGAGCATGATCAGGTGGGCGGGCAGCATCTGGATCACCCTATTGGTGATGCCGTCAGCGCCGGGGGCCTTTCGGGGTTTCAGACTTTTGATGATCTCGTGAACTTCGTCCGGGGTGACGAGAGGTAATGGATCATCTGGGTCTTCGACGGGCGGGAGAGAGGTTCTACGTTCGACTTCAGCGTCCACCTCGGCGAGGTGTGCTTGGTCTACAGGTTGAGAACTGGGCGCGCATTGGGCCTCTAGACTATCGGCGAGGCATTCGGCCTTTTCGATGTCGTTGAAAGCAACGGTGACATCGGGCCGGGTCAGGGGGGGCATGGTTACTACTTCTCGGGACTTGAGTTTCCTCTGAAGTTCCCAGAAAGCTAAGTGCGTGGGTTCCAACTCGCTCAGCATCTTGTCCCAGCCCGCGTCACGTAGCTCCGACATGCGTGTCTTTACAGATCGCTGTAAATAGCGCATGTGAGCTTTGTTCGCGTCGCAGGGAAAGTTGCTGTAGGCACGAACAGCCGCGTTCTTTTCATTCAGCAGTGCGCGTACATCGTCCGGCAGCTTCCAGCGGGGGTCTTCCCCTACCGGAACCCGCCTCGAACAGTCGTTCAGGACAGATTGTACGTGACCCGTGAATGAGCCGATCGCGGCCGTTGTGTCCGCGAGAGAGTTGAATTGATCGGGGATGGCGTCCAATGGGCGGATGTGTTGGATTTCAGCGAATCGCTTACTTTCCTCCAGTCTGTTACCACTTTGGTGAGCGGGGGTTGGTCGGTATCTGGGAGACCCGTGCGAGGGGCCAGATGCACGACTACCGGACGGTGGTCAGAAGTGAGCTCGTTCATTGCCTCTATGGAATTCAACCGTAGGTTGATCCTTTTCAGAATTGCAATATCGAGTACGTCAGGTCTGTGAGCCACATTGTGGGGGAAATGAGTCGGCGACATCGGGGCGATGACGTCGAAGGTCAGGGTCGAGCAGAGGTCGAATAGGTGTCTCCCTCTGGGCGAAGCCCCGGAACTATTCCACGCGGGGTGTTTCGCATTGAGATCGCCCGCTATAATAACGGAGTCACTCATGCTTAACAGGGCGGAGAGGTCATTGGCGATCGGTTGGAAGTCCTCCGGGTCGGGGTTCAGAGGGAGGTAGGCTGAGACTAGTGTGACGGGTTGATGACCCGTCATACCTAGTCGGCAGACTGACACTTCTAATCGGGAGAGGGGGGGGGGGCATCCATAGGAATGCAGTGCAGGGACTTTTTGTAGTAAATGAGAGTTCCACCCCTATGGCAATGTGCTCTGTCGTTGCGAACTAATCTATAGTTGGCAATTCTCGGGTCACGAATGCTGGGTTTAAGGAACGTCTCTTGAACTAACAGGATATCCAAGTGATGGTCGCGGAGGAACGTGGCGATCTCATCCCTTTGGGTACGGATACCGTTGGCGTTAAAAGTTCCTAGCTTTAGGGATCGGGGTTTAGTACGCGTGGGGGCCGTGTTATCCATTGTGGTTCACGGAAAGTCTGGCGTTTAAAAGGGCTTGCGTAATATCAGGGTACGCATCATAGATGGCGTATATCCTAAGGATATCGCCTGCCTTTGTGGCGGCATCTACCTCCATAGCCATCTGATAGGCACGGGGGGTACAAAACGTGAAAAACGCGTTGTCGAGTGTTTGATGCACGACGGCGGGGGTCATGGTCACGGGACCGGTGTTAGTGGCTATGGGGCGCGCCGCGGGGCGTGCTCCACCGCGGGGGTCGCGGGACGCGGGGATCGCGGCGGCGGGGATCGCAGCGGCGGTGGTCGCGGTAAGAGGTGCGGTAGGGGGCGCGGGAGCGCCTGAACCCGGGTTCTTTGACTGAGGGATGGGCGCGGGGACGGGCCTGGCTGAAGCCAACGCAGGGAACGCCTGCTGGTGGTTCAGGAAGTTCCAGGGGCTCGGCCTCTGGGGACTGAGCCTATCTGGAAGGTACCCTGAGGGGGCTTCCCTTTGCTGGCGGGCGTCGGCACGCTTTACCAGCTTGGGAGAAGTGGTCTTGGGTGCTTTCGAGCACCCCCTATAGTTGGCCGGGTGACCGGCTTCGCCGCATAAAACGCAGCTCGGCGGTTCCGTGCACAAGGAGCGGTCCTTGGGCCCGGTACATTCGGCTGTACCGTGACTACCTAGGCACTTTACGCACCTCGGGGTGGCGTAACAGTGCGATTGCGCGTGTCCGTACAATTGACACCTGTGGCATTGGCCGATTGTTCCCGTCTTGTAGGGCTTTTCGATCCGAATGCCGGACAGGTTGCAAACCGTACGGAGATTGAAGATCGGGTTATGGCCCTCAAAGGGCGGGCAGACTACGAGCACCATGTCGTATGGCACTCCGCGGCGGGCGCGGTGCATCCGGTGCACTTCTGTGAACGGGATATTTTGGAAGTCAAGGTCGGCCTTGACTTCTTCGACGGTTATTTCGACCGGAACCCTCTTGAGGACAACTCGTGTCTGTCGGTCTTCGGGGAGGGCGTACGTGTGGAAGGACACTTTTCGGTTTCTTAACAGTTTGGTTAGGCTGCGGTAGTCGCTAGCCGTCGGGATCGCTACCTTTATCCCTTGGAGGGTGGTGCGGGCGCTGGTGTAGGCAATTTTTTGCTCTAAGCACCATTTGGACACGTCGGTCCATCTTGCCTTGTCTTGGATGAAGACAGGGGGCGGAACGGGCACCTTTTTCCCCGCAGCGGCGCGGGGTACGGCAGTGGGTGCGGGCGCGGTTGCGGTCGCGGGGGTCGCGGGGGTCGCGGGGGTTGCGGGGGTCGCGGGGGTCGACTCGGTCGGGAAAGGGGTGGGGGGCGGTCGGTTACGAGCGCGGCAATTTTGGAAGAGCGCGAGGAATCGCAGACCTTCTTCTTTCGCTTCTTCCCCTTCGACTTGGACTCGACTGGGGTGAAGCCCTCGTCTAGCGTCCCTACCACTTCCTCTTCGTTCGAGGAGGGAGAAGAGAAGCAAGCAGCTCCTGGCGATTCGGGGGTGCAGGGGGAGTCTTCAGCGTCCATAAGGTCGGACGCTGCGTCGGAGAAAAGCTCCTGAGATTGCGGGGTTGCCAAGGCCGGTGAAGCCGGGGAATCGAAAAACGCCTTTACGAGCGCGGGTTTATTCGCGGTCGCGGTCGCGGCGGGAAAGGTGGGTTTTTCATTACCCAGAAAACGGTTAACTCGTGCGCGGAACACGGGTTCCTTCATGTCCTTCATGTTGAAAGAAGGGAGGGGGTGACCTACTTCCCACTCATAAGGAGTGAGCCTGAGTCCCTATAAACTCCTAACAACCTAACGTCTACTTCCCCGGGTGGAATGCCCGGGGATGTGTGGTTCCTCCCTGTCGGGTATAGACAGGGAGATGTGTACCTCGGGTGAGCCCTAAGCTTGTAAACCTGTTGCCAATCTTATTGTGCAAACAGGGCCCTGTCAGTCTAGCGCGAGGGGCGTAGACACGCCCCAAAGACACTAGGTGTGTGGCTGTGGAAGGAACACTGTCACCAGTGACGACTAGGAGATCCCCCAAGGCCGTCGGTCTGGGACCCGTCCAATTCACTGCCTTGCCTTGAAGAGGTTCGGCGGGTGTGTTGGGACAACACCCTCTCGGTTTCGTTGGCACCGTAAGGTTTCCACCGAGAACCACGAAACCGTGGATTTTACCCAGAAGGGGCCAAGTGAATTTACTTGACGACTTATTCCGTGAAGAAATAGAGTTTGTCTTGAAAAAGACAGTTTTTGTGCAATTAATAATCCAGTCAATAATTAAATTAATTGGATTATTAATTCGGAGTGTTCGCAGCGGGGCGCGGCGAGTCAGGTTGGCGGCGGAGGATGAGTCACGCAGCGGTAGCAGGATCAATTAGCACGTGCGCTCGGGGCGAGTGTCACGGGCTAATTACGAGTAGTGACATCAAAACATGCTTCTTATATTAGTTTTTCCCCATAGCACAAGTTGCATCCGTAATTATCTGTTCCCGGCCAATCTAACATTCAGGAACCCGATATTCTATGGCCTTCTCGGGGAGCAGGTTTCGACTTGTCGAGCTCCGGTCAACACGTGTAAGAAAGTTCATGGATTTATGACTCTCACTGGATTAGCGAGATCGTTATTGGAGCGCATCGTATGCTACTTGCACCAGGGTGTTTTACCCATTATAACATATTTTAGATATTTTGATTCTACTTTTACATCTTATTTCTATGGATAGGTACAAAAATCAGGTAATGTGCTATAGGTAAGTGGTACAGGTAATTATTTAGCTGCTTATAACAATAAAAGGAACATTATATAACAAAGGTAGCTCGTTTTATTGGGCTTCGCCTACACTTTTTGTTAATATTATCTGCGAGTGTATGTCTGTAGTTAGTATTTTCCTGACAAGTAAACATGTATTATACTTATATACGTATATTTGAAAGAGATTCATAAGCTTAGTTTCTTTGTATTTTTTTTTTTTTCATTTGGTATAAGGTAGTTGTATCTAAAAAGTGTTTTTAAATATTTTATTTTGGGCAACTTGTAGTACTTTTAGGTTGGTTTTCGCAGCAGTTCCCCAAACTCCAATCAAGTAATCTATGTGAGACTTAATCATGGAATTATATATAAGACAATACGTCTATTTGTTCTGTATTTTTATAACGACAAAATAAACAATGTGTTGCTCTGTAAAACAAAGAAACGACATTTAAAGTCTATTTGCCGATCTTAAGAAATTAAATAATTTTTCCAATCTTTCAATCACAAAATCTTAGTAGGTAAGTCTTAGCCACACAGAGTAAAACAATAATGTTGTGTTACCACAGACCACATATTAATATTCGACAGCTGGCGCCATCCATCAAAACATAAAGGGATCCTTTACATCTCCCCCCTAGGGTTAGAAAATTTCCCTGGAAATTTTCGCAGTCTTCCAATTTCTTTTTCTTCATGTTAATCTTCTATTTCTTCTGGTATGGAGGCAGGAAAAAGTTTTGTAATATGGAATAGATTTGACTCCATCTTTTCATGTCCTGTATTAATCTTGTATATTGATTGCGATATTTTTTCCTCGATTTGAAATGGGCCAATCCTTAACTCATCTAATTTTCTTCGATTTAGTTTGTGACCGTTTTCTACATATACCATATCCCCCGTATTAAAGTTATAGATTTTTCTATTTTTATCCATTAACATTTTATTATATTCATGTGACTTAATTGTTCTTTCTAATGCAATTTTCCTGTCTTTAATCCAGTCATCTGCTCTTTTTATTAGTTTAAGTTCACTTGGTATTTATGATTCCGGCTATAGTGTAACGTATCTCTTTATGCAGACATCGCACAATACCACGCAGTGCACCTGTTAGTGATGTCAGCTTGTTTTTAATATATTCTATATGTGGTTTCCACGTTAATTGATCGTCGAGTATAAGACCAAGATATTTTTTCTTGATGCACGCGGTTTAATACTTTACCACCTGTATGTAAGTTTACTATGCTGACCAGTCTTTTTGTCTTTAGCAGTAAATATAATGAAATTTGTTTTGGCTATGTTTATTGTAAGTAAGTTTGATTTTAGCCAAGTGTGCAAGAGGTTTAGATCATGTTGGGCTTTTTTTTTTTCTTTTTTTTGGGTGTGTAATCATCAAATAACTTCTCCCGCTCGGGACGGGGTCACCAGTATAGAGGTAGGTCGAACAGAGTGTAAAGTCCGCTCATACCTCTATACTGGTGACCCCGTGAAAGAACGTCAGCGCAGCCTTCGTGCAACACTTCGGCGTGACGTCATCATCAACATCAAGATCACTTCCTCAAGCTTTCGAGCGGCGAGTCACACAGCCAGCCAGCACCCTACGGCTTCAACGGGTATCCTGACCACCTGCATGCAGCGAACCGCATGCCTGGTCATCACCCACAGCCTCATCAGCAGCCATGGCCCAGCACACTGCACTTTCGGCCGGTCGAGAGCCCAATCTCCCGGTCGACGCCAGCAGTCAGCCTCAACCTCTCAACCCAGCGCTGTACCAGATCCGATTCACTGGAGCATAACGCAGCGCAACCCCGACTCACTGGGGAATCGTCGCAGACAGTTCCGACTCACCGCGAACTATGCGACGCGCGGTTCCGACTCACTGGAACCACAACTGGCACTGGCAAGCATCATAACATGCACTGACTCAGCCCACTATCGACCTCCGGTCTCCGGGGGGGAGTGATGTAGCGGCACTACAAATAAAAATGCATCGCAACAAAATCGAAAAACACAAAAAGAAAAGTGGCGCCATCTACAATGCCACAGGCGAACTAACTGAGCAATTCTGCATCGCGCAATCAGAGTTTACCACGCTACTCAGATAGATAAAATATTCCGACATCAACTGTCGGGCAGTTGCCCGGACCAGACACAATACCCGTCTGGTCGGAGGATCCTCCTTTTCAATAGAGGTATGAGCGGACTTTACACTCTGTTCGACCTACCTCTATACCTACGGTGGCCGGAAATCGGCCTGGGATTCCCGACGCCCAGGACGTCTCCGTATCCTGCGGCGGCTGGGGTCGTGAGGGCGCATATGCTGCCTCTCCCTCACGTCCTCCGCCTCCCTTTTCGCGAGCATAACTGCTTCGCTGAAGGAGGTGACGGCTCCCCATGCCCTCTCGCTCCGTACCATGGCCTGGACCAGGGCCGGACGCGAGAGATCGCCGCCGCCGATCGCCTCCACGAGGACACGGCGGTGCTCCGCCCAAGCAGGGCAGACCGCCACCGTGTCCTCAGGGCGATCTTCGCAGTGGAAACACCCGGGCGTTTCCTCCCGCCCTATCCGAAACAGGAACCTCCCGAAACAACCGTGTCCAGTGAGGACCTGCGTCAGGCGGAAGGTGAGGACGCCATGCCGCCTCTCAAACCACTCCTCAAAGAGGGGACTTACCGCCGCAATCGTGGCGTGCCCATCCAAGCACCCCATTTTGGGCTTGTTCTGTAATTGAGCAAATTGAGGCATCTGAGTAAAACAGACTTGTGTCGTCAGCATGCAATGCAATATCCCCTTTAAGACCGATTACATGGATGCTGTTTTCGTTTAGTTTTTTTTTTTTTTTTTTTTGATGCAAGAAATTCAGTCAATCGGTTGTGTAATATTTTTTTCAACACACTTGCTCATAAAATGGCTCTAATTTCACTACAGTTAGGCACATAATGACACCTATTATCAAACTGTGACTTTTTCATTACTATTATTCACTAGTGAGTTATAGAATTGGTTGAGTTGCTTTGTTCTTAGTGAGTTATAGGTTGTTTTTTGTTTGAGTTGCTTTGTTCTTAAAAACGATGATGATGATGATGATGATGGATGATTCTGGATGATGATGGATGATGATGGATGATGCTGGATGATGATGGATGATGATGATGGATGATGATGGATGATGCTGGATGATGATGGGTGATGATGATGGATGACGATGGATGATGATGAATGATGATGATGGCTGATGCTGGATGATGATGGGTGATGATGAGTGATGATGGATGATGATAGATGATGATGGATGACGATGGATGACGATGGATGATGATGGATGACGATGGATGATGATGGATGATGATGATGGATGACGATGGATGATGATCGATGATGATGGTTGATGATGATGGATGATGATGGATGATGCTGGATGATGATGGATGATGATGATGGATGATGATGGATGACGATGGATGATGATGAATGATGATGATGGCTGATGCTGGATGATGATGGGTGATGATGAGTGATGATGGATGATGATAGATGATGATGGATGACGATGGATGACGATGGATGATGATGGATGACGATGGATGATGATGGATGATGATGATGGATGATGATCGATGATGATGGATGACGATGGATGACGATGGATGATGATGGATGATGATGATGGATGATGATGATGATGATGATTTAGTATTATTTTCTTCGCAAGTGTGTTGAAAAACGTCGTATGATACACGTGTGTATTGATGATTATCGTCCTCGGCTCTCTTAAGACCCTCGCCTGACGGCTCGGGTCTCAATGGCGCCTCAGCGATAATCACCAACGTTACACACTTGTACCATAATGTACTATTTCAACACACTTGCTCATAAAATGGCTCTAATTTCACCGCAATTAGGGACATAATGACACCTATTATCAAACTGTGACTTTTTCATTACTATTATTCACTAGTAGTAATAGCTTTTTTTTTATTGGTTGAGTTGCTTTGTTCTTAAAAAGTTTCGATACAAAAAAGGTCGTGCTCAATAGTACAAATAAATTAATATACCTATTGCTTGCTCATTTCATGCAACTTCGTAATTAAATAGATAATTTCAACTTGTACGTTTTTAATAAATAAAACTTTCACTCAAATATAACTTTTGTTTTTTCTGTAATAAAGAAAACTTTGAATTTCCCATTTTGTACGTGGCTAAAGCCCTATCCGCGAAAAGCAAAAAAAAAAAGAAACGTCATTCTTTTAGGCCACGTTCCGAGTTACAATAATATCGATTTGACCGCGCTCACACACGACGTCCCGCGAATCGTCATAGATGACGTCATGACATGCGCCATCTTGTCAAAAATGCCAGTTGTGCTGTTTTGTTTTAAGTCACATCGAATCTTTAGTTAATTTAGATTTATTTGAAATAGTGCTACTATCTAAGAAGAAAAAATGTGTGGTGCTTACAAGTTTAATATGGTGAATATATGTTTTAACGTTGAGTGAACACTTTTAGCGCGATCACGAGCGTTCCGTATTGATGTCAAAAATGACGGTTCTTAGCTGTCAGAATCGTGATATCTAACTCGGAACGCAAAATATTGAAGTGAGCGCTCACAGCGTTATTTTTCTAATTCGGAATGCGGCCTTAGTATAAGGCCGATCACCATTGTTACATGCGCGCGCATTGGAAAACTGATTACTTTTTCCCGCCATTGGCAAAAAAAAAACTCAACTCGTTTTCACTGTTGAAATTATAGTTATCTAGGTATTCATTAAAATGACTACAAGTACTAGTTATGAAGAAAATTATGTATGTTGTAACACCGCCCGATATAAGATCGTTATGAAAAATTTACAACCTAAAAACTCCAAGGACAAAATGTTATTTTAGTATTATTTTCTTCACAAGTGTGTGAAAAATGTCGTATGATACACGTGTCTATTGATAATTACCGTCCTCGGCTTTCTTAAGACCAGACTCAATGGCGCCTCAGCGGTAATCACCAACCTTATACACTTGTACCATAATATACTATTACAAACACCTTTGACAGTATTGGTAGTACAGATATCGGTCGGTAATTACTTGGATCCGTTTTGTTGCCTGACTTGAAAATAGGACTAACTTTTGCAACTTTCAAGGACTCTGAGAACTTTCCTTCTGCTAAACACCTATTGACACTGTGTTAAACTTTCCGCGATTTGATCCTTAATAACACATTTTATAATTTTTGTAGTTATTCCGTCGATACCAGCGCTTGTATTTGTGTCTAAACTTTCAAATTTTTTTTTTAACTTAGCAATAAATAGTACACTGGTTCAAATTGCATTAAGTTGGCGGTGCTGTCCTTTTTGTCAACTGATACTTGTAAAGCTTGATTATTATGAAATGATTTTGGTATTTTATTAGCAAGTTCTGCACCCATGTTTGAGAAGAATAAACTACTGAAGCACTCACTGATTTCCTTAGTGTCCGTAATTTGGCCAGATGGAGTATTACTTATTAATTTCACAAGGCTGAAACTATGTTTTGTTTTGATGTTGGCCGGACTGTTTATAAGTTGCCACATTTTAAAAGGATTTTTTTCACATTCTTTGAAAGCTTGGTAATAGTACAAATTCTTTGTTGATTGTATTTCTCGATATACGGTATTCTTCTACTGCCGGAACTCCTATTCTAGGTGTATGTCTTCAGGTGTTGAATGTTTCAATTTATGCCAAAGAATATTCCTTCTCTTTATAGATGTAATCAGCTTTTTCTTGATCCAATCTTGTCTTGGCGAATTTAATATTTTAGTCTCTTTTATTTTACTTTTAGAAATAGTATCCATTAGATAAGCTTCCACCTTTGTGAATTCATTGTGTATGTCAGATAAAGTATTCTCTTTTATAGTTTTATATAGGTTGTCGTAATAAATAGCTTCGTATATAACTTTATTGGGTCTTTCTGGTGTGATACTCTTTACCTCAAAGTAGATTTGTTTGTGATCGGACATGGCGCTTTCTAATAAAGCCATGTGAAAAGCATTCTCCTTTAGGGTTGTACATACATGATCCAATATTGTCATTGAAGTTTTGGTAATACGCGTGCAGTAAGTACATTTCATCAATTTTGTTTAGTATTCTTAGTCTATTTTCTTTTAACACAGTCTTGTATTCCTTAATAGTTTTTTCTTTACTTAGTAAATTCAAATTTAGGTCTCCAAATATGATAGTTCTTTTGCTTTTGATTATGTTACTTGTATATGTTTCAAGACGTTTTTGTACGTTTGGTGCAGGCTGTTTATAGACTACTCCAATGACTAGAGAAAGTTTGTCCAGGTGTATCCGTATGAAATGATTTTTATCTTCGCATTGGTCCTTTATTAATGCGTGTTTTGTTTCGTCATGCACATATATTGACAATTCACTACCCCTTGAAGATGTTCTATAGTTGTAATAGTAAGTATAATTTGGTATTTTTTGCCTTAGGGCCTCATTCTCATTCTTTATCCATGATTCAACCAATAATATTACATGTATAGTACAATCAAACGTTCGTATGAAACACTGTAATTCATCAAGTTTACCTGGCGCAACAAAACTGCGAAAATATGCGTAAAGGAAACGTATAATTTTTTTTGTAGTCGAAATTAAGATTAAGATTAAAGATTATTTATTTCGTAATCAGCAGGTTTAACAAATTAGTTGTAGAGGCCTTCTTTTAAGTATGAAGATACCTGTAACAGAAGACCTCCCTCTTCTATAACTATACGAACAAAATACAAAGCCTGTTAATAATATAAATTTAACATAGTAGGTAGGTACATTAGCAAAACTATAGCTAGAGAATCAAAAAAGAGAAATTAAATTAAATTAGATACCTGAAATCGCAATCTCAGACAATTTATATTTCATCCGCCACTCAACTGTCTCAGCATAAGACATAATCGGTTTGTTTTTGAAATGGGGCGGCCGACTTATGACAAAAAGTAGGTAGTAAAGATTTTTATACAGAATAAATTTAAAAATGTTGAAACATTTCGTGATTGACATTAACTTTTCAAGCATCTCAGGTTCCGATTTCAGACATATTATAACGACTGAGTAGTGTAAGTGTATGTGTATGTATGTGTATCTGTGTGTGTGAGTATCTTTGAGTGTGAGCGAGTAAGAGAGAAAGGGAAACCATATGCATATTATTATTAGTGTGAAATGTGATGAACAATTGTAAATTATTATTAGTCCACGATAACATTTTTAATATTATCATTAAATAGTAAATTTTAATTTACCGGATTCAGAAGTGCCTCAGTTTCTTCATAGGTAAGGGATTTTAGCCATGCCGTCACGGTTTGCCGACATGCGTAATTTGTCTTTTGATAAATAGGATTTTTTTTGCTTATGCCGTTATAAACAAGAGTTGTTTGGGCAACATTTATTGCCACCTTGCGAACGCAGTACGAACTCTAAGCACAGCTATACGACCATGATTCCTTCTTTTCCTGAGAGTATTAGGATCAAATGTCGTTGTTTTATGCATTTTTAAGGTAGAAATCAGAAGGTACAATTTTCTTACAGTTAGTAGGTCACATAGTTTGTAAAGCTCGTGTGTAGAAAAACGATATGGCTTAAAGTAAATAGTTTTGAGAAGGGCATGCTGTGATCTTTCCACGTCTAAGAATTTAGTTTTGGTGGCACCCCCCAGATAGGAATACAATAGGTTAGAACGGATTGGGCTAGGGCAATGTATATTTGTTTTATCAGCTTTGCTGATGCAACATGTCTCAGTATTTTAAAAATCCAGATCAGTTTTCTAAGGCGTTCACTGACCAGTGCAACGTGATAATGTCGCTAATCAAGTACAATACCCAGGTATTTAGTTGTTTCAACCTTCTCGATAGTCGGACAAGCACAATTAGTGTCCTGGATATACTTTACACTGAAATTAGTATCAGGCTGGGTTTAGCATAGTTTTTATAAGTTCGTATGTTATTAAGTTTCGCTTATATACTTGTTCTTCTGTGCGGCTTAGTTTTTTGGCTGTTCCTTTACAATCTTTGGTATCAATACTCAGCTGGTCGATTTTGTATGGGAGTTCCGATGTTTTTTTTTTTTCATATTTCGACCCATGTTCCTTGGAGAAAGTTGTTCAATTTCACGGGTACTATCCACCCAGAAAAATTTGGACGATAACTAAAAAATCATCCTGTATAAATCACAAGATACCTGATTGTTCATAATATCTGGACAAAAATGTGTTGTAATTCCATCATCACGTACTAGCGTTTGTATGAAAACTATGACGGGTTCACCGCTCTTAAGATAATGAGAATGTAAACAAAACGAAAAAGTAGCCAAAAACAATTTTATGATTACACATCGGATAGACTGTAGGCCAACCAACACGACTTCACGAGACGATTCCTAATGTTTGGAGATTTACTGCACTTTTCAGTAGCAGGAGCTACTTCGCCTGCACTCACTGGCCTCCATCCGCAACACGTAGGAACACAATGTACTAATAAAGGCTTAAAACGGCCGAATGCTCCCGAGATATACGTACTATTTGGTATGTTTGGAATGCAAGATGACAGAGCCGCGTCGTACATCGATTTTAATATCAGAAAGATAACAGTGCGGTTGGTTTTCCGTCATCGGTAACGATGTATTAATTAAATAAACTAAATTAAGCAATAGATAAATCTCATCGACTAGCCCATTAACGGCTTATAAAAAGCAAGCGCATGTGCCTCGGGCAATCACTGGCAGAGCGGCTGGATCATGTTTAGACACGTAAGTTACTCTCACTATAATTCCCTGCTATTTACTTTCTGAACATAAAAACCGAATTCAATACTAATAATAGTGTTTATATGCATTCGTTTTGTAGTAAAACTTGTACTTTCTGTAAGTTCAATTTTGTTTAAGTGCATTTTGGTCTATATTAATTATGATATCTAACATCTCGGGTTACTGTTACTAATTGAGAGCATATTATAGTAACGAGTGGTTGTTTGCAGGCGGCGGTGGTACTGTTGCTGGTGGTAGGCGCGCTGTGGAGCGCACAAGCCAAGCCCTACCTCGGGCTCGGCTATGGGATCGGCCTCGGCGGCCGCTACGGTGGCTACGGCGGATACGGTGACAGCGGCTACGGTGGCTATGGGACTGGGGGCTACGGAGGCTACGGCGGCTATGGTGGCTATGGGAATAGGGGCTACGGAGGCTACGGTTATTACCCATCACTGTACTACTAACATTATTACTAACAACCGCAAGATATTGTACCAATGAGCTCGTGTATTGTCAACTGAAATTAAACTGAACAGTTTTAAAGTGAATGTTTGAATTCAGTGCCCCTGAAAAGTACATTTGTATGTTTAATATGGGGCGAGTTATCAGATCGAGACTGGTCAACGTTATTTTGTGTGATAAACATCGCCGAGTGCAGCGACACTGCGCGGCGCTGACGTGACGGGGCCCGCGACCCACGCGCCCCCTCGACCAGCGTTATCGCAGCACTTTGTGAATGATTCAATCGCAGCAAACTCCACGCTATAAACATAAAGATACGTCAGTAAATAATGAAGAAAGGTTTTTTTTTATAATCTCTACTAAAGCGTGTACCATAAGCGTTTGGCAAAGAATTCCGCGGACACTCGATACGTCGGCGCCGACCCTAAATACCCTAAATATTGTTTAACCTGTGCTGAGCCGCTCCGTGACCTCCACGCTATTAATACTCAACAAGAACTTCACGTTCATATTATGAACTCTTACTATTTAATAACTCACATAACAGAACATCGCGCCTTTATTTATGCCAGAACTTATGAATAAGTTACATGTGTCTGAAAACTGTCAAAGGAAGGTATTTTAATATCGGGTAATTTTATGCCTATCGGCTTACAGTTGAAACACTAGACTTGTCAGCTACCTCCTCTTGCAACAAAAGTTTCGCAGATGATAAAACACGATAAAATTGATCTTCAAAACGATCTCTCTCCTCCAGCTGTTTTGCAAGATCGAGATCTTCTACTTCTGCTTCAATTTTAGTCTGTATTTCACTATACATGTTTATTAAACTAGAAATACTCTCAACACGTAAATTTAATTCTAATGATTGTTGATCACTCAAGGGTAAACTGAACCGAACTGAAAGAAAGTTAATCAACCTGTATTACTACGTCAAACGTACATCTACAAATAAGATTGTTGTTATGAAAAAGTGCAGTAACAGCAACAGGCCTAGTAGAGACCAACTAACAATCTCAAATACCGATTTGTCAGAAGAAATTCTATAGGTACCCCCGTCTGGCGCTAAACTAAAAGCCCTCGTTTCATCCTGCTGCCACGAGCGGGTTGAGTCAGTGGCGTCTGTGTCGTGGACATACTCGCCGACGCACCGCAACCGACTTAGCGCCAGTCATCGCCGCGTGTGGCTGCCAGAACTGTAGTCACATCCATAATTAAAATATGTAGTTGCCCAACTCCACGGAACATAAAACAATGGATTAGGTTAGAACATTAAAGCGGAACGTCCACCGCCAGCTAAACTAATTAAGAACTAAGCTCAGTGAACTACTGAAGCTAAACTGGGAAATAGTAATCCGTCCACCGAAATATAAGCTAAAACTACATTAGTGATGATCAGTTTGTGCTAGAACGTTGAGTTAATAGGACGTGATGGAAGAAGAGGCGAGCTATGACGAGAGTTCAGAGGAGGATTACAATCGTCATAGGAAAAGAAGATTGAATATTGCTCATTACATAAAGAAAAAACGTAAACACAGATATTAGATAAGTAAACACTTTCAATCCTGGAAAACAAGTAGCGAATTTAATGATCGCACGATCGCTCACTCTACAAACAGAAACACGTTCGAATAATACTAGCGACAGGCGCCAGAGAGGCAGTGAGGGGCGCTTACTTTAACTCCCGTAGTTACGGATTGGCCTACACAACTAAGTTAGTTTGACTTAGCTGGACTATTCTACGTAGATTAGCTGGCATAGTTTGCGGTGAACGCACATGTATGAAAAACTGGCTCAACTATGCGAGCTAAACTAAACTAACTTAGTTTAGTTGGCGGTGGACGATCGGCTTAAGCCTCTACACCATAAACCCATAGAGAGGTATTTTCACAGGACTGTTCTATAAGAAGAGTTTGGAGTTTGGAGGGGGTGCTGCCCATTAGCCACCCTAGCCACCCTAGCCACTCGTTGGGTGAACGGCGGCGGCGTTGTACTCACCCTAGGGCAACGAACTTAACCTTGAGCGAGCGCTGCGGTTGCCGCCAGCCATGGCAGGCTGGCGTGGTCCGCTGATACGCACAAGTACCACTCGATACAAGACCCGGAGTAATACTTTCATTCTCGCACTGAGATTCGTTGGTCCCAGATTGGGAGGACCAGAGGGCTCGCTCGGTGCAATAGTGAACTGTACCGCGTACGATGTAGTTATAATTGGTGACAAATAAGGTGGCCATAGCAGACATCGCCCTTACCCTTATATATTTATGTAGGAATCCGAACGATTCATTTGTGAAATGTCTCCAATATCATCGGACTTTTTTTTAAATTCTGGACTACAGTCTATAAGTTAATGTAGGACGAGTAACTGATCGCTATTGTCACCTTATCTGGTACAAAATATAATAGCGTAGAGCTTCTGTTCTTCTATGCGTAACTCGGTGCCGGTCACTTGCCGGCCGTCGTTGCCCGGCAACCGTCGCCTCAACTTCCGTACCTCTCTAATAATACTGGAGGTACAAACAAACAATATTTTTGTTTAAACAATAATATGTACACTATTTAAGACGACGTAATTTAACCGCACTTTCCGTAAATAACTCACTTGTAGGTTGTTTTAAACACTTGAGACGAGATTTTTTTTTTTTATAAGAATTCATAATTGTTCATAATATGACCAATAAACATGACCTACAGATTTAAATTATTTTTTAATATAAAAACTACTTTTTGTGACTTAAATATAAAAGTAAGACATACCTATGCTGTTTTTTGTAGGCATTATCAAGTTCTACAACTTTTCTCTAGAACTCAAGCATAATTATATCTCTCATCGTTAAGGCAGCATTCGTAAGAAACGTTTTTCTCAGACTTACTTTGCAAACCCGACTACCACGAAAAAGTCTTTTAATTTTTCGGGTTAATATAATAGCTATGACACTTACAAATAACGGGACTTTCTTTAGGGAAAAAAAATCTAAATCGGTTCAGTAGACCCAGAGATTACTCCTTACAACCTCACAAACTTTACCTCTTTATAATTTTAGTATCTCCTTTTAGTTCGCCAAGTCGAGCAACAACAAGCGGCACGGCCGTATCATCCTTTTCTCGAAGTAGTTCAGGCCATTTTCGACCCCCTTATAACATAAGATAGATAAAATTAGAAGCCTGATTTTTGCCAAACAGGCATTGTATAAACTCGGTATATTTCAAATTTCATTCAATTTGAACCAGTAGTTTAAAAATTATAACTAGTCAAAGTTTGTTCATTTGTCACACACTCACTGACTGACCGATCATCAAAACTCTAAGGCACTTCTAACAGACATAGAAACTTCAAATTTAGAAAACAAATAGTGTTTAGTGTATAAATCAAGGAAAAACTAAAATATTTTGCAATTTCGTTACCGTCCAGACTAGTCAAAAATTGTAACATCAAAGCCTACGTGAAAAACCAATAGAGACAGAGAATGGGCTTTGAGAAAAACTGTAGCTGAAGCTCAAGAAGTCGTACCCGAAAAGAAAAAGAGGAAGACTACATACAAACAAAAAGAAAAGAACTGTCTACAAAAAGAAATGAGATGCCACCAAAAACATAAATTGTAAAAAAAACACAAGTTTCGCAACTCAGTTCTTCTATCGTAAAAAGTTGTGAGATCCTTATAATACCAAGTCGGTCAATTTAAACAGTTCCTACTTAAAGATCCTTCTGTCTTAAGTTATTACGTAATTAGCTAACCTAATCTTATAGTGACCATATCAATATCAATGTTAAAAATCTTTTGTTTTAAATAAATAAATTGACTTGGCAATCGTACTAAACAATATAATTTAATTTAATATGTATTACTTGTGAGATACATTGTGTTTTTTTATTTAAAAAAGATACATTGTGTTTTCATGGCCCTACTGGATTCATACGCTGTCATCCCAACTGTGTGCTCCAGCGCAAACACACAGCACTCCAGTGATCTTTACCGAAGTTGGAACGAAGTTAGCTACTCCACTCTGTTGCTCCGCGAGAGGTATTTAATTCCCCTTCCAACCTGCACACTTGCCGAGCTTTCCCCTATCCGCCACCTAGGGCGCGTTCCCTAGTGGTGACCCCACTAGAATAACTCCCACTAGAGCCACATGCTTAGATAACATGTCATATAGACACCAACCCACAAATAAATTAGTATTTATTATTCCAATTCTAAAAATAAATAAAAACTGTTAACCCAAAAATTACTTATCGCTGAGAAACATTTAAAACTAAACTTTCAAGTAAATTATTACTTTTGCCGACTAACGATCATGAATCAACAGTATTATCCACACATTCACATTTATTATTGCACACAATTTGATAACACATTTATTTCAAACACATTTTCGATTAATATTAATGCTTCCACTAGTGACATCATTGGTATGAAAGTAGAAAACTACTTTTTAATAATAATACATTTATTTATTGTTAGTAACTGTGTGTCAGTTGTGTAGCGTGTCTTTATGATGGACGGTCTTGCAAAAACACAGGTGATTTTGATTTATTTAATAAAAAGAAATATTCAAAAAGAACTTAGTTTATGGCCAAGTCACGTCATTTGAGTTAAAAAATTAAAAATTGTAGTAATGTAATTAAAATTATAGGGAATACCATTAATAGGAAGAACGGAAGGTCGTGCAACCGAATTATTGACTACAGTCTTACTAGTGTTTTTTTTAACCCACCCGTGTTCCATATATGCCAGGGGCTGTGGTATCTCTTTCAAACAAACCCGCACCCCTGGCAGTCTAGTGTTGACAACATAATTAAATCCGATTCTCAAGTCACCCCGGCTTTTGAAAATTTATTTGCAGAAATTCCTGTATCTATTACTAAATCTCGTCACCCACTGTTGCATGGTGTTTACTACTAAAGGAAACGTTCCCTTTTGTGATTCTGAATTTCATTTTCAATATACGTTACATGTTAAGATATAAATTAAAGCCATTTACACGTTAATTCTGTGGATGTTGCTAAGTCGATTATAAACATTGTAGCACCTAGTGTAGCCTTTATTTTAATCACTGTACTGGAACGTGGTAAGTTTCCTGATCTTATGAAAAACAGTAAAAAATTATCGTTATTTAAATCGTGTGGTACATCAGATCCTACTAATAATAGACGCGATTGGCGATTTGTGCCAGGCGTTCCATTGTTCTTTACGAAACATTAATCTGGGTCGACACTATGGATGTATAAGGATTCAGAGAATTGATGATAGCGGAAAAAGATCACCAGATTACTAACAAATGCGTACACTGACAGGACAGATCCATTCAATCTGTGTGGCTCTTTCCTCAAAAGACCATTTCAGACACCAATCTACATTGGTCCTCCAAGATTATTTCCAGCTATTTTATTTGTACACATTGACATTTATGAATATTTACTTTAAAAAATATTAAATTATTTTAATGTGCATGTGAGGACAGTGCAGTGGTGGCCAAGTGCTAACAGCCGCGACTTACGAGTTGTAAGGTCGTGAGTTCGAACCCAGACAGGCGCTTTACTTTGTGTAAATTATTTCATCACCACTGCTCTCAAAACGGTGAAGGAAAACATCGTGAGGAAACTGGCATGTCCTAGAACCAAAAATTCGAAGACATGTGACATCTACCAACCCGCACTGGGCCCGCGTGGTGGATTATGGCCCAATCCCTCTCACCGAGAGGAGGCCTGTGTCCCAGCAGTGGGAACATTATAGGCTGATGATGATGATGATGATGATGATGATGATGATGATGATGACGCTGATGATGTGAGGACTATACGTATATGTGGGTCATTGCTTTTATTTTATTTTTTTCTCAATCGGATTTAATCATGATCGATTGAATAATTTATGCGGCGTACCTAAATGTCCTTTCTTTTGTATTATTCATCGAATCGTTGAGCTTCTTAAATTCTGAGTTGAGCTGCGTGATAACCTACTGACAAATCCGTGCACTGACTAGACTGGTCGACTCCATCAGTATGGTTCTTTCCTCAAAAGAATATTGCAGACACCAACCAACATGGTCTTTACATTATCTGACCAAGATTATGTTTGGACTTCTCGACGTTTCGGCGTTTCTTCTCAGAGTAGTCAGATAGTAAACGCCGACCTCATCTAGTTTTACAAATTTGATTGACGTGTAATACAAAACTACTTACAGAAATAAAATCATTTATCACTTGACTTGACTGTCACCGAAACGCTACATAATCAATTGTCAGCTCACTTTTCTCAGTATGGACACTTTTTTCGTATGACTAAGTACGATGAGGGAAAATTTAGCGATTTAAATCTTTGGGCAGTGGGGTTTGATTTCTGGTGTCAAACACACCAACTTACTTTAGGAGCAGGAGAACCACTTTAGGAGAATGCTCTTCAAACAAAAATAAATATCATTCGCGAAATCGGGTACCCACATATTGCGTCGAATTGAGAAAGTGTTATTTTTTATGTTGATTAAAAACATTGTATAAAAGTCTATCAGTTTAAAAGATCACGCTCTATAAAGTCATGTTAAGTATCATGTTCTTTCCTACTAATCTTCTGTTCCTGTTGTAAATATTGTAACATATTAGTCGTGTTTCATACTCGTAGATGATCCACATTGTGCATTTATGAACTCCGCTTGGTAGCTATCCAAGGATCTGCGATTTTCTATCTACTTATCTCTGACTACTAGTTAGTTATAATTTCTGAGTGTCACCCATATGTGGGACACTGAGTTTTACAAAAATAAAATAAAATGTTCTCCAAGTAAATAATTTTTAATTAAATATTTTCAAAGTACTCTCCACTAGCCTCTATACAAAGTTTCATGCGTTTGAACCAGTTTTCGAACCACTTTTTCCAGTTCGCCGCAGACACCACAGCCTGCTTGAACGCTGACAGCGTATCTTCCGGCGACGAAAATTGTATCCCTTTCAGGTGTGAATTCACACGGTGCTAGGTCAGGGCTGCAAGGAGGGTGAACCAGGAATTTGACCGGCGTGCTGTCCAGGAAGTCCCTCGTTTTGAGCGCGCTGTGCGAAGGAGCGTTGTCGTGGTGGAGCAGTAGCTCGCGGAGTCCAGAGTTTAGTAGCTGGTTGCTCACAATAGAGAAAGCTTCTGCCAAGCATTTGGTAGTATACCATTCAGCATTTATGTTTCTTTGGTTCCGTAAAGGAATTGACACCAAGTAGCTATTTGACTAATAGAAAAAACGCGCGATTAAAAACTTCCCCCGCTTCTACATCGCTTCACTTTGGTAGGCGTTTTTTCGTTTTGAAACACCCAAACCGTCGACTGGCGCTTCATTTCTGTATCGTATTGATAAATCCAAGACTCATCACATATAATGACTAGCTTCCGCCCGCGGCTTTGCCCGCGTGGATGTCGGAAAGTATCCCGCGGGATCGTACCACCGAATAAAAAGTATCCTATGTGTTAATCTAGGTTATAATCTATCTGTGTGCCAAATTTCATCCAAATCCGTTCAGTCGTTTTGCGTGATTGAGGAACAAACATCCAAACATCTTCACAAACTTTCACATTTATAATGATAAATATTTATCTTCTGACGTCAATAATATAAAGTGATATGATCACTATCCTTCACACAAAACCACCTCAGCAAGTTTCAGGTTTTTAATGTGGATCAGGTAAATGTGTATATTATTTAGTTCTCCACAAAAAACTCTTCAAACAAACTATATCTCCCTTTTCACCCTCAAAGGGGTTAATTTTTTAAAGTCTTTTGTTTCTTTTACATCATTTGACTTATAGGTTATTTATACCAATTTTCGAGTTATTCAAGACACGCAGTAAAATCATCCCTTGTAAAATGAACCACCCTTTTTTACCCCCTTTAGGGGTAGATTTTCGAAAAAATCTGATACACGTTAATCTTTATTTTTGGTTTTAGGTATAAATACTGAGTTTCGAGTTAATCATACAGCGCGTTAAAATTCTTCCATACAAACTTTGTCACCCCCCAATCCCCCTTTAGGGGTAGTTTAGAAAAACAATAATTAACCAACTTTATAATTTACTTAGATAATTATTTGTGCCAAGTTTCAAGTTCATTAACTCAAGGAATACGATTTTTCATACAAACAAAATCCCCCCTTTTGACCCCCTAATAGGTCGAATTTCCCCCCTGAGTGGGTTCCCGCATTGTCGTTGCGGGGGGGCTCAGTAACCTTGGATTTCAGCGACGGTGAAGCCAAGAGGAACCCAAAGGTGGGGCCGAGCGTCAGGGCTTTTGCCTTCAAGCCATTGACGTAGCGGCCAAAAAGTAGGTTGCGGTGAGGTGCACCGCAACTGAGGTGGGCCGCGATGTCGAATAGGAGGCATCGCGGCTGAGGGTTACGGGCTGCGGTAGAGGAGGAGTGCCGGTGCTTCTGAGCAGCGCTCTTCCCTTCCGTGGCCTGGACGGGGCCGCCACCGTTTGATGGCGGACGCAGTGGGGCCGCAGGGGAAGAGGAGTGTCGGTATAGCGTCAGCCGCTCTCTCTATCCCCTGCGGCCGAAAGGTGGTAGACGGGACGGCGCGTTGTGTTCCACACGCGTGCCGTCAAAGATGTTAGCAACCACTGGTGGGGTCCGCAAGGGTGATGCCTGCCAGGGGTGCGGGTTTGTTCGAAAGAGATACCACAGCCCCTGGCATACGGGCTACTGAGGGAACATGGGTGAGTTTTAGTCAGTAAAAGTCTGACATGCCCTCCTGCTCTACTCAGCAGGAGAGTCATTTGATGATTTACCACACAAAAAAAAAAGATCCAATTTCAAAAAACCCCTTCTTAGTGCTCCCCTACATTATAAAAGGAAGCCGTGTGAAAAATTTCACGTTCCTCATCCTAGTAGCTTCGGCTGTGCGTTGATTGATCAGTTTCTCCTTTTACTACATAAACACACACCGGATGACATTTTTTAGCGTCTGGACAACAATATGACGTGTCGTGTAAGTAGAATAGAACTCATATACGCTGACCTTTCCCTGGTACCATTGATTTAATAAAAGTTCGGAATATCCTTAACATACATGAAAAAGAATACATCCTACGATACTCGCGTAAAACTAATAATATCCAAAATAGTAATAGTAAACGAGCATCAGCTGCGATCACCCATGAATGGAGAATGATGAAGTGTACATCTTTGCAACTGATCCCTACGCATACATTTGCGCGTGTACCTACACACCTCACCGTGCTGTGTGGAGTTGTAGTAGGCAAATAATTTGATACACTGTGTGACGCGTGTCTTGAAACCGTAAACAAAATAAATTACGTCTCGTAAGATCGGTAAAGCTTTGATAGAAGTGTAAACAAACTTGTTGATGTTAAACTCTTATAACAATCACTCACATTCATCTGTATTTCGAAGGTTTTAGCTTGATGTGTAAAAAAAAAGAATTCTAATAATTATTATTGTAGTATAAAACCATTTAAACAAATGCGTAGTGGACTAAGCAAATTGCCAAAAAATGCAGTAAAAATAAGGCGGCTCGTTAGTGAAGTGGTTGAGCGATTAGCTGCGTGTTCTTTTATTTTATGTGGGTTTTGAAAACTCAATATGTATGTGTGGATGCATATCCATTGAATGGAGTAGCTTCCATACCACTGGTTTACGCCAAATCGACGAGCTGCTTGCCGGGTGCTCCTCCTCCTCGGGTGTTGCTGGAAATATTCCAGGATGGCGTCTTCAACATGTATGGACAAGGGTGGCCGGCCTCTGCCCCTGGCATGACCGGGAAGCTGAAACTGGCCATGGTCAAGTAACCGCTAATAAGTGCGGAATATCAAGTCTGTGTTGGGGTTCCGGGGGTCAGGGATTCCGTTACGTCTAAGGGATTGTGGGTATTCTTCGTCGGCGTACATTCGCCTCGCATCATTTAAATTTTCACCGGACAAAAAATAATACCTCATCATGGCAAGGTACTCTACGCTGGAGTATGCGTACGTCATTTTGAAAACAATCACTGTGCAGTTGAAGCACACGCGGAAAAAACAGCGATCGACGTCACGCTGTGACCAATCGCAGGTGACTGGAGAAACGGAGACCGGCGCGCGCGGGCGGGAGGGGATGCGCATGTGGTGAAACGTGAGCGGTACCTACGCCTGCGAAAAAAGCGGCCGGCTTCAAAGGATTGAATTTCGCTACGAATTTTCATTGATAATTTCTGCGCGTAGAGTAGGGTGCCTATAAATTGGATTTTGATATTATTTGCCGATTTTTTGGTTTCTTTTTACTTTAAATTTTTTTAATTTTTAGTATGAAAAGTTTACTACAAACAAGTTATAGTATTCATTCATAGGTTAATTTCATTTCAGTTTGGAAAAAAAAAGTGTAATTTCCGTACCACAGGCTTCTACCCCGTTCACCTATTATACCCAATTTTTTTCCAGACGCTAAGAAAAATCCACCTGTATAATAATATCGTGAACACGCCGAGACGAGCCTGCTTCATATTTGTTTATCATATCACGGCACCATTCCACCCGGGCCTGCTTCTGAGCATCGGTGAAGTTGTAAGGCACCCTGCGTGAAACTATCCTCCTCACACGAAGATGTACGCGTAGAATTTCGTGAAGGCTTCCCGATGCAACCTGTAGTATGTGCTGAATGTCTTGATACGTAACTCGCCTATTGTCATGGATAAATTTTTCACTGCCGGCACATTTTCTTCCGTAACAGCCGTCAAAGGGCAACCACTTCTTTCTAAATCCCCCTAAGTTAGTCGACCGCGCTTAAATTCGCTATACCAACAATACAGGGTTGCCGTAGAAGGGCCTCTATCCATGAATGCTATTTGAAATCCATCGTACGATTAGTCCGGTCTCAGGCGACACTTGTAATCGTAAAAAAATTGCGCTAAAATGTTCCCGGCGCAGATTCACTTTTAATCTTTTTTTCGCAATACTTTCTGAGTGGTCTGGTATTATACGAGAAGCAAAAACTTTGTATCCCTTTTTAAGAAAATTACGCGGACGGAGAAGTATGGGGCCAGTTAATGTTTATGTGGAGAATGAGTGCACAAAGCTAATATTTTATATAATAGGTCTTTACCTATGAAATTGCCGTTTTGTATGAAAAAATTTAAACGAATTTTTTTCATGAATTTTTTATTTGTATTAATCGAAGTAATCACCCATGCAATCAATGCATCTTTGCCATCGCAGTGGCAGTTTATTGATGCCCTTCATAAAGAAATCAGCTGGACGGGAGGCAACAAATTCTTCAAAGGCATTTTGTACTGCCTCTCGGGTATTAAATTTTTTTCCCGCCAAGAAGTTATCCAAATTCTGGAAAAAGTAGTAGTCTGTAGGCGCAAGGTCTGGTGAGTAGGGCGGATGACGGAGAGCTTCCAACCCCAGTTCTTGCAACTTGGAGACCGTCTGCTGTGCAGTATGAGGTCGCGCGTTGTCGTGCAGGAGCAGCGGAGACGAGCGATTGACCAATGCTGGTTGGAGATGCGCCAGCTTCTCCATCATTGTGTTCAGTTCTTCACAGTACACATCTGCAGTAATGCTCACCCCGTTTGGTAAGAAGCTGTGATGAATCACACCGGCGCTAGACCACCAAACAGTGACCATCACTTTTCTAGGGGTAAGTTTTCGTTTAGGGCATTGTTTAGGTGCTGAACCAGGATCCAACCAACTTGCTGAGCGCTTACGGTTATCAAACAGAATCCATTTTTCATCGCAGGTAACAATGCGGTTCAAAATTCCTTCATTTGTGTGTCTGTTGAGCAGTGCAAGGCACGTCTCGACGCGTACTTCGCGCTGGCGATCATTGAGTTCGTGGGGCACCCATTTGTCAAGCTTTTTTACCTTGCCAATTTGACGCAAATGGACCAATATTGTTTTGACGCTAACGTCGAAAGCTGCTGCTAATTCAGCCGTAGATTGTGTATCATCAGCTTCCACAATCGCCTTTAATTCGTCATTGTCGAACAAAGTCTTCGGACGACCGCGAGGTTCATTTTTCAGGTCGAAATTTCCAGAACGGAAGCGAGCAAACCAATAACAGGTGGTGCGTTGGTTTGTAGTGTTAGCTCCGTAAACGTCGTTGATGTTGCGTGCCGCTTGTGCCGCGTTGCTGCCACGACGGTACTCATATTCCATAATTACTCGAATTTTTAACGTATCCATGATGACGAAAAAGATTGAAATGCGATGAAAATGTAACACTAATCAATAAAGAAATGACTACTTTTAGAAAAAAAAATCCATGTTTTTAAAATAAAATTAATTTGAAATTAGAATTCTTAGCCAAACAAAAATTATTTTGATTTGAAATGGCCAGTACTGCAGAACGGCAATTTCATAGGTAAAGACCTAATATTAATGCATTCGAAAAGTTTTAAATGAATTGATTATGGTCTTGGGATTTGGGGAATTTCGACCACTTGGCGAGCTGGTATCTACATAAATGCTATGTACCAGCACATCATGCTACCAAAATCTGTCAAAGGACAATGCCCATTTTTTTAAGAGGTTTGGGCACCTAAAAAACTTGGCGTGTCTAGGTGTTTTTAACTTGGTTTTGTAGATCTAGAATTACCTTTTCATATCCTGAAACCGATTTTCAATTTTTCACCCTAGATTAAGAGAAATTTTATTTTTTCGGATGCTAATACTGAGGGTATAAAACTATTTTTTTGTTTTAAACATTATGAAATTAAAATATAATATTGTTTAAGTATTAGTATTGATACCTGTATTTAGAAAACACTACATAACTTCTTCTCTCGCTAGATATTATGTAAGTATTTGTGCTTATCCATTGCCGTGCCGTGCGCAGTCAGCGTTAAGTAGACTGCCCTCACAACCAGTAGGTAGTGTTAGTGTAGTGTTGTTAAAATAACGACTTACCTACGTCTAAAGCCTTAGGTTATAGGAGCTCACATAACATTTTTATTTACTTTTTTATTTATTTATTAAAATCTCCCTTACAAATATAATTACAGCTGTATACCTAATGCGATAGCGCGGTCCTAAAGTTAACCTCCTTCATTAATTTAAAACTATGAAAAATGAAAAAAAAAAACACAAAATTAAAAATATAAAAAATAAATAAAATGACAATAAAACAACAACATAAAGTCTAATCTACACTATAACATAAAATAAACAACAGTATTTTTACGAATTCACTCAAATGGCATGTAAATACATCAATCTTCGAAGTTCGTTAATTTTTTTTTTTTGTGTTGGAAATCATCAAATGACTTCTCCTGCTGGGTAGAGCAGGAGGGCGTGTCAGACTTCTACTGACTAAAACCCACCCGTGTTCCCTCAGTTGCCCGTGTGCTAGGGGCTGCGGTACCTCTTTCGAAAAACCCGCACCCCTAGCAGGTATCGGCCCTTGCGTACCCTCGGTCACCCTGCGGCGGGTACTTCTATACATCATTACTACGAACACTACTAAAATATGTTCCGTGCATTTTATTGGTCAAAACGCATGCATTGTGCGATCGAGTCGTGAGCCTTGCTACGCGATTATCGCCTTAAAGGTGAGCGTGCGGAAGAAGTCGCCATTGTACAATTACGTCGGTTTTACCCTCAGAAAAATTAGAGCTGTCCTATTGGTCCGAGCTAAAGGGGCTACCTTTAGCTGACCCAGAGTTCCATACGCCAAGCAAGATAGACATCTTACTTGGTGCGGAAATATATGGTCAGGTTCTTAGAGATGGTTTAATTCAAGGTCCACCAAACTTACCGGTAGCTCAGAATACTGCCCTGGGTTGGATCCTTTCTGGACAGATATCATCAAGCTGTGACTCTATTCATTGTCATCACGTCATTCACAGCAGCTCAGATCAGGCTGATGACAACGCACTATTGCGACAGTTCTGGGAAATAGAGTCTACTATCCCTAATAAGAAGATCCTTTCGGACGAAGAGCAACGATGTGAGGATATTTATGCTCAAACTACATGCTGTGATGAGGAAGGTCGCTATGTGGTTAATCTTCCCTTTCGTGATCAAGATCCACAGTGTCAATATGGGAGTTCGAAAGACCTCGCTACAAAAAGATTTCACCTTCTTGAGAATAAATTCAAGAAGAATCCGACAATTATAGCTCGGTACTCAGATGTCTTCCAAGAATACATCGACCTTGGTCATATGGAGCCTGTACACGGTGATGAGCGTAATATAAGTACAGCAATTTATCTGCCACATCACGCCGTGGTACGGGAAGACAAATCTACAACCAAGGTTCGAATAGTGTTCGACGCTTCGATGAAAGGGTTAAATGGAGTGTCTCTGAACGACGATCTCATGGTTGGTCCCATGTTGCAACCTCCATTACGTCACATCATTATGAGATGGAGAATGCATCCCATAAGTCTCTGTGCTGACATCATAAAAATGTACAGACAGGTGAAGGTTTCTCCTGAACATGCAGAATTTCAGCGAGTAGTGTGGCGCGATGATCCAGAATCTGAAATAAAAGAATACAAATTAATAAGAGTTACGTTTGGTACAGCAGCAGCTCCTTACCTCGCAGTGAAATCCTTACAGCAGGTGGCAGTCGATGAAGGCGGATGTCATCCTGAAATATCAGAAATCATAAAAAATGAGTTTTACGTAGACGATTTAATGACAGGATGTCAGACAGTTGAAGAAGGTTTACACATACATAGAAAATTAACAGAGTTACTTACAAAAGGTAAATTTCAACTACAGAAATGGGTTAGCAGCAACGTTGAATTAAACAACAGAATTCAAGAACATACGGTAACAAAGATAAGACAGAGTAAAGAAGAGGAACAGGGAAAGGATATAAAGTTGGACTCGGTTATAAAAATTCTAGAAATTTCGTGGGATCGTGAGAGTGATGAATTTAAATATTCAGTGCAACTTGATCCACAGCAAACCCCAATCACTAAGAGAAGGGTAATATCCGAGATCGCACGCCTGTTCGATCCGCTTGGCTGGGTGGCACCTTGCATTGTTACCTCCAAGATCTTCATTCAAAAGCTTTGGCTTGCTGGTCTGGAATGGGATGAAGAATTAACTCCGGAACTTCTATCAGAATGGGAAACTTACCGTAAAAGCCTTGTACAGACGAACAAGTTCAGCATTCCCAGATGGGTTAACATAAAATCCAACGATCTATTGGTAGAGTTGCATGGATTTTGCGACGCGTCGATTGCGGCTTATGCAGCCGTGGTGTATATTAGAGTCATCGATGCCCACAAAACCATCCATGTTAGCTTAATCACCTCTCGTACTAAGGTTGCACCATTCAAGCAGCAATCTATTCCGCGTTTGGAGCTGATGGGGGCCGTGTTGCTTTCTGAACTCATTTCCGAAGTCGCTGAAGTAATGAGAATCGCACCCCTTCAAATACACGCCTGGACTGACTCGTCAGTGGTTTTAGCATGGATCAGTAAACACCCCAGTCACTGGACTACTTTCGTTGGAAACAGAGTGTCTACTATTCTCTCTCACGTCGACAACTCACATTGGGCGCATGTCCAATCTACGCATAACCCTGCAGATTTCCCCCCCGAGTGGGTTCCCGCATTGTCGTTGCGGGGGGGCTTAGTAACCGTGGTCTCCCATCCACGGTGAAGCCAAGAGGAACCCAACGGTGGGGCCGCTCGTCAGGGCTTTTGCCTTCAAGCCATTGACGTAGCGGCCAAAAAGTAGGTTGCGGTGAGGTGCACCGCAACTGAGGTGGGCCGCGATGTCGAATGGGAGGCATCGCGGCTGAGGGTTACAGGCTGCGGTAGAGGAGGAGTGCCGGTGCTTCTGAGCAGCGCTCTTCCCTTCCGTGGCCTGGACGGGGCCGCCACCGTTTGATGGCGGACGCGGTGGGGCCGCAGGGGAAGAGGAGTGTCGGTATAGCGTCAGCCGCTCTCCCTATCCTCTGCGGCCGAAAAGTGGTAGACGGGACGGCGCGTTGTGTTCCTCACGCGCACCGTCAAAGATGTCAGCAACCACTGGTGGGGTCCGCAAGGGCCGATGCCTGCCAGGGGTGCGGGTTTGTTCGAAAGAGATACCACGGCCCCTGGCATACGGGCTACTGAGGGAACACGGGTGGGTTTTAGTCAGTAAAAGTCTGACACGCCCTCCTGCTCTACTCAGCAGGAGAAGTCATTTGATGATTTCCCACCCAAAAAAAAAAAAAAAAAAAAACCCTGCAGATTTGGCCTCCAGAGGAGTAACACCACAGGAACTTGTATGCAATTCACTGTGGAGTCAAGGACCCTCATGGCTTCATAATGAAACGATAGAATACACCAGACCAAAGTCAATTATGACCAACACGGAGCAAAGATCAATCAAGGTTCACGTCGTAACTGAACCTCTTAAGGAAGATCCTTTCTGGACAAGGTATTCATCGTTACAAAAGTTAGTTCGGGTTACAGCATACTGTAGAAGAGTTTTGAGTTGGAAGAGAGAATCACATGGTAAAAAGGGATTCGAAAGGTATCTCACCAAGGAAGAAATACAAGAAGCAACAAAAACGTGCATAAAACATGTTCAGAATCAAGAGTTTGCCGAAGAAATGAAGGATATAAGAAAAACAGGAAGTGTAAAAGCGAAAAGCAAGCTTAAAAGTCTCTGTCCAGTCATCGATGATGAAGGCATTCTCCGTGTCAGTGGACGCATTCATAATGCTGATTTAGATGAGGCTGTCAAACATCCCATCATCCTACCACCTGGCAGTCACATAACCAACCTAGTGATTGATGAAGCCCATAAGAGGACGTTACATGGGGGACCAAAACTAATGTTGAGCCATCTGCGTACTAGGTATTGGATCCTTTCCGCCAAAACAAAGGTTAAAACTCATGTACACAAATGTGTAAAGTGCAGGCGGTACTCAGCATCTGTTCAAACCCCATTTATGGGCCAGTTACCGTCAAGTAGAGTCATTCCAGCAAGACCATTCCTAAAGAGTGGTGTGGATTTTGCTGGTCCCATCAGCATCCGAACGTCAAAGGGTAGAGGCCACGGATCATACAAAGGGTACATTTGTGTCTTTGTATGCATGGTGACCAAGGCTATTCATTTAGAAGCCATCAGTGATTTGACGTCGCAAGGCTTCATCGCTGGCTTTAAAAGATTCGTGGCTCGGCGAGGTTTGGTCAGTGACATTTGGAGCGACAATGGAACAAATTTTGTTGGCGCTTCCAAGGAGCTTCGGCATTTAGTCGCTGCGGAAAGGTCTTCCGTGGCTTTAGAAATTAGAGAGTGGTTAAGTAACAACAGCACTTCTTGGCATTTCATTCCGCCTCATTCCCCTAATTTCGGTGCTGGGGTGAAATCAACCAAATTCCACTTAAAACGTGTAATAGGTAATTCTACACTTACGTTCGGCGAAATAACAACACTTTTGTCCCAGGTAGAAGCGTGCCTTAATTCCAGGCCGTTATCAATGTTGCCTGACTCTTCCATAGATCCCGCTCCTTTAACACCAGGTCATTTCCTGATAGGTGAGCCTCTGATAGCGGTGCCTGAACGTAATTATGAGAATTCTAATATCAACAACCTAAAACGTTGGCAGGTTACACAACGCATGTTGCAAGACTTTTGGAGGCGATGGTCAGATGAGAACTTAGTTCATTTGTTACAACGTTATAAAAATGGACTAAAATTATACCAGAACCAAGAATCGGAGATGTAGTGTTAGTCAAGGAAGATAACTTACCTCCTGCCCGTTGGCTTTTGGGCAAGGTCATAGATAAGCATCCTGGTTTGGATAAGGTTACACGAGTAGTCACCCTCAAGTGTAATGGATCCTCAATCAAACGACCTACGTCAAAATTGTGCATTTTGCCAATTGCCAAATAAGGTGAATCTTATGTAGTACATGTTAAGTTTTGTTTAAGCAATTTTTTTTTTGTTAAGTGTCATTGATTTATATAAGTGTATACAGTCCACAAAGAATTATTGTAAGTTAGATAAGTTTATACAGTCCACAAGGTATTGGAAGTTTTTTTTGTGCTATGGTATAGGTATGTATTTTTTACATATTTTTTTGTCATTGCTTGTCGTTGCACCCATAATTTATTGTTATTTCACTTTGTACCCCTGACCTCATGGTGGGCGGTTTCTTGTAATGAAGGACATATCATAATGTCCTTGGTGGGCGGTATGTTCGCATCAATTTTGTGCAACGAAATAATGTTTGAAGTAATTGAGTTCTATTTTTGTAACTAGATGGCGTTGTTCCTTTACGTCACATTCCTAACTCGTTAATGTTAAATCGAAGTAATTTAGTTCTAATTATGAAACGAGATGGCGTTGTTCTTTTACGTCACATTTTTGAATCTCGATGTTAAGAGTCTCCGGCGATTACATATAAGGCTAAGGAATGTATACTTTTTTTTGAATTTGAGATCGAGTATTGTGATCACGTCAAGTTTCAATATAATAACCTACTGGTAACCGGTGTTTTATTAATCCGCGTTCCGAAAAGTAAACTTCAATTATGTTTAACCATCTTTTATTATTATTAAATTTTTTAATAGTTTGACTAGGAGTGACATACATTGTATTATTCTATTAGCTAATATTTGCATGCCATTGTTTAAGGCAAACGTGATGATCTATTTTATGTTTATTATTAACATCTCTTGCATGCTGACAATTTGTGTTGGATGTCCTGTACTCATGTTTGGGCAAATAAATGATTATCTTATCTTACCTTTTTGAGAGAAATAAATAAAATAAAATAAATATCTTGTCGTGAATTTCTATAAGAAAATTTTCTTAGCAAGTGACTTGCTAAAAGGATTTTGTGAAGAACATTGTTAAGTCATAAGTAATTTATTCATTTGTTTAACATAGGTAAGGTACAATAATGATGTTATATAAAGATATGTTATACGAGAGGAATTGATGAATCGAGTCGGACTCATGAGTTGGCGAAGGGCGAACGCCTCAGTTAGCGCGTATTCGGTAGATCTAGATAAAGCCAAGGACAAATTGTACACGCACGAGGTCGGTCTAAGCGAGAACCCTTAGTCAGCACGCTTACTTACTTGGTGCCTTACGTAATATTACTAGTTGGTCACGAAGCTTACGAATTACTTAACGCCTCACCGTTAAACAGTACCTACTTATTTCATTTATTTATCACTATAGCTTCCGCCCGCGGCTTCGCCCGCGTGGAAGTCGGAAATTATCCCGCGGGAACGTACTACCGGGATAAAAACTGTCCTATGAGTTTTTATAGGTTAAATCTAAATGTGTGCCAAATTTCATCCAAATCCATTCAGTAGTTTTTGCGTAAAAGAGTAACAAACATCCATACATATAAGCTTTCGCGTTTATAATATTAGTAAGGATGAAATAATTCTCACCAAGGGAGAATATATTACGAAAATTAAAATATTGGTATTTGATCAAAAGATAAATTATTTAATCGTATATTAATAATTGTTGTAACTTGATATCCGTCTAACGGCCTGTTTCTTCATCAAAAGTAACTTCACATAGTCAAAGTAACGGTTATATATTGTTTTTTCACAACCATAGCTGTTGCTTTAACTGTTACTTTTGTCTTTAAGTTTTAGTGCTCATTAAGCTGATGTGAAACCTAAAGTAATTGTCATTTCGTCAAAGTTGTACTGTTGTTGGTTCGACTTATTCAGGGTCTGTTTGAGCTGCTAGCTAATATAAATCACTGTGCATTTATCTGTATAATGAGTAGTAACCTAGATTTTATTAATATAATATTAGGTCTTTACCTATGAAATTGCCGTTCTGCAGTACTGGCCATTTCAAATCAAAATAATTTTTGTTTGGCTAAGAATTCTAATTTCAAATTAATTTTATTTTAAAAACATGGATTTTTTTTTCTAAAAGTAGTCATTTCTTTATTGATTAGTGTTACATTTTCATCGCATTTCAATCTTTTTCGTCATCATGGATACGTTAAAAATTCGAGTAATTATGGAATATGAGTACCGTCGTGGCAGCAACGCGGCACAAGCGGCACGCAACATCAACGACGTTTACGGAGCTAACACTACAAACCAACGCACCACCTGTTATTGGTTTGCTCGCTTCCGTTCTGGAAATTTCGACCTGAAAAATGAACCTCGCGGTCGTCCGAAGACTTTGTTCGACAATGACGAATTAAAGGCGATTGTGGAAGCTGATGATACACAATCTACGGCTGAATTAGCAGCAGCTTTCGACGTTAGCGTCAAAACAATATTGGTCCATTTGCGTCAAATTGGCAAGGTAAAAAAGCTTGACAAATGGGTGCCCCACGAACTCAATGATCGCCAGCGCGAAGTACGCGTCGAGACGTGCCTTGCACTGCTCAACAGACACACAAATGAAGGAATTTTGAACCGCATTGTTACCTGCGATGAAAAATGGATTCTGTTTGATAACCGTAAGCGCTCAGCAAGTTGGTTGGATCCTGGTTCAGCACCTAAACAATGCCCTAAACGAAAACTTACCCCTAGAAAAGTGATGGTCACTGTTTGGTGGTCTAGCGCCGGTGTGATTCATCACAGCTTCTTACCAAACGGGGTGAGCATTACTGCAGATGTGTACTGTGAAGAACTGAACACAATGATGGAGAAGCTGGCGCATCTCCAACCAGCATTGGTCAATCGCTCGTCTCCGCTGCTCCTGCACGACAACGCGCGACCTCATACTGCACAGCAGACGGTCTCCAAGTTGCAAGAACTGGGGTTGGAAGCTCTCCGTCATCCGCCCTACTCACCAGACCTTGCGCCTACAGACTACTACTTTTTCCAGAATTTGGATAACTTCTTGGCGGGAAAAAAATTTAATACCCGAGAGGCAGTACAAAATGCCTTTGAAGAATTTGTTGCTTCCCGTCCAGCTGATTTCTTTAAGAAGGGCATCAATAAACTGCCACTGCGATGGCAAAGATGCATTGATTGCATGGGTGATTACTTCGATTAATACAAATAAAAAATTCATGAAAAAAATTCGTTTAAATTTTTTCATACAAAACGGCAATTTCATAGGTAAAGACCTATTATAATATCGACCAGTGAAAGAACTCATCATACGATGAACTTATCGTGCGTGACTAACGCATGGCCATAAAAGATTAAATAATCGCAAGAAATATTATTTATGGGGCGTTCAAAAGTACCTATAACTTCTCTTATTTTTTGAATAGATTGAAAAGATACAGATGTCTTACATATCAGTGATAGTCTAGCTGTTCTTTCGAAATGGTTTGTGGCTAATAATCATTTTACTCAATGCGAACAAAACTATCACTACCAAATGCACCCCAAGTAGGTCTAAATTTTAAAACTTAATGGCAAGTAACTAGATGCTGTTTCGGAAACTGAATTTCTAGGAATAACTTTAGATTCAAAATTGCAATGGGTTGCCCACATTAGAGCTCTTTCAAGTAGTTTAAGCTCAGCTGCTTACACAGAAGGAAAAATAAAGCTGTTGACTTATGTAGCCACAGCTAGGTTAGTTATTTTGTTTATTTTCACAGTATTATGTCATACGGCGTTCAACTGTGGGGATCGGCAGCTGATGCACATTCAATTTTCATTTTACAAAAGAGGGCAATCCAAACAATCTATAAAATGGGGCCTCCCTTAGAAACAAATTCAACGAAATTGATGTACTAACTATGCCTTCACTTTATATCCTAAAAAATATCTTGTATGTTCGCAAAAACATAGGTCTTTTTAAAAAAAGAATCCATAAAAAAACATAGTCTAAATACACGTAGTAAAGATGAAATTGAGATTCCAAAATTTAGATTAACTAAAACTAGCAAGACATTTCTAATAAATAGTATCCGCTTCTATAACAAGTTGCCAAAGTTGGTTACAGAATTTAGCGATCGAAAGTTTAAAACTCAAATCAAACGTGTCCTAATGAAAAAAGCATAAATATAGAATAACAAAAATGAACGAAATGTAGGACATAAGTTGAAACAATATTATTAATATTATGCACTAGGTTTTTTATTTATATTTAATATCATTTACATCATTATTAGAACCATAAAGATATTGTGCAACTAGAACATGTATATATGTGAGTAGTTTCTTCTTTATGATTTTTTTTTGTTACGCGCTGCTGCTAAGAGACAAAATGTACAAAAATTTTGAAAATCACCCAAAAGCCAAATATTTTTTTTTAAGTAACCGTGGAGTTTCTTGCCGGCTCTTACTCAATACTCAATACTCAATACGTTTATTGCATTCCACAATGTGAACTTAGGTGGTAGGTACATAAAGATATACATTCGTTTTGGAGCATTGTGGGCCCTGTCGGGCATAACAACATAAAAATTAGGAAGAGGGCTATTATGGATATTTGCTAACAATTTCAATATTAATCTACTCTTTCGTTTTGTGTAGGTAGGTAGGCTGATAACTAATTGTGTACATATAATTTTTACTACTCATATATTGGATTTATACATTAATATTTATTTAAATTATACATTTATTATTATTATCATTGGTAATGATAAATAAATTATTATTGCGTTCTTTTTTTTTTTTTTTGCTGGTATTATTGTTTATTTATTAAATTTATCATTTAAATATTCATGTACATTATAATAACATAAACAGATTAGAAATTGTTTTAATTTTGTTATAAAGATATTAAATTTTTGTTCATTTTTAATTTCATCAGGTAGTTTATTATGTATTTTAACTGACATTACTAAAGTGCTTGTGGAGTGTATTTTTAGCTTAGAACCTGGTTGGTTTAGTCTATTTTTGTGTCGTAGTGTTTAGTGAGTCTGTATGTTTTCGCGTGTAGTATAGAGTTTTTGATTATTTCTAACAAATTTGCACATTTCCAAGATATATATGCAAGGTAGGGTTTGAAGTTTATGTTCTTGGAAATGGGGTTTGCAGCTGTCTGTGTTATCTATGTTAACTAGTATTCTAATCAGTCGTTTTTGTAGTATGAATAGTGTAGATGCGTCTGTACTATTTCCCCATAATATTACGCCGCAGTTTAACCATGCGTATGCATACGCATAATACGTAACCAGAGCAGTGGAGAGATTTGTGGATTTTTTTATTTCACCGAGGGCATATGCAAATTTTGATAGCTTTGACCAGATTTTTTTAATATGTGATTTCCAATTTAAATGTGTATCTATAGATAAGCCGAGTAGGTTGAATTCTTTTACTGTTTCAATTTTTGCGTCGTTGTAAATAAATGTTATGTCTAAAGGGGTTTTCTGACGTGGATGGAAGGACATGATTTTAGTTTTATTGAAATTTAATTCAAGGTTGTGTTCTGTCATGAGTTCTGTCTCTTCTCCATAGGAAGCGACAAATTAAAACCGTGCACCTCGCTTCTGACGTTTCATAAGTGCCCATGTAGGTTTATGTGAAACTAGCTTTTGCCAGCGGCTTAGCCCGCGCGGAACTTTCATCTCCTATTTAACTCCCTTAGGGTGAAGTGTTGTGGTAAATGAAAGACATGTGCACTGGATAGTGTCTCGATTTATTGTGTGTTCACATCAAATGAGCGTACACGATCTTAATATATTGCTTACTTGGCTAATCCTCAATAAGGTTTGGTTACACACACATACATAATATTACTAATGATACTTACTTACACTACACTCCGTGGGTACAAGGAAAAAAAATTAGAGCTCATTTTTTTTTTCTTACATTATGTTAGTACTACAACAAACAAACAAAAAAAAATACAAATGTATACTACTGCTACTACTATAAATATAAACTAACTATGAAACAATTTAATTCTATCCTTATGTAGCAATTCGATTTTATTTTGTTTTAGAATTTTGACATTTGAGCCTGTAACTGAACCTGTAACACAATATAAGGGCCTTCAAAAATATTATCCAACTTCTTTCTTCCTTCACTTTTTACTAAAACTAAATCGTCTTTATTATATGTAACTGAATTACATTTCTTATCATACGCTACTTTTCTATTTTCCTTGCTTATTTCTAAATTATGTTAAGCTTCTTTTAACGCTACCTGTAGCCTATATCTTAAATCTAAAGAGTAGTCATTGGGGTTATACAATGGATCTATTCTGTTACAATTCTTAATAGTATTAGGAATATTACACGGCCTGCCGAAAATTAGTTCGAAGGGCGTGTACTTCGTCTCTGAGTGGTATTATTATAACTGAAACATCAGAACGGTATCCAGTGTGACCATTCATAGCCGTTATTGCCTGAGTAAGTTCTTAGAAAAGCGCCTAAATGCTTATGAGCATTTTCGAGTGATCCGATTGATTGATGGTGGTATGCTGTGGACATTATTTTTTCTATATTTAATAATTTGCAAACTTCAACCATAGTGCTAGATACAAACTCTGTACCTCTATCAATAGCTATAACTTGAGGTATACCAAAACGTAAAACAAAATTTTGGATAATTGATCTTGCAACAGTTATGGCTTCTTTGTTTTTTATAGGATATGCTTCAATAAATTTAGTTAATTCACATTGAATCATTACAAGGTAACAATTTCCTTTCTCGTCTTTATCCAAAGGACCAACCAAGTCTAAAAATATTTTTTCAAAACCTGCTGACGCGGTTGTTGTGATCGTCATCGGCTGTTTTGTGTACTTACTATATTTAGTCTTCTGACATGTAGAACACTTTTTTACAAAATCAAGAACATCTTTATCGATACCTGGCCAGAAATATCGCCCTTTGATATTGTTAGTCATTCTGCGGACACCTGCATGTCCACTGGTAGGCAGTAAATGATAGTCATTTAAAATACATTGTTTTTCACTATCGTTATCTATTCTTTCTATTCCTCTTAGTATGCATACTCTCGGACCGGTCCATTCTTTTAATGTTTGTATTTCACTGCACAAACCTTTTATAAAATCTTCATTTTCATTATTTTTAATTATGCATACTTCTTTTACTTTTATTTTATTGCTAAACTTCTCTAACTTAGTCACGAATTCGGCTCGCGAGAAATGTGCCCTAAAGTTGAGGTTTACACATAACAACATTTTACTAGGGATGTAAGCGAGACACTCGTCTCCAGCACTTACCAAAGTGTCTCTTCTACACTTATCCACTCTATCTTTTTCTAGCAAAATCATCTCCACGACATCACTTGGCTTCCTCAGTAACTCCACGACTCTAGGCTGATCAGACCCTTCGTCAGTGTATTTACTAATTGGCGGTGATGCATTCTTACTCTTCTCATCCATTCTCCTTTTTTGTGCTCTAGTCATAACATTAACTTCCGAAATTTTCTCATTCATACTCTTTAATTCACTGGAAGTCACGTTTACTCTGGATAATGCATCCGCGACTACATTATGCTTCCCTTGAACATATTCTATTTTAAAATCATACTCCTCAAGAACTCAACGAAACTTCAACAGCCTGCTTGAGGGATCTTTCATGCTGAATAAATAAATGAGTGGTTTATGGTCTGTCATTATAGTAAAATGCCTACCAAATATATACGGCCTGAAGTACTTTACTGCCCAGACTATAGCAGTAAGTTCTTTTTGTATTGTGGGGTAATTTAATTCTCCCTTATTTAATGTTCTACTAGTATATGCTACCGGTCTTAAGTCATTGTTACACAGAACTGCACCAATAGCTGTACCTGATGCATCAATCTGTATAACCCCTTGAGCGGCCACGGGATCTAATTGGGTGGGCTAATTAACTTTTGTTTCAAGATCTCGAAAGAGTGTTGACATTCCGCTGTCCAATTATAAACAATATTATTCCTGCATAATCGATTTAAAGGTAACGTTATGTCAGCAAACGATGGTACAAATTTACGATAGTAATTGCAGAAAGCTACAAATCGTTTCACTTCATCTACATTTTTGGGTACTGGGTAATTTTGCAAAACTGTTGTCTTATCTGGATCTGGTATTACTCCATCAGCAGATACTAAATGTCCTAGATACAAAATTTCCTTTTTTAGAAATTGACATTTGTCTGGATTTAGTTTTAAGTTTACTTTTCTTAACCTTTCGAGTACCTACATCTATCAAATTGTTATTATGTGAATTTAGATTTCGCCCAAAAATAATTAAATCATCGAGATAAATAAAACATTTGTCGTACGTCAGACCAGACATAGCTATAGACATTACTCTACTGAAATTACTACAGGAAGTTTTAAGTCCCATAGGGAGACGCTTTAATTGATATTGGCCTGTGTTAGTGGAAAAAGCAGTATATTTACGACTTTCTGGGCTTAATTTTACTTGATAATAACCTTGACTTAAGTCTAAATGACTGAAATACAGTGATCCTGAAAGTGCGCGATGGTCGTCTCTTCTTTCGTTTGAGTAGATTGACACATGTTTTACTACGCAAAACCACTAATTTTGTTTGTCCGAATCTAAAGATAAAGATAAAGATGTATTTATTTGTTTAAACATGTGTAAAAAGATACATAAATATGCACATATGGATGGAAAGTTTAAAATTGTAGGTTCAACATGTTTTGCCATATTCGGCGTACAAAATAGCTTATAATATTTAGTCACAACCATAAATAAGATTTTTTATTTTTTATTATTATACTCAAAATTAAAACAATTCAAATAGATACATTCAGTCAATGCAAAAAATATATTCAAAAAATAAAAAAAATATTATAATTGAAACAGTAAAATTACTAAACTAAAATATTTATTATGTTATCTAAATTCAAAATGTCTCATTCAAAAATTCCGTAACACTATAGTATTCCTTACTAATTAGCAATATTTTTAGTTCTCTCTTAAATGAATTAACATTCATTACCTTAAGGGCATTAGGAATTTTATTGTATATTAATGGGGCCATGCATATTACACTCTTTCTTAGAAATGCTGTTTTGGCGGAGAGTGATTGGACCCAAAGTTTGTACTTCTCACGTCTATTTCTACCTGAGTTATTAGTCAGAAGGGGAAACAAATGAGGATTGGTTTTTACAAATAGTGATATTTCTAATATGTAAAGTGACGGAAGTGTTAGAATTCTCTGCTGTAAAAATATTGGTTTGCAACTGTCAGTAGATTGAAACCCAAACATTGCCCGTATACAACGCTTTTGTGCTTTGAAAGCAGTGTCCTTTTGAGTTGAATTTCCCCAGAAAATTATTCCAAATCTCAACACTGATTCAGTAATCCCGTAATTTGCAGCAAGTAAAGTATCCGTATTGACAGTCAGTGCTAACTTATAAAGAGCAGATGACGAAGTACTAATTTTTTTACAAAGTTCATTAATGTGAGTTTTCCAATTAAGTTGTTTGTCAATGATTATTCCCAAAAATCGGGCTGTTTCAGCTTCTTTTATTATATCATCTTGGTATACTAAGTTAAATTTTGATGGATTATGTACCTTTTCTCGTTGTCTAAAATGCATTATATTTGTTTTACTAAGATTTTCAAATTATTATTAAGCCAGGTAATTATAGAATTCAAAGAATCACTTGAATCAGAATGGTAGTTGATAACATTTTTTGGTGCTATGGTTACAGTACTGTCGTCAGCAAACAATGATACGGGTTCCTTAGTTGCATTTGGTAAATCATTAATGTACAGTAGGAACAAAGGGGGGCCCAGTACACTTCCTTGGGGAACACCATATGCGTTGTATCGTTTATCAGAGGAGAAAATCTGTTCCCTTTTAGTTTTAATATAAAATTTTGATATTTGGGTTATTTGTTGGCGGTCTGATAAACATGATTTAATCAATTCTAGGACATTACCTCTTATACCATAAGCCTCAAGTTTATCTAGCAGAATACTGTGGTCTATAATCACATCTTTTTTTCACTCCGTTTTCGCACGTCCAAATTTCACTCGCGATGTGACCTTGAATGGCAGGGTCGCCATGAAGTGTTGTGGTAAATGAAAGACATGTGCACTGGATAGTGTCTCGATTTATTGTGTGTTCACATCAATTGAGCGTACACGATCTTAATATATTGCTTACTTGGCTAATCCTAAATAAGGTGTGGTTACACACACATACATAATATTACTAATGATCCTGAAGGTTGACATAAAGAATGCCTTTAATTCAGTTAATAGGGACACCTTGCTGGCAGAAACCAAAAAAGAAATACCCCAAATCTATAGATTCCTTTGGCAATGTTACAGACACCCTTCAAAATTACTATATCGGGACAACCTTTTGGAATTTGCTTGTTGTCATTCTTGCTGCTGTTGGCTGCCAACAAGGTGACCCCCTCGGGCCAGTGATTTTCAGCTTAGCCATTCATCCAATTATTCGGCAGCTAAATTCCAAATTTAATGTTTGATATCTTGACGATGGAACTTTGGGAGGCGATGTAGAAACGGTCTTAAATGACTTTAAATCCTTGAAAAATGAATTTCATTCGATTGGCCTTGACCTTAACCTTTCGAAATGTGAAGTTTACATAACGGACAGTACTGACAGACATCTGACACTTTCCAAATTTAACGCAATAGCTCCAGATATTAAAATAATTGAAAAAAGCTCTCTTCGTCTCCTTGGGTCTCCAATCTTTGAGAATTCTTTTCCCGTTTTTATTGAGGAAAAAATTCAAAATTTCAACGACGTTTCGGAAAGATTGTTCCAAATTAACATGCATTTGGCCATCACCTTAATTCGCTATTGCTGTTTCGGTCCCAAATTAACATACTTCCTTCGCGCTTCCCATTTATGGAAACACACTCACCTATTAAACAGAATAGACCAAATTATCCGGCACACACTAACTTCCATCTTAAATGTGGCCATGGACGACCGAGCTTGGGCACAAGCTACTCTTCCCATTCGTATGGGAGGCCTCGGCGTCCTATTTTGACGTGCTGTACTTCACCGAGGCTTTGGATGCTTGGAGACTCGCTTGCCCGAACTCTGATCTACCCGATAATCCATGTTCCCAGAGAAGGTGGGATGAGCCGCTCTGCAGAGTAGTACACGACAATCTACTTAACACGTCTGCTACTACTGCGGAGCGTGCGCGCCTGCTGGCTGTGGGTAAGTGGGAGTCGGGTCTGTGGCTTCATGCACTACCGTCGGCATTTTGTTCGATGACACTACTTTCCGCCTCGCTGCTTCCCTACGACTGGGAGCTCCTTGTTGTTCTCCTCATCGCTGTCACTGCGGCGAAGTTGTCAACAGTCTAGGACACCACGGCCTGTCTTGCAGCCGAAGCGCGGGCCGCTTAGCGCGGCACGCAAACATTAACGACATCATCCGACGAGCTCTTGTCACCGTCGGCCTTCCAGCTGTATTAGAACCCAATGGCTTGGCACGCGACGATGGCAAGAGACCGGACGGAATGTCTTTATTTCCATGGAAGATGGGTAGGCCTTTAGTGTGGGATGCAACGTGTGTCGATACTCTTGCACCATCCCATCTTCCTGGCTCGGTGTGCTGTGCTGGCGCTGCCGCTGAGGCTGCGGAAAGCCTCAAGCGGCGAAAGTATAACAACCTAATTGGTAATTATATTTTCGAGCCGTTTGGGGTTGAAACCTTCGGGCCGTGGGGTCCGAGTGCTCACGGCCTCTTTAAGGAAATCTCGAAAAGGCTGGTTGACACTTCCCGTGACCCAAGGGCTGGTTTCTACCTTGGCCAGCGGCTAAGCATTGCCATACAACGTGGTAACGCTGCCAGTCTCTTGGGAACATTACCAGTCGACAGCGATGAGGATGAATTTTTTGACGCTATTTTTTAATTTGTGATTAGGATTAGTTAAGTTTATTGTTTTTTTATTAATTATGTTAATTATGTTACTTATTTAAGTAGAAGGACATAACACTAGAAGACTATAAAACATTATTATAAATAATGTTTCTTGTATTTTTTTTTTTTTTTTTTGTTGGGAAATCATCAAATAACTTCTCCCGCTCTGGGTGGAGCAGGAAGGCGTGTCAGACTTTTACTGACTAAAACCCACCCGTGTTCCTTCAGTAGCCCTTAAGCCAGGGGCTGTGGTGTCTCTTTCGAACAAACCCACACCCCTGGCAGGCATCGGCCCTTGCGGGCCCCATCAATTTTTGTGCTGACATCTCTTTGAGGCGCGCGTGGAACACAACGAGCCGTCGACTTGTGCTTGATCCTTACCGGACAGCGAGCTACCCATTACTCGCCGTCCGCAAGCCCATGCCTACGGTGGCCGGAAATCGGCCTGGGATTCCCGACGCCCAGGGCGTCTCCGTATCCTGCGGCAGCTAGGGTCGCAAGGGCGCATATGCTGCCTCTCCCTCACGTGCGCCGCCTCCCTCTTCGCGAGCATCACTGCTTCGCTGAAGGAGGTGACGGCTCCCATGTTTCTTGTATTGAATGTTTAAAACCATTTTTATCTTTTCCAAGTAAGTATCGATTCCTGACATTCGTCATACCAATGAATCGAGTCGTATGAAATAAAATAAAAATCGTTTGGCATGATACTTACTTACACTACAAGGGGTTGAATTTCGAAAAATCCTACCTTATTCCTTCTCTACATTATAAAGCTCCAAGGGTATGGGCTGGGCGTTGATAAATCAGTCAGTCAGTTATGACTTTTCTTTTTATTTATATAGATAAAATATTTTGATTTTGATTAAAAAGATAAATTATAAAACAACAATTGAATTGAATATCGTGTTACACATAGTAAATAAGCTCTACACGCTAAGCTTCGAGGCTTTCCAGATGAAAATAAGTTCAGGAATCTTTTGTTGCACGGCACGGTTGGCGCAATGGTTAAGCGATTGACTGCTGCGCTGCGTGTCGTGGGTTCGATTCCCGCACGGAACAAATATTTGTATGACCTAGAAGTAGTTGTTCCGGATCTGGCTGTTTGTGTATGTGAGTTTAAATGTTTGTAAACGCACCCACAATACAGGAGAAATTCCTTGCGTGGGGCAAGGTTGAAAAAAAAATGCTATAATAAAAATGTAAAAGCATTATGCGCATAAACTTTTACCAAACATCTAGCATGTGGTATTTTAAAAACCGTGCACCTAACCGGTATGTTGTCACTATTATAATATTAACTTTAGGTGTCCGCTTCAAGTTTATGTCCACATTTTTGTCATGAACCATAACCTGCACGTTCATCTAGATATATTTCAAATCAAATAGAATAACTTACTTATCTATTTTTAAAATAATAATAAGTTCAAGAGCAAATTAAAAATACTATTACATATTAATTGTAATACTGTATTTAAATCCAATTGCAATAAAAACAGTACCTATAGACGTTCGAAAGAACTTTCACTTTGACATCTGGCACCACTTGACAGTGAAATTGTAGCTGGCACTGCCATGTGTAAAAAAGCTCCCCATGAGTTTTGGGGAAATTACGAAGTTTGTGTAATGGCAGCTGTTTTGACTTTTAATTTACCTGTTACTTAAATGTAGAATCACAAATTCACCGTACCGTATCCCCCCCGAGTGGGTTCCCGCATTGTCGTTGCGAGGGGGCTTAGTAACCGTGGTCTCCCATCCACGGTGAAGCCAAGAGGAACCCAACGGTGGGGCCGCTCGTCAGGGCTTTTGCCTCAAAGCCGACGACGTAGCGGCCAAAAAGTAGGTTGCGGTGAGGTGCATCGCAACTGAGGTGGGCCGCGATGTCGAATGGGAGGCATCGCGGCTGAGGGTTACAGGCTGCGGTAGAGGGGGAGTGCCGGTGCTTCTGAGCAGCGCTCTTCCCTTCCGTGGCCTGGACGGGGCCGCCACCGTTTGATGGCGGACGCGGTGGGGCCGCAGGGGAAGAGGAGTGTCGGTATAGCGTCAGCCGCTCTCCCTATCCTCTGCGGCCGAAAAGTGGTAGACGGGACGGCGCGTTGTGTTCCTCACGCGCGCCGTCAAAGATGTCAGCAACCACAGGTGGGGTCCGCAAGGGCCGATGCCTGCCAGGGGTGCGGGTTTGTTCGAAAGAGATACCACCGCCCCTGGCATACGGGCTACTGAGGGAACACGGGTGGGTTTTAGTCAGTAGAAGTCTGACACGCCCTCCTGCTCTACTCAGCAGGAGAAGTCATTTGATGATTTCCCACCCAAAAAAAAAAAAAAAAAAAAAAAAAAACCGTACCGTATCAGTAAAGGTCAAGTAAAAGTCAGTGCTTTTTCTGATTAGGTACCTTCTTATTTTTTATTGGAGGTCAGTGTTTATTTGACATGAGTAATCGACATTCATCCAAACAGGAAACGCCAAGTAATCCTTAACGAGCTGTTATATAGAATTATTGCGCAGTTATCATTAAATTAATATAATTCGACCTATTTATACCGTAAATCTAATTAAAATAATACATGCATGTCAATATTCATTCATTCATTCACCCACCCATTTCACAAACCATAGCGAAACATTGATCGACCTTGTCTGTACGAACCTCAACCACAAAGGAATATCTGTTGAGCCCTATGGCTCAGTAAATGGTCACTCACTTGTTGTGGTCGAATTTAATATCAGGCGCAGTAAATATAAACCCCACACGGTTATTTACAGACCTATTTTGAAAAACAAATAGAGAGATACTAGATAGTGATTTATCGCAAATACACTGGGACAACATTTGTAGTTTTTATGATGTCAATGACATAGTTGAGGAATTGAATGACCAAATCTTAACAATTTATGATGCGCACGCTCCGGTCAAGAAATCTTTAATTAAGGAACCGTCATATCCCTGGATAACAGATACAATTAAATTGATGATGCACTTGCGGAATGACGCCCTGGCCGATTACCATAAAACTCAGTCAGATTCCAAAAAGGCATACTACAAGCAGCTTAAATCTCTGGTGCTAATTTCCATATTTAGAGAAAAAGTTGCTTATTTCAAATTTAAAATTAATAACCAAATCAAGGATCTTATAGCACTGTGGAAAAATTAAAAAAGCACTGTATTACCAAACATGAAACAAATTGATGAACTTCCTTCACACTTCAGAGATCCAAACGAGATCAATAATCACTTCCTGAATGTTCCCGGTAACCCTGTCTGCAATATATCGCAACGTACTTTCTTCGAGTCTCATCGTCATGGTGATGATAGCTTCGCATTTGCTTTACAACCAGTAACTTCTGATCAAATTCTACAATACTTCCGCCTAACGCTGAAGGCTGTGACAAGGTGACTCTGAATATGCTTTTGCTGACACTCCCACATACGCTAAAAGCCATCACTGACATTGTGAACAGTTCCATTGTCTCAGCAACATTCCCTGACATCTGGAAAATTGCTATTGTCAGGCCATTACCTAAAAAAAAAATCCGACTGAGTTAAAAGACCTTAGGCCTATTAGTATTTTGCCTAGTCTTTCTAAAATTGCTGAAAAGGCAGTATGCCAACAGCTGACGAAATATCTAGAAGATAAACACATTCTGCCTGAGCTTCAGTCGGGTTTTCGCAAACAGCGTGGTACTTCTACGGATCTTTTGGACGTGACAGATAATATTCTATTAGCACAGGATAAGGGCCTTTGCACACTTCTTGTCCTACTCGATTTTTCGCGAGCTTTTGACTGCATAAACATAGATTTGTTTCTCTCAAAGCTTAACTACTATGGATTTGACCAAAATACTTTAAACTGGTTCCAAAGCTATCTTAACAATCGACAGCAGCGTGTGGAAATACGACAAAGCAATGGCTCATCTCTTGTTTCTTCACTCACTTCTGTCTACAGGGGCAAAATCAAAAAAAAAAATCAAAATCAAAAGTCATTTATTCAAACTAGGCTGAGAGTCAGCACTTTTCGAACGTCAAAAAAAAAAAGAAAACATAAGACAGTCCCCCCAAAACGCCCACCCTTCGACACTTCCTAGTGCTTTAGCTGGGAAGAAGAAGTGGCGCAACAAACTCCCCAGCAGCACAGCTGTCTGTTCAGTTAGAAGAACTTGATACTGTACAATACAATAGTAAATAATAAAATGATTTAAAGAGTCTAATAAAATAAACAATTAAGTATATGAATGTAATTCATACAACCTGTCAGTAGGTAAGCTAATTCTGGTGAAAGAACACAAACATTGTCTTGAGTTAATCACAGCGACCAACTATTCTTAGAATATAATATGCCTGAATGAATAATAGTATGCCTTAGAACAAAGGTTGGATTTTACTTTGGCTTTAAACGCACTAAAATTTAAATCTAACAAAGAAGAGGGAAGCTTGTTATAAAAGGTTATACCAAGCCCAACAAATGAGTTATGAACCTTATGAAGCCGGTGAAAGGGAGCACGTAGTTTATCCTTATTTCTAGTATTAATATTATGAATATCACTGTTTTTAGTGTATAAGTGTTTATTTTGCCTAATATATAATATGTTAGCGAATATGAATTGCGATGCCACCGTGAGAATAGCGATATCTTTAAAAAAATCTCTTAGGGACACTCTAGCACCCAGTTGGTAAATTGCTCGAACAGCTCGCTTTTGAAGAACAAAAATATTTTGAATATCAGCGGCTTTGCCCCACAACAGAATGCCGTAGGACATAACGCTATGAAAATAACTGAAATAAACTAACCAAGCTGTTTCGTGTTTCGTGTTGCCCAGTATCGTCCCGCAACGTTCGATACTGGGCCCCATCATCTTTATTTTATATTGTGCGGATATCATAAATACCCTGAAGCGATGTAGGTATCATATTTACGCTGATGACGTACAAGTTTATATCTCCTTTAAGCCAAGTGACTATGACATCGCGATAAAGGATCTTAACGATGATCTTGACAGGATAGCATGTTGGGCTGAAAATAATGTTTTGGTACTTAACCCCACTAAAACTAAATATATGTTATTTGGAACCAAAAACCAAATCAGTTCAGTCCCGGCAACACTCAACGTTACCCTGCTGGGTGAGTCGGTCAGTCGCGTCAGTGAAGCACGTAATCTGGGTCTAAACATGGACGTTGGGTTGAGATATGAAGCGCACGTAGCAGAGTCAGTGCGCACTTGTTTTTATTGGCTTAAGGTCCTTTATAAAATAAGGCCTTATCTATCAGAGGAGCTGTGGATCCAGCTGGTTGAGTCACTCGTGCTATCCAATCTAAACTATGCGGACGCAGTTATTGGTCCTCGACTACTGGCAAGAACTGATCGACTGATCCAGAGGGTGCAAAATGCCTGCGCTCGGTTCTGCTTTTCAATCCTGCCAAGAAGTCATGTAACGCCATTTTTAAATAAGCACTCAATCCTCAAGATGAAGTCACGTCGTAAGCTGCACTTAGCGTGCCTACTATTTGGAGTTGTAAAGTACAAGCAGCCGTCCTACCTGTACAATAAACTGAGCTGGATCACTAGTAAAAGAGAATGCGCAAGTAGACAGTGCTCCCAACAACTCTCCACTCAATCGCACAAGACGGCTGCCTTCAGGGGAAGTTTTAGATATGCCGCAACCAAATGATGGAACAATATTCCCACGCCGATAAGGAATCTTAAATCTATTGGCACCTTCAGAATTCGGCTGCGACAGTTTCTTATCGCCTCGCAGAAAAAACTGGGTATGACAATTTCGAATACGTCCATAATATAACTGGCTGTCGTAATCTTCTCGTTTCGTTCTGTTATCTTCGTGCAACTTACCGTCACACATCTTTAAACAACCTACTTTTATTTATTGCAAACATTATTTTACTCACACGTACGAAATTACAATTATTCATTTATGCAGGGTTACTGGTAACTCGACGTATTCCTTGCAGGACGTCATAGTAGGGTTAAAATGCAACAAATTAAGCCACCAAATGTTCTACCGAAATTCAGTAGTTTTTGAATTAGTTAGAGTTTTAGTTTTTTTTATGAAAAATCCCAAATTAAATAATTTGAAACCAATTTAAAAATGATTTACGGCGCGACTGTACTGAAATTTAAGTTATTATCATAGTTGACGCCGTAGCAGACCTTTGTTAATAATTAAAAGTTCAATAATGCCTAAAACTTTGGCAAATATCACTAACCAAACATTTAATTTTTGCTATTACTTCATAAAAAATGTAGTCTAGTGAAAGAAAGAAAGAAAGAAAGATGCGTTTATTGGCATTACAGCTTACAAAACCTTAGAACTATAAATAAAACACAAAATGTTATTAATGCCAAAAGGGCCTCAGCTCAGCATAATGTCAGATGGCAACACAGAATGCACCACCTGACGCTGATTTTCAGCTGCAACCCACGAGTACCATACGCTCGAATAATAAATACTTAGTGAAGTGTGTATCCGAAAATAATCATCATCATCATCATCATATCAGCCGAAAGACGTCCACTGCTGGACATAGGCCTCCCCCAGGCTCCTCCACTTCGACCGGTCTTGTGCTTCCCACATCCAGCGGATACCCGCGGTCTTCGCAAGGTCATCGGTCCACCTTGTGGGAGGCCTTCCTACTCTACGTCTTCCGGTACGCGGTCGCCACTCCAGAACCTTTCGGCCCCATCGGCCATCTGTTCTGCGAGCAATGTGCCCTGCCCACTGCCACTTAAGCTGTCCCGTATGTGTTGCCGGGCGTAAAAGAATAGCACCATCCCATTTCTTCCAGTGGGTGTCGTAGAAGGCGACTAAGGGACTTACTAGAGAATGGGCAGCAGCGTTCTCTATGTATTTTACCACCATACTGCGATCGCCAACCCGCCTGCCAAGCGTGGCGATTATGGCAAAACCCCCCCAAAAAATGACAAGCAGCCCTACAAAACGGCCCCTAGTACCCGGCGGCCCGCCTACCCTTGGCTACGGTAGCAGCCAAGGTAACGGTGAGGCAAGGGGTGCTAAGAATCTCCGGAAGAGATCTGGCTACCAAAACAAACGGAAACTGCACCTGGCAACGTACAACACGCGTACACTCCGGACCGACGAGAAGATTACCGAACTCGAGGAAGAATTGAGCAGGTTACGGTGGGGTATAGTAGGGTTATCTGAAGTTCGAAGAGAGGGGCAGGACTCGATAATCCTCAAATACGGTAACCTGCTCTATTTCCGGGAGGGCGACCAGCAGTCCCAAGGTGGTGTCGGGTTTATTGTCCATAGGTCCCTTGTGACAAACGTGGTGAAGATCGAGAGTGTGTCGACCAGGGTGGCGTACCTTATACTCAGAATATCCGCAAGATATTCGCTGAAGGTCATACAGGTCTACGCCCCGACCTCGACACACCCCGACGATGAGGTGGAGACCATGTATGAGGATATATCCAAAGCCATGCATGGCTCTAAAACTCATTTCACCGTTGTCATGGGGGACTTCAACGCGAAACTGGGCAAACGGAACGAGGATGAGCTGAGAGTGGGGCAATTTGGAGTTGGACGACGGAACCACCGGGGTCACTTGCTGGCCAGTTTTATGGAGAAGGAAGGCCTCTTTATGATGAACTCCTTCTTCAGGAAACGGGAGCACAGAAAGTGGACCTGGCAGAGCCCTGATGGTGCAACTAAAAACGAGATTGACTTCATTATGTCGACGAAGAAGCAAATATTCAATGATGTCTCTGTGATCAACGCGGTGAAAACCGGAAGCGATCACCGCATGGTAAGAGGCACATTGAATATCAACATCAAGCTAGAAAGATGTCGACTAATGAAGTCTACGCTCCGTCCAGCACCGATCCAGGTCCAAAACCCCGAGAGCTTTCAGCTCGAACTCCAGAATCGTTTCGAATGCCTAGGGAGCTCCGTGGACGATTATAACGATGGGTTCGTGGAAACTGTCCATACGGTCGGGTCTAAGTTCTTCAAGACCCGCCGTACTAATGGCAAAAAGAAACTCTCTGATCCTACTCTGCAGCTAATGGAGGAGAGGCGTGAAATGATCCTGCAGTCTTCAGACGACGCGCTAAAGTACCGACAGCTCAATAGACAGATATCTAAGGCCTTGAAAAGCGACCTTCGCCGTTTTAATACGGACCGCATAAAGGACGCGATAGAGCGGAACAAGGGCTCCAAGGTCTTTTCAAGAGATCTGTCTATTGGACAGAGTCAGCTTGCGAAACTGAAGACCAATGATGGCAGGATCGTTTCCTCCAAGCCGGAGCTGTTGAGAGAGATCGAGAGTTTCTATGGACAGTTATACACGTCAACAAGCAACCCCGTTACGGATCTGGCAAACGACCCAAGAGCCAGATTGACCCGACACTATACCGAAGATATCCCGGACGTTAGCTTGTACGAGATTAGGATGGCTCTGAAGCAGCTAAAAAACAACAAGGCGCCGGGTGATGACGGAATCACGGCCGAACTCCTGAGGGCCGGCGGAAAACCCGTTCTTAAGGCCCTCCAGAAGCTGTTTGATTCCGTCATACTCGAGGGCAAAACGCCACAGGCATGGAACAGAGGTGTGGTGGTACTTTTCTTTAAGAAGGGTGATAATACTCTTTTTAAGAATTATAGGCCCATCTCACTTCTGAGCCATGTCTACAAGCTGTTTTCGAGAGTCATCACGAACCGTCTCGCGCGCAGGTTTGACGACTTCCAGCCTCCCGAACAAGCCGGATTCCGTAAAGGCTTTAGCACCGTAGACCACATACATACGCTGCGGCAGGTTATACAGAAGACCGAAGAGTATAACCTGCCTCTCTGCTTAGCGTTTGTGGACTACGAAAAAGCCTTCGATTCGATTGAGACATGGGCTGTACTGCAGTCTCTTCAACGGTGCCAGATCGACTATCGGTACATCGAGGTGCTGAAGTGTCTGTATGAAAACGCCACTATGTCAGTCCGACTCCAGGACCGGACTTCGAAACCTATCCTTCTGCAGCGAGGTGTGAGACAGGGAGATGTTATCTCTCCGAAACTGTTCACCGCTGCACTGGAGGATGTCTTCAAGGTTCTGGACTGGAAAGGGGCTGGCATCAACATCAATGGCGAGTACATCACTCACCTTCGGTTTGCCGATGACATAGTCGTCATGGCTGAGACCATGGAGGACCTCAGTGCAATGCTCGATGACCTCAGTAGAGCTTCCGAAAGAGTGGGTCTTAAAATGAACATGGAGAAGACAAAGGTCATGTCGAATGCCCATGTAACACCCACTCCCATGACGATCGGAGGCGCTACACTCGAAGTTGTGACCGAGTACGTTTACCTAGGACAGACTGTCCAGTTAGGTAAGTCCAACTTCGAGAAAGAGGTCAATCGTCGAATCCGACTCGGCTGGGCAGCGTTCGGGAGGCTTCGCAATATCTTCTCGTCCCAAATACTTCAGTGTCTCAAGACGAAAGTCTTTGACCAGTGTGTGTTGCCAGTGATGACCTATGGTACAGAGACGTGGTCGCTCACAATGGGCCTTAACAGAAGGCTTAAAGTCACCCAAAGGGCAATGGAGAGGGCTATGCTCGGAGTTTCCCTACGCGATCGAATCAGAAATGAAGAGATCCGCAGGAGAATCAAAGTAACCGACATAGCCCGAAGAATTGCCAAACTTAAGTGGCCGAAAATAATATTATTATATAATAAAAAATATGAAAACTAAGATGCAGTTAGTTAGTAGTACAATAACTTATACCTAGTGTTAGTAATACAACCTTAATAAATTAATAGAGTTACAAATAAATTTAAATAAAATGTTGTGGCATACATGTGTTTTAGAGTCGGTGTTGTGTTGAGATGATTGAACAACTAGAGTAAAAACCCAATATTTGCTTATTATTTGCAATGAAATGTCATCTAAATGATAATAACTAGAAAACCTACCTATAAGGCAAAATCCTTTGACTGCGTTGTTCTTCTTAACTACGAAACAGAGTTTAGTGCAAAAAAAAATACTACACCAGGGGCCTAAGTCTACTAATTTATAAACGTCACAATGGTCTCTCAATGGTAAGTTTTTGACAGATTTGCCATACAAAAACTGTCAAAAACACACCATTGAGAGACCATTGTAACGTTTATAAATTAGTAGACTTAGGCCCCTGGTGTACAAATTACTAGGAAAATATCCTTGTCTTATCAGTTATTCAGAAAGGTATGATTGTCAATACTTTTGCATGTGTGCCAGGGAAGAGAAGAGTTTTATGGGCAGGTAAAATTGCGAGACGGTCAACCTATAATTTCGTATTCGTATTATTCGTAGTTTTTACCTGCGCTTGAACTCCAAACACTCGGGGAGCTTTGTGATTGGTCGCTATTGTTCTCTCGGCATGACAGGGGGTGCGATTTTGCAAAATTTGGTCGTCAGCGTTAGTTAGTTTCAACTCTACGTCGCACAAGCTCGTGTTTTGTTACTGGCTATTTCCCCTAACTGTTGCTGCGTATCTTGCTCTTGTGCTGCGCTGTGCCTTCATAAGTGCTGACTATGGCTGCATATTCTAATCCTGAATACGCTGACATAATGGACTGTTACGGACTTTGTGACGGTAACGCTGCTGAGGCGCGGCGAGAATATCAACTTCGCTTTCCCAACCGCCGACTCCCCCACGTTAGTGTCTTCGGATCGACTTATCGGCGAATATCTGAAACTGGCAGCGTCCAAAGAAGCAGGCAAGTTGACACTGGTCGTTCCCGGAGATACACGGCTGAGGACGAGGAGCTTATTCTTCAACGTTTTATTGACGATCCTAACACATCGACAAACATCGTAGCGCGTGAGCTTGGTATGTCGCAGTGGAAAGTCTGGTCTGTAGTTCACTTGTCAGGCCGACATCCATACCATTACCAACCAGTCCAGTCATTAGAAGAAGGAGATCCGCCGAGACGGCTTGAATTTTGTCGTTTTATGCTAAGTGCCGACGCCGACAGCGAAAACTTTTTAAAAAACATTCTGTGGACCGATGAGTCATGTTTTGATCGTGATGGTATCACAAATTACCACAACTTACATTACTGGGCACCGAAAGCAGAAGCAAACCCTAAAAAACTGAAACCAACCGCATCCCAGCGAAGGTTCTCGCTTAATGTTTGGATGGGTATTATTGACTACAAATTAACTGGCCCACATTTTTTACCCCGAACACTAAATGGGGAACTTTATGAAGATTTCCTCAGAAATCATTTATCAGCACTGCTCACGGATGTACCGGAAGAAAGAAGAGCAAACATGATTTACCAACATGACGGATGTCCAGCCCACTTCCGAATCACAATTCGACAATTGCTGGATGAAAACTATCCAATCCGATGGATAGGGCGCGGTGGGCCGATTCCGTGGCCTGCACGAAGCCCTGATCTGACGCCGCTAGACTTTTACGTCTGGGGTCATTTGAAAGATCTAGTTTATGTGACCCCAGTAAATTCAATTGAAGAACTAAGGGAGAGAATTACAAATGCAGCGGGCCAGATGAGGGCAACAATAACATCAAGAATAACAAAAACCGAAGTAAGGAAGCGAATAAGAACATGTATTCGAAACCGAGGGCAGCACATCGAACAAGACGTGTGAAATGTGTGTAATTAAAGTTTTTAATATTGATTAAAAAGAATCATAATGTTCACGATTTTGTTTTTAATTTTTCGAATAATCACCTTTTTGTGAAACGCACGCCTGTACTAAATCAAAAACGATTTTCGTAATGTAGTCCATGATTTTGTATTAACTTTCATACCTTTTTGGATAGCTGATAAGACAAGGATATTTTCTTAGTAATTTGTACACCAGGTGTGGCATTTTTTTTTTTTGCACTAGACTACATTTTTTATGAAGTAATAGCAAAAATTACAAAAAATTAAATGTTTGGTTAGTGATATTTGCCAAAGTTTTAGGCATTATTGAACTTTTAATTATTAACAAAGGTCTGCTTCGGCGTCAACTATGATAATAACTTAAATTTCAGTACAGTCGCGCCGTAAATCATTTTTAAATTGGTTTCAAATGATTTAATCTGGGATTTTTCATAAAAAAACTAAAACTCTAACTAATTCAAAAACTACTGAATTTCGGTAGAACATTTGGTGGCTTAATTTGTTGCATTTTAACCCTACTATGACGTCCTGCAAGGAATACGTCGAGTTACCAGTAACCCTGTATATTTAAACAATCAAGTAATCAAATACACAATCATCAACAAGAATGCTTCCAAATGCTAAGCTTTATTGTATAATAAATTACTTAACATTGCGGGTACTTAGGTACTTACATAATTTTACTCCGCAAATTTCAGTATTCACAACGCCAATAATAATAACTCACGTAGTAATCTCATCTGCTCGATGTCCATAGGTCACTACAGGGATCCAGCAGAATATCAGCGTCAGGTATATTTGCCTGACACGTGCTGAGCTGGACTCCCATTGGTGCAACTTTGAGACACACACCTCGCTTTTGCACTCCCACCGCACGCTATTTCATTTGAATGTTAAAGTTTAAATCACTGTGTCATAGCCTAAAGTGTCATCACTATACTTATGTCAACCTGTTTTCTTTTTTTCTTAGTGTATTGGCACCTTGTTATTTTCATGTAATTAATTTTAATCTCGTTGTGCTTTGTTTGTCGTGTTGTGTCTTTTATAAGCACCAAATAAACGATTTATCTATCTTTATCTATCTATCTATATTAATTAAAATCAAATTATATTCAAAATAGAAAACGTATCGTAGGCTGTATGCATCACGTGTCCTTTACCTTACCTACTGACAGCTTGACATTACTGCATTTAATTCTTTCGATTGTTTACTTTTAGGTAGGTATTGATTGAGTCATAGTATTGCGTTTACGACTTGAGTTACAGCCATATTGCTATATAAGATATTTTTAACGACGAGTGTGGCCATTTTTTAAGGATTTTGATATTACTTCTGCATACGTTACCCATTTTGAACACGGACTTAGATGGGAGCCGCCTAAACCATTGGACTTGTGCCCCGTGTACATACATTTAAAAATGGATAGAAACGTACTAATGCACGTTACTATCGAGATGCAGTAGAGACAGAGCAGATAAAACCAATTCTAAAAGAAGAAACAATAAAAGCTATCAACATACAAAAAGCAGGTAAGGCACCGGGATCAGATTCAATCATAAATTAACTATTAAAAACTGCATAATCGGCGATAGCTCTAATGCTCACAGATTTATTCAATGAAATCATAAATACGGAAATTATTCCGGAAGACTGGACTAAATCTGACTATCATACTGCTGCAAAAAAAGAGACAAGCTTGATATAGGAAATTCAGGCCGATCAGTTTAATGTCCAATATATACAAGATATTTTTAAAAATCATACTAACTAGAATTAACAATACCCTAGAAGAAAACCAACCTAAAGAGCAAGCCGGTACCAGAAGCAATTTTTTAACTATAGATCACATCCTTAATCTAAGAGAAATTCTTCAAAATTATAAAGAATGTTATAAAATCTATTATATACAGAGGCCAGCACATCAAGCTACCCCAATCTGTCAAATTTCTTTGATAGTTTTTCAACTTTATTACAAAGGAATAAGGTTTATATTCAATTGGGAAAATTTGCCAGTTTGGGATAGCTTGAGCTGCTGGCGACTGTACATAGGTTTTGTCGACTTCAACAAAGCATTCGATACACTACAACATGAGATTTAAGGGACGCTTTAGACAGACAAGGGGTACAAACAAAATTCTTTTTTTTTTCGTTTAGCGTACTCTGTCCCACTGCTGAGCAAAGGCCTCCCCCAAATCCTTCCAGGCATCCTTTTCCAGGGCCTCCAAAATAAACAAACAAAATATTTAAGAATAGGTATTCAAAAAGGTATACACAATGAGCACTGCACAAGTTAAACTCAAATCTATTGGTTTCGTATTTCCTATCAAACAAGGTGTACGTCAGGAAGATCCTATATCACCTAAGTAATTTTCTACAGTGCTGAAGACGATCCTCAGGAACATAAACTGGCCTAAAAATGGCCTTAATTTAAATGGAGAAAAACCTAGCTCTTCTTAAATCTTATTTTATTCTCAGAAGACTCAAGAACCCTAGAAGGAATGATACAACAATTATCTGATGAAAGTTCCAAGGACGGCCTGTTAATTAATCTAACTAAAACCAAAGAGATGACAAATTCCTTACAAACGGAAAGCAAGAATAACAGAAGAGAGTAAACAACGAAAAAATAGTTTTTTTTTGTGTATGGCATTTCGCAGTTGACCTTGAGAGGCCGTGACTGCTCAACCGGACTTTCCTGTGAAGGTTTTTAGGATTCTAAAAGCCTCCAGCCAGGGCGTAAAACCTACTTAAACCTAAAACGACTGCGCACTGAGGGCACCCCCTGTGGGGTACGAACCTCGGCTCAAGGAGTCGCTGGCGGGGGGGGGGGGGCAGCTAGTACTACTGGGGACAGGCTGGATCAAGATATTTTCATGATTATTAGACGGGGAGTTTAAAGCTACTGGCTCAGCTGCGGTGCGGGCTGGCGCATCAACGAGCAAGGGACGGTCGGGGGTCTGATCGTTACTCCGGGGGGGTCTTCGCGGGGCGCGAGGACCTCGGCGGCGAGGTCGGAAGGACGGTCGTTTGTATTTGTGTGCTGTACTGGTGGCCCTATTCTTTTCTTGCAGAACAGTGATGGGGTCGTCTGGGTCGGAAAGGACATGTCTCGGCCGGCGGATTCTACTGATTCTACTGGGGACATAGCTAGCGGCCTTCACAATCAAGGGATTGCGATGTAACTCGGCTTTATCGAAGAAACGCTTCGAGTTGCGTTTCAGAAATTGAGCAATAGTGGGCATTTTCAGATCGAGATGGAGGATCTCGTTCCGAACGAACCATGGGGAGGAAAAAGAAAAAAAATAGATGGGTGATTGAATATTATATTTAGGTCAACTAATATCTACTATGTTTAGGGAAATAGAAAGAAGAACAGCTAATACTTGGAAACGATTCGGTTCTCTTAGCGAAATAATGAAGAACAATGAAATACCAATGAAATTAAAAAGAAAGTGTATGAAACGTGCATTATGCCATGTTTGCTATACGGTTGCCAAACATGGGCTCTGACAGAACGATTCGAAAGTAAAGTACCAGTCTGCCAGAACTCGATAGAAAGTGATACAATACGAATAAAAAGAAGAGACAAAACATATTTTAAAAATGCAGTCGCAGCTTGCAGATAACAAAAATGGCGTTGGACAGGCATATGTTATGAGAGAGTATAGAAAAATGGACTAAGTTAGGCAGTAAAAGAAATAGAGGTAGACAAATTATAAGATGGGAGGACGACTTCAAGAAAATAGCTGGTCCGGTATGGAGTCGTGCAGTAATTAAGGCGTATATTTAGCAAACACTTTGTTATTGTAAGACAGTCTAACAGAAATAAAGGCTTAGTAGGTAAAACATTTTAATGATGTTTTGTTGTTTAACTTTGACCTAACCTATATTTTGGAAAATAATTATTGAAATTGTAATGGGTTCCCTATGGTTTGTAGTTCTATTGGCTAATATTTCATTGTTGTTCATTTCAAGCATTTTTTTGTATGGCTAGTAGGCATTTCCCTATAACCTTATGTATTTGTGTTTCGAATATAGTTATTCATTAGTTTTCGCGTCATTTTATTTTTTATTTTTCTGTACACCTTTAGGAAAACTAAAAATATCGTGTTGTTTAGGAATACGAGTTTCATCGTGCCACCAGCTTCAGAAATAGTGATGAGTAATCAGTAATGAGTGTATGGAAGCTACTGTAAAAACATACAAACATACATACAGGTGAAGCTAACAAAAGCGTGTAAAAAAAGCGTTTTTGGTCGCAACGTTTTTGTTCTGGACATGTTGACTTACAGAAACACCGTGGGCGGCCGAAGACCCTAGTTGGTAGTACACAATAAAGAATTAAAAGTGATCGTGGCAGCAGATCCATTCATCAAATCGCATAAACCTGCATGGACACTTATGAAACGTCAGAAGCTAGGTGCACGCTTTTAATATGTCGCTTCCTACGGAGAAGAGCCGGCAAGAAACTCCACGGTTACTCTTTTAAAAAAAACTTAAAAAAAAAACAACCGACTTCCAAAAAAACACTAGAACGTGAAAAATAACTTTAATTTCGGAAGTCGGTGATTTCTGGTCACCGCCTTCCGAAATTAAAAGTTATTCACTTTCTTTTTCACTTTTTAGTTATGGTACCTACCCCAAACCAATTCGAAATTTCACCATCCTTGGGGTCAAAACAATGCATATTTATGCGATAGCAGCAATCGCGGTTAATTTGCTGTTTTTTTTCGAAGAGTTCCGTCGTTTGTCTCCGAAACGCATCATCAGATCTATATAAAATTTAAATGGGACCATTTCGGAATAAACCCCTTTCTAAAAAAAAATTATGCAAATCGGCCTATTGACGGAGTTATGCCCGAACCTCCACCTAACTCCTAACCGTTAAAGAGTTGTACCTTCCTTCATCAGCTCAGCGTCATGAGATAATGATGACCATACGCAAATGTCTCAATAGCTTTAGAAAACATATTAAAAACATTGTTAATACCTACAAATTTTGAGGGTTGCCCTCGATTTCCCTGGGATTCCATCATCAGATCCTGATTTGGTGCCTATGGGACCACCTCAGGAGTATACTCTTTCGAAATCGGGGAACATACATTTAAAAAAAAATACGTTCGGTGGAACATATAAGTTATATGATATAACCTCCTCCTTTTGTTGAAGTCGGTTAAAAATTGTTATTATACTTCTTCATTCAAGTTTTATCAGTTTGATGTACTTATTTAAAAGAATTGGATAGTTTATCGTTTTAAAATTTTTGACAAGTGTTTTATGAGATCTACTTACATAAATATACATTGCATTTCATTTCATCGAAAGATGTATTAAAGTATGAGGTACCCAATAGAATAGCAATGAAGGCCCGAATCCGTAACTACATAGTTCTACCATGAACCATTTCAAGGTTAGAGAATAGGATAGAATATAATATATTTTGCACCCTGTATAGTACCTTTATTATTCTGAAAATACCTAATGTCTTGTTGGTATTATGGAACACTTACTGGGAAAATCGTAGCTAATCCTTTGTAGCTACACAGGCGTGGCACTTGTGCGTAGCGGCTCTCGTGATACGAGCGTCGACGACTGTTATTATGTTGGCGATTTCATGACGCACATCCTGAGAACAACCACTGCTAATAAATCAGTTAGCTGAAGGTCATGCCGCAGAAGGGACTCCGGGCTCCGCTGCGACTTTCTTTTTTTTTCAAACAAGTTACCTAACCAAGCGATTACCTTAGAAAACTAACACTAACTTTTGAGACGGTACCTGGCTATAATAATGTGTTGTTTTGAATGACTAGACCGTTCTACGTTCTGTGGCGTTAGAATCCTAAATAATAACACGCAATTGTGGTATCGTAGGGCGCGTAAATATCGTGTTAGTAATAATAGTACACCCAGCACCGGTGTAGGTACCTACTATTAATATTTATTAGGTACCACTTAGTTCTATTGCAATTCGCTGTCACTTGACGGGCGGTCCATACTTTTAGTCTCGATGTCTTAGTTGGTTGTCATTACACCTACGTGTAATCCGAAGTAAGGTAATAGGTACGTTTCGTTAAGTAGATGTGACGAGTTGGAGTCGTGCGTCTGGATTCTGGCTTGCCAGCCGCGTGGAGGTACAGTCGTACTGAGACTGTATGTCACGTGACACGTGCGCGCTCGTTTACTTAGCAATAATGTGTCAAAGTTATTGACACAGTTCGCGCTGATTCCATTGTAAAGAGGACGTTGATAAAACGATGATGGTGTAAGGGGCCGGGTGATTGTTGTTAGGAAATAGAAAGACAGTGGTGTTGACTTACCGCTTATCACCCTCAATCTGTTATAATTATAACAATTTATTACAAGCATGTGTAACAATAACAACATATTCGACTATCGATCGACAAAGGTGACCCATTATAATCAGCGCGTCATGTCTCGCCATTCAAATCGAACAACGACTTGGTATGAGTCGCAACTCTAGAAACGTTTCTTCGAAGGCAGACCACTGTTAACCCTCTTCGTCGGAACGTGGCGCTTGCGCGATCATGTCCGCATTAGTAGTGTGTAGGCAAAACGACGCAGGTTGGCAGCGGGGTGCGGCGCTTACGACCTGTGGCCGCCGAGCGCTGACCAGCGGCCGGCAGCACGCGCTCAGTGATCGTTAGCCGCCGAGCAGACCGGCCGCGCCGCCGCGCCGCCGCCCGCACGCGCCCGCGCCCCACGCAGCATGTAAGCCGCCGCCATGCCACCCGCGCCCGCTCCCACCGACGACACGAGCGCCTTCACGGTGATCAACCATGAGCAGAGCGCAGCGGACAAGCTGCAGCCCGCGGCCGAGCCGGCGCCGCCGCGCGTGCACGTGGTGAAGCCGCTGCAGCGCGCCCCCGCGCCTCCCGCGCCCCCGGTGCCCCCCGCCGGCATGGGCACACCAGCCACACACACCATCTTCGATCCCAGGTTCTCCCGCGCGCTGGACTTTAAACTCCGAAGACTTAAAGAGAAAGAAATTCTGCAAGCTAATCTCCGTCGACCGACGCGATACCGCTCGAAGAACGGCATCCTCGCAGCTTCTAACCCAAACGTCAGCTCGAGCGAACAGGCGCTGCCCAAAACTCTGAGCCAGTCGCATCCGCGCATCAACATCATCGAGCCGGAGAGCGAGAAAAAGAAATCACCTAAAATGGATAAGTCACCATCACCGGGACGCAAAACCCGATCCCGCAACGCGGCGTCCAATGACGGAGACAAGCCGCGGTTCGTGACGACGGTGAGGAGCGGACAGTTTCTGCTGCCGCCGCCGGAGGTTGCGCGGATACTCGGACTTGAGACCCTGTACCCAGCCAAAGAGAGAGACAAGATAGTATACTCGTACTCGAGCAAGCCGAAAGCGGTGGCTCCGCGGTCGAAGCGTTCAGTTCAGGAGAAGAAGGAGAATGTGGTGCCGAACGGTGGGGTGCTGGAGATGCGCGCCGGCCAACTGTTCGGCGGCGTGCGCGCGCTCGTCGCAGGCGTGGTAGGCATGCAGCGCCTGCTCGACGCGCCACGCGTGGCCACCAGCGAGTAAGTCACACCGACTGAGAGGCCTGCTGTACCTAGCGATACACTAAGTCAATCCTTTTCACAGGAGGGTCTTTGAGTGTTATTAGGCACGAACGCACCGTTGTGTCACTGGCATCCCATGTGACGACACTCGAATATTCTAACAATTAGGAACGCAATTGGACTTGTCCCGACAGCTGGCGATGTTGGCTGTCGGTGGTGGTCGAGGGGTGGCAGTTCGCTGGCCCACTTTCCGTCGGCGTGCGCTCGCCCGGCGAGGTCAACAACACTGACTTAGCTTCCGCCTCACTATATTCGCTTATCTTATCTCGAATTCGAATTGTTTTAAGCATCCTCGACTAATACTCTATGATAATATTCTATAACTGGTTTTTTCCCCGGGGCGTCGCCCGCTTGGATCTCGGAAATATCCCATGGGAACATGGAGGACCATGGGAATGTACTACTTACCGGGATTAAAAATACCCTTTGTGTTAAAATATATCTATGTCGCAGATGGATTGTTGAATCTGCTATTTTACAAAACCGCTAGTTGTTTAACAAAATAGTTCCGTTATCTAAAACAACTGAACGTTCAGCTGGATTGTCGTTGTGTTACGTTGAACAAAACGGCTATCAACGTTTAGATGTTATGTAGGTAGAATGGCTTATCTGCAGTAACAAATAAACGTTTGGTGTGAACGCCATTATTATTGTTATGACACAAAGCCGAGACGAACGTCAAAATGTTGAACTAAAATCTACAATGTGACTTTTCATTTAACGCTGCTTTACATAACGTCTAATCGTTGTCCCGCTGCATTGATAAATGCAAAACGTTTATGCAATGCTGCGTATTAAAGTTCAGTAGGTAATTATGTAAAACCGCTAAACGTCGTTTAGTTTTTCATAACGGAGCTATTAGGTAAAACAACTAGCGGTTTTATAAAACAGCGGATTCGACAATCCGATCCGACATGTACCACATGTACCACCACCTAATTTCGGCTTATTCCCAAAGTGCTCCATAAAGAGTTCCCAAAGTGTTCCATGAAAAAATATTATTTTTAATGAGGTTTCATTCTGCTCCATGATAATATTAAAATGTTCCCAAAGTACTCCACCGCATTTTAATCAAAAAAATAATTTAAATATGTACCGTATTACTATAAAAGGGTAGCTGACGTACAGTCAGGCTCAAAAGCTTCGCAAATATATTTTTAAGGATATTTTTTAAATAAAACACTTATAAAATAATTCAACAATCATTTTGAGTCTTATTTTTTTTTAAACTCAACAATCAAAAACATTCAAAAATCAACTGAAAAAGTTAACAAAGTAGGGCTTTGGATTTAGAAGTCTAAAAACATGAAAAACAAATAATAAAATTTAAATGGCAATTAAGCCTAACAAAATATTATTATTGTAAAAAAAAATCGCGCGGTTTTTAATGATATTGTATCAGGTACTGTTACCTGTCTTCGTTTGCGACAGGTGTCTCCTGATACCCAGTATTAGATTAAATTAATAATAGTAGGTACTCACTTTGTCCAGTTAGAAAATGAAATTCTGGGTTCCCAGCACTTGGTCCAGCATCGCCAATGTTATCAGAATTGTTCATTTTCTGTTCTTATTTATTTCCGTGATGAAAGCAACACCTAACTTTGACCACACAATAATTATCTTATTCGGCTTATTGCAAAAAATATACATATAAAAGGAACTTCAATCATTCATTTCATTGTTAACCAGAACCATTAACCGGCTTTCATCACTAATCCCGCCGTCCGTTGTTAATCCTTCTAAGTCAACTAACCAATTGACCTTGATGACGTACAAACCTCTATTTCGCTCATTGTAAAAGAGCATGCGATTTTTACTTTACGAAAACATAGATAACAATCACTAATCAGCACCCTTAACCGGTTTGAGTATAACTAACGTCGCCACTATCGCACTATCTCGCTCATACACAATAGGGTGTTTTACTCTTAACAAAAAAAAATCTACTTGTATATTATTGAGATTGCTCAGGCAAAAAGCAGTCGGAAAATGTTAGTTTTAGTTAGTGAAATCACACAATAAATTTTAAAATTCAATTCAAAGAATTTTAATTCATTTAATTTGATGTATTTTTGAACACCGTGAAATAGTAGCTGCCAGATTATGCGTCATACCACTGTACTAATCAACTGACCCACTTTGTAATTTTATTTTTTGTAACCGATGTTATTGTTTATTGAAAAAATATACATTCAGGAACAGCAAACCAACGATAAGAAGAATAATAACTATTCTTTAAAATTATAAACATTATCATACAAAGTATCAGCACATTTATTCACATAGCAATCTGACGTCATACCCACAGGCTAATATGGCTTCCACTGCGTCCAGCATTTTTAACAAATTACGCGCGAAATATGAAAATCGATTTAATAAAAATGTTACGTTTTGAAGTGGGTTATTAGCATTTTAGAATCTAATTAAGACACTTCAAAAATGGGTGTAATACCCTATTGTTAGCTGTAGGCGTGCAAACGAAGTTGAATTTTAAAAGTTCGAGTTTATCCGATAGATGACGCACAAAAAATGCTGTGATTCGAAAATAGACTTTAATCTCACAATCTACAAATTGTTTGCGAGGGATTATCTTTAAAGCCTATAATTTTGAATATGAATTGACGTTATAACAAAATGCAAAATTTTTGTGACTGACTGTAATTAAATATGTAGGTATATATATGTATTTTATAGGTAATTAAGCAGATGGAGCAGTTTGGGAACTGATAACGAATAATCGGTGGAGCACTTTTGATTCCAGATACCTATGGAGCAGAATGGGAACAAAATAATAAGTATTTTAAATAATAATATTTCCGTGGAGTAATTTGGGAATGAATGTATGAGATTCTTATCTTTTTAGAACAAAAGAATGGGGCACTTTGAGAATACCTAAAGCCCTAATTTCATACAAATCTGTTGTGCCAATCTGGAACATACATTCAGACAAACGGACAAAACTACTAAAAACTATATTTTCCGCACCAGACTCGTTCCCACACCTTGTAGCAATTACTTCTTTCCAAAATATTCAATGTATATTTTATCAAATACGGTAGCTATTGGCAGCTTGATTATTCTTCTGTCTTGTACACTGTCCACGTACGTAAGTAATAGGTACTTACCATACAGTAATACATACATTCAATTCAAACATCCGTATGTTCGTTAGTCCGTATCTCAGAATACGGAAAGAACCAGAAACCGCGTTCAGCTGATATTGCAAGCTGCAGGCTGTGTCCAAAAACAAAACAAGTGACCCCCGCTCGCCTCACTTCCCACCCGCGTAACATTGCTGGCTCAGACATTATTTGCCCATTTTTGGGGTAAATGTTGCCAATAGAATAGTTGTAATAATTAAAATATCAAGCACCCCACGCTTTTTACTCTGAATTGAATTATTGACTTCCTACTACTGTAACATAAACTCTTTGTAATTAAAAATTATTTTCTACTTTTTAGTTCGGTCAGCAATAAAAGCGTGTTTTTTTAGTTTTTTTAAACTATTATTTATTTTCCATTTTTTAGTTCGATCAAATTTTAATCGGGAAAATTTTAAAAATTAGATTTTTTTTTAATTTTTTTGAAATTTTGAAATTTTTTATCAGGTTATTGCATGTCATCGGCCCTTAAGACGTGTGCAAAGTTTCAAGTTGATCAGACGTCTAGAAACCAGTGAAAATTAGGCTCAAAGATTCCGTTACATACATAGATACAGACATACATACAACCCGAGCTAATAAAAGCGTTATAAAACTTTTTAATAAAAAAATTAAACCGCCGAAAAACCGAAAATTAAAAAATAATAAACTAGCTTTGTCCAACCCCAATAACTAAGTTCGGAAGTCGGTGACATTGGATATGTATTTAATTATATGTCACCGCCTTCCGAACTTAGTTATTGGGGTTGGACAAAGCTAGTTTATTATTTTTTACTTTTCGGTTTTTCGGCGGGTTAATTTTTTATTAAAAAGTTTTTATTTTGTAATTTTTTGTGGCTATAATCTACTAATTACTACATGCTTAATTTTTGTTTATTTAATACACAACTCAGTATTAAAATCTGTGAGTAAACAATCAATCATCCCCTGTTTTCTTACCCTTAGGGTTGGAATTTTTCTTCGAAATTTATATGGGACCAACTTCGAGGTATACCCTTTCCAATAAAAAAGGAATGATCAAAATCGGACTACTCTGGAAAAAGTTATGCGTGGTCATACATAAAAAAAAAAAAAAATACGCGTCGAATTGAGTAACCTCCTCCGTTTTTTCGTCGGTTCAAAAAAGAAGGGAAATCAAAACTCTAAAATTGGCAACACGTACAAGATGGACCCATTAGTCACGATGACAATTATAAATTGAACAAATTATTCAATAATTAAATAAGACAATACCTGAATGCGCTACTTGCACATGAAATGTGATCCCATCCTATATTTTTTTTAGCCCGGCTGAATTTTTTGAGGTAGGAACGATACAAGACGGCATAATTTAAATTAATTGAACACCGGTAATACACGTCGCGCGATACGACAGTCACAGAGTGAATGATATAGGTGGTCGTTGAATCAATAAACTTTTTTTTTTAACGGCTTTTCATTCGTCAACGAGATAACAGTTAATCATCAATGAAAAAACAGGTTGAAAATATTAGTTGTTAATTTACTTCAACGTAATACAGTTAGAATAAAACCAGTTCAAAATTAAATGCTGCTAAGCTAATGCCATTAATTTACGTCAACGGCTCAACGGATTATTTCACTTTAATTATTTTTTCTGAGAATCAACTAGTATGCGAAACTAATATATTTTCTGAACGATACCGAACATCGTCGCATCGGACCGTAAACGTGGTGGACTTTTCGCTCACACACACGAGTGAGTCGTGCATGTGAGTGAGAGCAATAAAGCTCCATTATTGTGTTAGTTGTTAATGTTTGATATGTTATGATCTTGTATTTGGTGTAATGTAAACAAAGTCAAAGTCAAAGCATTTATTTCAATTAGGCACTTAAAAGGCACTTTTGAACGTCAATATTTACATTAAAATAGAATTGAACAATCCGTGATTACGGATTGCGGCCAATCGCCGGTCAACGGATCAACAATCGTTGTGGTTGTTTGTATTACGCGTCCAGCAGGCTTAGCATGACGCTTTCTATTTCCACTCTACCATAGAATAGAAATTGTTTGTCTACATTTCTCTGTACAAAACTGTCAACTGTCTACACGGAAACGTCATTTTTGTCTACTCTTCTGTCGACAAAACGCTTCTCTACGGTTCTCGTGCTAAGCCTGCTGAGTGTTAAAGTTTAGATTTAAGTATCTATACTTAATAATATTATATAGGTATAGACTAAAGAGTACGAAGGGAATGTCATTATATTTCTTTTATTTATTTATTTAAAATGTATTTGTTAGAATATTGTTGTTATAAAGGTGTTACACATAATATGACGTCCATAATATTCTGCTGTTTCCAGCGTACAAATTAAAATTCTTATCAAATTAATTATTTGCAACAATATTGTCAATGATTGAAAACGTTGACAAATTAAATTAACGCAAAATGCAAAAAAAATATTAACAGGTTTTGAATGTTCAATCGACAGATTGAAAATACAAAACCTGTTATTTAATTTAACAGCTTTTTTTAACCTGTTGACCATTGATGATTAACAGTTAAATTACATTAATGAAAAAACCGTCAATGACCCACCTCTATTGACTGATCGGCTGCGCGTCAAACTACTTTATTTAAGAGTAGTTTTTGTGGCTTCAGTATTAGGCGCTCTCACGGGTACTGGTTCTTTTTGTATTCTGAGGTCCGGACGTATAAGTATCGCGGTTTTCACTAACACTATGCAAAATGTATATGTAAAGCTAGCTAATATTTAAGTTCTATTTCATTTTTGCCATTTAATACCTAAGTAATAACGTCTCTTAAAAACTAAGTCATCTTATCCGGCTCTGGTAGTGGCAGGTAGGAACCAGCGGTAACTTGGCAACAACTATTACACGAACTCGATACCAGACTCGCCAAAGCCACTGTAGGTATTCCGCGATATCACGTGTCACGTATGTGATACCTCTTGGATATTAAAAACATTGTACCTATAAGTATCCTGTTAGTGACGTGTGTCTTGATTGTTCCAGCGGCAGTCTGGGCACGGTGCAGTATGCCAACGTGATGCACGAGAAGCGCGTGGTGCGCGGCAGCACCATCACGTCGCACCCGCACGCCGCGGTACGTACCACACACATCCTGATGCACACCCCGATACACACCTTAACCCCAGAGTTAAAGTCGTCACACTCTTGCGGACACACCTGACATTCTCGTCGAAAGTCGTGACACTAATATGTGTAAAATTTGTTGACAAACGTTGACACCAGAGACCCTCGTGATACTCCTTTCAACATAAGTTGAAACCAGAGTGCCACTCGTGCCACTCTCTTCGACCACTATACTCAACACACTTTCTGCGAATATTTCCGTCTTACTTGTATACTCGGTTCCATACCATGTGGTAGTGATAACGCTTAAGGTACTGGAGTAAGTACCCTTCTCTCCTCGGACATGACACCGTGGAGCTCTCGTAAGGCGACTGTTTCTTATGTTGGCACTTTGTTAATTACATTATCTGAAATTAGAGTTCGGTGAGCCTCAATTGAAATCACAGTCATAGCTACCCTGAACTCCCCTTTGTAGACGGCCATTCGCCACAATGGACCGCTGTAGGAATGTACCTATCTTTAATCCACGTTTTTGATCCCCCAAACCAACTATACGGTTTTTTCTTACTAGGCATGTCACTTGTAATAAATTGTATGCTGTGAATTCAAGGTAACTCAACGCAATTACAGTATTTACCAATGTACATGTCAATTACAAGTTTATTCGCAAATTTTACATATTTGTGAAAAGCTTAATTAACCTTTGGATAACATTATTTATATCAAGGTTAAATATTGGTAATTAAACATGAATTCGGATTGAGCATAGTTAGGATATCAAAGCATGCAACGTTCGATAGTACCTACTTTACCTATGTTGGTGTGTTGGACACACACACAAGACATTTGAGAAAGTTTGTGATGAAGGCCTGAGGATGAAGGTCACATAAAGTTCGTTATTTTTAATTTCAGAGACTAATCTGACATAATTATCGAATTTTTGTGTTTGGTTTTTTATTAGAGGAATTGATATGAGTTTGGCATTACACCTGTCAAATAAGTATCTATTAATCTATCTAATACCTTTAAACGAGCTATTCTTGTATATATAATCTGAATGTCGGAAATGGCTCCAACGATTTTTCAGGGGATTTCGGGGGCGAACGTCAAACAAAAAAATAGAACCGAGCAAAGCTCGATCATCCAGATATCTAACACCTTTAAAAGAGCATTCTTGTATATATGTATACATATATGGGTATAATCTGAATCTCGGAAACGGTTCCAACGATTTTAATGAAATTTAGTATGCAGGGGGTTTCGGGGGCGATAAATCGATCTCGCTAGGTTTCATTTTTAGAAAACGTCAAACAAACAAAAAAAAAGCAAACAAAGCTCGGTCATCTAGATATTCTGTGATTAAAACACAGACTGTAGATACTTTATTATTGTTAGTTTAGGTATTTTAAATATAAAACTAATTAGTAGCACATATTTAAAGTATTTTGTTGTTAGGTAAAAGTATAGACATGTATGTGAACATAATCCACAGTCGACTACAAATAGGCTCATAAAATAATACCATCTTGTTAAATTCCCACGTGTGGTGTCTCGGCGATTCACCTTCACCTTATACAAATGTTAACTTTTTATCAAACTGGTGGACCCACCAGTTCAACGACAGTATTTAATGTATTGACAGTCATGTCCATGCTAAAGCTTGTAAATAACTAGGTCCTCGCTGCAGCCGGCCGCGATCCCGACCCTCGTTTTACGATCGATGACAATCACGTGACTCATTAAAAGGCTACGTGAAGATGGCGTAATTTTTCACGTATATCGGATACGACATATTATCGTACCTATACAGTTATAACAGCAACTCTTGTATTAAAAAAGATTTTTTATTTTTCACTTTTTAGCTACAGTACCTACCCCACAAGAATTCGAAATTTCATCACCCTTGGGGTCAAAACAATGCATATAATTATGCTATAGAAGTAATCTCGGTTAATTTGCGGTCATTTTTCGAAGAGTTCCTTTGTCTGTCTCCAAAACGCATCATTCGATCTATACAGGATAAGTTTTTATCCAGTGCGCAATTTTTAACCATGAATTCAGCATATCATTCTAGAGCCCCTAGCGCAGAAATTTTTCACCGGTTGTACAAAAAAAAAACAGCTGTTTCATAGAAAAGTGCAATACCTACGCGGTCAAAATGTATGGATCAGCTGATTTTTTTTTTTTTTGTGTAACCGACGAAAAATTTCTGAGGTAGGGGGTCTAGAATGATATGCTGAATTAGTGGTTAAAATTTGCGCACCGGATAAAAAACTTTTCCTGTATGAAATTTAAATGGGACCATTTCGAACAAAAAAAGAATTTTCCAAATCGATCTATATATGGCGGAGTTATACCCGAACCTCCACCTAACTCCTAACCAATAAAGAGTTGTACCTTCCTTCATCAGCTCAGCGTCATGAGATGATGATACGTAAATGTCTTTAGAAAATATATGAAAAACATTGTTGATAGCTAAAAAAATTGAGGGGTGCCCTCGATTTCCCTGGGATTCCTTCATCCAGGTCCTGACTTCGTGCCAATGGGACCACCTCAGGAGTATATACTCTTTCAAATAAAAAAATAATTTTGAAAATCGGTCCACAAACGGGGGAGAAATCGATGAACATACATTAAAAAAAATACATACAGTGGAACATATAACCTCCTCCTTTTTTGGAAGTCGGTTAAAAATTGAAAGTCACGCACGTCACGTACGATTTGAGAAAAGCGCAAATATTTGTAGATATCGTATACGCGGTACCCGCGGGGTAGTTGCAATTATTTGTATCAAATACACATATTCTCGGCACCCGCGGGGTAGTTGCAAATATTTGTATCGTATGCATACATTCGCGGCACCCGCGGGGTAGTTGCTAATATTTGTATCGTATACTATAGTATCTGTTTATTACTGATACTCTACTTACGCTTCTTTTTCATTCATCCACATCATCTTTATGTTTTAGTATATTTTTACAACTTTCTTACTATTATGTATTTATTACATATATAGATAGTTCGCACTTTGTTTTGAATCGGTCTTAAACGATTCGTCTATAAAGAATTACTTGATTTTACATAGAATTTTCCATCTTTTTAGATAATAATATTATTGTTATGACATTTAAGTCAAACGTGTCAAACTGATGTCTACTTGTTCTTTTAATTGTCTATGCAGTCTATTCAAGGCAAGGAAGGTTGCATTAAGATTGTATTTACTAAAAATAATTTTATATCGTGGAGAAAAGGATCCTGCACTTGCCCGCAGTTCTATAAAAAATACGTTTGTAAACATCTTTAAGGGCTCGCTATTAGAATGAATCTCGCGACTCCACCCATGGAAGCGAAAGCACTACCTATAGAACAAAAAAGGAAACGGGGTCGTCCTACTAAATCCAGACCTGCTCTTATAATACAATGAAGATAATTAAGATACCTATTGACAACTAACGAGCTGCTACTACTACCTCCCTATTTAGTTCATAAGTACAATTATGTATACCAAACATTTTCTACTGCTTATTAAAACTACATTTTCATAATAAACTGAGTTTTGTTTTATTTTTATCTTTATTTTCGCTGACATTATAAAAACTAGGAAATTTGTCGAATAATAATACAGTACCTATAATAGTAAAATATCCTAGGAAACAAAAGTCTACTTGGTTTTAGATTAAAGCATGAATACGACTGACTTCTTAACGCCTGAAATAGGTACCGATATCGAAGCATACCCGTGGTAAGTAAAATTCATGATAAATGATGCAAGTAAAAGTTATTGTTACAAGTACATTTTTATATTTTTTATAAGTTTCTGTATAACCACTCAGAATAATATTTTCAGTATAATGTTACAGTTAAATAGCACCACAGTCTATGAAATATGAAAGGTAATTTATGAATTAATAGTAGGCAAGTAAAATCAGAGCCAAATTTAAATTCCCCTGAGGATATTTCTGAAGATTGTGCGCCCTCAAATATCACCTGTCGGAAGAGAACACGTACGGATAAGGGAAACCAGGATCACGTAGAAGAATTTAATCGTGAAATAACCCTTATGATGAAAGACCTTAAAAAGGAACAATCCTCATTTTTGTCAACTACGAAATCCTCACTTCAAGATATTAAATCCCAGTACAGCAAACTGCAACAATCAGTCGATTTCACGGCAAAGAAGTATGATGAGGTAATGAACAAAATGTTACAATATGAGGCTGAAAGAAAGGAGAGTAACCTCTACATTAAGAAGCTTGAAAAACGGGTGGATCAACTGGAAAAGCAAGCGAAAAACACCTGCCTTGAAATAAAAAACATCCCAGGGAAACCTAACGAATCCAAATTGGATCTCGTAAATGTGTTCTTAAGTATCAGCAATACCCTTGGACCCTTGGTAGCTGAAAATGAAATTAAAGATATCTTCCGGATTCATTCGTCCACTTCTATGGATAACACCATCATAGTAGACCTCACAACGGTTATAAAAAAAGAAAATATATTGCAGGCTGCTAGGACTTTTAATAGGGAGAACCGCAATGGTAAACTAAGCACTGCCAGCCTGCAGATTGATGGTCCAGTAATTCCCGTATACATCTTTGATAACCTGCCTACGAAGACTAGGAAACTATTTTCCTGCCAAGAGAATTTGCTGCTCTCCATCAATTCAAACACTGTTGGTCAGCTCATGGCAAAGTGTACATTCGCAAATAAGACGGGGCGAAGCGGTATTGCATTAACTGTGAAGGAGATTTACCTAAATTTTTTGAAAAATGACTAGGAAATCAGTATATGTGCCTAGATTGCTGTGTAGATAACTGCATTGTAATTTGTGCACACATTTATGTAATTAACTTCTTAGTATGGTTTGTTTGTTATCTCACTAAACATTTTTCTGCTTTCATTTTATTAACTGGTTTAATTATCTGTAATGTGACAAAGATTACACCATTACACGCACCTAAAGTCACTAAGCACCAGTTACACATATATACAAACACATACTTTTCAGCCACCAGTAAATGACACCCCACATTGCACCCAAATTGCTTTCATACTTGTTTACGCCACGCTACTCTCTTGTCCTTGGTATCTTTCCTGCGTCTCTTTTGTACTAAAATTTCACACAGTCATCCAAAGCCTCATATACCGCATCGTTCCCTCTTCCCTGAGCACTACCTAAGTTCGAACCACTGTTATACCTACCGTAAACGTTCGATAATCTAAATAATATTCAAGATGAGCTGGATAACGTCTGAGTAGCCGACTCTGCAACCTGTGACATAGAAGAATGCAACAAAATTGCTGCGTCACACAGAAATGCACTCAAGCTTCTATGTCAAAATATAAGAAGTATTAAAAAGAACTTCATTGACTTTACTGCCTTACTTGAAAGGAGCGGAACATCCAGGGATATAATAGTACTCACCGAATGCTGGTTATATAATTCCCCTCCACTGCCTATTCTGGACGACTATACTTCCGCGGCTACTAGCAAACATAGCACACAAAATGAGGGCGTGGTGGTCTATTTTAGGAATCACCACCCGATCTCAGTAACGGAACACATACTTCAGGATGCAAACTGTCTAGTGGTGAAACTTATAGACACAGTAATCATAGCAATATATTGCCCTCCCGCAAACCGAAATGTCTCCCCGTTCATTCAATCCTTAAACAAACTTCTTACGTCTGTTTCCTCCTATAGCAATATTACTGTCATGGGTGACATCAATATTGACATCTCCTATAGTAGTACAGACTCTCGCTCCACTGAGTATCTCACTATGTTTGCATTTCACGGTATGTTGCCGGCACACACTCTTCCCACTCGCTACAATAGCTCGTGCCTTGACCATGTAATGCTAAAATCAAAACTCCCAGCTTTTTCGTATGTCGCCAATACCTCAGTCACCGACCATGGTACTGTTCTGCTTTTCATTCAACTTTCTAAGCCCTCCAATACACCTCCGTTAAAAAGTAAAACATCAAAAGTTCTCGACTACGTTAAAATTGAAGCAATACTTGATAAATTCGATTTCAGTCCTCTATACAATCTCCATAACGTTAGTGAAGCTACTAACTTCTTTATCAATACGCTAAATGTAATCATACTACAAAACATGATCCTGAAAGTTGTGCCATATCGAAAACGACTGAGAAAGCCATGGATGACCCCAGGGCTCCTAAGATGTCTCCATAACCGTGATAACCTGTACCTAAAATTAAAGAAATCTCCTGAAAACAAGGTTCTAAAAATTACATTTAAAAGGTACAGGAATTACTGTTCCATGTTGCTCAAATCAGCCAAACGTAACTACGATCAAAATCTTATTAATAACGCACAAAACAATAATAAAAATCTATGGGAAGCAATAAAAACAATTACCAACACAACTAAACAAAAAACACCTGCAACGGATTTTTTGTCGTCACCTGATCCCCAACGCTCTGTTGATGAAGTTAGTATTAACTTCGCGAGTATTGGGCGCTCACTTGCTGAGAACATATCCGTACCAGCTACATCGTTACAACAGGATGATAACCAGAACCACAAAACCTTTGTCCTCTTGCATACTGACAATTCCGAGTTGGAACATTTAATTGACGGTCTTAGGACTGATTGTGCGGTGGGCTCCGATAACGTGTCGGGTATATTTCTTAAAAAAATTAAGCACTTACTTATTCCCCACCTCACATATTTATATAACCTGGCATTCAGTACAGGAGTCTTTCCTAAGGCATTCAAGCTGGCAATTGTTAACCCTGTGCACAAATGCGGTGACAGAGATAAACCTCATAATTACCGACCCATATCAATCTTACCTACACTATCAAAACTGCTAGAAAAGCTCATGAATAACAGGCTCGTCAAATTTCTTGAGCGAAATCATATTTTGTCCTCTAGCCAATACGGTTTTCGTTCAGGATTGTCCACTAGTGATGCGGTTCTGGATCTCACGATTAACATGGTGTCTCATCTAGATAATAAGCAGTGTGTTATTGGCATCTTCCTAGATCTGGCTAAAGCTTTTGATACAATCTCAATTCCCGTGCTCATTGCTAAGCTTGAGAAGATTGGCATCAGAGGTGATCAGTTCTCACTCTTCACGAGTTATCTTACAGGAAGACGCCAATGTGTCAAAATAGGTGACTGGATGAGCACCGAACTCCCTATAACCTACGGTGTGCCCCAGGGTAGTATCATTGGTCCGACCCTCTTTCTCATCTATATTAATGACCTCTGTCGTCATTTACTTTCTAATGGATCCATCTTTACCTACGCCCATGATACTGCCTTAATATTCCACGGGTATTCCTTGGAGTCGACATTTCATCTCGCCCAACTAGGACTCGATCGTGTCATTGGCTGGTTGTCACAGAACCTACTCACTCTAAATGTAGACAAATCTAAGTATCTTACCTTTTCTCTGTCAAAAGTTGGTAAACTTTCATCATCCCATCTTTCATTGATTGTACATTCTTGTAATCCATCACTACAAACACCATGCAGCTGTCCTCGTCTTAGTCGCATAGATAGTATAAAGTATTTGGGTGTTCAGATAGATGACTCATTATCATTTTACAATCATATAGACTTACTTACTTCCCGACTGCGCAAATTGATATTTATCTTTAAGAATCTTCACCATGTAGCTGACACACAGGTGCTTAGACAAGTATATCTAGCTCTTTGTCAGTCAGGTGCACAGTACTGTATAGTTGTTTGGGGTGGGGCATCAAAAACACATTTATTAAAACTGGAACGTGCCCAAAGAGCGATCCTTAAAGTAGGCTGGACCCTTCCTTATCAATTTCCTACCACTGAACTTTATAAAACTTGTAAGGTCCTCTCTATTCGGAAGTTGTTCATTTTAAACTTAATTCTAACAGTCCACTCCCGCAATTCATATAATCCCAAAAAGTTCGAAGCCTTGTGTGCGGGATTGATCCAGGTATAATTACGGGAATATTGAAAAAATACGTTGCTTGATGTGAACGTGCAAATTTATTGTGATAAAATAAAACATGAAGGTAGAAGGTAGACATAGAGGTAGAAGGTAGGACAAACGTTAAATAATAAAAACGACTAGCCATAAACACATAGCCTCAACATCAGACTGTATGCGAATTTCTGTAGGCGCTTGCGGGAACATACCCCCGGGCGTTGAAAGCCTGTCTTTCAACCACTAAGAATATCCTGACTCCGGATAGATAGGCAACGGACAAATCTTGCTGAATGATCTGCGTAACAGACCACTAGAAGTCTTGACGTCTGCAACTCTGACCACGCCGTCTGTCCCTGGATATGTAGCAACGATCCGACCCATTTTCCACTTTAGTGGGGGGAGGTTGTCTTCTTTTAACAGGACCAAAGAATTTAGCTTTAAGGAGCCCTTACATGCTCGCCATTTCATGCGAAGTTGGAGCTCCGAAATGTATTCTGTACTCCATCTGCTCCAAAAATGCTGTCGGAGAAGCTCAATACGCTCAAATCGTGTCAGAGAATTGATGGACTGGTCTTGATAATCAGGTGATGGCAGTGACGTCATAGGACGTCCAATCAAAAAATGTCCGGGTGTGAGCGGCATCAGATCCTCGGGGTTCGATGATAACGGCGTCAGTGGTCTGGAGTTCAAAATGGCTTCAACCTGAACCATCATGGTGTATAGCTCTTCGTAGGTAAGGTTACAAAGGCCCAGCACTCTGATTAAGTGACGCTTGGTTGATTTAACACCAGCTTCCGCAAGGCCAGCGAAATGAGGAGAATATGCAGGAATAAAGTGAAAGGTAATTCCTTCCTTAGCCATCTCCTCGGATAGCAAATCGCAATTCGTCTTAAGAAACCTAGAAAGGTCATTATATGCACCAACAAATGAGGTGCCATTATCCGAATAGATATTTCTCGGCTTTCCTCTACGTGAGATGAACCTCTTTAACGCCAGAATGAAAGTAATGCTTGTTAAATCACCGACTAGTTCAAGATGAATTGATTTCGTAGAAAAACAAACGAAAATAGCTATATAAACCTTGACTAATTTACAGCCACGACCTTGACGAACAGCTGACTGAATAGGACCTGCGTAGTCCAAGCCTATATTTTCAAAAGGAAAACCTGCCAGAAGCCGCTGCTGTGGTAAATCTCCCATGATAGGACTCACAGTTTCACCTCTAAATCGGCAACAACGGACACATTGTTTACAGCACATCCTAGCTAAATTGCGGCCTCGAATGGGCCAGTACGTATCTCGTATAGACGCCAACAATAACTGAGGTCCAGCGTGAAACAATCTTTTATGCTCATAATTAAAAAGTAACTTAGAAAAATGATGACTAGATTGAATAAGAATCGGGTGCTTTTTATTATACGGAAAATCTGAGTGTTGTAATCTACCTCGAATCCGCATTATCTTATCATTGTCTAGAAAAACGTTAAATTTATTTAATTCACTTTTCTTGGGTAATGGTTTATTATTGAGTAGTAATTTATAGTCTTTGAAAGATTGACTTTGAGATAAACATAATTATAATAAAGTTTAAAGCCCTTTCCAGTTCATACACAGAAAGAGGACCGCGAATAGCTTGTTTTCTACATGCGTCAATAAAACGTAAAACATAGGCGACTGTTCGCTGAAGTCTTAAAAGGCTTGAAAACCGTGTAAAATTAATCAATTCATCAATTTCATTGTTATTGGATAAAACATGCAATGTAACATCTAATTTCATTTCAGGCAAAATTTCGTTATTAAAGTTTATTAATTTAGAAGGCCAATCAGACATTTCATTCATTAAAAAACTAGGACCGGACCACCAGTCATTTAAACTAGGTAATAAATTAATGTCTAACCCACGAGACAAATGATCAGCAGGGTTTTGATCAGTTGGAACATGTCTCCACTCACAGCCACCAGTCTTTTCTAAAATCTCGGCAACCCTGTTACGAACGAACGGCTGTAATTTATTCGGTAACATTTTTAGCCACCCTAAAACAATAGTGGAGTCAGTCCAAAAGAAAGTGCGCCGCGCGCTCACTCGTAATGCTGCCACAACCTTTTCAAAGATGCGAACACCCACAAGAGCACCGCATAGCTCAAGTCTGGGTATGGTTGTCGGCTTAAGTGGCGCAACTCTGCTTTTGGCTAACAATAAACGCACTAAAACCTGTCCCTGCTTATCAACGCTTCGTACATACAGACAAGCGCCATAGGCGCGTTCAGACGCATCAGTAAATATGTGAAATTCTAAAAACTCATAACAATCAATTAAAACTCGACGTGGAATATGAATTTCATTTAATTTAGGTAAATTAATAATCAGTTCATTCCAAAGCTTACTAATGTCCGGTGATAGCTGTTCATCCCAAGACAATTTTTGTAACCATAACTTCTGAAGTAACATTTTCATAACAATCACACACGGAGCTAATAATCCAAGCGGGTCAAAAACTTGTGAAACAATTGAAAGCATGTCACGTTTAGTGTTATTAAAATTCACTTGCTGACTAATTGGAAAACAAAAGTAATCTGACAGTGGCTGCCAACCTAGGCCTAAAGTTTTGGTTGACTCAAATCCACCAACATTTAAATCTAGTGAAGATTGGGGAAAGTCAGAACCACTTACCAATTGTATGTCATTCGACTTCCACTTTCTCAGATTCATCTGCGCTGAAGCGAGAGTTGAAGTAACTTTGTGACGCAACTCTTTGACCTCATTGATGTCATCTCCTCCGGTGAGCAAGTCATCCACGTAAAAGTCGTGGAGGATGACGTCACCAATCTCCTTATCAACACACTCTAGCCCTAACTGCCGAAGACACCGGGTTGCTAGGTAAGGAGCGCTGGCCGTGCCGTAGGTCACGGTATTAAGTTGATAAGCGTGTAATGGAGTTGACGGATTATCACGCCAAATAATTTGTTGAAGATACCTATCGTTTGGATGAACAACTATCTGCCGGTACATTTTCTCAACATCAGCAGCTAGGATATACTTATGTTGTCTAAAACGCAACAGGATCGACAAAAGATCGTCCTGTACCACGGGTCCAATCATCTGGATATTATTAATAGAAATACCAGTACTAGTTAAACTACTTGCATTAAAAACCACCCTTAACTTAGTGGTGGCGCTGCTTTCGCGCAGAACTCCGTGATGCGGAATGTAAAACGCTTGATCATCAAAAGTTTTACATTTAGACATATGACCTAAAATTTCATATTCCATCAAGAACTCCTTGTACATAGTACAAAATTGAGTTTTAGATTTAAATCTTCGTTCCAGAGAAGCGAAACAATGTTTGGCTCTTGACAACGATTCGCCTAAATTGTCCGGGGAACATTTTAAAGGAATCCTAACACAAAACTGACCATTTTCTAAACGAGTAGTGTTTTTCATAAAATGCTCCTCGCATAGCTTCTCCTCTGAGGAATACGGAGACGAAGTACATACTTCTTCAAGTTGCCAAAACTTAGTAAGTTGTTGATCAACATTAAAATTTAATTCATCATCACAGTCTGAACGCACCTTTATAAAATTACATTTTATACCTTTACAAGAAATACTACTGTTAATTGGGCCGGAGACCAACCAACCCAATTTAGTCTCACAAAGAACTGGTTGCCCATCACCTAACTTAATTCGTTGAGATTCCAATAAATCCCAAAAAATGTCAGCACCCAGCAACATATCGATAGGGGCCGGTGAGTTAAAATTGGGATCTGCGAGACAAATATCAGAAGGAATTTTAATTTTTAACAAGTTGACATGTTTACTTGGAATCTTATCTGTGATGGATGGGAGAATGAAACAATTTATATCCGTACTAAAATTATTATTTAAAGATTTTATTGAAACCAAACACATTTTATTGATAAAAGATGACGAGTTGTTGATACCTATAATAGAATTGTTTACAGTCTTGGCAGTCAAACCTAGCTTGTGGTATAATCTCTCAGTCATGAGGCATGATGTGCTGCCACTGTCAAGCACAGCACGAGCAACATACTGCTGACCATTAACACTCATGACCTTGACTAGAGCAGTGGATAATAATACGTCACCGTGTTCACCACTTGCGGACAGCGACACACCGGTACCTATAGTAGTGGGCTGAGTGGAGACAGTCGCACTGCCATTCGTGTCAACAACAACAGTGCTAGCAGAAGTCCCACTTGCGTCTGACTTCAAGGATTTATCAACGTGAACAATGGTGTTGTGTTTACGACGGCATAATTTACAACCTGGTTTTTTGCAGTTATTTGCATAATGTCCCAGATTAAAACAGTTGTAACAAACTTTGTATTTAGGTAATAACAGTAAACGAGCTTCATTGCTCAACGATAAAAACTGATGACAACTGCTTAGCTTATGATCACCGTTACACATAACACAATTCTTAGGCTTATTTGAAACACCATCATCCTGTTTACTTGAACTTTCACCTGAATAATTTTTATTAGAATCCTGTACCAACATTGACCTAACTTTGTTTGGATTTTTATTTGTGTGCGAGTGTTTAGTGTTCGTAGAAGCTTCCAATTCGAACGTTTCTAATATCTCAGCACGGTTTTTAATAAAAGTAATAAATAATTCAAACGTAACTTTAGAATTCTTGTCCAGGCGGCCCTTATACTCACCCCATTCACGATAAGTTTTGCTATCTAATTTGTGTGTGACAATATAAATGAGTAAAGTGTCCCAATGATTAACGGGTTCGTCTAAGGAGTCTAGGGCACGTATGTTTTTGTTAACAACATCAAGTAAACCTTTTAAATTAACTGACGACTCCCTTTGAAGGGTGTCAATTTGAAATAACGCTGTAACATGATGTTGGATAAGCAGGTGTTTGTTATCAAACCGCTCGCAGAGAAGATTCCATGCTACCGAATAATTTGCAGAAGAAAACTGAATCGAGTTGATCACCACAGCAGCAGACCCTTCCAGGGATGACCTCAAATAATGAAATTTATTTATTTGGTCCATATCATCGTTTGAATGGATGAGACTAACAAATGTGTCGTGAAACTCTAACCAGTTTGTATATGAACCACTGAATTTCGGCAACTGAATAGTCGGTAATTTAACAAACTTATGATTGCTAGAACGCGACATTACGTCACAGGTATCATTAGAATCTTCTTTCCTATTATCTTGCAACATTTGTTGAGCTTTAGATAGCGTTTTGTAATAAAGAGATTCAAACTCTGCGCGTTCCGACATCTGACTATCCAAGTCATCAGTATAACACTCCAGCAATAATTGCACCTCATCGTATTGGGCATACAATGCCTCGAGTCTAGTAAAACGTAATTGCAACTCGCTTACCTCAGTGGGGCTCAAAGAAGAGGGGTTTAAAGAATTTAAATGGTTTGCGAATATTGTCACCTTTCCTTTGCAACTCGCTCGTTTCCTAACGAGATCTTTGTTGTCCTTATTTAATTCCTTATCCTCTGGCATTGCGTAAGCTGGTGTGATCAACACTAATTTTACCTGTTAAATAGAGTGTTGGGTACACTTTAATAATAAATACGCCTTTTCCCAGCTATTAAGTATCCAGACCACGTAAATTCCAATAATCTTCTGAATGACGTAGCAGAATTCACCGGCCACACCGGGCGTCGACTATGATATTTGATGTCCACCAATTCTCTTCAATCCCTTTATAACAATTCGCTGATCGGAGTAAATATTCTTCAAATCTCCAAATCCAGGCTCGAAGGACCATGTGCGGGATTGATCCAGGTATAATTACGGGAATATTGAAAAAATACGTTGCTTGATGTGAACGTGCAAATTTATTGTGATAAAATAAAACATGAAGGTAGAAGGTAGACATAGAGGTAGAAGGTAGGACAAACGTTAAATAATAAAAACGACTAGCCATAAACACATAGCCTCAACATCAGACTGTATGCGAATTTCTGTAGGCGCTTGCGGGAACATACCCCCGGGCGTTGAAAGCCTGTCTTTCAACCACTAAGAATATCCTGACTCCGGATAGATAGGCAACGGACAAATCTTGCTGAATGATCTGCGTAACAGACCACTAGAAGTCTTGACGTCTGCAACTCTGACCACGCCGTCTGTCCCTGGATATGTAGCAACGATCCGACCCATTTTCCACTTTAGTGGGGGGAGGTTGTCTTCTTTTAACAGGACCAAAGAATTTAGCTTTAAGGAGCCCTTACATGCTCGCCATTTCATGCGAAGTTGGAGCTCCGAAATGTATTCTGTACTCCATCTGCTCCAAAAATGCTGTCGGAGAAGCTCAATACGCTCAAATCGTGTCAGAGAATTGATGGACTGGTCTTGATAATCAGGTGATGGCAGTGACGTCATAGGACGTCCAATCAAAAAATGTCCGGGTGTGAGCGGCATCAGATCCTCGGGGTTCGATGATAACGGCGTCAGTGGTCTGGAGTTCAAAATGGCTTCAACCTGAACCATCATGGTGTATAGCTCTTCGTAGGTAAGGTTACAAAGGCCCAGCACTCTGATTAAGTGACGCTTGGTTGATTTAACACCAGCTTCCGCAAGGCCAGCGAAATGAGGAGAATATGCAGGAATAAAGTGAAAGGTAATTCCTTCCTTAGCCATCTCCTCGGATAGCAAATCGCAATTCGTCTTAAGAAACCTAGAAAGGTCATTATATGCACCAACAAATGAGGTGCCATTATCCGAATAGATATTTCTCGGCTTTCCTCTACGTGAGATGAACCTCTTTAACGCCAGAATGAAAGTAATGCTTGTTAAATCACCGACTAGTTCAAGATGAATTGATTTCGTAGAAAAACAAACGAAAATAGCTATATAAACCTTGACTAATTTACAGCCACGACCTTGACGAACAGCTGACTGAATAGGACCTGCGTAGTCCAAGCCTATATTTTCAAAAGGAAAACCTGCCAGAAGCCGCTGCTGTGGTAAATCTCCCATGATAGGACTCACAGTTTCACCTCTAAATCGGCAACAACGGACACATTGTTTACAGCACATCCTAGCTAAATTGCGGCCTCGAATGGGCCAGTACGTATCTCGTATAGACGCCAACAATAACTGAGGTCCAGCGTGAAACAATCTTTTATGCTCATAATTAAAAAGTAACTTAGAAAAATGATGACTAGATTGAATAAGAATCGGGTGCTTTTTATTATACGGAAAATCTGAGTGTTGTAATCTACCTCGAATCCGCATTATCTTATCATTGTCTAGAAAAACGTTAAATTTATTTAATTCACTTTTCTTGGGTAATGGTTTATTATTGAGTAGTAATTTATAGTCTTTGAAAGATTGACTTTGAGATAAACATAATTATAATAAAGTTTAAAGCCCTTTCCAGTTCATACACAGAAAGAGGACCGCGAATAGCTTGTTTTCTACATGCGTCAATAAAACGTAAAACATAGGCGACTGTTCGCTGAAGTCTTAAAAGGCTTGAAAACCGTGTAAAATTAATCAATTCATCAATTTCATTGTTATTGGATAAAACATGCAATGTAACATCTAATTTCATTTCAGGCAAAATTTCGTTATTAAAGTTTATTAATTTAGAAGGCCAATCAGACATTTCATTCATTAAAAAACTAGGACCGGACCACCAGTCATTTAAACTAGGTAATAAATTAATGTCTAACCCACGAGACAAATGATCAGCAGGGTTTTGATCAGTTGGAACATGTCTCCACTCACAGCCACCAGTCTTTTCTAAAATCTCGGCAACCCTGTTACGAACGAACGGCTGTAATTTATTCGGTAACATTTTTAGCCACCCTAAAACAATAGTGGAGTCAGTCCAAAAGAAAGTGCGCCGCGCGCTCACTCGTAATGCTGCCACAACCTTTTCAAAGATGCGAACACCCACAAGAGCACCGCATAGCTCAAGTCTGGGTATGGTTGTCGGCTTAAGTGGCGCAACTCTGCTTTTGGCTAACAATAAACGCACTAAAACCTGTCCCTGCTTATCAACGCTTCGTACATACAGACAAGCGCCATAGGCGCGTTCAGACGCATCAGTAAATATGTGAAATTCTAAAAACTCATAACAATCAATTAAAACTCGACGTGGAATATGAATTTCATTTAATTTAGGTAAATTAATAATCAGTTCATTCCAAAGCTTACTAATGTCCGGTGATAGCTGTTCATCCCAAGACAATTTTTGTAACCATAACTTCTGAAGTAACATTTTCATAACAATCACACACGGAGCTAATAATCCAAGCGGGTCAAAAACTTGTGAAACAATTGAAAGCATGTCACGTTTAGTGTTATTAAAATTCACTTGCTGACTAATTGGAAAACAAAGGTAATCTGACAGTGGCTGCCAACCTAGGCCTAAAGTTTTGGTTGACTCAAATCCACCAACATTTAAATCTAGTGAAGATTGGGGAAAGTCAGAACCACTTACCAATTGTATGTCATTCGACTTCCACTTTCTCAGATTCATCTGCGCTGAAGCGAGAGTTGAAGTAACTTTGTGACGCAACTCTTTGACCTCATTGATGTCATCTCCTCCGGTGAGCAAGTCATCCACGTAAAAGTCGTGGAGGATGACGTCACCAATCTCCTTATCAACACACTCTAGCCCTAACTGCCGAAGACACCGGGTTGCTAGGTAAGGAGCGCTGGCCGTGCCGTAGGTCACGGTATTAAGTTGATAAGCGTGTAATGGAGTTGACGGATTATCACGCCAAATAATTTGTTGAAGATACCTATCGTTTGGATGAACAACTATCTGCCGGTACATTTTCTCAACATCAGCAGCTAGGATATACTTATGTTGTCTAAAACGCAACAGGATCGACAAAAGATCGTCCTGTACCACGGGTCCAATCATCTGGATATTATTAATAGAAATACCAGTACTAGTTAAACTACTTGCATTAAAAACCACCCTTAACTTAGTGGTGGCGCTGCTTTCGCGCAGAACTCCGTGATGCGGAATGTAAAACGCTTGATCATCAAAAGTTTTACATTTAGACATATGACCTAAAATTTCATATTCCATCAAGAACTCCTTGTACATAGTACAAAATTGAGTTTTAGATTTAAATCTTCGTTCCAGAGAAGCGAAACAATGTTTGGCTCTTGACAACGATTCGCCTAAATTGTCCGGGGAACATTTTAAAGGAATCCTAACACAAAACTGACCATTTTCTAAACGAGTAGTGTTTTTCATAAAATGCTCCTCGCATAGCTTCTCCTCTGAGGAATACGGAGACGAAGTACATACTTCTTCAAGTTGCCAAAACTTAGTAAGTTGTTGATCAACATTAAAATTTAATTCATCATCACAGTCTGAACGCACCTTTATAAAATTACATTTTATACCTTTACAAGAAATACTACTGTTAATTGGGCCGGAGACCAACCAACCCAATTTAGTCTCACAAAGAACTGGTTGCCCATCACCTAACTTAATTCGTTGAGATTCCAATAAATCCCAAAAAATGTCAGCACCCAGCAACATATCGATAGGGGCCGGTGAGTTAAAATTGGGATCTGCGAGACAAATATCAGAAGGAATTTTAATTTTTAACAAGTTGACATGTTTACTTGGAATCTTATCTGTGATGGATGGGAGAATGAAACAATTTATATCCGTACTAAAATTATTATTTAAAGATTTTATTGAAACCAAACACATTTTATTGATAAAAGATGACGAGTTGTTGATACCTATAATAGAATTGTTTACAGTCTTGGCAGTCAAACCTAGCTTGTGGTATAATCTCTCAGTCATGAGGCATGATGTGCTGCCACTGTCAAGCACAGCACGAGCAACATACTGCTGACCATTAACACTCATGACCTTGACTAGAGCAGTGGATAATAATACGTCACCGTGTTCACCACTTGCGGACAGCGACACACCGGTACCTATAGTAGTGGGCTGAGTGGAGACAGTCGCACTGCCATTCGTGTCAACAACAACAGTGCTAGCAGAAGTCCCACTTGCGTCTGACTTCAAGGATTTATCAACGTGAACAATGGTGTTGTGTTTACGACGGCATAATTTACAACCTGGTTTTTTGCAGTTATTTGCATAATGTCCCAGATTAAAACAGTTGTAACAAACTTTGTATTTAGGTAATAACAGTAAACGAGCTTCATTGCTCAACGATAAAAACTGATGACAACTGCTTAGCTTATGATCACCGTTACACATAACACAATTCTTAGGCTTATTTGAAACACCATCATCCTGTTTACTTGAACTTTCACCTGAATAATTTTTATTAGAATCCTGTACCAACATTGACCTAACTTTGTTTGGATTTTTATTTGTGTGCGAGTGTTTAGTGTTCGTAGAAGCTTCCAATTCGAACGTTTCTAATATCTCAGCACGGTTTTTAATAAAAGTAATAAATAATTCAAACGTAACTTTAGAATTCTTGTCCAGGCGGCCCTTATACTCACCCCATTCACGATAAGTTTTGCTATCTAATTTGTGTGTGACAATATAAATGAGTAAAGTGTCCCAATGATTAACGGGTTCGTCTAAGGAGTCTAGGGCACGTATGTTTTTGTTAACAACATCAAGTAAACCTTTTAAATTAACTGACGACTCCCTTTGAAGGGTGTCAATTTGAAATAACGCTGTAACATGATGTTGGATAAGCAGGTGTTTGTTATCAAACCGCTCGCAGAGAAGATTCCATGCTACCGAATAATTTGCAGAAGAAAACTGAATCGAGTTGATCACCACAGCAGCAGACCCTTCCAGGGATGACCTCAAATAATGAAATTTATTTATTTGGTCCATATCATCGTTTGAATGGATGAGACTAACAAATGTGTCGTGAAACTCTAACCAGTTTGTATATGAACCACTGAATTTCGGCAACTGAATAGTCGGTAATTTAACAAACTTATGATTGCTAGAACGCGACATTACGTCACAGGTATCATTAGAATCTTCTTTCCTATTATCTTGCAACATTTGTTGAGCTTTAGATAGCGTTTTGTAATAAAGAGATTCAAACTCTGCGCGTTCCGACATCTGACTATCCAAGTCATCAGTATAACACTCCAGCAATAATTGCACCTCATCGTATTGGGCATACAATGCCTCGAGTCTAGTAAAACGTAATTGCAACTCGCTTACCTCAGTGGGGCTCAAAGAAGAGGGGTTTAAAGAATTTAAATGGTTTGCGAATATTGTCACCTTTCCTTTGCAACTCGCTCGTTTCCTAACGAGATCTTTGTTGTCCTTATTTAATTCCTTATCCTCTGGCATTGCGTAAGCTGGTGTGATCAACACTAATTTTACCTGTTAAATAGAGTGTTGGGTACACTTTAATAATAAATACGCCTTTTCCCAGCTATTAAGTATCCAGACCACGTAAATTCCAATAATCTTCTGAATGACGTAGCAGAATTCACCGGCCACACCGGGCGTCGACTATGATATTTGATGTCCACCAATTCTCTTCAATCCCTTTATAACAATTCGCTGATCGGAGTAAATATTCTTCAAATCTCCAAATCCAGGCTCGAAGGACCATGTGCGGGATTGATCCAGGTATAATTACGGGAATATTGAAAAAATACGTTGCTTGATGTGAACGTGCAAATTTATTGTGATAAAATAAAACATGAAGGTAGAAGGTAGACATAGAGGTAGAAGGTAGGACAAACGTTAAATAATAAAAACGACTAGCCATAAACACATAGCCTCAACATCAGACTGTATGCGAATTTCTGTAGGCGCTTGCGGGAACACCTTGAGACGAAAGCAGAACCCACAATCCTACAATTATTTCACCTTATGTTACTCTTCACAAATATAACCATAACTTTATTATAGTCTTACCTCTCTTTCAAAATTAATTGCATTTTATAGTCTAAATTAAAATGCCATAAGTACGATGTGATCATGTTTAAAGGGGTGTGAGCCTGGAGATCTGTCTTACAGTTCCCGAACCTAGTTCAGACTCCAGCTCTCACAAAGGTTCTAGAATAAGGCAAAATTGTATAAATAAATTTATGTTACAATGTACCTTTATGAGAGAAATAAACTATAACTATTAACTATAAAAGATAAAAATTACAAAGCATAGTTTTCAGTAGAACGTAATTTATGCTGGTAGAAAAGTATTTTCTCAATAAACAGTCATGTTTATTTTTCAAAGATTTCAGTATCTCATTCGGTCATTTCGTCATTTTTATTCGGACAAAAGTAGTCGGAAAGTTAGGATTTTAGGCTATAGATTTAATATTTTGAGTAAGGACAATTCTTCTTTTTTGTCGGAGCTTTTATTACTACCCTTTTAAGCGTCAGTCTCTGAGTAACTTTATAAAAGAATTTTGTCCTGAGAAGGCTTCCAAAAAAAGATATTTCAGTTTGAACTTTTTTAGGTTATGTTTTGTCTTTAGGCACGCATAAGTCACAAAGCGAAGCGAATATCAGTCCGTAAGCAATCCAAGTCAAATAGAAATAATAAATAGCAAAAATAACACGAACACGACCGGCACGAAAAGCGCAGGAGCATCAGTGACAGACTGCCTTCTGCTTTCCTTGTCAGTGATAGTTCATTTTAGTTAGTGTTGCCATAACATTAGGAATTGCTTCACAGTATTATGAATTTATGATTGACGAACCAATTGTAAAGTTGCAGGAAGTACTTTAAAACTAATTTGGGAACATACCACTTTTTATTGTTTTCTTTTATTTTAACATAAACACATATAAATTACATTTTTAAATATTAGTATGAAAATATAAAAACATTTAAAAATAAAAAAATAGAAACCTTGGAGTCGAGTGACGGTACTGAGTACATAACAGTAAATTTATATCTTACGTATCTATAAAAAAAACAAGTACTTTTTTTGCAAAAACTTTATTGTAATAACACATTAATAAGTGCAACTTACAAGTGACGCTGTTATCTAGTGATTCTGTGCTGTGTACAACATAAAAAAGATTAAAAACCGTATTCGTTTTTGGGTACTAGTATTTTTCTACCCTGTATGTACAAAATAACAACAGACTTTTTAACGTAGTTGCTGAAAATACTGTGTGACCAACTTTCAGTGTGTGTGGTAACGCTGTGTTACGTCTTATGGTGTTACAACTTGCCATAACACCGTGATAACTGCCATAAACGCATTTATTGAGAACAGCGCCATCTGTTGTTTCGTAAGTGAACTGTTTAGTCTGCACGCAGGATCAATAACACCATGGTAAAGTGTGGTGGGTGCGGTAAATTTCTCTCGGCGGTGGCGGCGGATGCGGTTAATTGCAACAACTGCCGAATTTGGTATCATCGACAGTGCGCTGAAATATCCGAAAAAGGCCATCTAACATCACCCTGGCACTGCCCGGCGTGTAACAAAATCCTTGTGCGGGACAACCGGGCCGAAATGCCAGTTAGGGGCCGCGCAGAGGCACCGCTGGACCAATGCGACATGGTAAATCTCATGGACACAAGTCCTTTAAATACCACCGCTTTGGACGTCACACATGACCTCACATCTGACATCACTACTGAACTGAGAAAGTTTAAGGAGGAGTTTATCAACACGGTACGTAGTGAATTCCTATTACTGCGTAATGATCTTGCCGATTTAAGACTTTCATTAAAGACCACAAATGATCGTATGAGTAGTTTGGAGGAGAGAGTGGCTGTTATGGAAAACCAAAAATCAGCACAAGCCCAAGCCTCACCGGATGTTCAGCAATTAATCGCCCAATTGCGGAGCGATATAAATGAGCGTGATCAGGAGCTGCTAGCCACTGAAATACAGATCTCGAACTTGCCAGAGCCGAGCGGTGAAAATCCCATACACACGGCTATGCTGGTGGCGTCTAAGATGGGTGTAAAAATTGAGGTGCGCGACATTGTGAGTGCTGAGCGCGTTGGAGGCAGACGCATAAACGCGACGCAGCCGGCGCTGGTGGAGACCCGCCCGCGTTTCCTCGTCGTGCGCCTCGCGCGCCGCGATCTACGCGACGAGATGTTGGAGGCCGCGCGAGTACGTCGTGGTATGACTTCTGCTGATCTCGACATGCCCGGTCTGCCAGCGCGATTTTATGTCAACGAACGCCTTACGAAGCAGAATCGGGAGTTGTTTCGGATGGCGCGAGAGGCCGGGGGCCGGGTCGGCTGGCAATTTGTTTGGTGCAAAAGAGGCCGTATTCTTGCCCGTCTCTCAAAAATAATGGAGAGAGTAGTGTGCCGTCAATTGACTCGGTTTTTGGAAGAGAACGAATTGTTACCTGATCTACAATCCGGTTTTAGGAAACAGCGTAGCACTTCTACGGCGTTACTAGATGTTACAGACAATATCTTAACAGCCCAAGATAAGGGCATGTGTTCACTTATGGTGCTACTTGATTTCTCCCGTGCGTTTGATTGCTTAAACGTTTCGCTATTACTGTCAAAATTAAAATATTACGGTTTTGACGACAGGGCCATTCAATGGTTCCACAGCTACCTCAGTAACAGAAAACAATTTGTAGAATTGCGTTTGTTGGACGGTACTACCTTAACCTCAGCTCTCGCTTCTATAGAAAGAGGCGTTCCTCAGGGATCAATTCTAGGTCCCATTATTTTTATTCTCTACTGTGCAGACATAATAAAGTGCCTTCAGAAATGCAAATATCATATTTATGCCGATGACGTCCAACTGTATTTATCCTTTAGTCCTGATGATTATAAATCAGCCATTAGAGACTTAAACGACGATCTAGAAAGAATCACCGCCTGGTCAGATGAGAATTGTTTGGCACTGAACCCATTGAAAACCAAATATATGCTGTTTGGTACGAAGCAACAGTTGAAGAAGATACCATTGAGCCTTGATTTGACTCTAATGGATGAGCCTATTGAGCGTGTAAATGAGGCGCGGAACCTTGGGTTATGTATGGACAACAGCCTTCGATTTGAGAAACACGTTGCTACCTCAGTAAGAAACTGCTTCTATCGTCTGAAACTGCTTTATAAAATGAGGCCTTTCTTGTCTGAAAAGCTTCGTGAACAGCTAGTCGAAACCCTTGTTCTGTCTAAATTGAACTACGCTGATACAGTTTACGGCCCACGTTTGCTGGCTCGTACCGATCGACTTATACAAAGAGTCCAAAACGCATGTGCACGCTTCTGTTACTCTGTTCCCCCTAGAAGTCACGTCACCCCCTTTCTTAACAAACACTTTATTCTCAAAATGAAGTCGAGACGAAAGTTACACTTAGCGTGCCTGCTTTTTGGTGTCGTTAAGTCTAAGAAACCGAAGTATTTGTATGACAAGCTGAGTTGGATGGCTAGTAGACGAGATTGCGCGCCCAGGCTATGTGCGCAACAACTTTCAACACAGTCTCATAGGACAGCGGCTTTCAGAGGCAGTTTCAGATACGCTGCATCTAAAGTGTGGAACAATATTCCACCACCACTACGGATTTTGGGCACTATCCACACGTTCAGAACACGTTTACGGCAGTATCTTATAGATTCGCAACGGAAAGTTGATATGGTCGCCCTAAATGTTTCACTTATATGAAATGCTCACTGTACTTTACGTAAAAGATAATTCCTGTTGTATCACAAATATGTAGGTATATTTCGGATAATATGCGGGTGGTTTCCATCCTTTACTGCCAAATGCCCTCGACTCGATGACGTTGCTGTGCTATTCGCGGCGCTTGTGTGCTGCCGCAGTTGTGAGACCTGTGGGAAACATAAACGAATACATTACTTCATTTTTTTTTTTTTTTCTTTTTCATCTCCATCTCGTACTTATTCTGTTTAATTTTAATGCATTGTTTTCATGTACTTACCCATCGTGCCTGGCCTTTTTTTTGCATCGAGATTACATAATACACCCTCCACCTTTTCATTTAATTATCACTTCATCCATCGTTATAGGTAGGTAGGTACCTACTTCATTTTCTTCAAATAGTATTAAACTCACTGTGACTTATTATTTTAACTTCTTAATTATTAGTGTCTATTGTTATTGTAACTACTCAATGTTTAATAAAAAAAAATTATTCAAATAACCCACTGTAATTTTAATGTTTTCTTGTAAAAGCGAAATAACTGACAGTGTAATGTCCGCCGCGTGCGGCGGCTTGCAGCGCTTTGTGAGTGCATCGTGCACGAATCCAATGTATACATATGTTTCGCTGAGCTCCTGTTGTTTTCGTTTTATTCTGTTTTTGTAAGTTTCTATGATGTGTTTATTTATAAGTATAAAAATATTTATTTACCTATGCTGAAACTGTTTGTACTCCTCGTCACTTGTCCCTAAAGGTTCATTAGAAAACCAGCGTCAGACAGCATCTGTCTGGCATTAATGCTGAAATGAACCTTTTTGGCGCAGCCGTGAGGCACATATTATAGTACCTAGTTATTTATTTTCACTTTTTTGCTATTTATTTTGTGTTACACGAACTGTGTCCAAATAAACGGTATTCTTTCTTTCTTTCTTTCTTTCTTAACCCACCGGCATCGGGAACAAGGTCCGAGCTACCGGCGGTCAGGGCTCCAGAGAGAGGAACCTCCTAACAATGCGAGCCGTGTCCAGGAGTACCGCTTTCTGGATCAAGCCCTTGACCCAGCTGCCCAACGAGAGCCTCCTCAGATGTTGGTTGAGGCTCTTGGCTATAATGCCATTGGCTGTAACAACTATCGGTACAATGATCGCTGAGTCCACATCCCACATGTCGACAACCTCGTGAGCCAAGTCAAGATACTTGATTTGTTTTTCTTTCTCGGCTTTAACGAGGTTCCCGTCATGCGGGACCGTTATATCATTGCACGCCGCTCTAGTCGATCCACCACCACTATATCAGGCTTATTGGCAGCAATAGTCCTGTCAGTGATGATGGATCGATCCCAGTACAGTGTGACATGTCCCTTTTCGAGAACTGGGTCGGGCACATACCTGTAGTATGGCACTTCTGAATCCACAAGGCTATATTTCAGAGCAAGTTGCTGGTGAATAATCCTGGCTACAAGGTTGTGTCTATGCAAGTACTCCTCGTTAGCTAGATGAGAACACCCGGAGATTATGTGTCTGATTGATTCACCCGGACGGTGGCAAGCCCGACAAATGTCAACCGTGCCGTCTTTCACAATAAATCTCCGGTAGTTGTTCGTCATAATAACTTCGTCCATAATTGCACAGACAAATCCTTCGGTTTCCCCAAAGAGGTCACCGAAACGTAGCCAGGCTACGGACGCTAGAAAGTCTACATCGGGTTCATTTAGAGCCCGGAAAAAGCGTCCGTGAAGCTCCTTACTCTGCCATACTTCCATGCGATCATTAGTGTCAAGCACTACGGGCCTGCGCCAGTTCTCTTTAGCCAAGGAGAGCGGGGTGAGGCCCTTATCCACCGCAACTACATCTCGATGCATACCCACGTCAGTTGCTAGGAAATAATCCCTGAGACTGCATATCTCGCGATTGTGGAGAGTCTTTGTATTTAAAAAGCCTCGACCTCCACATTTTCGCGGGATATCCAGTCTCATTACCAATGACCGTGGATGATGCATTCGATATGCAGTAAGCAGCGTACGGACCCTCTTATCCAGGGCGTCGAGTTCGGTCTGAGTCCATTTGAGTATGCCGAAAGAGTACATCAAAACCGGCATGACCCAACCGTTGAAGGCGCGCACCTTGTTTCCGCCTGATAAAAGACTATTAAATACTTTCTTCGGGCGGCCAAAGAAGCGCTCCCTCAACGATTGCTTCATGTCAGTTACATTGATGCCCAACGCTTCCGACATACTCAAATACTTATAGGTTTCGGCTGCGGAGAGAGCTCGAAGGTTTATGGAATCCGAGAGTTGGGTTCCCACGGATTCCACAATCTTCCCTCGCTTTTCATATTTGTCCACACCAAATTCCATCCTGATGGCGCTACTGAAGGTTTCAGTTACTTTCAGTAGCTCCATCAGTTGCAAATTGTTGGGGGCAAAGAGTTTTAGGTCATCCATGTAGAGGAGGTGAGATCTAACCTGACCACCTCTCCTCAGCCGATAGCCTATACCTGAATCCTCCAGCAGTGTGCTTAGAGGATTCAGGGCCAGGCAGAACCAAAGCGGACTCAAACTGTCGCCCTGAAATATGCCTCGCTCAATCCTTATCGGTTCGCTATTCCTCTGGATGTTTCGACATCCTGGATATCGAAGGACCGTCCTCCATTGCCCCATACATGACACCAGGAAGGTGCGTAGAGTTGTATCTACTTTATACAACTCCAGCACCCTCAAGAGCCATATATGTGGCACTGAGTCATAGGCCTTCTTGTAATCTATCCAACATGTCGAAAGATCCTTTCGGAAACGGCGAACCTGTTGGCTAATGGCCATGTCAATGAGGAGCAGCTCCTTAGTACCGCGGGACCCGTTCCGACATCCATTTTGAGAGACAGACATGATGGAGTTAGTGTCTATATGATTGTAAATTTTAGCTCTCAAAATAGATGTAAGAACTTTATAGACCGTCGGTAAACACGTGATCGGCCTATAATTTTTGGGTCCCGCGGTACTACCTGATTTATGGAGCAGGTGGGTAACTCCTGTTGTCAGGAACTGGGGTAGCGAACCAGACTCCAAAGCAGTCTGGTACTGAGCCGCCAAGCGAGCGTGCGATCCCATGAACCATTTGATCCAGAAGTTGTGCAACCCGTCCGGCCCTGGAGATTTCCAGTTGGGCAGCGGACGGACTGCACGAGCTACATCTTGGGGGCTGATGGTAATAGCTCCCATTTCTGGTATGGGATCGCAGGCTCGCTCGACGTCTCGAGCCCAATCACCTTCGGTGTGACTGACAGGCGCCGACCAGATATTGCGCCAAAAAGAGCACATGGTGTCATCATCCGGTAGGCGCGTATCAGCCACACCTTGGTCCGGTCGTTCCCAAGTCCTATAAACCCACCTTTCATCACTCTGGAAGGTGCGGTTCTGAGTGTATCGGTCTACTCGCCTCTTATACCGACGAATACGATTTGCCCATGCATACACTTTCTGCTTCAGGAAGTCTATGCTCTCTGTGACACGGGACATATAATCTTGAGGGCTGGTATCAGTCCCTGAGAATGCCCGCCTCACAAAGCGCATCACTCTAGGGCGAGTGTTGCCCTCCCTGAAGCAGATTAGTTTGCCGATGAGGGCCCTGGCCCCACCAATACGACGTTCAATCCTGCACTGCCAAGCTGGAACGGCTGGTTTCGGTCGCGTAGCTCTAGAGTCATTTGCGAATTTGACATGAGCTACACGACATGCCGCTACAGCCGCGCAGTACAGAATCGAATGAGTATCGGTGAGGTCTTCGCAGTCATCAAAAAATTTGATAACTGCGAATCCAAAGCCGCCACCAGCGCCTTATTTTTGTTATGCATGGGCAAACGAGGTAAGCGTGGCCTAAGTTCGGGCGACATGAACCGATATTCCCGAATCGCACCCTCCAAAGCACTCCTCAATTCCTCACTGCACTGGGTACTTACGTTTGTAGCCCTGTCATCACTCCCCTCGTCAGCTTGACTTGTGTTAAACTGTGGTGGTACCATAACAGCCTGTAACGGGGGGACGATGACATTGCTACTCCGCATTTCAGTTCGTAGGCGATCAAGTACAGTGTCATCCAACATATGATTACGCTGAATGACCCGCACCTGATCCGACAGTCGTTGTGCCGAAACGTTGACAGCTGGCTCAAGCACCTGAAAAAGAGAGAGCATCCGAACACGGTACGCGGTCAGATTGTTTCCTCCTTCTGTAGCCCCATAGTATGAGCGCATGACGTTTTCATTGATGGATCTTGTCCATCTCATGCGCTGCACACTTCCTTCGGGAGCTGGGACCTTATCAGAGGCCGGTGGGCCTCGAGGTCCTAAGCCGTCCGGCGGCCGGCGTCCTCCCCGTTGGCGAGCAGGTGGTGGCGTCGTTGGCGGGGAGAAATACTCGTCGCTCGAGCTCGAGGCAACTACCGCGGCCATTGTCATCACAGCGCCCGCAGTGGGGCTGGGTACCGGCGGCGGCGAGGCGGAGTTGAGCGACGAGTCCGGAGGTGGTGGGCGTGCTTTTCTTACGGCTGATCTTGTCAACATTTTATTAACATATTTTCATCATTTCCAATTTTTATTTGCTTGATATTTTTCGGAGGTGACATGACAGATGTCACCTTCGATTCGGTAATTTTAAATTATTGTATTTTTGCATATTCGGTTTTTCTGGTTTAATTATTTTATTTTCAATTATTCTTCCGATTTTATATTTGTTTTATCACGGAAATCACTTTTATTATGGGTCGAATTTATTATTAAATGTTAAAATTTGCAAATATGAAAAACGAGACGTCTTGTTGACTTTGTGTTGCCAGCTTATTAGCTTATTGTTTTTATTATTACTGGTAGTATAATTATTAGTAACTGCTTTAAAAAAATATTTTGAACCTGTATGTGGACATACAAATAGATACAAGAATAGTAGGTATGAATATAGCTAATGGCAACTCTTGAATTGTGTATAATATTATACTTAGTCATTTGATTTTCCCAAAAATGCGTGCTTTTTTCTGCGGCTTTAACTAAAATACATTTTTGTTTGAAAAATCATAGAAAAATAATTAAACTCCTTTTGCATAAAATACATTTCTAGACGCTAACATTTTTGTTAACTATTATTCTGCCATTGTTCTTTCTATGATATTTATCTGAGTGTTTTTACGGAGTCTATCCCTTTTACCCGTTAATGTATCCAACCTTATTTATTTTAGGTATGGTAGGATACAATGAGCTAAGGGTTAGGAGGGATCTTGCGCTCACCTCATATATATTTAAATTGCTGAGAGGGAAAGGTGTATAATGCAGTTATTTTAGCGCAGGTGAGTCTGTGCGTTCCGGACAGGTACGTGTGGCGAAGACAAGACGGCAGCCGCCATTGCTAGTGAAACCGCGCGCTCGGACCAAACTTGTAAGGGAGGCGCCGCTGATACTTAATTTAGTTAGGATAAGCGCATTTATCGCATTGGGTTACCCTGTAATGATAGATGTAAGAAGAAAAATAAATAAGTCCCTTGTGAGCAACGTGGTGAAGATCGAGAGTGTGTCGACCAGGGAGGCGTACCTTATACTCAGAATATCCGCAAGATATTCGCTGAAGGTCATACAGGTGATACAGGTCTACGCGCCGACCTCGTCATACCCCGACGATGAGGTGGAGACCATGTATGAGGATATATCCAAAGCCATGCATGGCTCTAAAACCCATTTCACCGTTGCCATGGGGGACTTCAACGCAAAACTGGGCAAACGAGACGATGATGAGCTGAGACTACTCTCAGCTCTACGGAAATTTGGAGTTGGACGTCGAAACCACCGGGGTCACTTACTAGCCAGTTTTATGAAGAAGGAAAGCCTCTTCATGATGAAGTCCTTCTTCAGAAAACGAGAGCACAGAAAGTGGACCTGGCAGAGCCCGACTAAAAACGAGATTGACTTCTTTTTAGCGCAGCCGTGGGGCACATTTTAATAATGCTAGTTTTAACATCGCACTTTACACTTTTTGTTGTTTTGAATTTTTATTTTTATTTTTTGCTGTATACCTATTATGTGCCTTTTTAGTCTGTGCTAAATAAATGTATTTTCTTTCTTTCTTTCTTTCATTATGTCGACGAAGAACATTAACAGGAACATTATGTCAGCAAATATTCAATAACACTTGTCTCTGTGATCAACGCGGTGAAAACCGGAAGCGATCACCGCATGGTAAGAGGCACATTGAATATCAACATCAAGCTAGAAAGATGTCGGCTAATGAAATCTACGCTCCGTCCAGCACCGATCCAAGTCCAAAACCCCGAGAGCTTTCAGCTCGAACTCCAGAATCGTTTCGAGTGCATAGGGAGTTCCGTGGACGATTATAACGATGGGTTCGTGGAAACTGTCCATACGGTTGGGTCTAAGGTCTTCAAGACCCGTCGTACTAATGACAAAAAGAAACTCTCTGATCCTACTCTGCAGCTAATGGAGGAGAGGCGTGAAATGATCCTGCAGTCTTCAGACGACGCACTAAAGTACCGACAGCTCCATAGACAGATCTCTAAGTCCTTGAAAAGCGACCTTCGCCGTTTTAATACGGACCGCATAAAGGACGTGATAGAGCGGAACAAGGGCTCCAAGGTCTTTTCAAGAGATCTGTCTATTGGGCAGAGTCAACTTGTGAAACTGAAGACCAATGATGGCAGGATCGTTTCCTCCAAGTCTGAGCTGTTGAGAGAGATCGAGATTTTCTACGGACAGTTATACACGTCAACAAGCAATCCCGTTACGAATCTGGCAAACGACCCAAGAGCCAGAATGTCCCGACACTTCACCGAAGATATCCTAAAAAATTAAAAACAACAAGGCGCCGGGTGATGACGGAATCACGGCCGAACTCCTGAGGGCCGGCGGAAAACCCGTTCTTAAGGCCCTCCAGAAGCTATTTGATTCCGTCATACTCGAGGGCTAAACGCTTCCACAGGCATGGAACAGAGGTGTAGTGGTACTTTTCTTTAAGAAGGGTGATAACACTTCTTAAGAATTATAGGCCCATCTCACTTCTGAGCCATGTCTACTAGCTGTTTTTGAGAGTCATCACGAACCGTCTCGCGCGCAGTTTTGACGACTTGCAACCTCCCGAACAAGCCGGATTCCGCAAAGGCTTTAGCACCGTAGACCACATACATACGCTGCGGCAGGTTATACAGAAGACCGAAGAGTATAACCTGCCTCTCTGCTTAGCGTTTGTGGACTACGAAAAAGCCTTCGATTCGATCGAGACATGGGCTGTACTGCAGTCTCTTCAACGGTGATTGACACCACATCAGTGGTGAACCTGAACGAATGTAGCTCAAATGCTATAAGTTTGTTTACAAATTGTACGAAGGAGGTTCCATGTCCCTCACTCACAATGAGCTCAATGCCTGGTGAGGTCATTGAAGTCTTGGGGTTAACTCCGGATAATATTTTAAACTAGTTTGTAAGACAACAGAAGGTACCAATATTCTTATCAACAACAACAAGGTATCTTCTTGCTCTAAAATAATTAAGCATCAAAAAGGAGATCAGCAGAAAGCCTTGAAATTATTTCATCAAAATATTCAAGGTATTTCTTCCAAATTACTAGAAATAGAATTGTTTTTAGAAAAAACAAAGTTTGACATTGTTTGTTTCACTGAACATTGGTTAAAGGATTACCAAATGCTAATTAATTATGAAAACTATAGTGTGGGCAGTTGTTTTAACCGTAAATCTATGCAGCGTGGAGGTTCTATTATATTGCTAAAAAATTGTTTAAAATCTAAGCAACGTAATGACATAGTAGGTTTATCAGTGGAACATTGTATTGAACTGTCCTGTGTTGAGCTAGATATGCATGTTGTAGTGTGCGTGTACAGACCTCCTAATTATCAGAACTTTTCTTTATTTGAGTCAATAATGGAAGATACCCTAGCGAAACTTGCATCCAGTAATAAAGCCACAATTATATGTGGTGATTTTAATATCAATATTTTGGAACAAAATTCAAATAGCAGTAGATTACTAAGCCTTTTTAAATCGTTCAATTTATCGAATGTTTTTATAGAACCGACTAGAGTAACTCCAACTTCTGCTACTTGTATCGATAATATTTTCTGCGATTGTGAATATGTGGAGAAAGCCATCGTAAATTATCTGCCATCTGATCATAGTGGACAAACGGTTAATTTTAAGTTTAGAACACCTTTGCAAAAAGTGCAAATACAATTTAGACCAATAACGACGGGCAAATTAAATAAATTCAATAGTACCCTATACAATAAATTAAATGTTCTGGGCGTTAATAATAAGGACGATGCAAATAAATTATATGAGGATTTCTTTTCAGTAGTGCACACTGAATTCAGTAAAACTTTAGAAAAGAAAACCAAAAATATTTGCCCTCAATTTATATTTAGTGACTGGGCTACTAGAGGTATTAGGATAAGCAGGGAAAGACTGTTCGAGCTGTATGGCCTTAAGCCTTACATTAATACCGAAACTTTCAACAAGTATGTTGCTACATATTCCAAAATTTTTAGAAATACCTGTAAGATAGCTAAAGCCTTGTACATTAGCAACAAGATCCAAACAGCAGAGAATAAAATAAAAACAGTTTGGAAAGTAATTAATAACGAAACTGGTAGGAAAAAAATACGAAATACGGATTATACATTGGAGACTTCGCGTGGTGCCATAAGCTCTAACATAGAAGTAGCTCAAGAATTTGTAAAATTCTTTACTAATATACCATCTAAAACGACGGATTCTTTAAATTCGTCCCCCGATGTCTCAATTGATTTATTAAGAGCGAACGTTCCAAGCTGTCCAGTTGAATTTCAATTTAAGCACATAACCCCTATAATAGTTTTAAAATCTTTTCGGCAAATCAAAATCAAATTGTCCGAAGATCTATGGGGAATGTCTATAAAAGTTTGTACATCCATAATCGAGACCATAGCACCATACTTGGCTTTAATATTTAATTTGTGTGTGGATCAAGGAGTCTTCCCAGATTTAATGAAATATAGTAAGGTTCTACCACTATTCAAATCTGGGGACAGCAAAGACGCCAACAATTATAGACCAGTATCCGTGCTGCCGGTATTCAGCAAGGTGTTCGAAAAGATAATGCTCAATCAAATGCTTAATCATTTTAATACCAACAAAATCTTACACGATCAGCAATATGGTTTCACCAAAGGACGTTGTACGACTGACGCCGGTGTTACCTTATTAAAACACATATTTGCAGCTTGGGAGGAGGCTCAGGATGCCATTGGAATTTTTTGTGACCTCTCCAAGGCATTTGACTGCGTTAATCACGAAACCTTGCTTTTAAAACTTGAGCATTACGGACTAGGTAAACTTGCGCTCAGTCTAGTAAAATCTTATTTAAATGATAGACAGCAAAAAGTTCATATAAATGGTGTCAATTCACATGGTTTAAAAATAAAAATGGGTGTTCCACAAGGCTCAATATTAGGTCCTTTCCTCTTTTTAGTATATATTAATGATCTACCCCATTTATTAAAAAACCAACCACAAATGGTGTTATTTGCTGACGATACATCCTTAATTTTTAAAATAAATAGACGTGCATCAAATCTTGACGACGTAAATAATGCCCTACTGCTGGTACATAATTGGTTCACTGCTAATAATTTAGTGTTAAATGGGAAAAAAACTAAATGCATAAGATTTGCTTTACCAAATGTTAAAAGTACTGATTGTGACGTAGTATTGAATAAAGAGAAACTAGAATTCGTCGATAAAACTGTTTTCCTAGGGATCACGCTCGACTCAAAACTACAGTGGAGTCCTCATTTAACAGCTCTTGCAGGACGGCTAAGTTCAGCAGCATATGCTGTAAGAAAAATCCGCCAATTCACTAATGTAGAAACCGCGAGGCTAGTCTATTTCAGTTACTTTCATAGTATCATGTCATACGGTATTTTACTATGGGGACGGGCTGCAGATATCGAGTCTATTTTTATTCTGCAGAAAAGAGCCATTAGAGCAATATATGGCCTCCGTACGCGGGATTCTCTAAGGGAACTGTTCAAAGTTATTAATATCATGACGGTACCTTGTCAATATATCTATGAGAACATCATGTACGTTAGGAAAAACTTAAATCTTTTCAGTAAACGAGGTGAAAGACACACCATTAGAACGAGAAATAGGCACCAATTGGTTCAACCAGGCTTCAGACTGGCTAAAGTAGACTCTTCCTTCATGGGGTACTGTTTAAAATGTTACAATAAAATACCTCCCCACATACTCGAACTGAATGAATCGAAATTTAAATCTTGTATAAAACGCACACTATGCAGCCATGCTTATTATAAGTTGGGGGATTACATCGCTGACAAAAATGCTTGGCTAAACGCTGCTTGTCCTGCTCCACAAGGTAGCTTAAACTAAATTGGATAACATTGAAAACATTGTTGGAGCTGCTGAAGACTGTAAAAGCTAGATATCTTTGCATTGTATAGATTCAAATTTTTGTATTGTATAATTGCATAGCATATGTGTGAGCACTATGTTCCTACTATAAAGCAAACATTTACAGGGTACGTCTTTCATTGACTTGAATGTGCCCTGGCAGCTGAGAGTATGTCATGCTCACTCAAATGTCTCGCTGGTGGTGGCGTGTGTATTGGATCATTAAGTTCCCTTCAAAATGGTTGAGCTGAATGGTGCTGATGCATACGTCATGTCCGTGAACGGGCGCCGCCAGTAGGGACTGGTCATCTCTTAGCTCCCACGGCTTATTTTAATTGTTATTTTATTTTAATTACGGACGCTTTTAATGTGCACTTTTTACATCGTTCTCACATTGATAATTTCAACATAATGATGTAACCAACTTTTTGTAACAAAATCTTGATTTTAAAAGAGTGTCCATGGAGTTTCTTGCCCGTTCTTCTCCATAGGTACCTACGCTTTGGAATGGGCAACTAGCTTCATCTTTCTAACTCACCGTCCTTGACAATTCAAAAGTGCCTGTAATTGGTTTATTTGAAATAAATGCTTTGAGTTTGAGTTTGAGTTTGGTGTCAGATCGACTATCGGTACATCGAGGTTCTAAAGTGTCTGTATGAAAACGCCACTATGTCAGTCCGACTCCAGGACAGGACTTCGAAACCTATCCTTCTGCAGCGAGGTGTGAGACAGGGAGATTTTATCTCTCCAAAACTGTTCACCGCTGCACTGGAGGATGTCTTCAAGGTTCTGGACTGGAAAGGGGCTGGCATCAACATCAATGGAGAGTACATCACTCACCTTCGGTTTGCCAATGATATAGTCGTCATGGCTGAGACCATGGAGGACCTCAGTACAATGCTCGAAGACCTCAGTAGAACTTCCGAAAGAGTGGGTCTTAAAATGAACATGGGAAAGACAAAGGTCATGTCAAATGCCCATGTAACACCCATTCTCATGACGATCGGAGGCGCTACACTCGAAGTTGTGGACGAGTACGTTTACCTAGGACATACTGTCCAGTTAGGTAAGTCCAACTTCGAGAAAGAGGTCAATCGTCGAATCCGACTCGGCTGGGCAGCGTTCGGGAGGCTTCGCAATATCTTCTCGTCCCAAATACCACAGTGTCTCAAGATGAAAGTCTTTGACCAGTGTGTGTTGCCAGTGATGACCTATGGTACAAAGCCATGGTCGCTCACAATGGGCCTTATCAGAAGGCTTAAAGTCACCCAAAGGGCAATGGAGAGGGCAATGCTTGGAGTTTCCCTACGCGATCGAATCAGAAATGAAGAGATCCGCAGGAGAACCAAGGCAACCGACATAGCCCGAAGAATTGCCAAACTGAAGTGGCAGTGGGCAGGGCACATTGCTCGCAGAACAGATGGCCGATGGGGCCGAAAGGTTCTAGAGTGGCGACCTCGTACCGGAAGACGTAGAGTGGGAAGGCCTCCCACAAGGTGGACCGATGACCTTGTGAAGGCTGCGGGTATCCGCTGGATGTGGGAAGCACAAGACCGGTCGAAGTGGAGGAGCCTGGGGGAGGCCTATGTCCAGCAGTGGACGTCTTTTGCCTGAAATGATGATGATGAACGCCGCATAGTACATAAGTATGTTTTCTTTTAAATTTATTGTGATACGTATCGCGACATCGTATGTAGTAACTTTCTCTAGGGATTCTGAAACGAGTTTTCATAATATTTGGTCCAGTGAAGAAAGTGAAGTGAAGTTTTCATTTAGATTGTTTTACTACATTTTTTTTTTTTTTTTTTGGAGGCTGTCTTTTAGTACCTAGGTAGTTTGCCAAAGTAGCTACCCATATCTACGGCTCTTGAAATTGGCATCTAAATTGGAATCGCAAGACAGTGACCAAGATTGCCCCAATCAGCTAGGTATATTGAAAAGGGAGAGGGAGATGGCGCTGCCGTCACGTAAATATTGAGCTCCGTATCTATCCCAAATATAAAATAAAAAAGGCAGTTCAACCATAACATTTATTATTTATGAGTAATATTATTGTGGACCGATGACCTTGCGAAGACCGCGGGTATCCGCTGGATGTGGGAAGCACAAGACCGGTCGAAGTGGAGGAGCCTGGGGAGGCCTATGTCCAGCAGTGGACGTCTTTCGGCTGATATGATGATGATGATGATGATGAGTAATATTAAACTGTAAAGAATAAGGTGAAGTGTTATCAAAACATAATTTTCTCATTTAACAAAGTTATAGTGTGTTAACAATTCTATTCTCAAAGTGTTCCAAAATTGTGTGTTTAAAGTGAAATATTCTTTAAAAATTCAATGCAGAAATCAATAACACTGCGCTAATACTATAGTGTTTTTTATAAAAGTACTATCAAGTGTTAATCTCAATTAATAACAATAAAACAGGCATTTCTTGCAAATTAAAACTGCGCGCGCATGCAGGACTTTGAATTTGAAAATAGACGCATCTCATAACGATTTTATCGTGTGTGTGTATTAAACAGAAAACCAATTTCGATACGAACAAGATCAACAAATTAGTGCACAGAAATATTGCATGACATGCAGATTACGTGGTCGTGAGTTCGCGTCGCGTCCCACAATTAGCAAGTATCTTTTTGGATTTTTCAAGATTTGTTTTCGAAGATTTTTCTCAACTAAACATTACATAATTGACTGGAAATTACGGTTCACTTTTGTACCTGTAGTTTTTTCACACTTCTTATTCATATTTTCTAAACATTTTCTTATAAGTTAGAAGTGATAAATCTTGAAGTTAAAAACTCGTCACAATTAGTACAAAAGTGCTGAATGGGTCAAGACAGTAAGCGGAGACAATTGAAACAAATTGATGTCGACAATAATTGGCTTACTTGTTAATGTTTAACATATAAACGTACCTACTGGCTAAGAACTATGAACTTCTTTGAAAATATGACGTTGCGAACTCGCAAAACCCGTTCACAGTCAAAAGCAGAAGCCATAATCGATATATGCAACTCCAGTGAAACAACGTTAGATGGCACCACTAATAACTTACCAACAATATCGGATGACGAGAATGACGAGATCCTAGAACTTAAAAAACAAATTGATATACTTAACACAGATTTAGTAAAGGCTCGTGACGTTATAAGCCAGTTATCGTCCGAGAACACGAACCTAAAAAATACCGGGATAAAAAATATGTTTAGAAACCTTCAATATATTGTTCATTCAAATTCTCTTGATATTCCTTTATATGCTGACACGCTCTCAAACCCTGATATCAGTAATTTGTCAGATGTCAATAACTTATCTGCTAATGATGTTAATATTGTCACCCCTAAAATTGAAAATAATAGTATTTTTTTTCTTGTATAAACACATAAATGTATTACATCAAAACACGAATGGCTTGATAAGTAAATCAGATCTGTTGAGCTTACACCTTCACGAACCTGTTTGTAATAACAAATTGGTGGATGTCCTTTGTGTAACAGAACACAATATGAAAGAAGGTGATAACATGCATTTACATATTCCAAATTACAGACTTGCAACCCATTACGTTAGAAACAATCGAAGAGGTGGTTCATGTATTCTAGTAAACAATAAACACATATAAAAAACTCAATTTAAAAGAATACTGCTGTCCTAATGTTTTAGAATGCTGTGCTATCGAATTGATTGATCATCATATAACTGTTGTATGTATTTATAGATACCCCAAATTTAAAATTGATACCCTAAACTCCTTTTTCTACCAGTTTGAAGGTATGCTAAATAAGTTATGTTATAATAACAAAAAGAAAGTTTTGATTAGTGGAGACTTTAATATTGATATTTTAAAAAAGACGAAACTATCTACACAACTTGAAAATCTTCTTAATAACTACCGTATGAAGTTAAGTGTTCGTCAGCCAACCCGACTAGATAGTGGTACCTGTATCGATAATATAATACACAATATAAGAGGCAGCACTAGTGAAGTGATTGAATGGGCTATATCCGACCATACAGCTCAAATCATTAAATGCCCTGTTAAAAAACTTGTACCATTACACATTGGCATACTTTCAGTCGAGATTTTCGTCAAGAAAATATGCTTAAATTTAGGAATGATCTTCAAAGCCTTAGTTTCAGTGATGTTTACAACTGTACAGATCCAGATAATGCATTCCATGAATTTAATAGCTTGTTTAAATTATTCTATGACCTTTGCTTCCCCATAGTGAGAATTAAAAATCTGTCCTCCAAAACTCCGAAATGTATAACTAAAGGCATAAAACTATGTTGTAAGCGTAAGCGTGAAATGCTATGGCAATTAAGACGCCAACCAAATAAAACGAATAAAAAAAGATGTAATACATACACTGAACGTCTAAAACGAATTATCAAATTGACACAAAAAACGCAAAACAGCTACTTTATTAATAATGCTGACAACAAGGTTAAAGCCACTTGGAGAGTAATAAACTCAACAAAATCTAACTACCCAAAAGAACACCCTTCTAAAAAACTAACAGATAATACCAAATTGCACTACAAAACCGAATGAGATTGCTGAATTATTTAATAATTATTTCATTGACCAAGTTCATCCAATTAATAATCATAACCACAACACCGGTTATAAATCGACTTTGGTGGATTCAAACCCTAAGTCAATGTTCTTAGCACCAACTATTCCACATGAGATACATAAAATTATTATTGCTCTAAAAAATACAAATAGTGCCGGCTATGACGACATTGTTACACATGCAATCAAAAACGTACTTACTGAAATTTCACCAGTGCTTAGTTATATAATAAACCCTTGTGTAAATAGAGGTAAATTCCCTGATGACCTAAAACTATCCATAATCAAACCTCTTTATAAAAAGGATGATCCAAAAAATATGAAAAATTATAGGCCTATTGCACTCGTCCCAGTGTTTTCTAAAATATTCGAAAAGTAATTTATAACAGTCTTTATTCTTTCTTAGAAAAAAACAATATTCTAACTAAAGAACAGTACGGTTTTAGAAAGCATTAAAATATAAATATGGCAATCTATGAATTAATAAATGAAATTATTTTCGAACCGACGAAAAAACGGAGGAGGTTACTCAATTCGACGCGTATATTTTTTTTTTTTTTTTTTTTTTTATGTATGACCACGCATAACTTTTTCCAGAGTAGTCCGATTTTGATAATTCTTTTTTTATTGGAAATGGTATACCTCGAAGTTGGTCCCATATAAATTTCGAAGAAAAATTCCAACCCTAAGGGTAAGAAAACAGGGGATGATTGATTGTTTACTCACAGATTTTAATGCTGAGTCGTGTATAAATCAAAAATTAAGCATGTAGTAATTAGTAGATTATAGCCACAAAAAATTATAAAATAAAAACTTTTTTAATAAAAAAATTGAACCGCCGAAAAACCCAAAAATAAAAAATAATAAACTAGCTTTGTCCAACCCCAATAAATAAGTTCGGAAGTCGGTGACTTTGGATATGTATTTGATTATATGTCACCGCCTTCCGAACTTATTTATTGGGGTTGGACAAAGCTAGTTTATTATTTTTTATTTTTCGGTTTTTCGGCGGTTCAATTTTTTTATTAAAAAAGTTTTTATATTCATTCATTTCATTTAAAAAAAAACGTTGCCCCACACTAGGAATTTCTCCTGTGTTGTGGGTGCGTTTACAAACATTTAAAACTCACATACATAAACAGCCAGACCCGGAACAACTAATTGTAGGTCATACAAATACTTGTTCCGTGCGGGAATCGAACCCGCGACACGTAGCGCAGCAGTCAATCGCTTAACCACTGCACTGCACAAAAAAAACCCAGTAACAGTTTTATTCATGGACATGACGAAGGCATTCGATTTTGTAGATCACAGAATCCTTCTCATAAAACTGGGTAAATTTGGAGTTAGTGGCAATGTCCTAGAATTAATTAAGTCCTACCTAGTCAACAGAAAACAAATCACTAAAATAGAATAAATATGTCAAAGAACTAGAACAGAAAAAACCTACTTTTATAAACAAAGATTTATAAATTATGGCGTACCCCAGGGGAGTGTACTTGGTCCGTTGTTATTCCTATGTTATATAAATGATATTCCTAGAACCATAAAACATCCTATGACTCTATTTGCAGATGACTGTACTACAATATTTATAGAAAAATCTTTCTTAAAATAACTTTAATTTCGGAAGGCGGTGACAAGTAATTAAAATACACATCCAAAGTCACCGACTTCCGAAATTAAAGTTATTTTGCACTTTGTAGTGTTTTTTTGGAAGTCGGTTGTTATTTTTTTGAAAAAAGTTTTTATTTTTCACTTTTTAGTTACACCAATTCGAAATTTCATCATCCTTGGCGTCAAAACAATGCATATTTACGCGATAGCAACATTCGCGGTTGATTTGCTGTAATTTATTGAAGAGTTCCGTTGTCTGTCTCCAAAATGCATCATCAAATCTATATGATATGAAATTTCAATGGGACCATTTCAGAGTAAACCCCTTTCGAACAAAAAAAGAATTTTGCAAATCCGTCTATATACGACGGAGTTATGCCCGAACATACATAATAAAAAATAAAAAAAAACATGTCGAATTGATAACCTCCTTCTTTTTGAAGTCGGTTAATATAAGTTAGTTAATAAAACTTATAAACATATGAAAATGAAATAAATAATAGTTTAAACTTAATTATTGAATGGCTAATCGATAATAACTTGAAAATTAATTTTGGAAATACCCATATAATGAATTTTAACCAGCGAACTAACTCTATTAATACAAATGTTCAATACAATGATAACTCTATTAATACAAATGTTCAATACAATGAGTACTTCCAAATTGGGTTGGCGAGTCCTTCTAACCCACCCTCTGGGAAAGCTGTGCAAGGTGATTTGGAAAGCATCCATCAGGAGCTCCGGAAACTCACGGAACAGTTGGCTTCGTTACCTCTTTGAATAGAAAATGTGAGGACGATTCAAGCGGATATTTCTGACCTCAAAAGTCTGAAAGATGAGATAGTTGGAGTTCAGAAATCGCTGGACTACGTCCATGTTACGGTTGATGAGCTCACGGTCAAATTGAAGGATGTCGATAAACAAATCGAGTCTCTCGAAAAGACGAAAGAAAACTTCTCACGTTTCGAGATGCGCCTTGGACGGCTGGAATTAAGCATGCGCGAGAGTGAGCAGAGATCGCGACTAAATAACATAGAGATTAAGGGAGTCCCAGTCACAGAGTCGGAAAATCTATTTTCTGTCGTTGCTAAGATTGGCGACATAATCAAGTGCAATGTCTCGAAGGATCAAATAAATTATCTTGCCAGAGTGCCCCAACGAAACAATAAGGACGCTAAAAACATAATTATATCCATGCACAATCGATACTTGAGAGACTATTTCATAGCGGCGGCAAAAAAACACAAGTCATTAACAGCATCAGACTTGGGTATTAATGGTGTCAGCAAGATTTTTGTCAATGATCACCTGACATTTGAAAATAAGCAGCTTCTCAACAAGGCGAAGACTTTGTGCAAGGAGAAGGACTTTTCTTATATTTGGGTAAAAAACTGCAAAATTCTAGTAAAAAAAGATTCTACTTCGCCTACATACGTAATTATGTCAGAACTGGATCTGAAAAAAATATGTTGATATTTCTAATAATGTCATGCTTCCATCTTTTTATAATACTAGTTTATAAGTCAAGCCTGAGAGGCACTGGTGTGTATGTCTTAATCACCTCATTAGCAGCTTTAATACGCCTCGCTTTTGTTATATCGGGTTTGTTTACCTGCGCTAATCGTTTATTGTTTTTTGTTGATAATTTGTATTGTATGTCTTATCTAATTGTTTTCAAAGTCGCTTTTAGCTCCTTCTGTACCACATTTATAAGGTTTCAGTTATCGTACCTTGTAAAAAATAGTTTCTTCGTAGATTGTGACAACGTTTGCTTAACTTGCGCCATTTACTTAATGAATCACTATAATCTTCGCTTGTTTATTATCTCATCAGCGAGTCAGACTCATTACCTTCTTATTCTGGTTCCGCCGCACTGTACTTAATGTTGTGTTACTTTTAATTCTAATTATTTTCGGTTTTAAACGTGCCAATTAATATTTATCACCAAAATGTACGTGGCTTGCGAACTAAAACGTCAAGTTTCCTTAGGAATGTGTGCTCAAATAACTATGATGTTATATGTTTAACGGAGACGTGGCTAAAAGAGGGCTTTAGTAATGGTGAGTTATTTGATAACCGCTATATTGTTTGGAGACGCGTCAGAGATTACTTAGATAGAAATCAGACACTTGGTGGCGGTGTTCTTATTGCTGTTCGGCGTCAGCTCATTGCGGAGGAGCGCACTGACTGGCGCTCGTCAGCGGAGGATCTGTGGGTTACTCTAACTCTCAAGCGTTCCAGACCTATAGTATCATATAAATTGCATATATGTACAATTTATCTTTGCAAACAAAACATGGGGTATTCTTTGACTACACAGCTTACATATTTTTATACTAAGTTGAATGACATAATATTGAATAACATAGCGGACACTTTTATTATCCTAGGAGATTTTAATTTGCCGAACTTATCGTGGCAACTGACTGATGATGGGTGTTATTTTCGTCCTGATAATATTCAATGTTCTATTCAGACAGATTTTTTTGATATAATAAATACATTTGATCTGGTCCAGTACAACGGCCATAGAAACCTTAATGACCGGGTGCTGGACCTAATTTTTTGTAACAATCACCTAACCGTTGATAAATGCCTTGACCCTCTTGTCCCAGAAGACCCTCACCATATAGCTCTTATTATTTGTGTAGATTTTGTTGAGTACCATGCGCTCCCTTCACAGCAAAGGAAAAAGTTTATTTATCAAGCAGCCGATTTTTCGTCTATAATTAAAGAACTGGATGAGTTTGACTGGCGCCGGGATCTCACCAAAGGGTCAGTCGAGGAAGCCGTGTCACTGTTATACGTCAGACTAAATAAATTGTGTGATACCTTCATACCAACTAAAATCATTAAATCTTTGTCTAATTACCCCCTTTGGTATAAAACCCCCGTAATAAAAATTCTTAAAGAAAAATTTAAATACCACTCCAAGTTTAAGAAATATGGTAATTTATCAGACTATGAGTCATTTTTACTTTGCGAAGTCGTGCTAAATTACTAGAAAAAGAAATGTATGACAGTTACATTGAGGTAATAGAAAGTAGTATTAGTAAATCGCCTAAAGCTTTTTGGTCTTTCGTCAAGAGCAAGCAACAGTCTTCAAATACATTTCCCTCGGTTATGAATAATGGACATAGCTCGTCTGGACAGGGATGAAATATGCAACATGTTCAGTGAAGTTTTTAAGTTAAATTTTCTCCAGAACACTACCCCCGGTGTGACACACTTAGATAGTAACATGCATTGTCTTTATCAAACGTCTGGTTCTGATATAAGCTCTATTGAAGTCTGCGAAACTGAGGTACTAAAACTGCTAAGAGCTATTGACGTCAACAAGTCAGCAGGGCCTGATGGAATTCCTGCTATACTCATAAAACGGTGCTCACAAAGCTTAACTTTACCACTTACCCTAATATTTCGGCGTTCTCTTAGTGAGGGCGTAGTGCCACATGTTTGGAAAACAGCTTTTATAACCCCCGTGCATAAAAAAGGGCCTAAAGACAATGTAGAAAACTACAGGCCAATATCTAAGCTTTGTTTGTTTGCAAAGGTTTTGGAAAAAATTGTTTATTCAGTTTATAGTGCTATTAAACACTCCCTTAATCACTATCAGCATGGCTTCTTAAAAAACAGGTCTATTGTGTCGAATTTGCTTGTCTGTTCCGACTACTTGTCTTCCACCATGTCTGAACCCTCTCAAGTGGATGTGGTCTACACTGATTACAGCAAGGCTTTTGACCGCATCGACCACGTTGTCCTATTACGTAAGCTGCTTGCGGTAGGTATCAGGGGCGATTTATTCCGATGGTTTACATCTTATATTAGGAATCGCTGTCAAACAGTTGTACTAAACGGATACAGTTCTGTAACTATTAATATACCCTCGGGAATACCACAAGGATCCCTTCTGGGTCCTTTACTTTTTATTATTTTTATAAATGACATTGGTTCATGCTTTACCCGTTCTAAAATAATTCTTTACGCCGATGATATGACAATTTTATGCCCTATATCTGTAGGATGGTCCGGGGATTTTATTTTAAGCACAGTGATTGTTTTAATGGTTGTTTTATTTGTAAGATAACACTGGATTTTAATAATGCAGCAAAAATGCACATTTTCTATTAGCCATCTTATTTCTTCACCAGGTAGTGGTGTGCAGATTCATTAGTGTTGTGCAGAGTGTTGCCACAGATACAAAAAGTTAACTAACACCTTCTCCTATTTTTTAAAATTTAATTATTTAACAATTTTGAAAAATACTAATACTTAGGTACAGCATTTTATGGCAAGATTCTGCACTAAATTTTATATAACAAATATTCTTTATAATAATGTATTTAAATATTTTTTAAATTAACAATACCTTTATTTATGTAAGTGGTTCTCTTAAAATTAATCCTAAGTTTTACAGTACAAATGTTTAATTTATTTATTTAGTTTTCTTAAACTATAAACTATGTAATAAGTTTAAAAGTTATTAAAATGTATTTACCTACTGTATTAATCTGTTACAGTGAGCTTCAAATTTAATTTTACCAAGCGGTTTGGTAAAAATATCAGCTACTTGCTGATCTGTGGGACAATAGTTAACAATAATATTTCCTTTTATAAAATGTTCATGAATAAAGTAATATCTAACATCTATGTGTTTTGATCTTTTATTGAATGATCCTGTCTTAATTAATTGTATAGAACTCTGGTTGTCTATATTCAGATTTATGTTAATTTTACAATTAAGTAATTCACAAAGTAATGATTTTAGATACAATGTTTCTTTACAGCAATCAGCTGCAGCAATATATTCAGCTTCTGTGGATGATAGAGTGACTATTGGTTGTCGTTTGGAACACCATGATATAGGTCCATTAGATAACATTATAACAAAACCTGTGGTACTACGTCTAGTAGTTACATCATTCGCGTAATCTGAATCACAATAAGCATTTAATATATTAATATTTCCTCCTTTTAAGTATTTTATGCCTTTATCTCTAGTTCCTGCTAAATATCTTAAAATTTTCTTTACTGCTATGACATCTGTCTGACTAGGGTTTTCTATTTTTCTACTAGCTTTATTTACTGCTTCTGCTATATCTGGTCTGGTTCTTGTTGATAAATATAACAATCCACCAACACATTCCCTATATGGAAAATTTATCTGCTTTAATGTCATGTTTGTCTGTGTGTCAGTTTCTTTATTAATGTTACAAGGTATAACTAGTAGGTTTAGCATTTATCATGTTAAAGTTTTTAAGTAAATTTTCAATAAATGTTTCTTGTTTTAATGAAATACCTATGTCATCTTTACAAATTTCTAGACCAACAAAATTTTTAGGATTTTTGAATATTTTAATTTGAAATTGCAATTCTAGACAATTCAGAATGTTCTCTAATTCTTTTTTATTGGTTGAAATAGCAAGTCCATCATCTACGTATATAGCAATTATTACATTTTTACTTTTATTAGTGAACACACATCTATCAGTTTTAGTAGGAATCAATCCTAGTTTTAACATTGTCTTGGTAAAAGTCTTATTCCAAGTAATTGGTGCTTGTTTAAGCCCGTACAAAGCTTTATTCAATTTACATATTTTGTTAGGTTCTTTATCATAACCATCTGGTATATACATATAGATATCATCATCTAATTCGCCATACAAAAATGCAGTTTTAACATCAAAAGTAACAATTTCAGAATTTTTAGACGCTGCAATAGCAAATAGAGATTTAAGAGCTGACTGACTTACCACCGGGCTGTATATTTCATCAAAGTCTATACCTCTCTGCTCAAATCCTCTTACCACCAGTCTTGCTTTATAGGTACCGTCGTTTTTCACTTGAAATACCCATTTATTGGTGAGTATCTTCTTACTGCCTGCCTCTGATTGGTCTATTAGACTCCATGTTTTATTTTTCTTTAATGATTCCTTCTCTGAATCTATTGCCTTCTCCCAATTTTCTTTTTCTATTCCTGTGATAGCCTCTTTGTAGGTAAGTAGTACATAATCCTTAAGCTTCTCTGGTATTTTCCTTGTTCTTTCACTTCTTCTTGTACCTAGTTCTGTGTTGGGTATGTCTATGTTTCGCTCTATCTGTTGTACTGGTCTTCTTAAGTTCAAGTTTTCTTCTTCTGTACTTATTGCTTCTTCTGTATTTATTATATCTTCTGTATCTATTACATTTTCTTCTGTATCTATTACATTTTCTTCTGTATTTATTAGATCTTCTGTATCTATTATATCTTCTTCTGTATTTATTATATCTTCTTCCATGTGTATTACATTTTCTTCCATATTTATTGTATTTTCCTCATTTGATTTTATTTTATCTTCTTTATTCTCGTTGAATATTATTATGTCTCTGTGTATTTCTACTCTTTTCTTTTCATTGTTCCAGAGCCGGTATCCATTGTTTGCATATCCAATCATTGTTAGTCTTTTACTTCTTGGATCTAACTTCCTTACTGGTTCTAATTGTTTAGCATACACCGTACACCCAAATACTTGTATATTTGAAATATCTGGTTTTATCTTATACCACATCTCATATGGAGTTTTGTTGTTAAGTGTTTTACTGGGCAGCCTATTGAGTAGGTAGGTAGCACAGTAAACAGCTTCTCCCCACATCTCATCTTTCATGTTTGAGTCAAATAGCAATGCTCTGACTTTCTCAAGTATAGTGCGGTTTAGCCGTTCTGCCTTTCCGTTCAACTGTGGTGTGTATGGTATAGTATAGTCTAGTTTTATCCCTTTGTTTGAACACCATGTTTTCAGTTCGTTGCTTCTATATTCTCCTCCATTGTCACATCTTATGCATGAAACTTTTTCATTCTTTTCTCTCTCTTTTTCTTCTATATACTCTTTTATTAGAGTAAAAGCTTCATTTTTATGTTTCATTAAATATGTTTTTGTGATATGGCTGTAATCGTCCAAGATTGTTATGAAATATCGATTTCCATCATGAGTAATCTTATCAAATGGACCACATATGTCAGTATGAATGATTTGCAATGGGCGTTCTGTTCTTTTCCTTTCTGAAGTAAATGGTAATCTTGTTTGTTTCGCTTTAATACATATCTCGCACTGCTCTATTCTTTTATTTCCTTCTAACAATATTCCATCAGCCATGTTTGGTAATATCTCTAATATGTCTTTTCCGGGATGTCCAAGTCTTCTGTGCCATTCTAAGGCAGTTCCTTTCTCTTTGGCTAAGAACAGAGTATTTTCATGATTGTCTTGGTTTATGTTTATGTAGTACAATCCATTTTCTTTATCTCCTTTGAGTATCAACTGTCCTTTTTTATATATTTGAACATTGTTTTGTGTAAACAACACAGTTCCATTGTTGTTTGTAACCGAGTTAACTGACAATAAGTTTTGTGCCAGATCAGGAACATATAAAGTTTTTGATAGTTGACAGTTCACACCTTGTACAGTTTGTAGCGTAAAAAAATAAAAGTGTGAGAGAAACACAAACCGCTACTTAATACGTTTAATTTTGATTTTTTTAAAAAAAGGTACAAAACAAGTAATTAAAATATAAAAAAAGTTAAATTATGTATTTCTAAAAAAAAAATGATTTTTTTTCTTTTTGGGACCTTAATGCGTCGAGGTGGGTTTGCTTAGTGGAAAAAGAAAAAATATTATTGAAAGTATTATGCAAATATTTTAAATCTGACCTAACAAAAAATCGATTGCAATCGGTTAAAGTTAGGGGAGTAAGCAATATAAGTAATTTTAATCGCGATAAACACTAAGAGAATCCAACGCGTGTTGATAGGCCTTAAGTCAGAAAGTTGTTATTTTTTGACATGAGAATTTTTGATAAAAATTATATAAATCGGCTGCACTTTAAAATAGGTCTCTTGCTGTGAAAAACACGGATAATTGCTGGACTGCTGAACACGTCTGTCGGGTGAAATGTAGAAATCAGGGAACCACAGAACTGCGGCGTCCGCCTCTAACTCGAACACGTCTCAATCCTTGTAGATAGTCGTCTCGGCACGTGAGGTGTCTGGATTACGGGCGAGAGTGTCCCGACCTCCGTCGTCGATAACTGACGTCGCTTGGCCGTAGGGTGGAGCCAAAAATCGGCTTGTAACGGGATCTAAACAAAAAAGAAACTTCAGACCACCGATACAAGCTGAATCTTTTATTCATGAATCTAAAGTGAAATTAGATCGAAAAGAAAGAAAAAACGACAATACATACCAAATTAACCAGAAAATCACAGGGTCACTGTTATACTTGTGTTAAGATACTTTATATTATTAGGTTTGCACCAACAGTAAAACCTTTACCAACACATGATAATTTTCAATATTAAACACCAAAAAAGATAAGCTCGACCATTATGTATCGGGTCCCAAAAAAGCAATGACATCGTTTGAAAGGAAACAACAGACGATTTTTTCCGGATTCCTGGTTCAAATGAGAATAACAGCTATGAAGAAAAATTTTGTTGAAAAGTTTGGATTAGGATTGGAAGAGGTTTTAACCGTAGCGATTTTACGCTACAGTACCCCATTTCCAGTAAAAAAAAAAAAATGAGAGTTGCAACACTATTGAAAGGTGAATGGCAACCCTAAAAGAAAGGTGAGTGATGACCCTAAAAGAAAGGTGAGAGACAACCCTAAAAGAAAGGTTAGAGACCATCCCTAAAAGAAAGTATCAACCAGATTGACAACACTAGAACAGATCGACAACACAATAGGGATAGAATCAACCCTATAAAAGAGTGATGATAACCTTAAACAAACTAAATAAACTAGCCTAACTAACCTTAAACTAAATAGATCAAATCAAACAACATCGAAGTGCAGCTGATACTGAATAAAATTGAAAGTCGGCCTTCAGTTTAGACGTTATCAGTGCGAGCTTCAGATGCGTCTCCTAGACCTACGAGTTATCTAAGAACTAGAAGAACAAACGACATGAGAACTAAGAATCCCATAAGTATTTACAAGCACAAATACTACTAAACAACAAGTCAAAGAAACGACTTGGCGTCTATAATGCAACTCGAATACAAGTCAAGTCAAAGAAACAAAGAAAGACTCGAAGTCAAACAAAGACTCGAAGTCAAACAAAGACTCGAAGTCAAACGAAGACTCGAAGTCAAACGAAGACTCGAAGTCAAACGAAGACTCGAAGTCAAACGAAGACTCGAAGTCAAACGAAGACTCGAAGTCAAACGAAGACTCGAAGTCAAACGAAGACTCGAAGTCAAACGAAGACTCGAAGTCAAACGAAGACTCGAAGTCAAACAAAGACTCGAAGTCAAACAAAGACTCGAAGTCAAACAAAGACTCGAAGTCAAACAAAGACTCGAAGTCAAACAAAGACTCGAAGTCAAACAAAGACTCGAAGTCAAACAAAGACTCGAAGTCAAACAAAGACTCGAAGTCAAACAAAGACTCGAAGTCAAACAAAGACTCGAAGTCAAACAAGGACTCGAAGTCAAACAAAGACTCGAAGTCAAACAAAGACTCGAAGTCAAACAAAGACTCGAAGTCAAACAAAGACTCGAAGTCAAACACGACTCGAAGTCAAGGACACGACTTGAAGTCAAGGATAAGGACAGGACTGAAGTAATAAGGGGCTTAAGTCAAAGAAGACAAGTCACAAATGGACAAGTCAAAAGAGGACCAGACAAAGGACATGCAGTCAAAAAAGGAGGACATGCAGTCAAAAAAGAGGACATGCAGTCAAAAAGAAGACGTGCAGTCAAAAAGAGGACGTGCAGTCAAAAAGAGGACGTGCATTCAAAACGAGGACGTGCAGTCAAAAAGAGGACGTGCAGTCAAAAAGAGGACGTGCAGTCAGACAGGAGACTAGTAGTCAAACAGGTAGACATGCAGTCAAAAAAGGTAGACATGCAGTCAAAAAAGGTAGACATGCAGTCAAAAAGAAGACGTGCAGTCAAAAAGAGGACGTGCAGTCAAAAAAATATGCGACCTCAGTCAAGAAATAGACCATTGTTTAAGCATATTTCAACACGTGCTTAATTAAGTCGACTTTCAGCTAAATAGATGCTTAGAGTCTGACCCTTCAAAACACTGATTAAATATGAGGGTTTATTTATGCCAAGGGAGGATGAATTCGACACGAGTTAAGTCCGACTTTCAGCCAAATAGATGCTTAGAGTCTGACCATAGCACCCGGAAGAATCCATAAGGTCTTCCCTATCAAACAAAGAGGTTGTGTGTTTAACCGAGAGGCTAAACTAAAATATGAATTAAACTTCATATTTGAAAAGAAATACTTGAAGAAATGAAGAACGCTTCTTCAGAAGAAAATAAAAACCTTTACAAAAACAGAAGAGGGAGATCTGTTCAGTGTTGACAACAAATAAAAGAGAAGTTTGGTAACACCATAATTAGTGATAAAAATTTCCGTCATCGTCAAGGGGAAAAATTTCATCATCGCCAAGAGTCCAAGAACAAAGTCCCAACACTAAAGTTACAAATAACGCCATCTGTGTGCGTAAGCAAAAAACAGACAGTAACCAAAAATTGTCGGCTAATAAATAGTTTCCTTCGTAGCAACTAGATGTCGCTATTTGGATCCGCCTAAAGTAAAATACGTAAAAATATTTCAAATAAGCTGTAAGCTTAGGTAAATATAAAGGGAATAAATTACTATCTAAAACTAACATTCCAGATGAAACCAAATAAAAATCGGACAAGGTGTGTATAAGTTGTTAGAAAACCGTATCAAAATCGGTTCAGCCAAACGCGAGAAAATCGTGGACAAACATACCAACACACAGGTCAAACTGAGGACCTCTCTTTTTTTAAGTCGGTTAGCAAATTGTATGAGGGAAATTATACCGAACTATATTTACTGAGTTTATGTTCTAAAACTTTAATGTTGAATTATGAAAGTGAAACAGAGGTTCGTCGTTCGATAAAAGGCGTACCATTTATTGGCACTTCTGTTGCGGAACAGCGGTCCGTGGGTTCATCTGCCATGTTAGAAAACACATTCACAACAGACGATTCCAAAGAATACACAAGACTGCTGTCTGCTAGTATGTAGTTGGAAAGAGACCAAATTGAGTAATGTGGCTGATAGAGGAATGGTGCGGCATTACGACGGCAAAGGAACCGATTGCACTAAGTATCAAAAAAAAATAGTAGATACTAGCAAACAACAGGAAAGCAAACAGTTGGGCTAAGAATCAAAAAAGGTAGACACTAGCACACGACCGTTCAAAAAGCTTACCTTTGGTCACGACGCCTAACCATCCACACATCAAACACACACTACGGGAAACTAACTACAACTACCTACAGGGATCAAATAAAACTCGGGAATAAATATGTATTTTTTTGGGAGAAAATAAAAGAATTGGAAATTGGGTATAGTTACAAAGTTAATCTTTAAAATTCTATTTCACAAACATCACACAATTAAGCAAAGAACATAAATTCAGTTAGCAGTTCCGTAGTCCAGTCGTATAAATCTGGGAAACATTCAAGACAGGTAATCCTTTTAACTTCCACACGGGTATCTGACCAATTCTAAAACCTGAAACTCACAATTAGAAAGATGAAAATTAAAGATTGCTCTCAAGAGCAACCACACACGAGATAACAAAAAAATAGGTATTTCAGTAATAATTAATAAGAAAACTTACTTTAATTCGGGCGCCATATTGTAGCGTAAAAAAATAAAAGTGTGAGAGAAACACAAACCGCTACTTAATACGTTTAATTTTGATTTTTTTAAAAAAAGGTACAAAACAAGTAATTAAAATATAAAAAAAGTTAAATTATGTATTTCTAAAAAAAAAATGATTTTTTTTCTTTTTGGGACCTTAATGCGTCGAGGTGGGTTTGCTTAGTGGAAAAAGAAAAAATATTATTGAAAGTATTATGCAAATATTTTAAATCTGACCTAACAAAAAATCGATTGCAATCGGTTAAAGTTAGGGGAGTAAGCAATATAAGTAATTTTAATCGCGATAAACACTAAGAGAATCCAACGCGTGTTGATAGGCCTTAAGTCAGAAAGTTGTTATTTTTTGACATGAGAATTTTTGATAAAAATTATATAAATCGGCTGCACTTTAAAATAGGTCTCTTGCTGTGAAAAACACGGATAATTGCTGGACTGCTGAACACGTCTGTCGGGTGAAATGTAGAAATCAGGGAACCACAGAACTGCGGCGTCCGCCTCTAACTCGAACACGTCTCAATCCTTGTAGATAGTCGTCTCGGCACGTGAGGTGTCTGGATTACGGGCGAGAGTGTCCCGACCTCCGTCGTCGATAACTGACGTCGCTTGGCCGTAGGGTGGAGCCAAAAATCGGCTTGTAACGGGATCTAAACAAAAAAGAAACTTCAGACCACCGATACAAGCTGAATCTTTTATTCATGAATCTAAAGTGAAATTAGATCGAAAAGAAAGAAAAAACGACAATACATACCAAATTAACCAGAAAATCACAGGGTCACTGTTATACTTGTGTTAAGATACTTTATATTATTAGGTTTGCACCAACAGTAAAACCTTTACCAACACATGATAATTTTCAATATTAAACACCAAAAAAGATAAGCTCGACCATTATGTATCGGGTCCCAAAAAAGCAATGACATCGTTTGAAAGGAAACAACAGACGATTTTTTCCGGATTCCTGGTTCAAATGAGAATAACAGCTATGAAGAAAAATTTTGTTGAAAAGTTTGGATTAGGATTGGAAGAGGTTTTAACCGTAGCGATTTTACGCTACAAGTTCCAGCTCCTTGGGATTGTATGGTGTCATTGTTAGCAACAGATATTTGGGACTGTTGTTCCTCATATTTACTTAAAATGTTGATGTTATTTGTCATGTGTGAAGTGCTTCCTGAATCTACTATAAATTTCAATTTATTATTCTTATTTGCTGTCTCATTTGTTAGTAGTGCTGTATCTTTGTTTTCTTTTTTATTGTTTTTAGTTCTGAAGAAACAGTTTTGTTCAATATGATTTGTTTTCTTGCAAATTGAGCATTGTTTGTTTTTATTTTTAAATCTGCAGTCTTTTTCTTGATGGTTTGACTTTTTGCAAATGTTACACATTTTACATTGTGACTGAAAATGTCCTGTTTTGTTGCACTTGAAGCATTTTTTATTGTTTACAGCTTTGAATGCAATTTGTTCTTCGCAGTTAGAATTGCGGGTCTCCTCTAACAATAATCTATTTGTTAGATTTATTAGGGTCTTTTCATCGATAGATGTCGACTCCCACGCGGTGGCAAAGTACTTAAATCTCTCCGGTAAACAAGTAAGTATTTTTGACATGATCAGGTCATCATCTATTTTGTGTCCGAGGTTGTTTAATCTCACAGCTAAATTTTCAATGCCAGTTATTAACTCATTTACCGTTTGTTTATTATATTTGTAGTTGAAGAACTCTTGTAGCAATTTAGATTTATTTCTTGACTCGCTGCCTTCGAACAAGTCACAAAGTTTTTTATACATTTCTTTAGCAGATTGGCAATTTAAGATATGAGATTTTAATTTCTTATCAATCGTTTGTAGTATAATCTTTTGCCCTTTGGCGTCCTTCTGTTCATCGAACTTTTCTTCGGATTTTTTGCCATTTGTTACTTCACTAAGCCCATGTGATTTTAAATAAATTGTTATTTCGAACTTCCACAGATGAAAAGATTCGGCATCTATTAGCTTTTCTATATGTTGTTCTTCGTGGTGATTCATTTTATAGAGCACTGGTTATTATTTTTATTTTATTTGCTATTTCTAGCAATTTTATTTTAGGCACGATTTGCGGCACACGCTTTTTACAAATTTACAACCAATTGCATGAACCACGGACTGCTGCCATGTAGGATGGTCCGGGGATTTTATTTTAAGCACAGTGATTGTTTTAATGGTTGTTTTATTTGTAAGATAACACTGGATTTTAATAATGCAGCAAAAATGCACATTTTCTATTAGCCATCTTATTTCTTCACCAGGTAGTGGTGTGCAGATTCATTAGTGTTGTGCAGAGTGTTGCCACAGATACAAAAAGTTAGCTAACAATATCAGAACTTTCCGACTGTTCTGTTTTGCAGCGGGATTTAGATGAACTACAAAACTTTTGTCTACATAATAAACTTGAACTGAATGTTTCTAAATGTTTTGTTAGTACTTTCACACGCAAACCACGTGCAATCACGTTTCAGTATAAGTTACATGATACTATTATAAACAGAATAAGCGTTATCAGGGACCTGGGTGTAACATTTGACTCTATGTAAATTGCTTTTTGATGCACACATCGAAAACATCATTAGTAAAGCTTCCAAAGCCCTTGGATTCATACTTAGGTTGTCAGCTGACTTTAAAAAAATAAAAACGTTTAAAATTCTATATTGTGCTTTTGTCCGCAGTCATTTGGAGTATGCCTCACAAGTATGGAATCCTCATTATAACATTTATGTTGATAGAATTGAGGGAATTCAAAAGCGATTCCTACGTTTTTTGCAATACAAAACTAAGATGTATATGTATACTCCCAATTATATAGCACGATGTAAGAGGTTTCACATCTTACCACTTTATGAGCGCAGATGCATTGCAAATATGCCGTACCAGTTTAAAATCGCAAATGGTACTGTAGATTGTCCTGAACTGTTAGGCAGCTTAGGATTAGTCACACACTGCAAAATGTTTCGCAAACCTAGCTTGTTGCATGTCCCTCATTCCAGGTCCGCGTACAGGCAGAATTCATTTCTAATCCGTGCGAGCAGAAGTTTTAATAAACTCCCAAGCAGCACACATAGCTGTATAGCCACCGGACAACAGAATTTTTGAAAACTCATGGCTGTTATGCCGTTTGTACAAGGGCATTATATCCGGCTACACAGCTTCTATAATTCTAAATTTGGCCCCAAATTAACCAGCCCCGAGCATTGTAGTAGCTTGTTAATAGCATTCCAGAGCATTCTAAGAGCATTACATGGGCTGGACAATAGCTTAGACAGCTGTCAAGATGCCACTATCTAGCTCCTTTGATTCTCTTAGACAGCCCAAAGATGTATGGCTTACTAACGGCGATTGTTAAATCTACAAAGAAATAGCAACAAAAGTCTATTTGGACAGCGCAACTGTTATGCCAAACTATAATCTGTAGGCAAATATAATTAATTTCCAATTTAAGGTAAGTAATTTTTCACGTTTATTTGCATCTCTATCGGTAAATTGTACTGCGGGTGCAATTTTACTGTTAATATATGAGGTGATATTATCAAATATTACACGCGCCATCGAAATAATACAGTTTTACTAAAATAAATATACAAAATAAATACGGTGTGGAATCATTTATGGATTTTTACAAAAAAATACCATCATATGAGCATTATCATCTATTTGTAGCTATGAAATAGTGTGTTTTACTTTAATAGCTCTGAAATATCATAAAAATTTAACAGATTTCAGTTTTTTTTTTCATATTTAATCGTTTTGTTTACATTAAAATGGCGTCAATTTGTTATCCAGCTATAATTCTAACTAAATTCTCTACAACTTCACTTTGCCGTGCAATGGCCATATTTAATTCTATTAACCAGCTGAGAACTGGACGCTAGCTGCACAATGGTTTTCAGTTATTCTAACGAATGGTGAAAGCAGCGTCTTAGGGTTCTCTAATCTTGATAGAAAACCATTTCGGGCATTTTGTAATCAATTAATAATAGTGTACATATTTTTGTTATAGTGCCTGTAATAGATGCTTTGGCGCTTTAGAGCGTTTTACTTAATGGCACAAATACTAAATTCGCATAGTTAATTATCTCTTACTTATGACGTAGTAGGTAAAGATGCTAATGTTATTGCTAATTAATTATTTTTGTTTTCAGAAAATAGAAATGTCGTTCAAAAAGAAAGAGGGAAAGAAAAATTATCATACCAAGTGCTTGGGAAAAGGATTGAGATGGCCTATTAAAAACGTCACTTTGAAATTGAATAAACTAGAATATTCAAAGCCTCATACAGATTGGAAAAAAAAATGCAATGCATAATGAAACGGTCATCCATTGCAACTTATAATAATGCATAAAAAGAATTAACTGAAATGTTGAACCATAGTAACACGTCTGGAGAAATAAATATATTAGACGAAATCGTTGACCACAACACATTTAGTACCTACATATTTAATAACGTTATCTCATGACGTTACTCAAAAGTGTTTTTTTTTTTTAATATTTGGTTTATTAGTTGGTTATTTAAACAGTATTCTGCTTAAATAACCAACTAATGGTTTAACATATAGAATTACCAAAGCCAAATATGGAGTATGTGACTGATAAAATTAAACGCAGTAAACGCAGTATACCATTACTTTTATTTTTATTGACCATTCCTTACCCAACAGCTATTAATAAATAAAAACTTCTGAGTGCCACTGACACGTCTTTATTGTTTTGTAACGGTCAAACAATATTAAAATGTGTCTTCTCATAAAGACGTGGCGCTGAGGGCATGAAAATGTACGTACGTTTTATAAAAGCCCTTGCGGGTGAATCGCAGAAAAAAACATCTAATCATGACTGCTATGATCTTGCTAGTTGATAGAAGGATTCCGTCATTCAATAACTGTTTTATTTCTACTACAAAATCTTCTAGATAAATATCAAGATTCTTCGGTTTTCCGACACCATAATAAACGCCAATGATAAATGGTTGGCTATTTCAAAAACATTACACAAAATCGGCCAATCATTATTCTACACCTATTTAATCGCCGATCAAATAGGTTTTTTTTTTTTCTGGGTGGGAAATCATCAAATGACTTCTCCTGCTGAGTAGAGCAGGAGGGCGTGTCAGACTTTTACTGACTAAAACCCACCCGTGTTCCCTCAGTAGCCCGTATGCCAGGGGCTGTGGTATCTCTTTCGAACAAACCCGCACCCCTGGCAGGCATCGGCCCTTGCGGACCCCACCAGTGGTCGCTGACATCTTTGACGGCGCGCGTGTGGAACACAACGCGCCGTCCCGTCTGCCACTTTTCGGCCGCAGGGGATAGGGAGAGCGGCTGACGCTATACCGACACTCCTCTTCCCCTGCGGCCCCACCGCGTCCGCCATCAAACGGTGGCGGCCCCGTCCAGGCCACGGAAGGGAAGAGCGCTGCTCAGAAGTACCGGCACTCCTCCTCTACCGCAGCCCGTAACCCTCAGCCGCGATGCCTCCCATTCGACATCGCGGCCCACCTCATTTGCGGTGCACCTCACCGCAACCTACTTTTTGGCCGCTACGTCGTCGGCTTTGAGGCAAAAGCCCTGACGAGCGGCCCCACCTTTGGGTTCCTCTTGGCTTCACCGTGGCCGGAATCCACGGTTACTGAGCCCCCCCGCAACGACAATGCGGGAACCCACTCGGGGGGGGCGATTAAATAGGTGTGGAATAAAATTAGTAGTCAAGAACTAAAATTCACACCGACACCTCGACTTCTGGTGCAAAAATAGTACTGTATTTTTTTCTTTTCTTTTGCTTATATATCGAAAATGGTGTGTCCTATCGCAAAAATAATGAAAATTTCGACCCCCTTTATAAAACCCGAAACACCTCTAAAACACAACATGTGGGTAATAATTTTTCATATTTTCCACGAAAATAGTGAAAATTCCATATAAATCACGTCGAGGCTGCCGCCCTTGCGCGCCGCTGGCTCTAAAAAAAAATCACAGGGTAGGGCAAACAAGTACCACGTTGCGAAGCCAAAACATACCACGTGCGAGTCGCGATTGTCAAATTCGATTTTAGTTGTGTCAAAATTGTTTTTAAATTTGGAGATTTTTTTTTTAGTTAAGATTCTCATAGTCAAAAGTAAGGAATTTGAGTTATAGTTTAATTAGTTTAGTTCGGTGTACAACAGAATTGGCACCAATGCCACTTACTTAAAACTATAGTTAGCGGATTGATTAGTACATTGTGCCAGTATTCACCACCAGATTCGATTAATTTTATGGTAATTTTTCTACCTGTACCTATGTAGAATCGTTCTCGGATCTTTTTGTACAATATCTGGTACGAAAAGATCCGAGAACGATTCATTTCATTCATTCAAAAATCTTTAATTCACTATTATTAGTAATTCCATCAGTGCATCTTGAGCAATATTTCTCTTTATTGCCTATAAAATATAATATTATCTCCCTCATGTTTGGTTTGATTCAAAACTTTCACACCCCCACCACTTCTACTTACAATCATTGTTTTAGAAAGGTCACTGACCGTATCCTTAAATTGTACGGAAATATGATCATTGGTAACAAAATCTATGTGATTAATTCGCGTTACGGGGTTATGACAAAATTGACGTTATCATAGCACTACTCACCTAAGTCTACTCTTCAATAATTCTAGAGGCTGTGAAATAGCTAATATTTACACTATAAGCTTTGGAATTAAAGTGGAGTAATACTACACTAATTTACAGCTCATGCAGTCGTTAAATGCTTTTAGCCAGCTAGTGTCAAGCTCATTGAGGAAGCATTATAATAGAATTATTTTACACCATAAAAGACCATAGAAGAATGGCATAATTAAATTCTCTAGTACAGTTCAAAGCTTAGAAAGGGTGTTACTTTATCTCGTTAGCCAGCTGTTTATAAGCGTCGGTCTTCTTGACCTACTAGCAGTATTATACGTAGCCAAACGCTGGACAATGGTTCTTTCAAGTTCTACTAAAATGCATTTTGATGTTTTTTTGTCCAATGTACAGCCATTAGTCAGCTGTGCTGTTTAACAGTGTAGAGATCACCCCCCATACAGCCCCAAGAATCGTCTTATCCATTAGTACAGCTACGTAAGAGCCATTGGCTGTTATATAGCTTGTTTATGGATGTAATCTTCGCTAATGTGCTGCTTGGGCTGTCTTTTGAACATGATTTGGATATATTCAATACCAGTGTTTCTCGGCTTAAGCGTCTGATGGTTGAAAGCTTTTTTAAGGTAAAGTAATTGTTTGCTCTGTATGTATTTATGTTTTATTTGCATTAGTTTAGCGTGTATTATTTATTTCATAAGTCATAAGTAAGTAGTTATTTTGTACCTACCGACCTATTTTTTGTTTTTTGTTATTGTTTAAGTTAAGTGTTTATCAGTGGAAACCTGTAAATGGCCTTCAGTCTCATATTGTTTAATAACATTGTTTATGTTAGCTGTAAGTTTCCCGAATAAAATAAAATAAAATAAAAAATAAAATAATACGATTGCTAAAATTGAAAACACAAAATTCCTAGGCCTTTGATTAGATCAGCACATGACATGGAAAACACATTTAGATCATATAGTAAAAAAACTAAATCAATATTGCTATGCCTTACACAATTTACCGCCTTACCGCATACCACGCAAACGTATCCACCACATTGCGATACGGCGTTATATTCTGGGGTAATTCTACGGATAGGGAATAGGGTATTTTCCAATTTGATAAAAACTGTTTTAATTTGAAGATTGGGACGTTATATTTAACAGAAAAATAAAAATAAATTTATTCATATCCATTTTCTCCATTAAAAACGATTAAAATCATTTTTTTTTTGTCTTTGTTTTGAATTTACCGCCGAAACGCTCGTTACGATGACTTTTTATCACGTGACATCGTGACGTCAGCCTTGTGTAAACAGCACTAGTACAAACTACTAGTGTACTTAGTTTGGCGCAGTTTTAGAAGTATTTGTGCACAGAGGCACCGCACACCAGTGATTTCACTTTCTATCCATAAAAAATCTTGTTAATTATAAACACGACACTCACTTGTTTACTTACTAACTACTTCACTTTACACAAAGGTGACGTCACGTGACAAAAAGTTATCGTAAGGAGCGTTTTGGCGGTAAATTCAAAACAACGAAAAATTAATTTGGTTTAAATCGTTTTTAATTGACAAAATAGATATAAATCAATTTACTCTCATTTTTCTGTTACATATTTCGTCCCAATCTTCAAATTAGAATAGTTTTTAATAAATTGGAAAATACCCTATTGGCCTTTAAAGCCCAAAAAAAGTGTCTTCGAGCAGTATGCATGATCCAAAACACTGATAGTTGCAAACCATTTTTTATTAATTTAAAATTATTAACATTTCCGTCACTATACATTTATGAAGTTGCCATGATTATCAGAAATAACTTTAACAAATTCGAAACCCTTAGCACCAAACGCCATCAAGGTGCGATTTAAATCAAAAACCCACCAAACAGCCCTCTTCTCAAAAAGTTTCCTAGGAATGTTTCCAAAAATATTTAACAAACTACCAAAACCTATAAAATCTTCAAAAGACATAAATACTTTCAGGAAAACACTCCATATGTTCCTAATAGCATATTACACCATTAATTAATATTTAGAAGAAAAATAAAAACCGTGATGCCTTATGCTCAAATTTATTATTTGTTATAGTATAACATACAGGGTAAGTTTTTATCCAGTGCGCAAATTGTAACCATGAATTCAGCATATCATTCTAGAACCCCTAGCGCAGAAATTTTTCGCCGGTTGTACAAAAAAAAAATCAGATGTTTCATAGACAAGTGCAATACCTATGCGGTCAAAATGTATGGAACAGCTGATTTTTTTTTTGTGTATCCGGCGAAAAATTTCTGCGCTAGGGGGTCTAGAATGATATGCTGAATTCATGGTTACAATTTGCGCACTGGATAAAAACTTTTCCTGTATAGTTACTTTAGTTAATAAGTTTAGCTAGCTATTAAGGGCGCTATCACGTATTTTCTTGAATTTGAGCGTTTGACTCGAATTTTAATGAGTGATTATGGTTTGGATATAGCCAAAAAATAAAAATAAACACATGTCCGAGAAAATTTCATTATTAATCTAGGGAGCCCTCTAAAAAAATATTTCAATTTGTTTACCTAAATTAGTAAAAACCTTGTCTCGGCAAAGGATGTTTCATAAAATTTTACTTTCGGCCAACTTTTGATGCTTTGTTACATGGAAGATATAATAGTTTAGTAATTTATAAAAATGTCTGGGGTAGGACTGTACCTTTTTATTCGGAATGCTCAAAGCAATTTTTTTAAGTTTCATACAGAAATACACCAAAAATAATTCCGAAAAACAGAGAGTTAATGATAATTTTTCGTCTGAAATTACATTTTTTATCTATGTATGTTTAATCCAAATTCAATCAAAAGTTAGGTAATAACTAAGGGTACTATGTCAGCTTGCATGAAAAAAAAAGGATGGCATTTAAAAGTACTTCAATTTATTCCCATTTAATTTACCTAATTTTGCCTGTGTTCCACCAAATATACTGAATGTGCACCAAAATATGTTCATTAAAATATGTCATAACGAGCATCTATTTAACAACTGCTGCAAATTTGTAAAAATAGTAATACACCTAATTTTAAAAACAAGCATTTATTTTTTTAGTTTTACTTCAGATAATGCACTGCAAAATGTATTTGAATCAAACACCAATTAATGTCCAATGTAGCTTTATTAATAAAAAATTAAAAAAATCGCGTTTTCGTCCATATTTCGACTTGGTCTCAGGGAGCCTAATTATTAATAACGTAGCAAAAAACAGCGTCAAAATGCGTCACCAGGAAGCAAAGTTAGGACGATTCTACGAAAACTTGGTTCGCTTAGGTAGATTTTGATGGCTACAAATTACATAGAACAAAGATAAATTGTAAGTATTAAAGTGGCTATATACGCTAGGCGCACGGGCGAGGTGTCGGAGGACGCGTTTCCGCGCGAGCCACATGACTGCAGATGATAAATATAATTATCTTTTTGAAAAAACACGCCACATCTAAACGTTTAAATTCAAGCGAGCAGGCATGGTTTCTGTCACGGCTCCGGCGCTGCGAGGCTCCGGCGGTCGCATCGTCGCAGATGGCTTAACGCTCACCACCTGCTCCTCAGCTCGCGGGCCGCCTCGCCCCTCCGCGCCTACGCGGATTTAAATTACACTCTAGGTAGTAGGGCAGACGAGACTACGTGGGATGTGTATTTTAATTATTTGTCACCGCCTTCCGAAATTAAAGTTTTAGTTACCTACCTCACACCAATTCGAAATTTCATCATTCATGGCGTCAAAACAATGCATATTTATGCGATAGCAACATTCGCGGTTGATTTGCTGTAATTTTTTTAAGAGTTCCGTTGTCTGTCTCCGAAACGCATCATCAGATCTATATGAAATTTCAATGGGACCACTTCGGAGTAAACCCCTTTCGAAGAATAAAGAAGAAAGAATTTTGCAAATCCGTCTATATACGACGGAGTTATGCCCGAACATACATAAAAAAATATATATAAACATGTCGAATTGATAACCTCCTTCTTTTTGAAGTCGGTTAAAAATACCATGGACAAAATACACCGAACAGCAATTTAGCACATGTAACATTCAGGAATATTTGGTACACGATCAGTATTTTTCGGGGAAGAATAAAATAGTTATTGTTACAATAGAATATTTGCAGCGCACTACAATAAAAAAGTGTTAAAAATTGGTGTTAATTTGGAATTTGTTTGATGTAACATATTTTGCTGGCCGTAGTAAAACAATTGAATTGAAATGCATACATTTTGGTGAACACAAAAATATTATCCAAAAAAAAATTCTGTTTATTTAAAGTAAAACAATATATTTTTAAACAATTTTTGTATGCAATGCTATTATATAAATCGATATAAATTTGAAGACGCGCGGACCTTAGCTTTAGTCCGCGCCGCGCGCTTCCAGAGGGAGGACCTATCGCTCGCTGTTGCCACTTTATGCGCCACGTAATCTCGCCAATTCGCCAAGAATATAGCGTGACCAACACATCTTGAAACAAGGGAGTATTTTTTAATTATTGATTGTAATATATTCTACACATTTCGCTTTGATATTCTAGAGTGAATATTTTAAAAGAAAAGGTAATATAAAATATAAATTCAATCCATTATTTTCAGACATAGTTTATGATAATGGGCAAAAGAGAAAAGAATAAATCTTATGGTTCAGTCAAAATGAAAAAATAAGTTTTGGCCGATAGTTTAAAAAGCGCAAGGGAAACTTATAGGTTTTTTTTTTTTTTGGGTGGGAAATCATCAAATAACTTCTCCCGCTCTGGGTGGAGCATGGCGTGGCGTGTCAGACTTTTACTGACTAAAACCCACCCGTGTTCCTACAGTAGCCCGTATGCCAGGGGCTGTGGTGTCTCTTTCGAACAAACCCGCACCCCTGGCAGGCATCGACCCTTGCGGGCCCCATCACTTTTTGTGCTGACATCTCTTTGAGGCGCGCGTGGAACACAACGCGCCGTCGACTTGGGCTTGGTCTTTACCGGACAGTGAGCTACCCATTACTCGCCGTCCGCAAGCCCATGCCTACGGTGGCCGGAAATCGGCCTGGGATTCCCGACGCCCAGGGCGTCTCCGTATCCTGCGGCGGCTAGGGTCGCGAGGGCGCATATGCTGCCTCTCCCTCACGTGCGCCGCCTCCCTCTTCGCGAGCATCACTGCTTCGCTGAAGGAGGTGACGGCTCCACATGCCCTCTCGCTCCGTACCATGGCCTGGACCAGGGCCGGACGCGAGAGATCGCCGCCGCCGATCGCCTCCACGAGGACACGGCGGTACTCCACCCAAGCAGGGCAGACCGCCACCGTGTGCTCCACCGTGTCCTCGGCGATCTTCGCAGTGGAAACACCCGGGCGTTTCCTCCCGCCCTATCCGAAACAGGAACCTCCCGAAACAACCGTGTCCGGTGAGGACCTGCGTCAGGCGGAAGGTGAGGACGCCATGCCGCCTCTCAAACCACTCCTCAAAGAGGGGACTTACCGCCGCAATCGTGGCGTGCCCAGAAACTTATAGGTAAGAATGTTACTTTTAATTTTTGAAATGTTATCTTTACATTTATTCTGTAATATTATAGTTAACAGGTATTTACATAACAACACACGCCGATGTACTCTACACTTTTTCGCGATAGGAACTTCTCAATGTCGAGGAGGTCTTGTTTCGTTATTTTTTACACGACTGTTTAAAATAACAGTGTCATGTTTCTTGGGAACTGGAATGCTTATTTGTATTTTGACGTATTCTTTGTATTCCATTCTATTAAAAAATCATGTTTCCTATTTATTTTAGGCAGAAAAAAGCTGAAATGCAGCAGGGGCCAGTAAATTCGCCAAATGAAAATATTGATTCTCATTTAACAGAGGTAATTTTTCCCTATCTATACACCTACATCGTTTATTTCATGTATTGTTTTTTCATTACATTTATGAAAAAAGAACACACCACTTATTATACAGGTACATTATCGGACTGATTTACTGTTACAGGAGAATGAAAGCACATTTGACCAAACGACACTTTTAACAGTGCATTCTGACAGAAATATAAATAACATGGTCATTTATTTCATGTAGGTAAATTGCGTTTTAACCGCTAAACTACGTAACTTAATTACAAGTTTTACCCTTTTTTTAACTATCTACATTCCTGGTTTTCATTGTTTCAGGAAATTCAAGATGTAGATGGAAGGCGAATTATAGATTTTACTTATTTTATGAATCAGTTGCTTTTAATTGACAAACATGGCGACAAATTTGGTTGCCGGTTGAATAGTTTACAAATTGTAAAGGAAATACAAATGGCACTCATTTCATTTTTTTTTTTTTTTTAATGTTGTATGTGTGGATCGCTTTTTAAATTAGAAACATGGAACGAAGATAACTTAAATTTAAATGTCAATACAGGCTTATTGTCAGGAACATTAATGATAGGAATTGATCTTTCCAATCTGAATGAGCTTACTGCAGCTATGGAATTGTCAACGATGCCAATTTGCTTGTATAGCTATACAAACGAATCGGCATCGTTGAAAATTCCATAGATGCAGTAATTCATGCAAATGTGGCTGAAATGTAGCGTATTACTGCAGAAGAGACGATGCGACAAGCTGCCAAAAAAGAAAAGGCAGCTGCAATATCACGGGGTGAAGTCAACAATGGAGGTATTGCAATGGCACCAGTAGAAGCAGATGCATGTTGGAGTAAACGGTCATACAGAACGTTTTATCGCATAAATAAAGTTTACCAATAAAGTTTATTGAACTTTTCGATAATTGAGCTTTGTCGGTACCGACTTAGTTTTGGGGATTTTACACTTCTTTTATTACCTAAACACGCCCAAAGTTAGGTTAAATTAGGAAGAAAAACTAATCTTTGTAGGCTCTTAACTTTTTAATGCTTTTTAATTTTAGTGTCCTGTTTCCGTACAGACAATATTGATAATAAATCAAAACCATACCATGTTTAATTTTTGATGTACAGACGCCAGCAGGTCAACCTATCCCAAACTGTAAAATTTTCCCAGTTGAACATGAACCTTATTCCTTTGTAATAAAGTTGAAAAACTATCAAAGAAATTTGATAGATTAGGGTAGCTTGATGTGCTGGCCTCTGTACATTTGCGAACAGTGGAGTAATACACTCCCAAAGTTTGTATGGGAAAAATGTGGACTAGGTTCACCTTAAGGATTGCATCACTTTAAAATCGCGGTGAATTCTTTAAATGTGCACATTTGATATAAATATATTAGTGACCGATTTAAGACACAATTAAATTAAAAATAAAGGGAGCCCCAATACAAGAAACGTGATTTTATCGGTGTAGAATATTACCGTGGTACTAAACTATTCGTGTGCAAGTCCAACTTGTACTTGGCCGAATTTTTTAACTCATTGTTTACATTTCATACTAGTAGGTACAGAGGCCAGCGGGTCTAAAAAGGCCACTTTGGCAGAATCATAATATGATCATATTATGAATCATATTAAAAATCGTAAAATGGTCCCAAACTGACAATTCATAATATTTTCTGCTTACAATTCATGTCACGCAATTCATATATGTGACAGTTTTGTATGGAGATTCGTAAAATGGTCCACAAATAATGAATTGCTTTATTGAAGTTTAAATGTCAAATAGCAGAATCATAAGAAGTTAGTCAAGAGCAACATCTAACAATTCATATTAAGGATTTTGTGAAGAAATATTAGAATTATAGCCGATTTAGCCCTTTATGAAAATTTCCTTGAGCACGCGCGGGTTATGGAGACCCTTTTATGTCGCCGACGAAGTTTAGCGCTTCGGAAAATGGACCGTACCACGAATTTGTTGGCTTATTTAGGCTAGGTAAAAGTGTGTCGCGACCTCGCCATGAGCTGAAACCTTACTTTAGTACCTACCCGCCGAGATGGCTAGTGAACACTATAAGATGCACCAGGTGAGTGTTTCTAATTGTGTAACAATAACCATTTCCGGAAGTGTATTCGTTTTCCGCAAACCCAGGCATAACGGAATTCTATCATAACTGGGTAAGGAAGAATAAATGTATTATACCACCACAATACCTACATTATGAATACTTGTTTGTAAGTTTTTGGTGAGGCAAGCCGCTCTTTCGATGTCTACTATATTTAGAAGGAATAGCTTCCTTCTATAGTTTGTACACGGCCTTTCCCTTTGTTTATATTTTTTTTTTTCTGGTTTTACCAGATAAATAAGTAAGAATTGAAGTGGAGGAGCCTGGGGGAGGCCTATGTCCAGCAGTGAACGTCTTTCGGCTGAAATGATGATGATGAAGTAAGAATTGTAAGTAGGTACATACCCCATTTAGTTACCAAACGTTGTTGCTGTCAATAATATATTCTTAATGTTAGGCCTTTTTAGATGGGCTTTAAACATAACAGGCGAAATGTGGGTGTACCAGAAGCTACACGTCTGCCTAACCCTTCAAGAATAATGTATAGGTGTGATGTTATGTTATCTTACTATACTTTCCCTCCAATTTTATTAGACATAGGTATCTATAAATGAGGACAACTAACATTACACGTATTATTAAAATAAAACAATAGGAATAGGATATATTTTTACTAAATTAAATTCTCATCTATTCATAGTACTATTTAAACAAAATAATTAATCAGTATTTTTTTGTCTTTAGGTTTGCGACTCTGATTTGAATATTTTGAGTATCGATGCTAGCCACGGAGGGGCTTATATGGAATCACCATCCACTTAACAGCCACTTGGAACAACTCCATCAGACTGAAAACGAAAACGTGTGGTTTATAACAAATACACATATCGAAACTGCATCACGAAGAAATCACCGCCTCGCTGCTGGTGAATCAGACCGAGATGCACTTGTACAACGGCTTTGGTCAGCGCGATAATAAATTTAGATAATTTTATTTTGCCTCTTTGTTTTTCTTTATATAGGTATTATTTCAATGTAATAACATGTTTAATATTAATATTTTATCTCTATGGGACACCATTATGGGATAAATATCTTTCAACTGCATCAGCAAGCCTCCCGAGGTTCTGTGCAATTTTCTGGCTGGCACGAGCAGTAGTAGAATCGTTGAATCTCCACATAAGACAAAACTCTCCGAGCCTCATCCAGTGGAGCCAGAGGGCGACCTAAAATACGTTATAATTACAATTAGTAACATCATCGTTTTCAATAGTCATCATAATTCTTAATCGCTATATGAATAAATAGCTGTAGGGTTATAAATCCCACACACTACAGTATCTTGTCTGCAGAGTTCGACGAGGCAGAGGTATAACAGTGCCTCTGCCTCTGCCTCTGCATTAATCGGGGTAGTGCTTTGTGCAGACGCTTCACTCTGCCCAGGACTTGAGGCTGCAGTGATTTCGGCGAGAGGCTCAACACCGACAGAGCTCCCACTTTCAGTGTTGAGCATATCCGCAGTCGCAATCACCACTGCCTCTCTAAAAGTCGCAGAACAAATTAGGAGGAAACTAGGAGGCCCTCCGCTTGTTGTGTTGGCATCAGCATTTATGCCAGCTACAATCTTTTTGAGCTTACTTTTGTAGTTACTGACATACTGCAAAACAATATGTATATGTTAAAAAAAACCGGCCAAGTGCGAGGGGAAATAAGATGAAATTGTGATGTTGCACACTATGAGAAATGTGAAATATGAAATTCAAATACTTACAACAGACCAATCTTTGGGGCATTTGGTTGTACCACTACCCTCAGCATTGACAAATCGTCAAATCATCGATCAAATTAAATATTGATCTAAGATAATCAAGTGTGCACTTACTTTGCATTTAAAAAATGATACAATTTGCACGAAATTAGTATTTTATATTATTATGCTCACGAAAAACTGAAGTTTTAAATTACCCACGTCAACATAAATGACAACTCAAGGGATAAACTAAAAACTTTTTTGTACGCGTTGCCAGTCTATTAAGTTTTTATTGTTTCTAGTTTCCCTTTTCGGGGCTTATCTGCGGTATTTTAATCAAATTAAAGGTTATTATAATGAAATAACATTTCAGTTGTAGAAATAAAAAATAAAAAACCAATTTGATTAACGAAAACTTTAAAGAAATATTTACCGGTAAAATTACGGTCTTTATTTTTTGCGTGCGGTAACATTTACACTAAATATGATTCTGATATGAATTGAATTGAATATGATTCAGCTAACTTGTGTCACCATTTTACGAAAATTAGAGGAATTGCTAATGATCTGCTGGGAATTCAGGAAATGAATTGCTTTTAGAGGAATTGCTTAATATGGCCTTTTTAGGCCCGCAGCACATCAAGCTACCCCAATCTGTCAAATTTCTTTGATAGGTTTTCAACTTTATCGCAAAGGAATAAGGTTCATGTTCAATTGGGAAAATTTGACAGTTTGGGATAGCTTGACCTGCTGGCGTCTGTACTATTGAAACTGTAGAAGCAACATCACAATGCATTTATGTCTATAAATAAATATCACGAAATAAAATTCAAACTGTGCTTTTAGTGTGACAATACCCACTAAATACGCCGTTCTAGGTGATAACATTCATCAGTACAAACAATATTTCACGAACTACAAAAGAGTCATATAATTTGTTTCGAATACAAAGTGGCAAAGGCTCATGTTGGTTTGTTCCTGGCGTCCGACGCATAGCGGTTTGCATGTATGCGTAGCGTACTTCACTAGACACACACGCGCGCATTTTCTGCCGCGCGCCGTCAAATTTACCTACAACTGAGCAGTTTCATTTTGTAACAGCGCTCATAATTGTTAAGTTCATTTATATTGTTTTATGGTATACTAAAAAAAAAACGGTTACTTAGCAATATCTTATAGTATGAGCTATACTCCCTACATGTACAACTACTATTGTGTAGTGTACAGACCATATTTGTACGCCTTGCAAGGCAGCGCATAGTGATACAACTTTTATTTTATAACATCATGTACCACAACATTTTACCTATGTGTCTTAAATAAATAATTTTGAATTTGAATATTATTCAATAAAATATACCTACACAAGTGCTTCGAATGAGCATCGCTCGTCCATGGCGGACTCATGCATATTAACTAAATGTTACGGAGTGAATGCAGACTATTAGATTAAAGGATGCATGTAGTTGTCATCTATCATTCCGTTTACAGTTATTCTAAACCATTATCCTAATTGAATTTAGAAAACGGAACAGCTTCAATACATTTTAAGTATTTTCCGTACGTTAACAAACTTCTCGTGCTTCGTTTTTGGTAGAGATAGGTCTACTTTATCTAAATGAACAAAGAATAGTAATGAGTGCGTTTCCAGGGAGATGGCATCGAGAGCATGGCGGCGCGGGCAGCGCGAACGCGGCGGCGCGCGCTGGCGCGGCGGGCCGCCGCCGCGCGCCTGCGCCCCGGCACTCCGCCGCCCGCGCCCGGCCGGCGCCACCACCCCATACAGACCGAGTACTACCTCGAAGAGGTAAACTATTACCTTAAACTTTCAATTAAATGTGGCTGACTTTGGATATGTATTTATTAAGTTCTTGTCACCGCCTTCCGAAATTAAAGTAATTTTTCAATTTCTAGTGTTTTTTGGAAGTCTGCTGTTTTTTTTTTTTTTTCAAAGTTTTAAGTTTTCACTTTTTACTTATAGTACCTACCTACCCCACACCAATTCGAAATTTCATCATCCTTGGGGTCATAACAATGCATATTTATGCTATAAAAATGACAGCAAATTAACCGAGATTGCTCTCGGTTAATTTGCTGTCATTTTTCGAAGAGTTCCGTTGTCTGTCTCCGAAATGCATCATCAGATCTATATGAAATTTAAATGGGACCATTTCGAAATAAACCCCTTTCGAACAGGAAAAGATTTTTGCAAATAAGAGTTCCTTCCTTCATCAGCTCAGCGTCATGAGATGATGATGACCATACGTAAATGTCTCCATAGCTTTAAAAAATAAATGAAAAACATTGTTGATAGCTAAAAAAATTGAGGGGTGCCTTCGATTTCCCTAGGATTCCATCATCAGATCCTGACTTTGTGCCAATGGTACCACCTCAGGATTATACTCTTTCAAATAAAAAAAATAATTTTGAGAATCGGTCCTCAAATGGGGAAGAAATCGAGTACACACATAAAAAAATATATATATACAGTGGAACATAAAACCTCCTTCTTTTTTGGAAGTCGGTTAAAAACTCTTTTCCATCAGAAGCCGCGCTGAGTTGAACTATTCGAACATGTGCGTGTTATGATTGCAGCTGTTCGACAAGGGCGTGGAGATGGATGTGGGCGTGCAGACGGACCTGTTCGTGGACCGGCCCGCCACGCCCGTGTACGTGCCCGCCAAGACCGGCGCCGACGCTTTCACGCAGATCTACCCCGGAGACGTGAGCAGAGTTGTTGATCTTGTTGTAAACATATCATAATATAAGGTGATTAATTATTCCGTTGTGCGTGCAGTTGTTCGACTTCGACCTGGAGGTGCAGCCAATCCTGGAGGTGCTGGTGGGCAAGACGACAGAGCAAGCGCTGGCGGAGGTGGCGCAAGAGGAGGAGCTGGCTACTTTGCGCGAGCAGCAGCGGCGCTATTGCGAACTGCGAGATGCCGAGCTCGCCGAGCGCCAGCGCCTCGCCGCGCACGACCTGCGCCTGCACCAGGAGAAGGTACGCGGCGTGCGCCCGGTGGAGTCGACGGCCCGCGTGCGGCAAGTGCTGACCCGTGCGTGTGTCGCAGGAGCGGCGCGTGGCGGAGGCGCGCGTGGCGCAGGTGGCGGCGGTGGAGGCGCGCGAGCGCGCGGCGGCGGCGGTGTTGGTGCAGGGCTACGTGGCCGAGCTGCTGCCGTCCGTGCTGGCAGGGCTGCGCGACCAGGGCTACCTCATGGAGAGGATCGAACGCGGTCAGTACCCCACACTCGGCTCACGTTGTCTCGCAGCACTGATCATAAATAATGTTTACACCAGCGTGCTACTGTACACTGTAGGGCAAAGGTGTCTTCTCATACACAGAAGGCGTGAGCATTAATCACCACGGTTGCACACGACGGGTTAGCGATTTCAGATTTGTTTTTCCTTCACCGTTTTCAGTAATTTCCAACGAAATCTTCTGACAGAAATTTCTAAAGCACTTAATTTCAAAAGTCACACTGGTCAGTCCCGTATTAGAACCCACAACCTCGCATGATGTTGACGCATTGTGCCATCATCATCAAGTATAAACTGATTATACTTCCGGAAACAGGTACAAAATTCTCTTTATTTTTTGTTTGATGGGGTTCGTTTTCATTTAGTCAAAGTCACACAGCTTTCGGACGTTTTGTATTATCGCGTTCAAGCTGCATTACCCTAACAAAAACCGAGACTGGACTGGACAGGACTGTTGGCAGCATAAGGCACCAAATTAGGATAGTAGAGGTTTAGTTCAATGACGATTCTTCGCTCATATTGTAAAATATGTTTCTACTGCTTGAAGCCGCAGAGCCATGCGGTTATCTCGGTATTGAAAATCTTAGGTAATATACTAAGTACCTATCTTGTTTTGCAATGACGTTCTGAATGTTTTAAGGTATCGACGAGGAGTTCATGCCGTGGCTTGTAGATGAGGTGTCGAAAGAAATCGAGTCTATCATCACGAGCCGAGACGTCATTATAGGTAATTAAACAAAACCATATGACTATGCGCTGTAACTGACCGGTGACATTTGCCGCTGCGGCGGCTCATCCATTAATTGTTACATCGGCTAACCATCAAACGTTGGTTACACCAAAGCGTCTTCAGTTATTATCAAACATCGAGACCTAAGACCAGCCAACATGAAGAACAGCTGTGATCTATTGTTGATACGTTGCTAGCGGTTTGGCATGCGATCTGTCAGCGACTTAATGTTAACGGGGGCTTGTTCGGCAGAGATCGTGCGCGACGTGGTGGAGGCGCGCGCGGAGCTGTACCACGCAGCGGGCGAGCGCGACGCCGAGCGGGTCGAGCCCGACGAGTCCGTCACGCCCGCCTCGCTCGCCTCCGAGGAGCACGAGGAGGAGCGTGAGTTACCACACACACACACCGACACGTAGCACACACGTGACGTGTAAGAGCGGCGCGTGAAGCTGAACTACGCAGCGGGCGATTGCGACGCCGCCGCCGCCGCCGCCGAACGAGGCGAGCCCCACGAGTCTGTCATGCCCGCCTCGCTCGCCTTCTAGAGCTCTGACCACCACGTACTGTGGAGCGACGCCATACAACAGGTTGGACATTGAGAATTAAGAATTCATTGAGAATTGAAAATTATTATATGAAAAGTAAATTAAATCAATAAATCGTATATATTCTGAAAGTACAGTCGCCAGTAGGTCAAGCTATTCCAAACTGTCAAATTTTCCCAATTGAACATAAACCTTATTCCTTTGTAATAAAGTTGAAAACTATCAAAGAAATTTGACAGATTGGGGTAGCTTGACGTGCTGGCCTCTGTACAATAGCAGGTCCATTTGGTCTAAATATTTATAATTTTTAGACGTTTTTTTTTTAAATATTAAACTTGAAAACTGCATTGGAAATTACACTAAACACAGGATATAATATCGATTTCATATTACGGCTTTCAGCAGCTGTTTGGATCCTATTATTTTTTCCGAGATACAGGAATAAACCAATTGAACTCAATTCATTTATTTATTCTCTCTGCACAATATTGGTTTCCTTAAAAGTTAACAATGTTTTTGGTAATGTTATATTTCACCATTGTGAGAGACTGGTGCCTTTAATAGGTTTTCAAAAAAGCCTGTGGTACAGGTCACCAGGGCGCCCCCCACAGCACAAAATATAGTAAAAGGTTTAGAGACGATAAAGGTTTAGAGACGATATCATGTGAACATCGTTAAAGAAACCAAAAGGATTTAGACTATGGTGTTGAAAGTTAAAAATAATAGCAAATAGTAAAAAAGACTCTTCTTGTTTTAATCAGTATCATCCATATCAACTATGATATTTCCTCTGCACCGAACTGTGTTCGCTACTATAATATCCTACACTAATATTACATAATATTATACAATATGTCTGGTTGTCGGTTGTATACTATAAAGAACTAATAATATAAAGAACTTTCAGTCTGACACCAATAGAAAAAATAGGAAAAAATTTGCTCAGACAAAAGTGCTATAGGATACACGATCAAATGTAAGGAACATGATAAAAACTTTATTGAAATTTCAATACAAGATTTTGTCTCGAATCCGTGATTTTAAAATATTAATGTTGATGTCTTATAATAATAGTTTCGATAAATTGTAGCTGGAGCAGTAGGTACGTCCCTAGACAATTAAGTGCGGCAATTGTTCCTTCATAATGTAGCTCACAATATTTACGGTTATTTCTGAGCGATGGCAAACACCAAAAACAAAAGAATGTAGTTACAGTATAACCGAAACAGTCTACGGTCTTCAAGACCCGTCGTACTAATGACAAAAAGAAACTCCCTGAGCCTACTCTGCAGCTAATGGAGGAGAGGCGTGAAATGACCCTGCAGTCTTCAGACGACGCGCTAAAGTACCGACAGCTCAATAGACGGATATCTAAGTCCTTGAAAAGCGATCGCCGATCGTCGATCGACGATCGCCGTTTTAATACGGACCGCATAAAGGACGCGATAGAGCGGAACAAGGACTCCAAGGTCTTTTCAAGAGATCTGTCTATTGGGCAGAGTCAGCTTGCGAAACTGAAGACCAATGATGGCAGGATCGTTTCCTCCAAGCCTGAGCTGTTGAGAGAGATCGAGAGTTTCTATGGGCAGTTATACACGTCAACAAGCAACCCTGTTACGAATCTGGCAAACGACCCAAGAGCCAGATTGGCCCGACACTACACCGAAGATATCCTAAAAGCTTAAAAACAACAAGGCGCCGGGTGATGACGGAATCACGGCCGAACTCCTGAGGGCCGGCGGAAAACCCGTTCTTAAGGCCCTCCAGAAGCTGTTTGATTCCGTCATACTCGAGGGCAAAACACCACAGGCACGGAACAGACGTGTGGTGCTGGTGGTACTTTTCTTTAAGAAGGGTGATAATACTCTTCTTAAAAATTATAGGCCCATCTCACTTCTGAGCCCTGTCTACAAGCTGTTTTCGAGAGTTATCACGAACCGTCTCGCGCGCAGGTTTGACGACTTCCAGCCTCCCGAACAAACCGGATTCCGTAAAGGCACCGTAGACCACATACATACGCTGCGGCAGGTTATACAGAAGACCGAAGAGTATAACCTGCCTCTCTGCTTAGCGTTTGTGGACTACGAAAAAGCCTTCGATTCGATCGAGACATGGGCTGTACTGCAGTCTCTTCAACGGTGTCAGATCGACTATCGGTACATCGAGGTTCTAAAGTGTCTGTATGAAAACGCCACTATGTCAGTCCGACTCCAGGACAGGACTTCGAAACCTATCCTTCTGCAGCGAGGTGTGAGACAGGGAGATGTTGTCTCTCCGAAACTGTTCACCGCTGCACTGGAGGATGTCTTCAAGGTTCTGGACTGGAAAGGGGCTGGCATCAACATCAATGGCGAGTACATCACTCACCTTCGGTTTGCCAATGATATAGTCGTCATGGCTGAGACCATGGAGGACCTCAGTACAATGCTCGAAGACCTCAGTAGAACTTCCGAAAGAGTGGGTCTTAAAATGAACATGGGAAAGACAAAGGTCATGTCAAATGCCCATGTAACACCCATTCTCATGACGATCGGAGGCGCTACACTCGAAGTTGTGGACGAGTACGTTTACCTAGGACATACTGTCCAGTTAGGTAAGTCCAACTTCGAGAAAGAGGTCAATCGTCGAATCCGACTCGGCTAGGCAGCGTTCGGGAGGCTTCGCAATATCTTCTCGTCCCAAATACTTTAGTGTCTCCAGACGAAAGTCTTTGACCAGTGTGTGTTGCCAGTGATGACCTATGGTACAGAGACGTGGTCGCTCACAATGGGCCTTATCAGAAGGCTTAAAGTCACCCAAAGGGCAATGGAGAGGGCTATGCTCGGAGTTTCCCTACGCGATCGAATCAGAAATGCAGAGATCCGCAGGAGAACCAAGGCATAGCCCGAAGAATTGCCAAACTGAAGTGGCAGTGGGTAGGGCACATTGCTCGCAGAACAGATGGCCGATGGGGCCGAAAGGTTCTGGAGTGGTGACCGCGTACCGGAAGACGTAGAGTGGGAAGGCCTCCCACAAGGTGAACCGATGACCTTGTGAAGGCCGCGGGTATCGGCTGGATGTGGGAAGCACAAGACCGGTCGAAATGGAGGAGCCTGGGGGAGGCCTATGTCCAGCAGTGGACGTCTTTCGGCTGAATTGATGATGACGATGATGATGATAACCGAAACAGTACGATCATTTTTAGCGTATTCTACTTAATAAAAATCTGAAAATCAGGATCTTTGTAAATTCTGCCACTCAAGATGTAAATGAAATAGTGGGTGAAAATTTGAATGGAAATCTACCATTTTGACGAAGAGAAATACCGTCGGACACACGGCTTGTCTACTTGATAAATTCTTGAATTCACCTTGCCTTAACCTCTGAGTCTGGAAGCATGATTTCGATTTAAAAACATTTACTTTCTCAAAGAACAAATTGCACAAGGGTTTTCTTTGTATTGAATGGGATACCATCAAATGACTTCTCCCGCTCTGGGCAGAGCGGGAGGGCGTATCAGACTTTTACTGACTAAAACCCACCCGTGTTTCTTCAGTTCGAATTCAAATTCTTAAAGTCATTGACAACTAACACTTGTCTGGAAATTTTCTGGTTGAAAAGTCTGGAAGCATGATTTCCAAATGAAACCACTGCAATTTTTAATTTTCACCTTACAATTGCAAAACCGTATGTATCTGGAACTAGCTTCTGCTCGTGACTTCATTCGCGTGGAAGTCGTAAGACACCACTATTGTGCCACAATAAATAAAACTTCCCTGTACACAACTACGTCACATTTGTAGTTTTGCTCTCAACAGCCTCAATATACAAAGAGAACAGGACTGGTGTTGCGAGAGCAATTGACGTACAGTTGTCCGTGTGAAAAGCAGCTAGTCCTGAGGTTGAAACCCGTAGCAATCAATCGTTTGTTTTTTTATATATGTTTGAAATCGCTATCTCTGGAACTACCAGCCTCAGGCAAAAGCTAGTTTTAAATGAATCGGTATGTGCCATATCGGTATCGGGTTGGTTTCAATATCTGATACTGAAAACGCTCAATAGGTAACTTACAGGACAGTTACCCTACACAGGGAATTTTAAGTAATAATTTTAGTTTTACCATACCGTACCTTAAACTAAGGAAAAAATATCGAACCTAAGCAAAAATAATTCAGTTGATCAACTGCAATATGTTATACTATGGCATGGATTTTCCACTAAATGGTTGACAGTTCATCGTGAATAAATACGTCGCGCTACATTTGGGGGAGGCGGAGGTAGCATTTCAAAGGCCCACAGGCCGAAACAACCTAGCCTTAATTGTATGTTTTGAATATTATTGATGACCGAAGATTCTTTATTTATCAGTTAGTTACTTTTACAAACGTCAATGTGATCATCATTTCAGCCGGAAAACGTCCACTGCTGGACATAGGCATCCCCCAATTTGGGGGCGGTTGCCACGCTTGGCAGGCGTGTTGGCGATCGCATTAAGGTGGTAAAATGCATAGAGAACGCTGCTGCCCATTCTCTAGTAGTAAGTCCCTTAGTTGCCTCCTACGACACCCACGGGAAGAGATGGGATGGTGCTATTCTTTACGTCCGGCACCACACGGTACGTCGAACGTCAATGTAATTGTGGTCAACATGAAAATAAGCATGTATTTTTAAAAGGTAGTAGGCGGACTTATGGGTCATAAACATTAATTGTTTGTAATCTGATAGATATTTGCAGCACGCATATTCAGTAAATATTAGAAAATGAATGTTTATCAAATACGTGCTTTAACAGCGTTGATATAAGGTAGCAATCACAATCTATTATATTTGCAAGGGCAGGAATTGTTAACATCTAGATCAGTAAAATTATATTTGAGGAGGTAAGTATGTTTGTTGGTTGCATCTAAAATTTAATGTGAAATTTAATATGTTTTGGTATTTAGACGATACAAACTAGATCCAGGTGGTCTTTAAACCATGGAGAAACGAAATGGTAACAAAGAAACATACTTGGTTATAAGTGCATTTTTTTTTAACAGATAGCATTATTCATGAAATGTAATAGTACATTATGGTACAAGTGTGTAACATTGGTGATTATCGCTGAGCCGCCATTGAGACCCGAGCCGTTAGGCGAGGGTCTTAAGAGAGCCGAGGACGATAATCATCAATACACACGTGTATCATACGACGTTTTTCAACACACTTGCGAAGAAAATAATACTACAAAATCATCATCATCATCATCATCGTCATCGTTATCGTCATCGTCGTCATCGTCATCGTAATCGTCATCGTCGTCATCGTCATGTCATCGTCATCGCCATGTCATCGTCATCGTCAACGTCATCGTCATCATCATCGTCGTCATCGTCATCGTTATCGTCATCGTCATCGTCGTCGTCGTCATCGTAGTCGTCATCATCGTCATCGTCGTCATCGTCATTTCATCGTCATCGTCATGTCATCGTCATCGTCATCGTCATCATCATCGTCGTCATCGTCATCGTCATCGTTGTCGTCGTAGTCGTCATCGTCATCCTCATGTCATCGTCATCATCATCGTCGTTGTTTTTAAGAACAAAGCAACTCAACCAATTAAAAAACAACCTATAACTCACTAAGAACAAAGCAACTCAACCAATTCTATAACTCACTAGTGAATAATAGTAATGAAAAAGTCACAGTTTGATATAATAGGTGTCATTATGTGCCTAATTGCAGTGAAATTAGAGCCATTTTATGAGCAAGTGTGTTGAAAAACCCTATTTATCTGTATTTTTTTATTCAAATGAATTATTTTATATTGTTCATACAGTGAAAAAAAAAACATCGTAAATACGAAACGAACGAAGTTACCTACAATATGTATTATATTATAAAAAAGTAATTAAATCCTGTAAATGCTTAGAATAGAATGGAATAGGATTGATTTTGCAAATATGGGTAAATACACAATAGTTGTTAAGATACATTAAAGTTCAGCCATATTTTACCATTCGGCATGCAAACATTTACATTATTTATGTAAGTTGTACTTACATTTTGAAACCGCAGCAATTAAAAAATAATCGTTACAATTATCATTTCGTTTATTTTCTTTCATACATATTTAGTACATATTTTAAATATTTTTACAAAAATCGTACAAAAACATTTAAAAATATAATGGCCGTGGATGTCGGTGGTCAGGGCTCTAGAGAAAGGAACTTCCTGACTATGCGTGCCGTGTCTAGGTTGATCTAGCCAATTTTTTTTTTTTTTTTGAATTTATTTGATTTAATTTTATCAATCTACTTATGTTAATTTATATTTTTATTTTACTTTCTGAATGTTGTAATTGATTTTTTTTTTGTTGTTTGTAAATATGTAATTTGTGTATAAGTTCAGATACAAGTTATTTGTTTTATGAATATTTAACTATGACTATGAGAAGAGGGATCTAAGGTTTATAGAATCCGTAAGTTGGGTTCCCACGGATTCTATAATTTCTCCTCGCTTTACATGCATGCATGTCTACACTAAATTCCATCCTGATGGCGCTACTGAAGGTTTCTGTTACCTTCAGTAGCTCCATCAGTTGCATTATTACTATCATTATAATTATCATTTTCATTACAAATATCATCCACCACTACAATTATCATTATAATCGAAATTATCATTCATTAAACCAATTATTCAACAAATACATTTTTCTCTGTAAGAAACTTAGTTAATAATTAATAATGTGTTTCTCTGTTTTTATTGTAATTTGTATTTGTTAGTTAACTTTTTGTATCTGTGGCAACTCTGTACAACACTAATGAATCTGCACACCACTACCTAGTGAAGAAATAAGATGGCTAATATAAAATGTGCATTTGTGCTGCATTATTAAAATCCAGTGTTATCTTACAAATAAAACAACCATTAAAACAATCACTGTGCTTAAAATAAAATCCCCGGACCATCCTACATGGTAGCAGTCCGTGGTTCATGCATTTGGTTGTAAATTTATAAAAAGCGTGTGCCGCAAATCGTGCCTAAAATAAAATTGCTAGAAATAGCAAATAAAATAAAAATAATAACCAGTGCTCTATAAAATGAATCACCACGAAGAACAACATATAGAAAAGCTAATAGATGCTGAATCTTTTCATCTGTGGAAGTTCGAAATAACAATTGATTTAAAATCACATGCTTAGTGAAGTAACAAATGGAAAAAAATCCGAAGAAAAGTTCGATGAACAGAAGGACGCCAAAGGGCAAAAGATTATACTACAAACGATTGATAAGAAATTAAAATCTCATATCTTAAATTGCCAATCTGCTAAAGAAATGTATAAAAAACTTTGTGACTTGTTCGAAGGAAGCGAGTCAAGAAATAAATCTAAATTGCTACAAGAGTTCTTCAACTACAAATATAATAAACAAACGGTAAATGAGTTAATAACTGGCATTGAAAATTTAGCTGTGAGATTAAACAACCTCGGACACAAAATAGATGATGACCTGATCATGTCAAAAATACTTACTTGTTTACCGGAGAGATTTAAGTACTTTGCCACCGCGTGGGAGTGGACATCTAACGATGAAAAGACCCTAATAAATCTAACAAATAGATTATTGTTAGAGGAGACCCGCAATTCTAACTGCGAAGAACAAATTGCATTCAAAGCTGTAAACAATAAAAAAATGCTTCAAGTGCAACAAAACAGGACATTTTCAGTCACAATGTAAAATGTGTAACATTTGCAAAAAGTCAAACCATCAAGAAAAAGACTGCAGATTTAATAAAAATAAAAACAAACAATGCTCAATTTGCAAGAAAACAAATCATATTGAACAAAACTGTTTCTTCAGAACTAAAAACAATAAAAAAGAAAACAAAGATACAGCACTACTAACAAATGAGACAGCAAATAAGAATAATAAATTGAAATTTATAGTAGATTCAGGAAGCACTTCACACATGACAAATAACATCAACATTTTAAGTAAATATGAGGAACAACAGTCCCAAATATCTGTTGCTAACAATGACACCATACAATCCCAAGACGCTGGAACTGTACAAGGTGTGAACTGTCAAATATCAAACACTTTATATGTTCCTGATCTGGCACAAAATTTATTGTCAGTTAACTCGGTTACAAACAACAATGGAACTGTGTTGTTTACACAAAACAATGTTCAAATATATAAAAAAGGACAGTTGATACCCAAAGGAGATAAAGAAAATGGATTGTACTACATAAACATAAACCAAGACAATCATGAAAATACTCTGTTCTTAGCCAAAGAGAAAGGAACTGCCTTAGAATGGCACAGAAGACTTGGACATCCCGGAAAAGACATATTAGAGATATTACCAAACATGGCTGATGGAATATTGTTAGAAGGAAATAAAAGAATAGAGCAGTGCGAGATATGTATTAAAGCGAAACAAACAAGTTTACCATTTACTTCAGAAAGGAAAAGAGCAGAACGCCCATTGCAAATCATTCATACTGACATATGTGGTCCATTTGATAAGATTACTCATGATGGAAATCGATATTTCATAACAATCTTGGACGATTACAGCCATATCACAAAAACATATTTAATGAAACATAAAAATGAAGCTTTTACTCTAATAAAAGAGTATATAGAAGAAAAAGAGAGAGAAAAGAGTGAAAAAGTTTCATGCATAAGATGTGACGATGGAGGAGAACATAGAAGCAACGAACTGAAAACATGGTGTTCAAACAAAGGGATAAAACTAGACTATACTATACCATACACACCACAGTTGAACGGAAAGGCAGAACGGTTAAACCGCACTATACTTGAGAAAGTCAGAGCATTGCTATTTGACTCAAACATGAAAGATGAGATGTGGGGAGAAGCTGTTTACTGTGCTACCTACCTACTCAATAGGCTGCCCAGTAAAACACTTAACAACAAAACTCCATATGAGATGTGGTATAAGATAAAACCAGATATTTCAAATATACAAGTATTTGGGTGTACGGTGTATGCTAAACAATTAGAACCAGTAAGGAAGTTAGATCCAAGAAGTAAAAGACTAACAATGATTGGATATACAAACAATGGATACCGGCTCTGGAACAATGAAAAGAAAAGAGTAGAAATACACAGAGACATAATAATATTCAATGAGAATAAAGAAGATAAAATAAAATCAAATGAGGAAAATACAATAAATATGGAAGAAAATGTAATACACATGGAAGAAGATATAATAAATACAGAAGAAGATATAATAAATACAGAAGAAGATATAATAGATACAGAAGAAGATATAATAAATACAGAAGAAAATGTAATAGATACGGAAGATATAATAAATACAGAAGAAGCAATAAGTACAGAAGAAGAAAACTTGAACTTAAGAAGACCAGTACAACAGATAGAAGAGCGAAACATAGATATACCCAACACAGAACTAGGTACAAGAAGAAGTGAAAGAACAAGAAAAATACCAGAGAAGCTTAAGGATTATGTACTACTTACCTACAAAGAGGCTATCACAGGAATAGAAAAAGAAAATTGGGAGAAGGCAATAGATTCAGAGAAGGAATCATTAAAGAAAAATAAAACATGGAGTCTGATAGATAGACCAATCAGAGGCAGGCAGTAAGAAGATACTCACCAATAAATGGGTATTTCAAGTGAAAAACGACGGTACCTATAAAGCAAGACTGGTGGTAAGAGGATTTGAGCAGAGAGGTATAGACTTTGATGAAATATACAGCCCGGTGGTAAGTCAGTCAGCTCTTAAATCTCTATTTGCTATTGCAGCGTCTAAAAATTCTGAAATTGTTACTTTTGATGTTAAAACTGCATTTTTGTATGGCGAATTAGATGATGATATCTATATGTATATACCAGATGGTTATGATAAAGAACCTAACAAAATATGTAAATTGAATAAAGCTTTGTACGGGCTTAAACAAGCACCAATTACTTGGAATAAGACTTTTACCAAGACAATGTTAAAACTAGGATTGATTCCTACTAAAACTGATAGATGTGTGTTCACTAATAAAAGTAAAAATGTAATAATTGCTATATACGTAGATGATGGACTTGCTATTTCAACTAATAAAAAAGAATTAGAGAACATTCTGAATTGTCTAAAGTCTGTTTTTTAATCTCGTAGACTGAATTGACACATGCAAATGTCAAATTTACAAATAATGTTGCCAGCTCTTTTGTGCAGTGTTGTACCTACGATACCGGTTTGTTGAATCGTAACTTTTATCTTTATTAGACGAATTTTATGTTCATTCAGTTTTATATTTAAAATTCACGTACGTACACACGACCGCACGACGTGCTATAAACTGCCAGGGAAATCTGACCACGCAACGCTATGCGTAATCCGACTATGTTTCGATGCCTCAAAATTAAACAAAAATAATGATAAACGCCATAAGTGTTGTTCCCGTACGCGTTAAAACGTCAATCTTAACCCTTTTCTCTTACAAAACGGCAGAGCTTAAAAAATACGGCAATTATGGAACTTGACACCATACAAACAACTGCTATTTAAAAAATAATTATGATAATACGGTAGTTTTAAAAATGTTAGATTTTGAATACGGCAACCCTAAATTTCACAGGAACGACACTGGACGCCATTTTGTTTACATTATTCGTCCTTCAACCTCTAAAGTGTTCGAATGCGTCCGTTGTACAATTTCAAGTGCTATTTGTTATATTTTCGTTGAGTTTGTTTCTGTTTCTTTGTTTTGTTTGTTCTTGTTTGTTTTTTGTTAAGTTTTGTGGTTTTGTTACGTTACTAAACGTTTGTTTTCGCTGAACCATTTATGATGGACGCTCAGCCTTCAACTTCGTCGCGTAGGCGTGATGAAAAAACTGTACCGCCAAGAAAAAAACGAAAGCTCAAATCATTTAGCCAAACCGAAAAAGAAATGATCATGAACGCTTACAAATATGTATATTCTGAAAAGAAATCCGAATCTCCAACCGAGACGCCGAAAAAAAACGAATGTGTTTTAAAAACTGCCGAAATATTAAACATATCCAGAGCTTCAATCTACAACGTGCTGAAGGAGCACAAAGAAAATGAAAATTTTAACTCTCCGAAAATACCTGGCCCTAAAAGAGATTTCAAAAGCAAATTGGACGATTTCACTCTTTCGGCTATACGTCGAAAAGTCCACCAATTCTTTTATAGAAACGAATCACCATCCTTGAACAAGGTAATGCTAATCCTGTTTATTTAATATTTTTAATTTTTAGTATTGTAATGATGCTTGCAAACTGTAGTTATAATTTAAGTTCATAGTTACCTTCACAATTATTTAATTTTTAGGTTCTTCAAGTCGTAAATGATGACCCAGAACTTCAGTCATTTTCAAGAAGTACGTTACGTAAAATTTTAAAACACCTTCAATTTAAGTTCATGACCAGAAAACGCCGCAGTGTATTAATTGACCAAGATGACATAACTTTATGGCGGCATCGTTATTTGCAAAAAATAAAACAGTATCGTAGGGAAGGTCGCTCTATATATTATCAAGATGAAACGTGGATTAATGAAGGTTGGTATTAATATTAGCATTTAATTTTACTTGTTTCTCGAGACTGTCGTTTTTATTATATTATTAGGTATTTATGTTTTTTATTATTTTGCTCACACACATACTAATAATCATTTTAGGCCATACTGAGAATAAGCACTGGGTGTACACCAGTGTGAAATCATCACGTCAGGCTTTCTTAGAAGGATTAACCACTGGGTTAAAAGGGCCTTCAGGCAAGGGGAGACGACTTGTAGTGTCCCATGTTGGAAGCGAAGAGGGTTTCGTGGATGATGGTCTATTAATATTCGAAGCGAAAAAGGGGCTAGATGATTACCACAAGGAGATGACTTCTGATATATACGAAAACTGATTAAAAAATATTTTTCCGAAATTAAAAGAAAACGCAGTACTTGTAATAGATAATGCTCCATATCCCACCAGGAAACTGGAATCGTTACCTACTTCTAGTTGGCGAAAAGGGCAAATCCAAGATTGGCTAAAATCAAAAAATATTTCATATGACCAGACAATGTTAAAGCCCGAATTAAATGAAATTGCCCGAAAGCACAAAAAAGCCCATGAAAGGTATGTCGTCGACGAGATGGCTGCTGAACGGGGTGTCACTATTTTGCGACTGCCCCCTTACCACTGCGAGCTAAACCCGATTGAGTTGGTCTGGGCTCAAGTAAAGGGGCATGTCGCTAAAAATAATAAAACATTCAAAATGAATGAAGTACGAAGCCTTTTTGAAAAAGGGCTTCGTCAATGACCCCGCAGCGATGGAAAGACTGTGTAGGCCATGTAATTAAAGTTGAAGATGAAATGTGTCATCTGGGCCATATAACCGACGACATTACTGATAGGTTTATCATAGAAGTAGGTGGCGATTCTGATGATTCAGAATATTCCTCAGATATGGAATCATTATGTGAATCAGATTAACAGAATTTTGTATTATTACGTTTTAATTATGTAATTACACATTATTTCAGGTTATTTTACGTCATTGTCTGAATCAGATTAACGAATACCTGTAATTAATTAAGTATGTAATTAAAAATAAATGTTTTACATTATTAATTTTGTATTATTACGTTTTAAACAAGTACCTACACATTATTTCAGGATATCTTATTATAAAAAAACGATACTTGATTTTATTAACGCGAAGTTTCGGTTGTGCCACATCACTATTTAAGAATTGCAATAAACTGACAACACTCGTAATGTCAGTTTAGTCTACGAGATTAAAAAACAGACTTTAGAATTGCAATTTCAAATTAAAATATTCAAAAATCCTAAAAATTTTGTTGGTCTAGAAATTTGTAAAGATGACATAGGTATTTCATTAAAACAAGAAACATATATTGAAAATTTACTTAAAAACTTTAACATGATAAATGCTAAACCTACTAGTATACCTTGTAACATTAATAAAGAAATTGACACACAGACAAACATGACATTAAAGCAGATAAATTTTCCATATAGGGAATGTGTTGGTGGATTGTTATATTTATCAACAAGAACCAGACCAGATATAGCAGAAGCAGTAAATAAAGCTAGTAGAAAAATAGAAAATCCTAGTCAGACAGATGTCATAGCAGTAAAGAAAATTTTAAGATATTTAGCAGGAACTAGAGATAAAGGCATAAAATACTTAAAAGGAGGAAATATTAATATATTAAATGCTTATTGTGATTCAGATTACGCGAATGATGTAACTACTAGACGTAGTACCACAGGTTTTGTTATAATGTTATCTAATGGACCTATATCATGGTGTTCCAAACGACAACTAATAGTCACTCTGTCATCCACAGAAGCTGAATATATTGCTGCAGCTGATTGCTGTAAAGAAACATTGTATCTAAAATCATTACTTTGTGAATTACTTAATTGTAAAATTAACATAAATCTGAATATAGACAACCAGAGTTCTATACAATTCATTAAGACAGGATCATTCAATAAAAGATCAAAACATATAGATGTTAGATATTACTTTATTCATGAACATTTTATAAAAGGAAATATTATTGTTAACTATTGTCCCACAGATCAGCAAGTAGCTGATATTTTTACCAAACCGCTTGGTAAAATTAAATTTGAAGCTCACTGTAACAGATTAATACAGTAGGTAAATACATTTTAATAACTTTTAAACTTATTACATAGTTTAGAGTTTAAGAAAACTAAATAAATAAATTAAACATTTGTACTGTAAAACTTAGGATTAATTTTAAGAGAACCACTTACATACATAAAGGTATTGTTAATTTTATTCTGAAACAAAATATTTAAATACATACACGTTATTATAAAGAATATTTGTTATGTAAAATTTAGTGCAGAATCTTGCCATAAAATGCTGTACCTAAGTATTACTATTTTTCAAAATTGTTAAATAATTAAAATTTAAAAAATAGGAGGTGTTTTTTTTTTTTTTTTTTTTTTTGGGTGGGAAATCATCAAATAACTTCTCCCGCTCTGGGTGGAGCAGGAGGGCGTGTCAGACTTTTACTGACTAAAACCCACCCGTGTTCTTTCAGTAGCCCTTAAGCCAGGGGCTGTGGTGTCTCTTTCGAACAAACCCGCACCCCTGGCAGGCATCGACCCTTGCGGGTCCCATCATTTTTTGTGCTGACATCTCTTTGAGGCGCGCGTGGAACACAACGCGCCGTCGACTTGGGCTTGGTCCTTACCGGACAGCGAGCTACCCATTACTCGCCGTCCGCAAGCCCATGCCTACGGTGGCCGGAAATCGGCCTGGGATTCCCGACGCCCAGGGCGTCTCCGTATCCTGCGGCGGCTGGGGTCGCGAGGGCGCATATGCTGCCTCTCCCTCACGTGCGCCGCCTCCCTCTTCGCGAGCATCACTGCTTCGCTGAAGGAGGTGACGGCTCCCCATGCCCTCTCGCTCCGTACCATGGCCTGGACCAGGGCCGGACGCGAGAGATCGCCGCCGCCGATCGCCTCCACGAGGACACGGCGGTGCTCCGCCCAAGCAGGGCAGACCGCCACCGTGTGCTCCACCGTGTCCTCAGGGCGATCTTCGCAGTGGAAACACCCGGGCGTTTCCTCCCGCCCTATCCGAAACAGAAACCTCCCGAAACAACCGTGTCCGGTGAGGACCTGCGTCAGGCGGAAGGTGAGGACGCCATGCCGCCTCTCGAACCACTCCTCAAAGAGGGGACTTACCGCCGCAATCGTGGCGTGCCCAGCACTGGGTTGCGACAATCGCTCTCTCCATGTCACCATGAGATCCCGCCGGAGCTCTGTCCGCTGTGCCGCGATTTCCTGCGGCAGCGGAGTTACGCCCCGGCGTTTGGCCTCCTCGCGCCACTCCCATATTTGCGCGAGGACCTTTGCCTCCAGATCCCATGGCGGTAATCCGGCAAGGAGGCCCGCCGCCTCGCCGGAGATCGTGCGATATCCTCGGATCATCCTGATCGCCATGACCCTATGGGACGCCCTCAGCTTGCGAGCTGGTGGGCGCCTCAATGTAGGCGCCCACACCGGCGCCCCGTATAGGGCCATGGACCGCACGATCCCCGGCAAGAGCCGCTTCAACGCAGCCCCGGCCCGCTCCAGTCTGGGAGCCAAACGGCGGAAATGCTCCGCGAAGTTCCACCGGCTGTCGAGGACGAGTCCCAGGTACTTCATGGTCGACTCGACGCCGATGTGAACCCCTCCCACCGTTATCTGGGAACCCGTCGGTGGCGCATTCCGAGGACTATGAAACCACATGGCCTCGGACTTGTGCAATGCCACCTCGAGTCCCAGTTGCCGGATCCTATCGACGATTGTCGCAACCCCTTGTGTCGCTAAGTCGGCCGCCGCCTGGTACGACCTCCCTTGCGCCAGGACCAGCGTGTCGTCAGCGTAGCAAACTACACTGACGCCGCCAGGGAGGTCGGCGCGCAGCACCCAGTCGTAGCCGATGTAATAATAATAATAATAATAATAAAATCGTTTATTTATAAAAGGGGACACATTTACAATAAATACCTTAACAAATAAAATAGAGCACAGTTGCTAATTTGCCTGAACTAGGTGGAACCTGTGCTTCAGGCTACAAAATGCAGAAATACTTAAAATAATAAATTAACAATGTGTATAAATAACTAAAATAGAACTTAGGTCAACAAAAGTAAAAATGCATGTTAGCGGTTTTTATTTGCATACAACAAGTAGATCTTCTGTCTGTGCATAATCGATGGATAGTAAATGCTTAAGTACAATTTTTTTACAGCTATGGTAATTTAATTTATAGATACTTAGTTTTCTATTTAATCTATTGTACAGAAATGGGCCTAAGAAAGTGTAAAATCTTTCCCACAGATGCGACCCCAGGACCGATCCCTGTGGGACACCGCACGATATCTCTCGCCGGTTCCACTCTCCGAGGTGACCGGGGTAGATGACGGCCCTGTCCGTCAAATAGGCCTCGACCACACGACAGAGGTAGGTCGGCATCCGGTGATACCGGAGTGCCTCCGTTATGCAACTCCAGGGCAGGGTGTTGAAGGCATTGGCGATGTCTAATGACACCGCGAAGACGACCCCACCCCGGGCCACAGCATCCCCCGTCGTGAGGGCTCGCACGCGCATGATGGCATCCACCGTGGAGCGCCCCTTGCGGAAACCAAACTGGCTCTCCGCCAAATCCGGCCCCACCCGCACCAGCCGCCCAACGAGGCGGTCTGCAATTACTCTCTCAAAGAGCTTGCCCACCTCGTCGAGCAGCACAATGGGCCGGTAAGCGGACGGAGAGTCCGCTGGGCGCCCCGGCTTCTTAATGAGGACCAGTTTCCCCGTCTTCCAGCGAAGTGGGAACTGGCCCTCCTCCAAGCATGCGCTTAGGAGCCCTCTTAGTCGAGGCCCGAGAGCCTGCAAGGCCAGGACCCAGGCTTTGCCGGGCAAGCCGTCGGGTCCTGGGGCGGTATTCTTGGCACTCAGCCTACGTACCGCCACTCTCAGGTCTACCTCGGTCACCTCTGGAGAGTCGTCGTCGTCGTCGGTGTGGTCCGCATCGGGCACCGCAGGAGGCGGAGCCATAGGCGGGGGAGCGTGCTCCCCTCGCGAGGGGAACAGAGCGCTCACCACGTCCTGCACGAGCTGAGGCCGGAGACTCTGCGTCAGCGGGGGAGCCCACGGGCGGATTTTGTCCCGCACCGTTTTGTAGGGGCGTCCCCACGGGTCTCTGTTCAGAGTCTCCAGCGACTCCTCGCGGGCCACTATTCTGGCCCGCAGGATCTCGTCTCGGAGGGCGGTCTTCGCCACTCTGTACCCCTCGTACAGCTCCGCCTCAATGGCTTCCGTATCCGGAGGGCGGATACGGAGCCTGCGGTGCCTGGAGTAAAGGTGCCGCGCAGCAACACACGCATCGCGTAGAGTTGTTAACTGCGGCGACCACCAGTACACCTGGCGTGAAGCACGACCTGGCTGGACCCGGGGCATTGCCACGTCGCATACCTCGGACATGGTCTCCCGGAACCACTCGGCCTCGTCGTTTATGTCGGCAGGCCTGTCCGGTGATGACACCCAGGCCTGCACGATCGAGGCTTCCAGGAGAAGCTTCCGGTTCAGCTGCTTCAACGCCCACCGCGGACCACACGGGGCCTGTCGGACCGGCGCGCTCGAGGTCTGGGCGGAGACGTCAAACCGGATGTACCGGTGGTCGGAATACGTCTCCACCCCCTCCATGACGCGCCAGTCGATGACACGCGGCGACAGAGCGGGGCTGGCGAACGAGATGTCCACCACCGACTCACCCCGCATCCGCACACACGTGGCGACAGAACCCCGGTTTAGGACGACCAGGTCTGCTTCCAGAGCCCAGTCCTCCACCATCCTGCCCCGCACGTTCGTCAACCGGGAACCCCAAGCCAAGCTCTTGGCATTGAAGTCCCCGAGGACGAGCACGGGGAGGGAACGAAACCCGACGACGACGTCTCTCAACTCCGCAAGGGAGTTGTGGAACTCGGCGAGAGTTCGGCTCGGGGAGAAGTACACCCCTACCACGACTATCTCCCCGAACCGTGCTGCAACGCAACCCCGTCCCCTCTTGACACTCTCGAGGGTCGGGGTACCGGCGGCGGCCGACGAAATGAGGGTCACTGAGCCGCTCAGGTCCTCCACCCAGTCATCCCTGGGCGGGACAAAGTACGGCTCAGCGACCACGGCGATGTTAATCGACCACTGCGCCATGCTCTGGATCAACAGATCCTGAGCGGCGGCGCAGTGGTTGATATTCGCCTGGAGGAGGCGTAATGGGGCCGTTACTGGCATTCCATATCAGCCCCCTCCGGGGCCTCCTGGGTAGGCCCTGCCGTGACGGCGGGACAACGACGACGGCGGTGGACGCGGCAGCGGCGGCGGCAGTGGCGGCGGTCGCGGCGGTGACGGCGGTGGCGGAGGGTTTGGCCTTACCTCGCCCCCTGGTTTCAGCGGGTGGAGCGCAGGCTTTGCTCCCAGCCCGGTGTTCGGCCGGCTTTCCAGCTGCCGCACATAAATAACAGTGCGGCTTGGGTGCGACGCACGAGCCGGCCTTGTGACCGGGCTGACCGCAGCGGAAGCAGTGACTGCTGCGGTCCACCTCCGAGGTGCATTGGACTCCCACGTGGTGGCCCACCTGGCAGCGGAAGCACCTCAGAGGTCTGGGTTCCAATAGCTTCACCTGCGCAGAAACCCAGCCCACCAGGAGCCTACGACCCTCCTCCGTGATCTTACGGGCCGCCGACACGGGGCAGCTCACCGTAACAGTTCGCATCCCCGTGTTGTCAGGACGGATGGTGCCTGCCTTCACCTGCTCGGCAGAGCATTCTCCAGTCCTGACTACGGCGGCCACCACCTCGCTTTCCGTCACGGAGTCGTCCAGGCCCAAGATGCGCATGTCAGCGCACTTGGTGGGCCTGGACACTCGGACCTCGTCCGCGTCTAGGGACGCCCTAAGCCTTTCGGCCAGGGCGTCAGCGGTCGGGCCACTGGCCGCGCCGGGGATCTCCAGCATGCGGGCTCCGGTCGCAGTTACCCTCATCCGCATGCCATTGGTGACCCCCAGCTCCGCGAGGTTTACCGCCGCCCTAGCTTTGGAAAGCACGTCGCGGTAGGACACGCCCTTCAATTCCGCTTCCGGCTGTAGTGTGATCACTACAGCTGCGGACTTCGGGGCGCGTAACCTAGCCGCGGCACTACGCTTTTTGCGCCGCTGCCGCCTCTCCTTCCTTTTAGCCGCCCGTGCTGCCTTGCCCGCCTTCTTTTTCTCCCCGACCACTTCCCATTCAGCGTCAGCCGCGGGAGATGAAGGAGGCGGGGCCGACCGTCCTGGCACCACGGCTGGGGCCGTCGCCGCTTGCGCAGCCACCCCGCCCTTCTTGGGCTTGGGGGGCACCGGTTTCGCCGGGTTCCGACCCGACTGCGGTGCCGACTTGGCTGCGGCTGATGTGGCGGCAGCGTACGAGGCCTCCTTCTGCTTCTGCTGGCCCGAGGCCGGCCGGCTCGCCGCTAGTGGGGGGCGAAGGACTATGGCCTCCAGGGCGGAAAACCGACTCTGGAAGGCAGCCAGCTCCTGCCGCACCAGAGTCAGCACTCGGTCTTCCTTCTCAGGCACGGATCCACCCCCGGGACCATACCGCGCCCCCTTCTGAGGCTCCACCCTCGGGCCAGCTCCTCGGAGCACGGCCAGGTCCGCTCGGAGCTCCTCATTTTCTTTTTGGAGATGCTCCATGGCGGCTGCCAAGCGGGTGACCTCCGCCCGCATTTCGGACATGTTGTCCGACGGAGGTCCCGTGTGCAGGTCCTCCGCTGCCGCCATAATGGAGGCTATGGCTGCGGTTATGGCCTTGCCTTTAGAGGCCTGAAGCCTCTTCAAGGCCACCCCCTTGACCGCAGTAGCCACAACCTCCGCGAGCCTGGCCATTCGCTCCTCGTTGGAGCCGCCAGCAGCATCTGGCTCGTCCTCAGACGTCTCCGAGAGGGCCCTGCTGCTGGTCCCCCCCGAGAGCCGCTCCTCCGTGGCCAACGCCTCGGATCGCTGGTCCGCCTCGACACTCGGATCGGCGGGATCCTTCAAGGTTAAGCCTCTGCCTAACCGGACCCCACCGCTCCGGCAGACCTTCCCAAGCTTTGGGTTCGAGGCCACACCGCCATCCGAGGACGACCCCCGGCCATCCCTCGGTTTGGAGCGCTTCTTGAGAAACTCTGTCCTCCTCGAAGCGCCCACCGCCGCATGCTCCGGGCCCTTCACAGAGCCCTTCGCGCTCGATGCGGTGTCGGACTCCGACCCCGCATCACTCTCCTCCTCTACGTTTTTTGTTTTTTGTGTAAGTTTATCCATTGCTGTTCCCACGAGTAAAAAATCGTTTTATTGACTCAAATATAGTGGTTCGCACTAGAGACTAATTAAGCTACCCATTAGTCAAGCTTGCAACCTCCCTCACGGTGCGCCGCCGCTTGGAGGTTTGGGGTAATTTTTTATAGAGGATTTCTTCCTCGCGGCCCGGGCGGTTAAGCCAAGGCCCTCGACCCCCGTCAAAAGTCAGAGACATGACCGTGACAATCTTCGGGGCTACGAGATTAACGGTGGCAGAAGGAGAGCACTCCTTCTTGCCTGCCCGGTGGCAGGGTGAGTGCACACCGAGCCCGCTCTTACTCCGCCGCTGTGCGTCTCTGCATGAGCGCAGAGATACACGCGTTGGAGCGTCCCGCCGACAGGATATTGGCATACGGGCAACGACACCCCTTAGGCACAAGTACCCAATGGGGTGACATTGCCCGCATCCCAGGGTGCACCGTCCCGGAGACTGGCCTTTCCCCCAGACGTATCCAAGGGAAACTCCAGCCCACGGGCACACGGGGAGGTTTCCTGTCCAAGCACCCCTAGGAGAAGGTGTTAGTTAACTTTTTGTATCTGTGGCAACTCTGCACAACACTAATGAATCTGCACACCACTACCTGGTGAAGAAATAAGATGGCTAATATAAAATGTGCATTTGTGCTGCATTATTAAAATCCAGTGTTATCTTACAAATAAAACAACCATTAAAACAATCACTGTGCTTAAAATAAAATCCCCGGACCATCCTACAGTATTGATTGATTTTTTATCTGAAATAAACTGATTAATAATAATAATAGTTAGATAGGAGATTGTGGAATCCGTGGGAACTCAACTCTCGGATTCCATACACCTTAGATCCCTCTCCTCAACCGACACATACAAGTATTTGGGTATGTCGGTAGCGTTAGGCATCAACACTGCTGATATGAAACGATCGTTGAGAGAGCGCTTCTTCTGCCGCCTGAATAAAGTTTTAAATAGTATTTTATCAGGCGGAAACAAGGTGCGCGCTTTCAACGGTTGGGTCATGCCGGTTTCGCTGTACTCTTTCGGCATACTCAAATGGACTCTTGACGCCTTGACGGAACTTGACGCCCTGGATATGAGGGTCCGCACACTGCTTACCACAAATCGGATGCATCATCCACGGTCATCGGTAATGAGACTGTATATCGAAAGTGTGGAGGTCGAGGCTTCTTAAACGCTCAGACCCTCCACAATCGCGAGATATGCAGTCTGAGGGAATATTTTCTAAAACCGACGTGGGGATGCACCAAGATGTGGTCTCAGTGGACAAGGGCCTCACCCCACTCTCCTTGGCTAGCGAGAACTGGCGCAGACATAAAGTATTAGATATTAATGACCGCACCGCGCAGAGCAAAGAGCTTCACGGGCGCTTTTACCGGGTCCTACATGGACCTGATGTAGACTTCTTAGCGTCCGAATCCTGGTTACGATTCGGCAATCTCTTTGGAGAAACCGAAGGTTTTGTCTTTGCAATTATGGACGAAGTTATGATGACGAACAACTACCGGAAATATATTGTGAAGGATGGCACGGTTGACATCTGTCGGGCATGCCACCGTCCGGGGGAATCAATCCGACACATTATTTCTGGCTGCTCTCGTCTGGCTAACGGAGATAACTTGCATAGGCACAACCTTGTAGCCAGGATTATCCACCAGCAACTTGCTCTGAAATACAGTCTTGTGGACTCAGAAGTACCGTACTATAGATATGTGCCCGACCCAGTTCTCGAAAATGGCACTATCACATTGTATTGGGATTGATCTATCATCACTGACCGGACTATTGTTGCCAATAAGCCGGACATTATAGTGGTGATAGATCGTTAGAGCGTCGCACAATGATTATCGATAAAGCAGTCCCACATGACGAGATCCTCGTGAAAGCTGAGCAAGATAAAAAAATCAAGTATCTTGACCTGACACGCGAGGTTGTCGACCTGTGGGATGTGGATACAGCAGTTATTGTGCCGATAGTCGTGACGGCCAATGGCAGTATAGCCAAGAGCCTCGACTAACACCTCAGGAGGCTCTCGTTAGGCAGCTGGATCAAGGGCTTGATCCAGAGAGCGGTACTACTGGACACGGCGCATAATAGTGAGGAGGTTCCTCTCTCAGCAGCCCTGACCACCGGTAGCTTGGACCCTGTTCCCGATACCGGTGGGCTACTATTTTTGTATTTTTTAATGTTATTTTTTATCATTTTTGTAAAAATATTTAAAAATATACATAATATGTGTAAAGGAAAATAAACGAAATTATAATAGCTACACTAAATAAACACTGTTACGCATCAAAGTGGTTTGACATGATACTTGACATTACAATGTTACGACTTTTAATTCCCCATTCCGGACAGCTCGCACAGCATATTTTTTTTTTTTTTTTGTGAGATGATTTTTTTGATGTTCAGAGTCATTTAATGACAATTTACCTGAAGATTAAAATAAAGTCATTATTTTAGAAATAATGACTTTCGCAGGAGTTCACAGGCGTCTTTCAAAATTTGAATCAACTTATTTACAATAATTTTAATTAATTTGACTACCTACTTTTAAATGTTCACAATTTACAAAATTACGAGTAGGTACTTACACTTCACGGTAACGGAGTAATTGTTCGTAGTGCAACTGCAAGCCACTACGTTGAAAATACACAATGGAGCACGTTTTAATTGATTGCCTTTCAATTTTAATAAGGTGTCTCTGTCACTTCTTACGATATTGAAATGAGGTGGCCATTAATTATCACACATTATCACTAAAACGCTCTTGATGCGCACACTCGCGAATAACATGTGGGTTATTTAACGCCCAAAAATGTTCGAGTCTAACTCGCGTAAAAGTTCCTTCATCTGTCCACAAAATGTTCGCACTTTGACTGTCGATTAACCACTGACAAAAAGTAATTCTGTTCTGCGCGTCGTTTTCATGGAGGGCATGAACTCTGCGATAATCATAAGGATGAAGTCCTTCAGAGTTGAGTAGTTTCCAGACGTAGTATTGGCTAACGCCAAACCTAGTCGCAGCCTTACGTGTACTTCGCCGAGGATCCCGTTCGAAGTACTCGATGATCTATTCGTCGAGCTCTGGCGAAATAACGGCCGATCGACCTCTGCCCTGTGCAACTGCTGATGTCCGGAACTGCTCATGATCGTCGAGTAGCCGCTGTGTCGCTGCTACGATCGTCCGGGCCGATGGCCGAAGACGAAGCGACTCCAAGTGTGGCAGCTCCGCGTAAAGTCGACGGGCATCAAGGATGTCATAATCAGCCCTAGCGTACAGATGCACCATAGCGACGTACTCCAAATTGCAATAATTGTAATGGCGATCCATTGCACTGATAACGCGTGTTTCACGTACGACATTCGCGGGAAAACTAAGTGCGCCGCCGCCGGCGCCGCGCGCCGTCCCGCTCAATGGGAAGCCGGTGCGCTGCTTGGTTTGTAATTGTTGTTAGTTTGTAGTTTATGCCGTATCATTACACGCGAGAGCTTATTTTGCTTTGAACATTTATAAATCGGTCTTTTCTTTGTCGGCGCCGCGGCTGTGTTTTGTGTTGTTGCGTGAAAACTAATTTATGACTTAGTATCACATGCGAGAGTTTATTTTGCTTTGAACATTTATGCGCCATTGTTCCTTTGTCGGCGCGGCGATGCGGCGGCGCGTGCGTTTCGAGTAATACCTACAAGTTACCTCCAATGTTACTATTGATTCTCACGCTTTCGAGTTGATGAATATTTTTTTAATTATTTCAAAACAAAAAACATTTTATTTTTTTTACTTTTACTCTATGGTTCGAAGGGACTCCTTATGGCAAGTTGTTCTGCCGCGGGAAAACAACCATTAAAATTTCAGCGTGTATATCTAATTATCTGTTGAAATCATAAACGCGTGCTTGCAACACTACATTACACCTCACTCATTAATTCACTCGAGAAGGATCTTCCATTCAAAATCGATTCCTTTCAATCCTTTCCTACTCTCACTCTTCCGGTTCCGTTCATTCGGACAACCCCCTCCCTCACTCCATCTCTAATAACCGCCCCGCTTACCGGCGACACGTATGTCCGTGCGCCCGCGCTTCCGCTAAAACTCTGTGATAAAAATATTGGTGTTGTGTGGTGAATTCTCAAACTCTCTCCTCTCGTGACGCTTGGTGGAAATATTGCCTGAACCGGTGTGCTGGAGGCTGCTATCGAAGGGACGCATCATTTTACATCCTCCTGTAAGTTCCTTTTCCAACCAAGATTCTGGTCCTTCGAACCCAATAAAAAACGCATATCTACTACGCATCTACGCTACACTCATCACACGCTTCATATTTATCGCGTTTATCTATTTATTCGCATAAAAACGCTCAATAACGCATCCGCCATTACCCGTCTACGTGATAATACACGAGACGCGCCCACGAGGGCACAGTTCCCGCTCAAGTTCTCATCAACGCTAAGTTGTTTTTATAAAAACGCATCTTATTTCAAAATAAGCACTCTTTATCTAAAATATTATAACTATATTTTATTCATCTCACGCATATTTTCGTATATTTCTCAAAACATAACGCACACGGACAAGTCCATTTTGTTCACGTAAGTTCGCATACCTACATTCACTCGTTCATCTATTTTATTACACGGTTAAAAACTCGAATAGGTATTTTTCAACGCATAAAAATGACTTCCACGCGTAGTAAGGCTAAGGAATCTGATAAAGAATCCTATACTTCTATCGAGGAAGATCCTAAAGTTCTTTTATTTGAGTCTAAAAAAGAAAATTTATTCCAAATTTTGCAATCCATTTACGATCTCGGCCTACAAGTTTCCGTAAATAATTCATTGAAATCTCAATTTCTAACTCGAATTAGCTCCCTTGAGCAAATTAGAACAAACTTTATGGAAAGTCTTGATGCTTATAGGTAATTTAGCTTTATTAGAAACTGGTTCGACAAAACCGAACTACGCTCAGTTATCCGCATTTGATGAAATCTATTGTCAAATTAAAGCAATAGAATCTAACATTCATAGGTCTCAAACGAGTAATGATAACACTAATAAATTCGAGTTTTTAAATCGTAAACTACCGCCTTTAAAACTTGTTTCATTTGATGGCATGCCCAGCAAATGGACAACTTTTCATGAAAACTTCAAAAGTCTTATTCATGATAATTCGCATCTAACTGACGCCGAAAAGGTTCAGTATTTAATAGGTTGTCTCTCGGGCAAAGCATTAACTGTTTGCTCAGGTATCATACCTACCGCTAATAATTACCTACTCATTTGGAATGCTCTAATAGAAAAATATCAAGATACGCGCATACAAGCTTCCATGTACTTACATCAAATGGTTCAATTTAAACCTTATCAATCTATTGATACATTTCTTGAGCAGTTTCATTCGGCACAAGCCGCTATACGTCGCTTAAATATAAAAGATTTGTCAGATTTTATAATAACTGATATTGCACTTAGTAAGCTCGATAAAGAGGTTGTTAACCTTTTCGAACAATCGCATAATCATATTGCAATACCTACTTTCGATCATCTTTCGCAATTTTTAAAAGAACAAAGTAAAATAATAACGCTTCGTAATCACTCTAATCCCTCTAAAGTTCGTAATAATAATAACGAAAATAATAAATCCTCATTTAGATCAAAAAATAGCCAAGCCTTTGCGAGTACCCAGGACACCCCAGTGCGTTCCTGCAAGGTATGTGGATCCCCTGATTCACATCCACTTTATAGATGCTCTCAATTTATGAACCAAAACGCTAAAGATAGATTAGATCTTGTAAATAAACATAAGTTTTGTCGTAATTGTTTAGGATTTCGTGATATTAAAATGTGCAAGTCAACAAATACATGTTCGATTTGTCACCGTAAACATCATTCGCTAATACATTTAGACAACTTTTATAATTCAAACAATCGAGTAGTTGAACATGAGACCGCGCGGCCCGTGCTTTGCGCACCGCCGCCGATGGCTGCGAACAGCGCGCCCGAGCGCCCGCACCCGCGCCCCCGTTGTCTGCCGCTTCTGGGACACTCGATTCGTCGCACGTACCGGCAGGTGATAACGTTGCGCGCGAAAACTCAAACGCTCCTTATTTATCAATGACTTCGGCTACCTCGTGCGTTGAAAATAATACAACTGTTTTGTTGCCTACCGCTTCCGTATACGCTTATAATAATAATACACCCTATACTCTCCGCGTTTTTCTTGATACAGGCTCAATGAGTCATTTTATTACAAAGGCTTGCTGTAAACGCTTAAACTTAAAAATTATTCCTGACAAATCTTTTATTTTCGGTATAGGTCACGCAAAAATACCTTCGTTTGGTACTACAACATTTAAAATATTTCCCCGCTTTGATCACCGCTGTTATTATACAATTCACGCTCGGGTTTTAGATCCTACTGACGACTTGCCCAACATATCCATAGATATCACAAATCTCGCTCCATTACGTGATTTACCTATGGCTGATGACGCGTTCCACGTTCCCGGTGAGATAGATTGCCTTCTCGGTAATGAACGAACTTTTCCCGCTTTTGTTGGGAAGTGGAAAGGTAACTTTACCTGGCTCTTCGGTCGTCGCCGTAGAAACCACCCTTGGCTACATAGCCATGGGTCGGGCTGATTGCCAACTTCGCATATAACTTCGAGCGCTCTCCCCGCTCAAATAAATAAAAATAAAAGCGAGCAAACTTTTCTGTGCGCTACTAGCACGCTTAGCTTAGATACGCTCACGCAACGCTTTTGGGAGCTGGAAAGCGTCCCTAATAAGATTCACATGAGTCCTGATGATCAGGCGTGTGAACAAATATTTAATTCAACTTTCTCTCGCGATGAAACAGGTAGATACACAGTGCAGCTACCATTTAAGGCTCCGTGTACAGACTTAGGAAATTCGCACTCAACGGCGATGCGCCGCCTCGTTAACTTAGAAAAAAAGTTAGATTCAGATCCCGAGATCAGAACTAATTACAACGCTACGCTTCAAGATTATCTTGACAAAGGTTATTTGACCAAGGTCAAAGATCCCTCTCTCAATATCCCGCATTATTATATTCCGCATCGTGCTGTTTATCGCCCGGATAAACAGTCCAGTAAAACTCGCATCGTGCTTGACGCTAGCTGTAAAACTAGCTCAGGTAAATCGCTAAATGATCTCCTTTATGTAGGTCCGAATCTACAAAGTAACATTTTCGATTTATTAATTAATCTTCGCATGTTTTTCGTTGCTATAGTTGCAGACATCGAAAAAATGTATTTTCAACTTAATCTTTCCGCTGATCATCACGCATTTCAACGCATTTTATACAGATTCAATAAATATTCTGAGATTTCAACTTTTGAATTTAACCGCGTTTCTTTCGGTGTCTCAAGCTCGCCTTATTTAGCTATGAGAGTAGTTCGCCAACTCGCATCTGATAGTCGGGATAAATACCCGCTCGCGGCTTACGAGGCTGAAAACCATATGTATATGGATGACTACATATGTTCGCTAGATGGCGTTGAGAAAGCTGAGCAGACATATCAAGAAATGGTCGCCATGTTCAAGTCAGGCGGTTTCAATCTTGTAAAGTGGATCTCTAATAGTTCCGAACTCTTAAATAAAATTCCTTCAACTCATTTAAATCAGCAAAATATTGAATTTGACGCTGACGCTAATAATAATACAAAAATTGTAGGTATGCAGTGGAATCCTGTAGAAGACTCTTTTCAATCTATATCTATATCTATATCTATATCTATATCTATCTATACATATAATAAATCTGTAAAGGAACTTTTTCTGTACATTTAAAATATTTCGAAAATAATTGCTTGGGGTGGTAAGGGATGATCAACAGATGACATTTTAACCCTTATCAAAATTTTTGTCTGTAGCTCGGTTTTTCAGTTTCTATGTTGAATAGATCAAGTATCACGTCAAAAGAACGAAACTAATATGGTTATCTTTCATACTCAAATATTGTTTATAACTCAGAGTTTATATTAGTCTTTGTTTCATCGCAATCGCTTCGGTCAACCTATCTAAATAATTAAGTGTTCAAGAAGAATTTATTTACGTAATGTTGAAACACTTAGCGACATCTATTGGCGTGAAACGGTACTAACGAATACTTAATATTAACACGTCATTCTCATTTAAGTTACTTACTGTGTCTGTGTTATTTCAAAAAGTAATGATACTGATTACTAAAATCGCTTTCCGTTGGTGGTTGATTCCCACGAATCAAAAAAGCTAAAAGAATTTCAAATAAAAAGTTGTGATAATATTAACTGACGTGGTGTTCTGAGTCATATACCTAGAATGCAATGTTAGATAAATATTTATTAGTTTTATCAATCAAATTAATACAAATAGAGGGGAAGAAATCTCATTTTTAATTGTGATAAAAGTCTTAGTAGCGCCATCTAGCATAATATAGCAAAATTAGAGCGGCTAGAGGAACATCTCCATAGAAATTCTTAATCTCTAGCGTCAGTTACGCCATCTAGGTTTGAATAGCAAACATGCAAAGACAACAACTTGATTTCGCGCGAAATTTGATAATGTTAAATTTAAATGCGTGTTTACAGTATTACTCGATTCAAATAATGGGAGTTTTGGGAGTAAAGAGTTGTAAATACTTATGTGCTAATTTTCGTGATGTTAGTTTTCGAGGTGGGGAGGGGTTCAAGCGAGGTCGGATGGTGAAAGTCAGGAAAAAAAATCCAAAATTGCGACCATAACTACTGGTGGATTTGAGTAAATAGATAGGTTTTCACACGGGCAACTGTAGTTATGTCGATGCTCTTCCGAGCAACATCGCTTACAGAGAAGCATTTTCTTAGTTAAAACAAGTTTAAAAATGTATTTATTTATCTATTTGGCATCTCCAACAAAGGATATTACCTACACAGGAACAATAGAAATCACAATAGTAAAATATTGACAATTTTAAAGTCGCTTCTTTAAATATAATTATTTATTGGTCCACAAATAAATGTATGGCTGAACAAAAGAAACACTGAAACATTTTTGATTACAATTTACAATAAAAAGGCATCGCAACTGAGAGTCGCGGAGGATCGCTCTGTTACGTCCATTATCCTCGGGATCGGGCTCTCTCTCTTCCTGCTGCATGCGTCAGCAGCGGGGAGAGAGGTGGGGGCGAGCGCGGTATGGCACTACGTAGCAACAACATCGTACTTACTATGTTCATAGAAAACCCGTGCTATACAATTAAATAGTTTTTTTTGCCTGGTTTGGTTTTTTTTCAACAGCGCTTTTAATGTGGTTAATGACCGACGTTACGGGGCGTAGGTAATGGTAACATTCGCAGCGAGCATGTCTTTACGCCGTGTGCTAAAATCAGTGTTGCTCGCTCGCGTGTTTTGCCGTAGGTACTACTGACTGCACGAATACTTGCTTGGTAACATATTAGGTGCATTTTGACCCGTGACGCCGGTCAGTATCCACCTTTACAGCGTGATCTTTCTTCATCGTGATAACGCAATGGTCCCACGGGCCGTTAACTGACAGGTGGCGTCAGGTGTTACTGCACTGCTACCTGTCGAGGCCTATCGCAGTCCGTGCAGAGCATTCCCACTGCTGTGGTTTTATTCAGTGGTCAACGTTTGATAAACAAAGCTAAAAGACACGCGCCTGTACGGGCCGAGATAGGCGCCCGCCCCCGCGTGGAATAATGCTTCAGCACACTCAACCAGACGCGCAGTCGATTTATTGAGTAAGTACAGTAAAAGCTCCTTATTCGTGCTTCCTTCATTCGCGTTTTCACTATTCGCGGATTAAAAAAATGCGACCCAATTCCTATATCCGCGGCTAAAGATTTATTTATTTGCGGGTCTAATCGGTACATCGGTACATACATATTAACAAATAACAAAAAGGATTCCAATAGGTATCCAACCCAATATCCTTTGTAAACGCGTCGTCAGATGGACTATAAAAAAGTGAAATAGACCTTATTACAACTCCGCCTAAAGTACATTGTCAAATGATATCGCCGCTGTATTGGTTCGGCCTTTGACATCTACAATAGCCGCCTTCGCCGCGGTCGGTGTTTTTAACCGACTTCAAAAAGAAGGAGGTTATCAATTCGACATGTTTATATTTTTAATGTATGTTCAGGCATAACTCCGTCGTATATAGACGGATTTGCAAAATTCTTTTTTTTTTTCGAAAGGGGTTTACTCCGAAATGGTCCCATTGAAATTTCATATAGACAGGGCCCGATCTAGCTATTTAGCCGCTCCGGGCAAAAATAACATTCGCCGCCCTTTGCACTAACACCATCAAAGATGGTATGACCATAATTATGTGATATTCTTTTAACTATATAATATTCACATACGTTAGTCTACTACGGCTTCTGAACAAGTATACAAAAATTCATGAGAGTAGGTATGTTTGTAAGTATACATTTTGCCGCCGCTCATTTTTGCCGCTCTGAGCATTTGCCCGGCTTGCCCCCCCTTAGATTGGGCCCTGCATATAGATCTGATGATGCGTTTCGGAAACAGACAAAGGAACTCTTCATAAAATTACAGCAAATCAACCGCGAATGTTGCTATCACATAAATAAGTATGCATTGTTTTGACCCAAAGGATGATGAAATTTCGAATTGGTGTATGGTAGGTAACAAAAAAGTGAAAAATAAAAACTTTTTTCAAAAAAATACCAACCGACTTCCAAAAAACACTACAAAGTGCAAAATAACTTTAATTTCGGAAGTCGGTGACGTTGGATGTGTATTTTAATTATTTGTCACCGCCTTCCGAAATTAAAGTTATTTTGCACTTTGTAGTGTTGCAGTTTTTTGAGAATGTAAACAAACATAATGAAACCAACCTCATCACCATAAAGTATATTTATATATCATCATCATCATCATTTCAGCTGAAAGACGTCCACTGCTGGACATAGGCCTCCCCCACATTTATAAGCGCTGCGACTTAATAGACATACCATCCTTTGGTACGAGCCGCTTTGCGTGTTTTACCTATTGTTTCATCTTTCCATTTATTGCAAAATGTTGAATTTTTTTTTTTTTTACTTAAAAACGATTTTCGACGCGAAAAAATCTGTATAACGCATAGAAATGCTTGATAGTTTACGCCTTGGAGAGTCGCTTGCATCCATATCACGCTCATACAATTAATTAATATGGTCAAAAACTTCAATTAAATTGTTTTTTTTTGTCACTTAGGAACGTATCCCCTATAATTCCATATAAATTACCATTCCATAGTCACGGTTTCTGTATTCGCGGTAGGTATTTTACGGAACGTATACCTCGCGAATAAAGAGCTTTAACTGTACCTACGGCAGGTGCACATTTATTATAAAATGAGCCTCGACCAGGCGCTTTGATCTATATTTATTCTTAAAAATCTGAGTGAGACTTCGTCGCAATATCATTACAACCCCTAAAGACGCCTGCAGGCCTAGACAAAACACCTTTCTGTTAACGTTCACGCTAAACTCTACGCCAGAATATATGGGAATGACATTACCGTGTCCTTTCCGCAGGTAATGTCATTCCCATACATTTTGGCGTACCGTTTAGCGTGAACGCCAAAAGTAATGGAAAGCTGTGGTAGATTCCTACCAGGATAGATCGGAAGATCGGAGGAGTGGTACCTACACCGTCAAAGCGACACATTATTGTTTTCCGACATGCACGCGAACGAAGTCGCGGGCACAGCTAGTTTAAAATAAATGGTAATTCTCTTAAGTGTACGAAACGTACCATTTTATCCGCAACCGCACGGCTGTTTGACCCCTTAGGTCTTATAGGTCCAGTTACCGCATTCATGAAAGTTCTAGTTCAGGAATGCTGGAAGCATGACCTTGATTGGGATGATCCTGTACCCGCTCACATTGAAAATAAATTTAATCAATTTCACAAAGAACTTTCCTATCTCGAACAAATAAAATTCCCGCGACATGTAGGTATCACCTCTGGTTCTCATGTCACTGTCCTCGGGTTCGCAGACGCCAGTGAGCGCTGTTATGGTGCCGCTGTTTACATAATGGTTAGTTCTAACAATGAAGAAAACGGATCAGCTCTCTTATTAACCTCTAAATCTCGCATCGCTCCGGTTAAAAATACGCCACTAGCTCGCCTCGAGCTATGTGCTGCTCTTCTCTTAGCAAACCTTATCAACTCAGTTGTAGAAGTTTTAAGTAAACGCTGTAAAATTAATAATATTTCTGCTTTTTCTGATTCAACAGTCACGCTCACCTGGATCCACTCGCCCTCGCATAGATTTCATACATTTATCGCAAATCGCATTGTCGAAATTAATTCAAAATTACCTGCTAAACATTGGTTTCACATTGATGGAACTGAAAATCCCGCTGATATAATTTCTCGTCCCGTAACGCCTAAACAATTATTAGATTTAACTCTTTGGTTTAACGCTCCGCATTGGTTTTCATTCCCCTTAAACCAGTGGCCAATCAAGCCATTTAAGGTCAATTTAAATAATAATAATTCTAAAGTAATGGAAAATAAAAATATCGCTCTCTTAGTTAAATTAACGCAAGAAGGTCCTCAACCTATTCAATCTTTAATTGACCGCATCTCTAAATATTCTATTTTACTACGTAGTTTGGTTTTGATATTACGTTTCTGCAAGTTACTAAACTCGCGTGGTTTTATCACCGTTTCGGATTTGGATGCCGCGGAAATATACCTTATACGTTACGTACAAAGTAGATATTTCTCTGAAGAAATTAACGCTTTAAAATCGAATAAAAAATTAAATAAAAGTCTCGCTAAACTCAACCCCTTTCTGGATTCGAATAATATTCTCAGAGTAGGTGGAAGATTAACTCATTCTCAACTTGATTATGGTCAAAAGCACCCCGTTTTAATTCCAACTAAATCACGTTTTACTCAACTCGTAATTGACTTTTATCATGTAACTAATTTACATACGGGTCCCGCTCTTTTATTATCTATAATTAGACAAAAAATTTGGATTTTATCTGCTCGTAACATTGTAAGACAACGTGTGCATAGTTGTAATAAATGTTTTAAACTTAAACCTCAAAATACTTACCCTCCTATGGGTGATCTACCCGACTTTCGCGTTTCACAAGCGAAAGCGTTCGTTAATACCGCTGTGGACTACTGTGGTCCTTTCTACATTACTCATATTCGAAAACGCGGAATTAAGAGCCACAAAGCTTACATTTGTGTGTTCGTCTGTCTAACAACTAAGGCAGTACACTTAGAGTTAGTCTCTGACCTTAGTTCAGATTTATTTCTCGCCGCTTTTAAGCGTTTTATTTCTCGTAGAGGTCCTGTTGCTATGATTTATAGTGATGGAGGCACAAACTTTATTGGCGCAAAGCGCAAATTGAACGAAATTTACGCCTTAATTCAATCCAAATCTCATATAAATTACATAGGTGAACAGCTAGCTGAACATCGTGTACGATTTAAACATAGTCCGCCTTACGGTCCTCATTTTAATGGACTCAGCGAAGTTAATGTTCGTTGCGTCAAAACTCATTTTTTTAAAGTCATTGGTTCTCAAATATTAACATACGAGGAGTTTAGTACCGTACTTGTTCAAATTGAATGTCTTTTAAATAATCGACCTCTAAGTATTTTAAGCTCTGACCCGTCTGATATTAGTGCTTTAACGCCATTTAATCATTTTTTAAACGTAACTCCGCTTAAATTTTTACCTGCTGAAGATGTCACAGACATTTCAGACAATCGCTTATCGCGTTATCAACTTCTTAATAAAATAACTCATTCCTTCTGGCATCGTTGGAGTCAGGAGTACCTCACTTCCTTGCAACAGCGGGAAAAGTGGAACACACCGTCAAAGCCTATTGAAATAGGTACGATTGTTGTTATCAAAGACAACAACGCTCACCCGCTTTGTTGGCCTTTAGGTGTCATAGATGCGACTTATCCTGGCAAAGATAATATAGTTAGGACTGTGAAGGTTAGAACTGCTTCCGGTTCCTACATACGCCCAGTAGTGCGGCTTTGTCCTCTACCTACGCAATAATTACTGTACGGTGCAACCGCACACTCTGCAATTCAGCAGTTTACGCCACACATTCATTTCAATTCATAATAATTCCCTCAGTTCGCGTTGGGCTATCAAGTCAGCCAGGCGTTCTCGTTACAGCCAACAAGGGCCGCGTCACTCACTTCATTGCCACACCATCAGTTCATTAAGCTCATTTTACTTTAAGTACCTTTGGGACAATACATAGTGCTTCAGTACTTTACCTTCTTTCATTCTATTCATCCCGCATCTAAAAGTAATGTGTGGTCTACCAAGAGATCATACATTCTTTTTGGTCCTTCGACAGTGAACATTGTACGCTATATAGTCCATTTCGCGCGCGTGGACAGTGTAGCGGGAAGCTATCCAGTGACTCATAAGTGTGTGCTGTGTTGAGTGATTATAACACTGTGGGACTAACAAGTGTCTCAGGGTCAACAGGGATCCGTAAACAATCAGGAGATCAGTGCAAGAATTTTTAAACTTTGGGACTACCAGGTGTCTCAACGAGCATTTTATCATCAAGACCTGAGGCTAGCAGGTGTCTCAGGGGATCGCCAAGGATCTATAAGCAGTCATCAAGGACATTCAAGTAAGATCTTTCCATTTATTTCATACATCAAATAAGTCCTCGACATGGAGGCCATACATGAAAATCAGGAAGAACTTTACACAGCCATCTTAAAGTTGGCTACAAATATCAAAAAGGACTCAGCAGATCGTAAGACTGCCGACTATTTCAAGCGACGTTTAGAAAACTTGAATCAGTGTTGGTCCGATTACCAGTACAATCACGACCGTCTTCTTACGGAAGAAAGCAAGTCTCATCCGTATTTTAGTGGCCGTGCATACGAACGAACAAAGGAGCTATACACCTCGACCAAGGCACTCGTCAATCAACAATATCAAGTTTTGTTGATAAAGATGAAAGAAGCTCAACAGGGAGGTTCTACACAGGAGGCACAAGGTCCTGCATGGTCTGAGCAAGAAGATCCGGTAGGACGTCAATCGCCGCACGTCGAGTTAAGCTCCAGAGGTTCATCTAGCAAGCTTGATAAACAGTTGAAAAAACAAGCAAGCAACTTCAGGGCGCTGCAGCGCACTGTGACAGGGATAAATTTGGATTTTATGTCCGAAAAGTGGGAGTTAAAAGATGCCTTACGTACTCTACAGTCTCGATGTTCTATCATAGATTCCTTACATTGGGAATTAGACAGCAAATTGGAGGGTACGAATCAAGAATATGAGGTGTCTTATACGAAGCAAGAAACTATTTACAATGAATTAAAAAATTCAATTAATAGAAAATTAGGGTCCGTAGTTCACAAGGAAAATTGGACACCAAAAATTGACATCCCGTTCTTCAATGGTAATTATCAAAATTGGGTGTCTTTCAAAGACTTGTTTGTGGAAGCTATCCACAGTAACGTCTCCTTATCAAACGCCCACAAGATGCAGTTTCTTAAAAGCAAGGTGCGCGGAGAAGCTGAACGTTTGATACAGCATTTACAAATCAGTTCCGACAACTACACTGTTTGCTGGGAGATTTTGAACAACAGGTACAATAACACATGGTTGATTTTTACATCTCACATAGATCTCTTGCTAAATCTTCCAGCAATTCAACAAGCAAACGTCACTCAGATCAAGAATATTCACGATACTACACTAGAGTGTTTAAATTCAATAAGGAACCTAGGCGTTAATATAGACAGCTGGGATCCATTCATCGTGCGTATTTTATTGCTAAAATTAGATTCGGACACGCATGATAATTATTTGCAATCTCTGAAGAAACCCAGAGAACTGCCAAAATTGACGGAGTTTCTAAGCTTCCTAGAAAGCAGATTCACCGCATTGGAATCTTCGCGCAAGATAAACGAAAATTCCAAACCATCAACCAGCACGCAAAATAAATCATCATCGTCAAATTTCAAGAGTAAAAATGCAGCAAGAAAGACTTCGGAAAATAATATCGAATTAACATGTCCGTTGTGTAAAGAGTCACACGGAATATACTATTGCAATAAGTTTTTAAATATGACACCAAGTGCAAAACGACAAGCTATAGCACGATTGCATTTGTGCAAAAATTGTCTTTATTCGCATGGGGATAAAGAGTGTACGTCAGAAAGACGATGCCGCGAATGTCGTGGTAAACATAATACGCTTTTACATGAAGCGTTTAACAGTAAGCCGTCATGCAATCCAGTTACGGAAAATGACATACCAGCAGTTCTTGCAACAAGAACGCAAAATCAAGATTCACAAGAAAATCACGTTTCGCAACAAGGCAACAACGTGATCGCAACTTTATTAGCCACCGCAATGGTCAAAGTTCAAGCAAGTGACGGATCATACCACAAAATGCGTGCGTTAATAGATCAAGGCTCTCAAGCCTCCCTTATCTCAGCCAGAGCGACACAACAGCTAGCTTTATCAAGAAAGTATTGCAGGGCCGTCATCTGCGGGATAGGAGAGAAGGAGAGCAATAGCAAGGGCGTTACGAACATAACATGTTGTTCGCATTTTGATGATTTCACATTTAAAACAGATGTGGTAATCATGAACACGCTAATTAATCAATTACCAAGACGTACATTTACCAAGCCAACATGGGCACACCTGGCCGGCAAGCAACTAGCCGATCCAGAATACAATGTCAGCCGTCCTATCGACATCTTATTGTGTGCCGATGTGTATTCCCATATAATTTTAGATGGTATTATCAGGGCTGATCTATCGTTACCGGTCGCGCAACAGACACGACTGGGATGGATCTTATGCGGCAATTTCAAGACCTCACACTGTAACGTAGTCCTGAATCAAGTGGACGAAATACAAAAAATTTGGGAGATCGAAGACATTACAGAATCATCCAATTTATCCGCAGAAGATCTACAATGCATAGATTATTACAAGAAAACCACAACAAGAAACGAAAATGGCATGTATCAAGTAAGATTGCCTTTTCAAGAAAACTTTGAGACACAGTTGGGATTGTCTAAAAATAAAGCTATGGCGCAATTTCAACAGTTGGAAAGGATATTTCACAATAATCAAGAAGTAGCAAAACAATATAAGTTATTTATTCAAGAATATAATACTTTAGGACATATGATACCAGCGTCCGGTAACATGCAACCGGATTATTATTTACCGCACCATTGTGTATTGCGAAACGATTCCACTACGACAGCACTTCGCGTAGTTTTCAACGCTTCTACAAAAACAACAACAGGAGTTAGCCTGAATGACGTCATGTTAAAAGGCCCAAATCTACAGCAAGATCTTCAATCTTTACTATTAAGATGGAGACAATATCGCGTAGCTTTTACGGCAGATATTGAAAAGATGTTTCGTTTCATTTGGTTAAACGAACAGGATCAAAGATTTCAGAAAATCGTTTGGCGGGATACCATTGACATGCGTCATCAGATATACCAGCTATGCACTGTTACATACGGCACCAAGGCCGCACCATTTTTAGCTATGATGACTTTAAAACAATTGGCTGAAGATGAGAGACACAATTTCGACAGTGTTGTAATCAAGGCATTGGAGCAGTCATTCTACATGGATGATGTTCTACACGGGTCTCATTCTGTTGAGTTAGCAGTAAAACTAAAGCAAGATTTAATCACGTTATTAAAAACAGGGGGATTTAATTTAAGAAAATGGTCTTCCAACGCATCAGCCTTACAAGAAGATACACTCGGGGCGAGTAGCAAGCAAGAAAATTTCGATTTCAAGGAAATGGAGACATTAAAAACCTTGGGATTGCGTTGGAATTCAAAAGCAGACTTATTTACATTTCAATCAAAAATTGAACCATCGAACAAAACACCAACTAAGAGATCCATGTTGTCAGACATATCAAAGTTGTTTGACCCTCTTGGTTGGCTGTCACCGATATCAACCAAGCTAAAACTGCTATTTCAGCAAGTTTGGATGTCAAGTATTCAATGGGATGACAAGTTACCCGATCAAATTAGCAAGGAATGGCTAAACATTAAAGGTGAAATGCACAAAATTAATCAATTCAAGCTGGAGCGATGGTTGGGTACAGGAGAAAGCAACACGCTAGAACTACATGGATTCTGCGATTCTTCTAATAATGCCTACGCATGCGTTCTTTATTGCAAGACTGAAAACAACGGTGAAACAAAGATATCGTTGGTAGCAGGAAAAGCAAGATTAGCTCCAGTAAACAAATCAATTTCAATACCAAGATTAGAGCTTAGCGGAGCTCTATTACTGGCAAAGTTGTTGTCTAAAATTCAACAATGCCTAAGCAGTCACAATATCAAGATAATATAGTTGGACTGATTCAATGGTAGTCCTAGCCTGGTTACAAAGAGAGCCAGGACGATGGAAACCATTTGTTGCCAACAGGGTGCGACAAATATCAAGCATTATACCTACTAACAGCTGGCGTTACGTCTAGTCAGCAGAAAATCCTGCAGATTGCGCAAGCCGCGGATTGGGTATCGATCAATTGAAGAACCATTCGCTGTGGTGGGAAGGACCGTCGTGGCTACGAAACTACGACCCCGACCAAGAAACTGGGCAAGCAGTGTTTACCACAGACGAAGAAGCAAGAAAAGTCAATCATATTAATTACATATCGCAGCAAGAAAGCGATAACATTCTGGGTGAATTATTAGCAAGATATAGTTCACTCGCGAAACTAACAAGAGTTTTAGGGTCAACAGGGATCTTAAGATTTATCAAGCAAGCGAGATACAAGAAAAACCGCATGCAAACTTATTTTACATTACAAGAATTAGTAAATGCTAAGCATAAAATAATTTTATATGTACAGCAGAGAGAATTTGCCCAGGAAGTACATAACTTACAAGAAAAGAAGCCACTATCAGCAAAAAACAAGTTACTGCAATTAAATCCATTCCTTGACAACCAGGGGCTTCTCAGAGTTAGAGGAAGACTAAGCAAAGCCAACATTAATCAAGATATGATGCATCCGATCATCATAGCTCACGAAGGACACTTAACAAACTTAATTATAGATCAAGCACATGAACTTACCTTCCATGGAGGAGCACGGGTGACATCAGCATTCATTCGCAAGAATTACTGGATCATAGGTGGTAATCGAGCGGTCAAAAAGCGTATACGTACCTGCGTTACCTGTCGTAAACATAGTCCCAGCAAATTGACACAATTGATGGGTGATTTACCTACGCAGAGATGTAACGTTGCAAAGCCTTTTGAACATACAGGCGTCGATTTTACCGGGCACGTGCTCATAAAGGCCAACAAGGGCCGTGGTATTAAGACCACAAAGGGCTACGTGGTGGTATTTGTCTGTATGGTAACCAAGCTTGTTCATTTAGATTTGGTCTCAGACCTGACATCATCATCATTCATCGCTGCATTGCGAAGAATGGCTGGAAGAAAAGGCTCGCCGAAACACTTGTACAGCGACAATGGTACAAACTTTGTCGGCGCCAACAAAATTTTACAAGAAGAGATGGAGCAGGTACAAGAAACATTCGATCAAGATTTCATCAAAGAAATTACTAGCATGAGGATCGAATGGCATTTTAATGCGCCCTCATGGCCTACAGCAGGAGGGTTGTGGGAGGCTGCGGTCAAAAGTTTAAAGTATCATTTAAGAAGAGTAGTTGGAGAGCAGAAGCTCACTTTTGAAGAGTTCAGCACAGTTCTGGCCCAGTTAGAAGCAGTACTTAACTCGAGGCCACTGTGTCCTCTGACTGAAGATCCCAACGACTTGGATTTTCTCTCTCCGTCAAGCTTTATCAATCTAAATCAAGACATGACTATATTAGAAACAGAAACAGATATGCGGACGAGATGGCATTTAACTCAAAAAATTGTACAAGATATTTGGAAACGTTGGCATACAGAATATCTCATTCAGCTGTCAGCAAGAAGCAAGTGGAGACATTCTCAACCAGACATTCAACTAAATGACATTGTAACAATTAACGATGCAAATTTACCTCCAGGGAAGTGGGCAGTTGGCCGCGTCGTCCAGCTGCATCCCGGTGCCGATGGCCACATCAGGGTGGTCACATTGAAAACAAAGAATGGGCTTATCAAGAGGCCTATTATCAAGCTGTCTATTCTCCCTGTGAATGATAGAATCGACAAGCAAGAGTCGCGTTCCAAGAAAGTGAAAGATGGCAAACCAAAACAAAAGAAAAAAGTAAACTACAGCTTCTCATCGCTGGTAATGTTACTTTTGTCGTTCATGAGCATTTTGACCACAGCTCAATGTGCATACAATGTTACACAATTAAAAGACAGTCAAGGTCTTTATTTTGACAAAATTGCAAACATGCAATTGATCAGAGATGAATGGAAGATAGTCACATACTATGACATGAATTCATTTTGGCAAGGTACAGAAGCATGCAGTAAATACCTTAGCTACTTAGATCAGTTATGCAACAAGTTTAAAGAATCGTCACATTGTGACGTCATACAAGTTCAACTGCAACAAGAATTCTCAGAACTCGAGTACTATAACCACCTGTTGCTAAGTCAGCATTCCAGCACGCGCCGAGCACGAGTCCTGCGTCGCCGCAAGCGAGGCCTTATCAACGGGATAGGCTATCTAGCAAATAGCTTATTCGGTGTACTTGACGAGAGATTTGCTGAGCAATATAAACAAGATATTCAATCAATACATGACAATGAAAATCATTTGCTTTCTCTCTTAAAACAACAATCAACGGTCATTGAAGCAGAATACAACGTTTTGAAAAGGAACGGGCAAGCCATTAATAAGCAACATAAGATGCTTAATTCACTATCAATCAAGTTAGATAAGCTAGGAAACGTTTTATTGAACGAATCAGAGAGAAATCGAGTCATGAACGATTTCAGTACGGGAGCAATTGCTACGAGCAATGTTTTAAGACAGCTAAAAACAATCCAAACAAGTTTATTAGATACCATAACAGATGTTTATCACGGGAGACTCAGTTTTCATTTATTGTCACCAGAACAACTGAAGGATACCCTGAATACAATATCGAGTCATCTTTCAAGAGATCATACATTCTTTTTGGTCCTTCGAGCCGAATCAAATTAATTATCACGATATCCATCACTACACAGCATTTTATGTGATGATCGGAGTTGTGTTGGTGATTGGAGTAGTCTTCATGGTACGACGGCTGCGTAACAGGCGAACCGCATCTCTCGAGGTGGCAAGGGTCGCATTGACGAGTCTACAGACCGCGCAACACGCGACACTATCAAGGGCAGAGGCTGGGGCCACTAACTCATCGTCCTCGGTTCAATATAGTGTTAGTGCGCGTAATCAGTGTGACATTCCGTGTGTATCAGATTACAGTGAAATTAAAAAGGTGCATAAGTTAGACAAGTGTACAGTGCCTATGTCTCGTAAAACAGAGTTCAAGTAGAGACTCTAAACTAGCATAAGGACCAATTGGAATCACCTTGTCAATCATCTAGCATAAGGACCAATTGGCATCACCTTATTACTCATCTTGTCATGTTCATCTCATATTCATCTTCCCGCCCAGGAGCATGTACGGTGCAACCGCACACTCTGCAATTCAGCAGTTTACGCCACACATTCATTTCAATTCATAATAATTCCCTCAGTTCGCGTTGGGCTATCAAGTCAGCCAGGCGTTCTCGTTACAGCCAACAAGGGCCGCGTCACTCACTTCATTGCCACACCATCAGTTCATTAAGCTCATTTTACTTTAAGTACCTTTGGGACAATACATAGTGCTTCAGTACTTTACCTTCTTTCATTCTATTCATCCCGCATCTAAAAGTAATGTGTGGTCTACCAAGAGATCATACAATTACTTTCCAAATTTATCTTAACTCTATTTTTAATTAAATTCATTTATTTAAATTCTCATAAAGTTTTAATTTAGAGGAAAACCTCTAGGCCGGGGGAGTTGTCTGCGCCATTCGCATTATTTTATCTATACTTATTGCAATTATTAATATATCTAATTATCTGTTGAAATCATAAACGCGTGCTTGCAACACTACATTACACCTCACTCATTAATTCACTCGAGAAGGATCTTCCATTCAAAATCGATTCCTTTCAATCCTTTCTTACTCTCACTCTTCCGGTTCCGTTCATTCGGACATTTAAGAATAATAGAAGTTTTTTTTGGTACATATCTGATTCCTGTAACGTTTGGGCCAAGAAACGGTTTTCTCCTTTACAAAATATTTCACTAAAACTATAAAATGTATTTCGGCGTGCCCATTGGCAAAGGTCTCCTCCACCGATTTTCACTGTTGCCTATCTTGAACAACCATTTGGCCATGGCCTGCTACAACCTGCTAAATTGTATAATTTAGCAGGTTGTAGCAGGCCATGGCAACGCTTTCTATTGCCAAATCACCTACCCGCTGCCGCCACACGCGCCACTCCACGCCAGTGGTAGTACTGGCAGTGCAACCTGTCCGCGTTGGTGGGCCATGTGTGCAGCGCACCCGGCGCGCGTCACATTCGCGCCACCTCGCACGTGCTCTCCATCGGACACGGTGTCCCGCACTATTACAACACTATGCCATTCCTATTATCCCTTGTGTCACGCGATTGCCACCCCTGACGACACCTCTTCAAAGTTTACACTCTTTTTACCCTGTTACAGTTAGTCGGTTGAATTATAGACTTTATTGCGTAAATTTTAGAAGCTATAGTAAACGACACGCAGGTATTAATGTGTCCCGTGCAGCATTTTGGCGAACGGTGAAGGGGATGTAAATAATGCGTTTGGCGTCGCGGTCGCGGTCAATTAAGATTGATACGGTGTGATGACATTATAATATCGTTTTGATGCGGGGCGCGTTTGTATGAGTTAGTTAAGAGCATTAGTTATTTTATTTGATACAAGTGAGCCGGCCGGGCGGCGCACGTGCGGCGTTGTCAATGCCGAGGGCCGAGTGCCGAGTGCCGGGGCTGGCTACAATAACAAACTGCCGTGCACTACTTGTCGTAATAATCTTACTTAAGGGGAATCTAGTCGCATGGAGTCGGAGGCAATAAAGATCTCTATTGTTACATTTAAGAATATGCCTCCGACTGCATGCGATTGTTTATAGTATTCAGTCTAGTAGTCATCCTTTTAAAACACGTTACTTTTTTCCATCTTTTTTAATTACCTAAAGTTCAATTTCTAGACAGTCGGGCATTTTTTTATGGCTTTTTATGTCGACTAGATTCAACAATATTCTTTAGCTCTCCAATTATGTATTACGCTTTCACTAGTGATGAAGTCATGGGCATTATGTTAATGTGAGTCTAGTGGGTTCGCCTAACTAAATAGATGTTACCTTTGCACTTTTAAATATTTTTATTATCCGTTAAGATCGCAGCACGGTACATACAATTTCCAATTCCATTAAGTAGACCGAAATTTTGTAGAAATTCAGAAACTATTCACAGAATTGTATGGTTTCACGTATCTGTTTAGACGCTAATGTTAATGGAAACTTAATCTAATGAGAAGGGTTGAACGAAGATGCGATCTTCTAGACTGGAGAGTGTAAGTCGTAGATATAAGTTATTGTATATTTCCATACTGTGTGTACCCTTAATTATCGGGTACCAGTATAACACAAGTACAAGTGAACACGTGCTGGGATTCCTCTCCACCGCATCATTGATTACGGGGGAGATCCTGCTTTAGATAGAAGCACGATGTTAATTATGTTTATTGCAACTTTGCAATCGCCGGAATATATCGCTGTGTTGCAAGCCGCACGCGTTTTGATCAAGTTTGCGATAACTCAGTGGGCTCAGTTAGATGCTAATAGAATAAGTAGCGATAACACGCCCGCTCCCCTGCGCCAACACCCCTGCCCCGCGCCCCCGAGCTCCCCGGTAGGTGAAAGTCTTGCAATATTAACTAACAGCCGCTTGTTGCACTTGTTATTCCGTTCCGTTTGACATTGTCAAATTAGGTAGGTAGGTATAGTAATGTACATCGGTCGAAGTAGTACGTATCAGCTGCGACTCGACAGCGGGGGCGGGCGCGGGCAGTGCGCCGTGTCAATATTGTCTCGTCGCGTGCACATTAGCGCGCCACTTTAAAACAACGAGTGGCACGTGTCCGGTGCCGTCCCCGCGGGTCATAGTGTGGTGGTGTGCGGACTATCACGATCTCCGCCACGCATACACGCTATATTGAACTGTCCTTCCTCCCTACATACTGCTTGTTTTGCAATGAACTCGGTCGGTGTTTATGCAGCTGCGCCTCCCGATACAACGTTGCAAATATTTTTTACATCGCCTCCGTGCAATACAATAATAGTGTAAAGAACTTAAATGTAACAGTTTAGAGCACATATTGAAAGAACGATACGGGTAGGCTGCTATTATAAGTATGTGAATGTAAGCAATTGTTCTTGGGGCCGCCTATGCGAAGGTTGTTGGGCAACAGACTAACAGTAAGGATGCAGGCTTACATTTGACAGTTCAACAATATTCATTGCGTTATTTACGTTGTTGTGTCACGCAATTGAGGTACGGCCGTACCGTACCTACGGGTTCTCAGATTTGATAAATAACATAGTATATGCCAGCTACAAGAATTACATTTCACTGTGGGTATGCGAGTGAATCGTATATTATCCTACTAATCCTACTTCCTACCATATTTAAATGTATATCCTACTAATATTATAAATGTGAAAGTTTGGGTGTTTGTTACTCAATCACGATAAAACGGATAAATGGATTTGGATGAAATTTGGCATACAGATTGGTTATAATGGGAACCGAAACGTGGTCGCTCTCAATGGGCCTCATAAGAAGGCTTGAAGTCACCCAAAGGGCAATGGATAGGGCTATTTGCTTGGGGTTTCTCTTCTTGATCGAATCAGGAATGAAGAGGGTCTCTTCAGTAGTAGGAGAACTAAGGTAACCGACATAGCCCGAAGAATTACCAAACTTAAGTGGCAGTGGGCAGGGCACATTGCTCACAGAACAGATGGCTAATGGGGCCGAAAGGTTCTGAAGTGGCGACCGCGTACCGGAAGACGTAAAGTTGGAAGGTCTCCCACAAGGTGGACCGATGACCTTGTGAGGGCCGCAGGAATCCGCTGGATGCGCGAAGCACTGAACCGGTCGAAGTAGTGGCGGAGCTTGGGGGAGGCCTATGTCCAGCAGTGGACGTCTTTCGGCTGAAATGATTATACTTTTATCCCGTTCGTATGTTCCCGGGGATGGGATAATTTTCGAACTCCAGGCGGGCGAAGCGGCTGGCAAAAGCTGGTTGTAAAATAATATTAGCCACAATATTTCATTACAACTAGGTCCACTCAAACTTATTAGGAATTTTAATTACAAATGAACTACCTGCAACAAACGAAACTGACTACCGACCAGCGCTGTGTTGTTGTAGCCAGTGTTTCGACTGCACAAGTGCACACACGCCATATGCACAAAGATACTTAATACACAATTACACATGCTTACTAATATTATAAACGCGAAAGTTTGTATGTATGGATGCTTGTTACGTTTTCACGCAAAAACGGCTGAACGGATTTGGATGAAATTTGGCACACAAATATATTATAACCTAGATTAACACATAGGATACTTTTTATCCCGGAAGTACGTTCCCGCGGGATACTTTCCGACTTCCACGCGGCGAAGCCGCGGGCGGAAGCTAGTAGTACATAACAATTCTCAAGTTCTTCACAAGCGCATAGCAATCACGCGTCGTAGCATCGCCGTAGGTAGTACCTACGGCGATGCTACGACATGGCGCGGCGCGGCGTAGACGTGCTACGCGCGGTGCTACGAAAGTGTAATTTGAAATTCAGCCTACACAAACGAATACTATTTTTGTTGATTCGTATCGGATAGTTTTAGGACTCAAAAGGGTCTTCGCACTCCCCGCAACAACTTGACAATTGTTGTAACTGGTGGTCAGACTTTGGGGCTTTTGACGACCCGTAACGACTTTCAAAGATCCACGAATGACAGCCGGGACCAACGGTTTATCGTGCTTTCTGAGACACGGAGCGGTCGTAGTATTTAAATATGGTAACCTCACGGATCAACCGCAGCAAGCGTGCTTGACCTGGTCGACACTCGATAGAGCCGTGCGGCTATTATTACTTAGCCACGAGCCCCTGAGGGGGGCACCCTTGCCCCTTACGTCTAAGTCCAAACATAAATAGGTAATATTCATGTTGATAGACACGGTTCGATAGTAGGTTAGCGCTGGGCATTCCCTAACCGGCGCAGCGGCAGGTGTGGTCCCCTTTCAAATTGATCCGTTCATTCAAAGGCCCCCTCGCGCCGCGCTAATCTGTATATCGCTTAGACAAACAATCCGCCACACAATGTTCATTAATTGAACGCGACGCACTTCAACTTATTGTGACCAGATTATAATATAAGAATTGAAGTGTGTAGGTACTACTTATTAATCGACACGTGCAGAATCCCAATGCTCAGTCAGTATGAGAAGATACATTAGTGATCCAATAACCTCGTGAGTAATAAAGGATACTGGCAGGCGATTGTTTGCTAACAAAAGTGTTTTTCTTTTCAGTTGACGAATAACGCAAGGAAGTACGAGCAGCGTGCGTCACGTCGCTCGTGACGGAACGCGGCGTGTGAAAGAGAAGTGACGTATCGTGACGTGCCCGTTGTGTGGACACTTTGTGGTCATGGATACTCAAATCAAATATCATTTTTTGTTTTTATTTACTACTACTTTACTACTAGCCAATTGTGAACTATGAATTGATAAGTTACGTTACGAAACTAAATTGTATGTCCACTTAGCGCCTTACACTAATCGACCTGCATGTCTGTGAACGTAGCGAGCGGCCAGCGCCTGCCGCCGTGAGGCCCCGTACGGCTTCGTGCGGCCCCGTACGGCGTCGTGCGGCGTCTTTGCTGGACTGATGCCAGGTACAGCACAACAAATGTCAATACCTGAACCGGCAGTCCGCTGGGGGCACAGACATACTTGCCGACTTTTAGATATTTATGTAAATACATATTATTTACCTGTTTACGTAAACTGTACATAAATCATTGAAATATTATATAATATAACGATTCGCGAAAACTGTTTTGAAATCATAATCGTTTAGGTCCCTCGCGCACTACGCGGACCGTGGGATACATATTTGAACGTCGAAAATTAGAGTCGTTACCCGTGGTCCCGGTGGGTCGACCCATTACCGGGTCCACGGGTAATTTCAATTACCCGTGGACCCATGGCATTAGGGATTGATTCCGGACTTTTGAATATATCGATAAAAAATTAAAACCATCAGTTACAAACAATAAAGTTTACTCATTCATAATCAAATAAAATAAATCCATCCTTGGGAACAAAAACGTACTCCTAACAGAACTTTATTGAAAATGATGAATTAATAACCGATACTATCTTAACATTTCTAATGCGTATCCAACTGATATTTCGCCAGTACTTAATTCCATTAATGTATCGGTTATGAATGCATCATTTTCAATTGCAATTTTTGTTCTGGCTCTACCTGGATCATTGTTTTTAATGTTTTTATTTTTCGATAATTTGACCAAAACGTTCAGGAGACGCATTATGTTTGTGCAATTTTTTTTAAATTTAATTTTGCTATGCCAAGATTCCGAAACGTTATTGGTTCGGTGCCTTTCTCCGTAGACACTGACAGTTTTAACAATATCATTTTTCAGCCAAAAACGTTGCAAATAATTTAAAAATTTCTGGATTTTAATATTTTTGGTGTTGCACCGTGATTTAACAACCCTTCCAATAGTCGTTCATTTGGTAATAATGGCAATACTGAACATAGTGACACAACTCTGGCTTGAGGTTTACTTTTTTTAATGCCGAATATCTTTTTGCCCATCCTCCACATAGCTTGCTGCCAGTGATAATAGCACCCTTTAATCTCAATGTCGGGAAAAACATTTTGTATGGAATTTAAGGCTGCAAGTTCAAAATCACAGTGATACTTTAATGGTTCCCAGTTTGGAAACTGGGATTTTAATATATAGAAAAGGGCTGTATATGTTTCGGTTTTCTTATCACTTAGTAAAGCGTAAATTATTGGTTTTGTTTTAGTTGTACTAGCAGTACTGCCTAATTCAGCGTGTATAGTGAAAAATTCAACAAACGGAGGGGGGCTACAATTGAATGTTGCATCACCAAATATTTCTTTTGTTTGCTCAATTTTAGCTCTATCTTCTTCCATACAGAACACCAAAATGGATGTGTCTTGATAATAATATTCTGCCAAAACTAAATTTCGATGTTGCAATGGAACCTGTACTTCATTAGATGTTTTGAAATTCATTTTAGTAACTCCAGCATATTCATTCCGCGCGGTATAAAGACGATGCTTGACACTATTGAATTCCGGAAAGGGAGTTAACATATTGTTCCCTTTATCCATCCAGCTCTCTTTCGCCTCTTCATACAAATGTGTAATAGGTCGATCAGTTGTTTGCGCCTCGGACGTTAAACTGTCTAGAGATTCGGTTAGTTCGTTTGATATAATATCCGGACATGTGTGAGATATGTTTTTTATTACAATTTGTTCCTGTAAGAATGGGAATACACACGTTAAAGCAAACGATAAAATAATTTTAAACTACACTATTTTTACGATAGCTAGCATAAAATTTCATAAAAATACCAATACTCACTTTATTAATAGTTACAGATCCTTTGCAATGATTTTTCCGTTTCAAAGAACAGTTCCAAAGAGATGATTCATTTTTATATACCGTATGCTTGTAGTACTGATGATTTTTGAACAGCAAAATATTGCCTTTCTTTCTTTTAATTATTTTAACCATATTTTCCATCTTAGCGAATTAATTTACTCAAGTTAACCGCAATTTTTTTTTATTTAATTTCAGTGCGTACTTGCTTATTATGTCAAAATGACAAAAGAGAAAAAAATGAATAACGATCCTATTGATTATGACAGCATGACTGATAAAGAAAAATAAGTAATATGTGATCTCTTTTGACGTACCTTATATGCTGTTATTAAGTATAATATGTATTTAATCATAAGTAGGTTTGGAACAACCATGGTGGTTGTAATTAATTTTTATCGATAAATTCAGAAGTCCGGAATCAATCCCTAAAGCCATGGGACCACGGGTAATTAAAATTACCCGTGGACCCGGTAATGGGTCGACCCACCGGGACCACGGGTAACGACTGGAAAATTAAAATACCTACGGGTAAAATGTCGATGTTCAAAACATCGAAAACTTAAATATCAACCGACCATATAACCGAAAATTTTAATAACGTAAGTTTATATTGTCGAATGGTTAGATAACCTACGTCTAGACATGGGTAGTTCTCCCGCTCTGGGTGGAGCAGGAGGGCGTGTCAGACTTTTACTGACTAAAACCCACCCGTGTTCCTTCAGTAGCCCGTATGCCAGGGGCTATGGTGTCTCTTTCGAACAAACCCGCACCCCTGGCAGGCATCGGCCCTTGCGGGCCCCATCATTTTGTGCTGACATCTCTTTGAGGCGCGCGTGGAACACAACGCGCCGTCGACTTGGGCTTGGTCCTTACCGGACAGCGAGCTACCCATTACTCGCCGTCCGCAAGCTCATGCCTACGGTGGCCGGAAATCGGCCTGGGATTCCCGACGCCCAGGGCGTCTCCGTATCCTGCGGCGGCTAGGATCGCGAGGGCGCATATGCTGCCTCTCCCTCACGTGCGCCGCGTCCCACTTCGCGAGCATTACTGCTTCGCTGAAGGAGGTGACGGCTCCCCATGCCCTCTCGCTCCGTACCATGGCCTGAACCAGGGCCGGACGCGAGAGATCGCCGCCGCCGATCGCCTCCACGAGGACACGGCGGTGCTCCGCCCAAGCAGGGCAGACCGCCACCGTGTGCTCCACCGTGTCCTCAGGGCGATCTTCGCAGTGGAAACACACGGGCGTTTCCTCCCGCCCTATCCGAAACAGGAACCTCCCGAAACAACCGTGTCCGGTGAGGACCTGCGTCAGGCGGAAGGTGAGGACGCCATGCCGCCTCTCAAACCACTCCTCAAAGAGGGGACTTACCGCCGCAATCGTGGCGTGCCCAGCACTGGGTTGCGACAATCGCACTCTCCATGTCACCATGAGATCCCGCCGGAGCTCTGTCCGCTGTGCCGCGATTTCCCGCGGCAGCGGAGTTACGCCCCGGCGTTTGGCCTCCTCGCGCCACTCCCACATTAACACTGAGTGTTCAGTCTTACTTTTCGCTCGCACAAACAATAGGTACGTTTCAGTAAAAAAAAACAACCACTTAATAAAAATAGTTTTGCATAAATTCATATTCTAATTTTCTAGGTTGACAGTCCTAATGTATAAAGTATGAAGGAAAATCGACATACGTATAAAACTGAACTAGAGAAGTACCTACATCATTTGTCGTACTTGTCAATCACTGTCGTCGTCTTATTCTGATTTGACTCGTTCTGATTTGCTGAGCTAAATGAAGTACTGAAGTAAATGAGTGGACTACTTTGTTGAGCGAAAAGATATACTTCATTCATTTCTTTTTACTGACCCATTTTGCGCATCTCTACCCACGCCCAATAAATCTAATTATCTACAAAAGTGACATCGAAATACCTAAATATCAAAGTAGAGAGTGTCAAATGTCCTAAATATTGATATTTAGTTATTATGTGCCTATGTCACAGGGTAATTTGATAATTCGGACATTGCAAAACCCAGACAATAGGGTATTTTCCAATTTATTAAAACCTATTCTAATTTGAAGATTGGGACGAAATATGTAACAGAAAAATAATATTAAATTGATTTAAATCCATTTTCTCAATTAAAAACGATTTAAACCAAATTTATTTTTCATTGTTTTGAATTTACCGCCAAAACGCTCCTTGCGATGACTTTTTACTATGTGACGTCAACTTTGTGTAAACTAAAGTAGTAAGTAAGTAAACAAGTGAGGTTCGTGTTTATAATAACCAAGATTTTTTATGGATAGAAAGTGAAATCATTGGTGCGCGGTGCCTCTGTGCACAAATACTTCTAAAACTGCGCCATACTAAGTATTTGTACTGATGCTGTTTACACAAAGCTGACGTCATGATGTCACGTGATAAAAGGTCATCGTAAGGAGCGTTTTGGCGGTAAATACAAAACAACGAAAACGAAATTTGATTTTAATCGTTTTTAATTGAGAAAATGGATTTAAATTTTATCTTTATTTTTCTGTTAAATATATCGTCCCAATCTTCAAATTAAAACAGTTTTTATTAAATTGGAAAATACCCTATTAGAAAATGGTGAAAATAAATTTGCGAGCAACTTAGTAGTAGCGTTCCCGGCCGCTGCCAAGGCACCGCTAGCTTCGCTCGCTCGACTCATGCGCTGTTGGTCACAATTCTAACCTAACTTAACCTATTTCACCCAGTTCAATATGATGAATCGCGCGCTTCTCAAAATTCCAATCTACCTAAATTTTTTCCACTCATACTCCTACCTATATCAAAATTTGTTCAATATTATAACGACTAGGTATTTCTTACGTAAATATAATGAACTTTAGTGTATTAGATGTTGACATTTGGAAATTAGGTATTATGACTATCGACATTTTTAATCATTCGAAATTTTAATCACTTTTCAAGCTTAGATTTAACAATTTTCGATATTTCGATACAATCGATATTGAAATTTTCGATGTTTTGAACCATAGGTATTTTTCGACGTTCAAATATGTACCCGAATGTCCACATCTTGGTCGGATCTTTTGCGGCAAAGATTACGGCCACGACCAAATCAATCGAAGTCGTGGCCGCGTAGTTCGCGAGCATCTTTTCAGGTGAGCATCATCAGGTTTTGAACATTGTTACTTATTTTTAGGCTACTTTGTTTTATTTAAACTCTATATGAGATAATATTTAGTGCAGGTATTTAGTTACTACTTATTTTAGACGTTTTAGAGTAAAAATTTGTGAACTACCTATTTTTATGTTTTATTGTATCGTATTGTATCTGGACTAAATAAATTTGTACCTAAATAAATAACTAGACCTACTCGAATCATTCCACTTTGCCCCACCGAACCGCCCCACTGGTGGGGCAAAGTCGAATGCCTTAAATTTTGCAGTGGAATCTGCCCCACTAATTCGATTTGGTGGGGCAGATTCCACTTCTCTAAGTTGGATTCAGCCCCACTAGGGTTGGCACCTTAGAATTTTTTTTTCTGGAAGGAAACAGATTGTAAATCACAAATTATTAAGTTAACAAAATTTGTTACAAATAAAATATAACTACACTAAACTTTTAAAATCACAGATATATGATTTGTTCTTACTAGTGCATGGTGGTTTCAATACTCGAAATCATAAACTGACTACGATTTGTCCCCGTAAATAGAAAATGAAAGGATATTTATTCTAACTACTAAACTATACAAAATCACAAATTAATTCAGCCGCGACTTACGAGTTATATAGGTAGTAGGTTTGAACCTGGACAGTACCTACGCAATACTTTGTGTAAATTATTGCATCACCGCTGCTCTCAAAACGGTAAAGGAAAACGTGAGGAAACCTGTGTCCATGTCCTAGCTGGAACCCAAAAAAATCCAAGATTTACCAACTTATACTGGGCCAAAGTGGGTGTTTACGGCCCACACCCTCACAAAGAGAGAAAGACTTTGTCCCAGCACTGGGAACGTTACAGGCTGATAATGCATATTAATCATCGTTTGGCATGGCATAATAGTATACAGTCTTAAGATTACCTTATAATTAATAAATAACTAACTATTTAAACAGCCACTAAACTACTTTACTGTAACTAAAAGTAAAGTAGTTAAAAGTAAAGTATTTTAGTGGCTGTTTTTATACCCATTGTTGTTTCTTATTTATAACGTAATCATAAGACTGTATTATGCCATGCTAGATGATGATTAATATGTGATTTTGAATAGTTAATAACTATTAATAATATTTAGATAATAACTATCTATTTACGGGGACAAATCGTAGGTACTCAGTTTGTGATTTTACACAGTGTGTTCCTCGAAAAAAAAACATGGTTTTCCATTATAATAATAGATAAGTTTATCCAGTTTGGTATACAGCTGAAATCATTAGAGACAAAAGTTGAATATTTATTAGAGTGAATTTCAACGACTATGATTTATTACCTAATTTTGGTGGGACATTTTGTTTCTGGTTTAATAATCGAAGATGTTGATAAGCAAGAAATACGTATTCAGGTACATAAAATCTGAGAGAAATTGATTTGTTCCTGAAAGCTTCTAATATATTATATTGATATTAGAAGCTTTCAGGAACGACACCAGAATTAGTAAGACACCAAAATTGATATCTGACATCAAAATTAGATATGATAGTTTCACATAATAACTGATTTGCTTGCTCAGTATTCCCCAGGAGTGCCCTTTTTTCCTTTCATAATAAGCTTTGAAATATTCCGATTCCTTTTTTCTGTTGTTCTCTGCGAGCACGGTGGCATTTCACTCAAAGATACGATTTTCCCTTCAGCTGTTTTTTAATAATATCTTTCTCTTTCTTTTCTTCGCAATTCCTCTAGTTTGACGGGATCATTCCTATTTTTTTCTTTCTCTTCCTTTCTGCCATCCTTTTTCTCTCCAAACACTCTGCGTGTGTCAACTTTATTGCTATTGAAAGCGTTTTGCCTAAAAAAAAAATGTATTGCTATTGAAAGCGTTTTTCAAACAAGCTTACAGTACACGAACGGCTTAAGAGAATAACTAGGACATAATTATAAATGTTCTTGTTTCTTCATCACTCTCAAGCTACTTGTAACTGTATTTCCAAACCGAGTTTTCATATTATGGTGCTTTTTTCGTTTGTCTTTGAGGTTAGTAACTCTGAAAACGAATTTTGGTGTAACTAAGCAATTTCGGTGATTTGTAAAATACCACCAAAATTAGAATCTTGTTTAATAGGTTTATTAAAAAAAAACGACTGAGAATTTTCTTATGTTTATATAATTTTGAAAGCATACCAAACCTTGTTATTATAAATTTAAATTACAACACCGACTTAGTCATAAAACCTTTTAAAACATTACACCAAAATTGCAGGTTTTTTGTCCGATAACTACGAAAAGACTTAATTCCGTTTTTGGCAGGAAACCACAACGGGATGGTAGTATCGTCCTTCAGGGTTTAACCTATACGAGCCACTTAATGATTACATTAGTCCCAACAAAATTTAAAATTTCGCGCGGACAGTCCTTTTCAATTTTCACTAGGTTACAGTATTGCACTAAATATAAAACTGTCATTAGATAGAAAAAACTAATACTGAACACAAATAAAATTAGTGATTTCTGGTAAACTAGGTTCGTTTAAGCGGTGGTAATTCCCAGAAAAACAGATTGTGGACGCGCCACCAAACTTAGAATTATGCTAAATAACTATTATTATTTTTTCACTACTAAAATATTGACGGCCTGATCAAGATAAGTGCATCTTCGTAAAAAAAAATACTTTATGGTACGTTTGCTGTAAGATATGATTTTCAGCCGCGCCGCCTAAACAGTGTGCTTGAGAAAATCACTCATTACATAAAATTATACATTGAGTAAATCACGCAGTGATTATGTGGAATTCGCACGATACAGTGCGAGAGTGAAAACCGAGCTAGTTTCAAGTTTATTAACTCAAGGAATAAGATTTTTCATACAAACAAAACTCCCCTTTTCACCCCCTTATGGTCGAATTTCCAAAAACCCTTCTTAGTGCGCCCCCACATTATTAAAGGAAGCCGTGTACAAAATTTCACGTTCCTAGTCCTAGTAGTTTCGGGTGTGCGTTGATTTTTCAGTCAGTCAGTTTCTCCTTTTATATACAGAATATGTTTTTAACCAGTCAATCAACCAAATCAGCTATTCCATACATTTTGACCGCGTAGGTGTTGCACTTTTCTATGAAACAGCAGCTTTTTTTTGTATAACCGGCGAAGAATTTCTGCGGTAGGGGGTCTAGAATGATCTGCTGAATTCATGGTTAAAATTTGCGCACTGGATAAAAACTTTTACTGTATATAGATAGAACGCAAATAAAATGAAACCATTAACTTACAGCTACTGTTTAAAATCCTACATCCTACTAAGTAAATTGTGAAAATTTGAGAAAGCAGAAACAGGTCACTTCTTGTTTTTTGAAAGTTATGACCTAGATACAATTTAGGCCCTCAGTCCTCTATTACTTTTGTTTTCGATTTTTTTTAAATTAAGATTAGACAAATACAAAATAGTTTTAAACTAACTCTAAAGTAACTCTTTTTGTGAAAAATTAATGTGTAAAAAGTCAATACCTTCTGGTATTGACTTTTTACACATTAATTTTTCATGTTGTTAAGAAAATCGAGTTTAATTTTTATCTCTGAATTAGGAAATAGTAGGGGCCATCCATAAATTACGTCACACGTTAAGGGGGTGGGAGGAGGTCAACGAAATGTGACATTGTGTGACAAGGGACAGAGGGGACTCAAAAACTTTGTGACGTCACATGTTAAAATCTCAAATACTAAAACTCGAAATTTAATTATGTAAACCAAAAACTTAAAAAATTTAATTATTCGATCTATATTTATAAGGCTACTTCTATCTATCTAAAATATTTGACTTTATGTTAATTTTATTAAAGATTATTCTTTAATTATTATTTTTTAAATGAAAAAACTGCTGTTTTTAATTACTTCTAAATGTAAAATTGAAAAATATCGTCGACGAAGACGTCACACAAGGGGGAGGGGGTTTCATAAGTGTGACCAACTATGACAAGGACGGAGGGGGGGTCAAAAAACCATAAAATTTTGTGTGACCTAATGTATGGATAGCCCCATAGGGTGACCACAGTTTCTTTTAGATTGCAGCTTTGCTTCAATCTAAAAGATGGTAAACGTACTGTCATAGATTTAAATAAACTGTGTTCGATTTTCCGCTTATTATCGTAAGCATTTGAAATTGCTGCAGCCGGTTATACAGAAGACCGAAGAATATGGTCATACTCTTTGGCCTCTCTGGTTAACATTTGTGGACTACGAAAAAGCCTTCGATTCGATCAAGATATGGGCCGTACTGCAGTTTCTTCCACGGTGCCAGATCGACTATCGGTACATCGAAGTGCTAGGTTTTGTATGAAAACGCCACTATGTCAGTCCTAGTCACTATGTTGGGCCTCGAAACGTATCCTTCTGCAGCGAGAGGTGCGACAGGTAGACATAATCTCTCCTAATCTGTTCACCGCTGCACTGGAGAATGTCTTCAAAGTTCTGGACTGGATAGGGGTTGGCATCAACATCAATGGCGAGTATTTCAATCACCTTTGGTTTGCCGACGATATAGTAATAATGGCTGGGATTATGGAATACCTAAGTACAATGCTCGATGACCTCAGTAGAACTTCCGAAAGAGTGGGTCTTAAAATGGACAAAACGAAGGTCATGTCAAATGCCCATGTTACACCCACTCTCATGAAGACCGCAGTGTCTCAAGACGAAAGTTTTTGACCAGTGCGTCTTGCCAGTGATGACAATTATGGCAAAGAGACGTGGTCGCTCATAATGAGCCTCATAAGAAGGCTGAAAGTCACCTAATGGGCAATGGAAAGGGCCACGCTTAGAGTTTCCCTACGTGATCGAATCAGAAATGAACAAACACATTTACATCATAACCTAAAGAATTGTCAAATTTAAGTGGCAGTGGGCAGGGCACATGTTCGCAGAATAGATGGCTGATGGCGACGAGTACTGGAAGACGTAGCGTTGGAAGGCCTCTCACAAGATGGACCGATGACCTGATGAAGGCTGCAGGAATCCGCTGGATGCGAGAAGCACAGAACCGGTTGAAGTGGAGGTGCTTGGGGGAGGTCTTTGTCCAGCAGTGGTCTTTCGGGTAAAATGATGATGATGACGATGATTTGAAATTAGGTACTATTAATTAATGAGTAAGCATATGACATTCATTTGTAATTACCAATACCTACTATCAGCGAAAGGTGGAGGAATAAATTCAATTCCTCCGGTAAGTTCGTACCTACCTACACCATAGATTTTATGCTTAGTGTGTGCAGTACCGTTTAAATCAAATGTAATGACAAAATTTAATTCGTAGTTGACTGCTATGTCCGAACCACAAGTAATATAAGACTTATGTATATGATTCGTGAAATCAAATTGCATCGTTATTGCCACCCTATTCACATAAATATACAATACAACAGTATTTGATTTCGGTATCTATTAAGATTTGTAGTTTTATCGTGATTCTTGTTATTAACAAATAACACCAATGTGTAGCACATTCTTTTTTTTTTCACAAACAGCGGCAATTTTGCAAGCGTAAAAAAACGAAAACAAAAAGAAATGGAGAACTGAGGGCCCGAGTGACACATCCGATATAAATAATTATAGACCCATCTCGCTCGCTACCATCACAGCGAAGGTGCTGGACGGTTTGTTGAATGGCAGTCTTTCAGAACACGTGACGGTGCACGACGCCCAGTTCGGCTTTAAGGCGGGTGTGTCCACGGAGAGCGCCATCTTTAGCCTAAAACAGACCGTCAAGTACTATACCGCCAGAAAAACACCGATGTACGCGTGTTTTCTCGACTTGTCGAAAGCGTTTGACCTCGTCGTCTACGATGTGCTATGGGACAAGTTGAGGAGCGCGGGTGTGCCGGAGGGATATATAGCTATTCTCAGGTACCGGTATGCTCACCAGACAAACCGAGTGTGGTGGGTCCGTACAATGTCGGATGAGTACAGGATGGAATGCGGTGTAAGGCAGGGGGGGTTAAGCTCGCCTTTGTTATTTAATGTATACATGAATCAGCTTATTGAGCGACTGAGCAGCGCACGTGTTGGCTGCCACATTGATGGCACCTGTCTTAATAACATCAGCTACGCGGATGACATGGTGCTGCTCAGTCCATCGATAAGTGGGTTGAAAGAGTTACTGTCGACCTGCGAGATGTATGCGGAGGTGCACGGCCTTAAATATAACTCAAAGAAGAGTGAGCTTTTGGTGTTCAGAGCGCCGAAACAACGGCCTCGCCGTGTATCTCCGCTATATCTCAACGGCACAGAACTCAAAGTGGTCAATCATTTTAAGTACCTGGGTCACGTTGTCACCAGTGACTTACGGGATGACGAAGACATAGAGCGCGAACGCAGGGCGTTGGCGGTGAGAGGCAATATGCTTGCCCGCAGGTTCGCTCGATGTACAGTAGACGTTAAAGTGAGTTTATTTAAGGCGTTCTGCCAGTCTTTTTACACGAGCGGCCTGTGGGTGTCGCACACGAGCCGAGCCTACAACGTCCTGCGTGTGCAATATAACAACATTTTCAGGATGCTATTGCGGCTGCCGTGGCGTTGTAGTGCGTCGGGGATGTTTGCGGAAGCTCATACAGATGGCTTTCATGCCATCATGCGAAAGAAAGCAGCATCCTTACTACAACGTTTACGTAACAGTCGGAATGGCATCCTGAAAATGATTGTTGCGAGACCAGACTGCCTCATCCAGAGGCACCTGGTGGAGCTGGCTGTAGATTTAATCATGTAAAGAAACTCATAGTTATCTAATTACTAACATAGCAGATAAGCATAAATTGTTACTAACTAATTACTAACAATCTATGGACTGTAACGTCTGAAATAAATATTTTTATTTTTTTATCAAAGGCATAATTCTCAAACAATAAGAAGTGGTGACCTGTTCCTGCTTTCACAAATTTTCATAATTAATTTAATACGTAGCACACAGGATTTCAAACAGTAGGTAGCTGTAAGTTAATGGTTTCATTTGATTTGCACAAAAAAATACGCGTATGAGAATTGAGGGCCCATTTTGAACGAAGATATACAAAGTAGGACAGTGTTTTGCGATAAATCTCCCTTAAAAAAATTCCTGGGCCCAAGACCATTAATTAAACAAATCACATCGTCGCAATCTCATGCTAAGATGCAGTCAGTCAAAAGCTTTTGACTAAGTGTGGGATTAAAAGGCGAATGTTTTTTAAAAAGGAATTGACCTCAGACCCTTCAAAAAGTAACCGTTTTTAACTTAAGGGCAACTATAGTAGCCAAGTTTGTGGGTAGGTACCCACTAGATGTCTCGCATTTTTTTTTAATCGCCTCACTAACTCACTGGTCCAGGAAAATATGAAAATCTGCGAATAAAATTCTAGTAGATGCCTCAATCAACTCAACCTATCGCAGTCCACTGCTGGACATAGGCCTCTCCCAGGCTTGCGCCACAACACTATCCTCCGATGAGATGATGCCTAGCTAAAGATTTTTCAACGGGATTACCTTTTATGTTTTTCCTAAGAAATAGGTTCCTACCTAAGTGCCTTTCACCTAAGTAGGTACTTACTGTGTTGTATGTCCATTGCGAATATAAATGTTTGCTGTTAAAGTTCCAAAAAAATTGTTTTTTGTAAATAATTAAAATTTACATAGGTACCTATCTATTGATAGTACGTCAATGTATATAAGACCAGAAAGGCTACCTACTTCTTTGCAAGATGTAGGTACACATTCCTGTGGCTAAGAAAAAAAGAAGCCATAGGTATCTAATATACCATACTATCTGCTCGTGCATGGTCGAAATACGACGACACACCTTGTTAGTCGCGTCGATCTGAACATTTCGTAATATGGTAGGTGCATTTATCTTATGCCGTCCATCCGGGTTCCACAGCTGCGGTAGTTGTAAACGTAACCACATTAAGTAACAATAGTTTAATCACGGAGCGATTCGCGGAGGGCGTTCCGGAGATTTGCGGCAGCAGGGATTGGAGCAACCCTCCGCCCTGCGGCGCCAGGGAGTGCCGTATATATCGAGAACAGCCCCCGCGGCGCGACATTCGTATGCAACCTGCGCCCGCGCTCCTCGCTGCCGGACAGTGCTAGTGTCGGTGAATAGGTTGCAGAGAGGACGCGGTGATGTCGCGAGTGCTGTGCCGGCGCGGTGTGGCGCGCGGCGTCCTTTCGCGCGCCTTCGAGGCCGACCACTTGCTCGACGCTCTGAAAGGAAAGGACTTTGAACATGTAAGTACCTACCACCTACTCTATGATGCGCAAGTACCTATATACGGGTATCCCGATTCCCGTGATTGGTACCTACTGTTGTGCTCGCTTTCTACGCCGAGTTCCTACTGCATTAGTCTATCACAGCCTATGGCCGTCATCTTTACGATTCGTCTATGTTTTTGATTTAGTTATAGTGTTATGATAAGCCACCACGAGTGTCCGTTTCAATGTCGCGGCCACGGCAATATAAAAAAAACCACCTTGATTTCGTAAAAAAAAAATTATAAATTGATTCCCAAAACCATAAATTTGCCAAAGTTATGGTTAAAAACTTATAAGGGTTTGAACGTGGCCGCGCCAGTGAAACGCGGAGAATCGCGCGGCCATGGAGATCTTTAAAACCAAGCGTTGCAGAGACCTGTTTAGGTAAAAATATTTCTACATTATTAATAGTTGTTGTTTACAAAAAAAAACACGCTAGTACTTACTTTCTTCGATAGATAATAAAACTGTTTTGCATTAGAACAAAACAGTTATTATGTGATGAAAAGCATAAAGCATTGGACTTGAAGAGGCATCTAAGATTTTACCGCATATAAGTTCAATAATGAAAGAAAACATACCTTCCTTCCTCGATTACCTGTGGCTTCACACCATAGCAGCGCTAGCGATGACTATGGTACAGCAAGCTGTCACTTGTCAACTGTCAATTCATAGCGTCTAAAAATTTTGCCGCCATGAACGTAAAAAATTTTCTCTCGTTAATTTTCTTAGAAAATTACTAAAGTTTCTGGTAAAACTTTATAGAAAGTGAATAATAGTGCTTTTGGTAAGTGATACAATTGTTACGCTGATCGTTAGTCAGCGAAATGCCGAAATACGAAATTGAAAGCTCACAACACGGGTTCGCCGGTGCCGTTTTATAGCAACCGTTGTAGCGAGCTTGAGCGACGAATTCTCTTAAGTGCGTAAGTGGCGAAAAACGCTCTTCATCTTCGGAGGAAGAAAGTAGCCGTTTCCCACTGCTGACCAATTACTGTAAGTGGACCTACGCATTTACAATGGAATAAGTAGCCAAGTAAGTGTTAAATTTCTGTGAACATGACACAATTTCCACATCATATCACTAACTTTACAAAAACACTTATCAAACTTCTAACCTGGTTTTGGTTAAATAAATGTCCACTTCGGAAGTGCATTGTGGTATAGGTAATACACAATCCGATTTGTTTTATGAGACAGAAGTGTTACAACTGAAGGATTTCAGTGTAAAATAAGATAATTAGGTAGATACTCGTAAATTCTGCCCCTAAGACAACCCATTGACAGATATTCCTGTTTCAAGCAATATAAAAATAAAATAAACCAAATACCCATTAAAGAAAACCTCAAATTTATGGTCATCTACCCCATATGTTTCTCACTCTGAATTAGAAGCCACTAAACCAAACTAAAGGTTACTTAGTCGCCCAGACAAATGTGGACGAAGTTTTAATTCATAATGCCTACAAAACGCCTCTTGTCAGTCCGCCTTGTTTGAGATTAACGTTTGACACGATCTTATTCCCAAAGGAATAAGGTTGAACTTAGTAACGGAATTACCTATACCTACCGAAATTTTCTTTTACATGAAAGTTCAAACTTATTGCGCAAGAAATAAGATACGATTTCTAGGGAAATAAAATTCGAATCTATAATTATTATCGTTATTTCATTACATTCAAAATATTTTGTCATTTTGTCAATGAGAATATGAGTTCCTTTGTTTGTTACGCATCATCATGAAGGATATGGGTTCCCATACGAGGTTCATTTGCGACTACACCCAATCTGTCATAAGAATACCTATTCCTATGAGAACTCGGGTGAAGCCGCATAATTTATACAGGTAGGTAATCTGATGTGAGAAAAACAGTTTTTATTAATTTTACGCAGTTTTTAATTACTTTTTCCGAGTTTTGTTACCTACTTTCTGGTGGGCTGGCGGTCACCTGTTTTCGTGCGTTCCTTGCTCTTCTATTCTAAGTATTTTTACTTAATTGAATGCTGAAAACCCATGACACAATCGGCTTGAAATTTCGAAAAAAAAAATAGATAGGTATCCATCACAAACGTGTATGAACTTTTAATTAAATAAACCTACAAAACGCCTCTTGTTAGTCCGCCTTATTTGAGATTAACGTTTGACACGATATTATTCCCATAGTAATAAGGTTGAACTTAGAAACGGAAACCTATACCTACCGAAGTTTGCTTTTACATGCAAGTTCAAACTTATTGCGCAAGAAATAAGATACGATTTCTTAGGTTATGAACTTATGAATCATCAAATAAAATTCGAATCTATAAATTATTATCGTTACTTCGTTACATTCTAAATATTTTGAAAATTAGAATATGAGTTTCTTTGTTTGTTACGCATCATCATGAAAAACATGGGTGGGTGGTAGCTAGAGCTACCGCCACCCCACCCCCGCTTCTAGCGCCTTAACTACACAACCGATCATCTCGGCATTTTGCGTACCCACCTACCTATCATCATTCATAATCAGCTTTGAATGTTCCCACTGCTGGGATACATGCCTCCGCTCGGTGAGAAGGGAACCTGCCTATCAGAAAAGAACAAAGGATACGTTTTTACGGAAACCAGTGTGAAACCGCGGGAAAAAAATAAAATGTGGAATAAAAATCATAATCTTTTATTTTTAAACATTAATATATTATAATTGAAAACTTAAAAACAAATCCAACACCTACTCTAAATTAAAATATACTTAAAACAAAATTTATAAAACCAAACTAAACAAATAGAAAATAGATTAAAAACAAATTGTTTTTTTTTTTTAAGTTTATATTTTTATTGATATTTGTAACAGATTAATTATACAGTGTCAGGTAACAAGCAATATTAAATGCTGCCGCGAAACAAATGTAAAATGTTACCTATACTCCATTTGAAATAAGAAAGGTTTGTTTAAGACATTTAAACAAACCTTTTTTACAATCAGTTCAACCGATTGTGACTTCTATTCCGTAGGCATAAGGATGGCATTAAAAGCAAAAAGTGGTTACAATACCAACTGTTTACTGCAGATACCATTTATCATGCTTACAACGCAATAGAAGTCAAAATCAGTTGAACGGACTGTAAAAAAAGGTTTATTTAACTGTCTAATGTTATTTCAAACGGAGGATAGATTAGTATGATGTACTGGGCTGGTGCCCGAGAACATTCCCAGTTAGTGGGAACACTAACACATAAGTTAAAGATTTTTTCTTTTTCGAACTTTTTAGATTAGGTTTCTTATCGCATGTTTCTTAATAAAATAATAAAAGATAGTAATTAAATGCATATCTTTTACACCCACAATGTGTTACTGAGAATTTTCGACAGTTTATTGATAACAGAAAAACCATCCTTTTAACTGTGCAGGTGTGTTACTAATTTTGAGAAATGTTATTTACTAATCCTTTGTGCATGATTTATGGCATCAACTAACCGGCACCCTAATTGCGTAACTCACGATTCATCATAATCTGTATCGTTTTGAAACGGATTGTTTAACCATTGCTTCATATGTTCGAAAAATGTGTCTGTTCGACAACATAAATAACGCAATGAATATTGTTTAACTGTGAAGACGAAACCAATTATGATCAATCGTAAGTTACGCAATTAGGGTGCGGGTCGGCGCGCGCGGCGGCGGCGTACTCCATTTGAAATAAGATTAGACACAAACAAACCTTTTTTACAATCGATTCAACCGATTTTGGCTTCTATTCCGTAAGCATAAGGATGTTTATTTTATTTTGATAAATAAATTAATTACAAAACTAAAATACTACTTAAGGATTGTAAAACTGTGCTACTATTTATTGTGAAAGTTTGTGAGAATGCATGGATATTGTTTGTTACTTTTTCACGCTCATGAAAAAACGGATTTCAGTGAAACTTGGCACTTAAATTGATGACCTGTATAAAAATATAGGATTGGTTCCTACGGAAACCCGGGTGAATAAAGTGCATTATTTACTAGTGACTAGAATCGGAGTTCGTCATCTATAGCTAAGGCTACGACACTCAACACCGTGCACTCAGTATCCGGCACAGAGTGTGCTTCCTCTGCGCCTAGGTCATTAAAATCTTGGCAGGTCGGCGGCATTTCTTTCCAACGTTTCTTCAGGCGCCTTCCGGTGTCTATTGAAATCTAAAACAAATAAATGTTGTCAATTTCAATACTTACATAAAATTCTTTATTATGACAAATTGTACGGGACGGGCCAAGTTAGCTAAATGAGTAGGTATGGGACGGTTAAATATATTATTCTTCAAAATATAAACATAGACAGATAAATAATCTGTCGTATTGAGAACTTCCACCTTTGTTGAGGCGGGTTGTAAACAACTGAACATTTTATATATTAGTAATAATTTTTACTGAGTCTGGTCTGGCGGCGCGGCGCGCGTAAAACCGGTTTGAGTGCGCGCCGAGCGTTCTTACTACTACATGTCTATTATGTAGTAGGTGTTACCTATTTTAATCAAGTTTGTTATTCACTTCTTAGGAACACCATGTTTTATGTAAATGATGAATAAGTTAATGTGATAAGTGTGATTACAAGCTAAGATAAGCATGGACTCACGCTGTACGCTCGTGTGGTCAAAAATTGATCGACACCGACCATAGTCGCATCGTCTGCCGCCGCCGTGGTTCTCGCTTAGAGTTGGCGGTGGTGGGCTTCTAGGGTTCCGTTTTCATGCCACCGCCGCGCCGCCCGAAGCCAGAAGTAAAAAGTTTTCTTTTTTCTGGAACGAAACAAATAGCTTTAGTTTATTTGCCCATTTTTACTTAATTTATTACTACAGGCAAACATGTATTAAAACTTAAATATAATTCCCTACAAAATATAATCTGCTTAGCCTTTTCCCAACTATGTTAGAGTCGGCTTCCAGTCTAACCGGATGCATCTGAATACCATTATTTTACATGGAGCGACTGCCTATCTGACCTCTACAACCCAGTTACTGGGTAATACATAACACAACAACAACATACAATACAAGGATCCATTCTGGGACCACCATTATTTCTAATTAATGTGAACAACATCAATCAGATAGGGTTAACAGGTTATCTAACACTTCACGCAGATGATTATTTTTCTTCGGTCATCCGTGGTCAATCCATACACAATATCGTCAGTGAGGCGCAAAACGATTTAAATGTAATAAATGAGTGGTTTCTACATAACTTACTATAAATAGTTCGAAAACATCTTACATGATATTTGCAGCCAAAACCAAAAAGATTCCACCCCATGCCCCCTTGATTGTTAATAATCTTACTATCAAGCAGTCCAGTATAGAAAAGTATCTTGGTCTACTATTAGATGACAAACTGTCCTGTAAACCTCATAATTATCGAGCACGTAAAAACCAACGTAAAAACCAAACTTCTGTCACTTTCTGGAGCTCTACGCAAAATGGGAAACTGCTTACCACCTAACATTAAACGCACTATATACGATTCTTTAGTAAAACCTGATCTAGAATACCTGATTGAGATTTGGGGATCAGCATCCAAGACTAACCTCAATTCCATACAGAGGACCCAAAATAAAATTATAAAACGGTTATATTGTTATGACTTCCTAACACCTACCAAACAGTTATACGAAAAAACCAAACATTTCAATCTCTGTCAACTATACAACTTATAATACTTGCATAATAATAAAAAAAGATTTTAGATAACACTACACAAACCAAAATTAAACTTACAAAAAAGACATACACACATAACCTAAGAAATAGAAACGAATTACCTACTTCTGCGTTTTCCTAAAACAGTCTTTATATGCTACTTGGAACAGCGCTCACAATTAAAAACTTACATTATCAGAAACTCTTAAGAAAGAACACAAAGACGATACCTACCTAATGAACCCTTCTGTTAAGTTATTTCGAATATTCTATAGAAAAACACATAAGACACATTTTTTCATTTTTTATTAGCCTTTGATTATTTTAAATAAAACAATAATAATGATAATTATATTACTCACCGTTATGCCCGTCTGCTGACAAATCTCTGTCACCCGGAATCCACTCAATCGAAGCGCTATCTACTCTCTTTCAACTTGCGTCAACTGAGGCGCCAGTCGCCATATTAATATTATTTAATAGTTTAAGAGTTACTAATATCACGCACACGACGACTTTTTCAATTCAATTCAATTTATTCATTAACAATTTACATTGTGTTTGAAATACTACTACATTATAAATAAAATAAAACTCTAATAAAACACTTAACATACTAGTCATTTAAAAATTAAAAACATAAGTCACATAAAACAATATTATGTCAACTCACTAAAATTAAAACAGTAGGTACTTAAAATGAAAACGCTCTATAACAATTTGATGTCAACATAAATAAATAATAGGAATAATCATATTTTAATATTATATCACATATCGTCAACGGAGTAGAGACACTTATCTAATAGGAATGCTTGAACCTTTGGTTTAAAAGCAGATGTATAAATCAAGCTTTTTAAATGTAGTGGTAACTTGTTAAATACTTGCACTGCTTGATATTGTGAACTGTGCTTCACAATGTTGAAGTGTGGACTTATTTCTCAAATCCTTCCTACGTGTGCTTTCCCTAACCAGTCTTTCTTCATGTGTCTCATATTCATGTAAGTACTTTTTAAGATTAGTCAGGAGTACTAAAACGTAGAGACTGGGTACAGTAAGTATGTTTAAATCTAAAGACTACAGTACGGCTCCACGTATTTTTAATCACTGACGTAAAGAATAAACGAACGATGTGATGAGTGAAACTCGGGAGCGGTGACGTACGCGCAGTGGGGTGTGGGTGTGGCTTATTCCTAGTAAAACATGATAATTGGCTCCCAAATATGAGTGTGTGCAGCAATTGGGCAATTTTAGAAATGTTTAAAATTCCACCAATCACGCTAAAGACACTTTCTTTCTAACACTGCATGGCGCGTCGTAGTTATAGTTATGTATAGGGTTTAGCTTGACGTGCTGGCGACTGTACCTAGCATAACATAAATAAGCAATACCTAGCGTTATATAACGAAAGAAACCTACGCTACGTCATACCATAGGCCTACGCGTAAGTATTTAATTTGTGTCCTATTTTTTATTTGAATAAAATGGTAAATTGCATAGGTAGGTTGTCTTTATTCTACAAATCTTCTATCCCATTCCATATAAGGTGAGGGCCTCTAACTATGTATCTTGACAGACAATGGTGCCGATTCTGTTGTACACCGAACTAAACTAACTAAACTATAACTAAAATTCCTTACTTTTGACTAGGAGAATCTTAACGCTATTCTGCAAAAAAAAATATCTCTAAATTTAAAAACAATTTTGACACAACTAAAATCGAATTTGACAATCGCGACTCGCACGTGGTATGTTTTGGCTTCGCAACGTGGTACTTGTTTGTGTTAAATAATACTGAATAAATAAATACACTAATCAAAAAAAAAAAAAACAATGTTAATCGATATGTTTACAATTATTGTTTGATCTGTTGCATTCTTTCTAGTCTGTGGTAAAAAAATTAAAATAACTTGATCTGTGTGGTGTCAAGCAAAGCTTCTAGTTTTATTCTGCTCTGATAATAAAAACCCTAAAACCCATAAAACAAATTAAAAAACCTAACAGGTTATGGGCCCAGAGTGCTTAAAACCAAAAAATTATGAAATATAAAATTCAAACAGTTAAAATTAGTCGAAAGTGAATGCACTTATATGTGCACGCGAACGCAAACAAATTGACAAAATGGAGTCGTCCATCGAACTCCATAGCATAACAAAACTATCTTGTGAAAAAGATTTCCCAATATGGAAATTCCAAGTGAATATCTTATTCAAAAGCTCAAGTCTACAAGATGTCATCTATGGCACTCGCACAGGAGCAATCCCTATGCCGTCAAGAGATCAAAATATGGATTACGAGCTAAAAGATGCAAAGGCTCAAAAAATTATTATGATGAGCATTGATAAAAAGTTAATGATTCACATAATGACATGCGAAAATGCTAAAAGCATGTACGAAAAACTATGTACATTGTTTGAGAGAACGAATGAACAACGTAAGTGTGAACTTCTGCAACAATTTTATGTATACCATTATAACACCAACAAAAATATGGCAGAAAATATTAGCATGCTCGAAAACATTCGATTTCAACTTAATGTCTATGACGAGAAAATATCAGAGAATAGTTTTATTGCAAAAGTATTGGCAATATTACCGGAAAACTACTCTAACTTTATTACCTCTTGGGAATCTTCCCCGTTACATGAAAAAACGTTAATAAATCTCACTAGTAGATTATTAAAAGAAGAGGAGAGATATAAAATGAATATAAGTAAAGAACAGCATGAGGTTATTGCATACAAGGCTCAAAGAAAATTGAATAAAAATAATAAAAATACTTACCAAAAGGATAAAAGTTGTGAGATATGTAAAAAATCTAATCACTCTACGGAAAAATGTTTCTTTAAGAATAAAACTAATAACAAGAAGACAGAATGTACCATTTGTAAGAAGAATAATCACACAACGGAAAAGTGTTTCTTTAAACAAAATAATCAAAACAGTAACAACAATTCTAAAACCAACACTGCATTTATGACATACATGGATAAAAGATATAATGAAACAGAAGCGATTACATTTATTGTGGACTCAGGTTCTTCAAGCCATCTTACCAATAAGAAAAATGTATTACACGACTTTCAAGAAGAGAATGGAAAAATAGGAATAGCAAAAGCCGGAGTGGCCATGCAATCAAAAGGTCATGGAAAAATACATGGATCAGAATGTACTCTGAAACAGACTATCTATGTACCTGATCTGACCAACAATCTTATGTCAGTCAGTGCCATAACCAATAATGGCGGTAAAGTTATATTTGAAGATCAAGAAGTTAAAATACTAAAAGAAGACAAGTTAATACTAAAAGGAAATAAAGAAGAAAATGGACTGTATACTGTAAAAATAAATAACCTAAAACAAGAAACTTCCTTATTAACGGATAAAATAAATAAAGCTGAAGAATGGCATAAAAAAATGGGTCACCCTAGTATTGGCAAAATGCTTAACCTAAGAAAAGTAGCTAAAAACATGAATGTGAGTGAAGAAGATATCAAAAACTTAAATAAAACTTGCAAGGTATGTATAATGTCAAAACAAGTGAGAAATCCATTTAACACAGAAAGACAAAGAGCAAAACGGCCACTACAAATAATACACACAGATATATGTGGTCCTATTTCACCTAATACATATGACAATAAGAAATACATACTTACAATTCTTGATGACTACACTCATTATACACGAGTCTATCTACTAGAATATAAAAATGAAGCTTTTGAAGTCATAAAATCTTATATTGAAGAAGTAGAAAGAGAAAGAAATGAAAAAGTTAGTACAATCAGATGTGATAATGGAGGTGAATATACCAGCAATAAAATGAAAAATTGGTGCCATTACAAAGGCATAATAATGGACTTCACCATACCATACAGTCCTCAACTGAATGGAAAAGCAGAAAGACTAAATAGAACAATTCTGGAAAAAGTAAGAGCATTATTATTTGAATCAAAAGAAGAAAGCAATCTATGGGGAGAAGCCGCAAGAACTGCTGCATATCTTATTAATAGAACACCAGTTGAAACACTAAATAACTCAACGCCTATAGAATTGTGGACTGGTCAACAACCAGATCTTGGAAATATAGAGATATTTGGCTCTGAAGCTTATAGTAAGAAACTTGGACATTTACAAAAACTAGAGTCTAGAACGAACAAAATGATCATGATCGGATATGCCCCAACAGGCTATAGATTATTTGACAAAGAAAAGCAAAAAGTCATCATAAGTAGAGATGTAATATTTAATTTCGAAGAGAACAAAGAAAAGTCTAAAGAAGAACCAATAAAAATGAATGAAAATATAGTGGATAATGTACTACATGAAGAAGGGAACACAGAAGACAAATATTATGATATAATGAAAATTGAAATAAATCATGATGAAAACTCTGTACAACAAGAGATAGAGGAAATAAATAATGGAATAAACTCTGTACAACAAGAGATAGAGATCCCAGAAGAAATAGAAGTTGTAAACACTTTACAAGAAGAAAATAACATACTAGAAACCATAGAAGATATACAGGATAATAATAACCAAAATGAAGACCAAAGTACAAGTTCACAAAGACCTAGAAGACAACATAAGATACCAATAAGATACACAGATTATGCTATGTTAACATATCAAGAAGTGTTGTCTTGTCCTGAAAATAAAGAATGGATTAAAGCTATAGACTCAGAAAAGAAGTCTTTACAACAAAACCAAGTTTGGGAAATAGTAGAAAAAGAAGAAGCGAAAGGAAGAAAAATTATAGCTAGTATGTGGGTTTTCAAAATAAAACCAGATGGAAAATTCAAAGCCAGGCTTGTAGCGAAAGGCTGTCAGCAAATATATGGATTAGACTATGAAGACACATTTAGCCCAGTTATGAGTAATAGTTCATTTAGAATATTAATGGCTATTGGTGCTTCAAAAAATCTTCATATCATGTCATTAGATATAAAAACAGCTTTTTTATATGGAGATCTAAAAGAAAATATTTTTATGGTTTTACCTGAAGGATATGAGGAATATGATAGAAATACAAAAGTCTGTAAACTTAAGAAAAGTTTATATGGATTAAAACAAGCTCCTTTGAACTGGAATGAAAAATTTACCTCAGTATTACTTAAAAATGGATTAAAACAATTGAAAGCAGATAAATGTTTATTCAAGACTTCAGATGGTACAATGATGCTAGGAATACATGTTGATGATGGAATCTTATTAGGAGAAAATAAGGAATGTATGATGAAACTTATAAATAACCTAAAAGAAGATTTTCAAATGACATACACTGAGAATCCTGAAACATTTTTGGGAATAGATATCACTAAGACTAAAGATTCAATACATCTAAAACAAAGTAAGAATGCTGAAAAAATAATTGAAACCTTTAATATGAAAGAGGCAAAAATAAGTCCTACACCATTACTGGAAAACAATGAAAATGATGTACAAACAAAAGAAAACTTCCCTTACAGAGAAGCTATAGGTCATCTTATGTACCTATCAAATAAAACTAGACCTGATTTGACATATGCTGTGAACTATGAGAGTAGAAGCATGGAAAAACCGAAAAATCAAGATATAAGTAATGTTAAAAGAACCATTAGATATTTGAAAGGAACCGTAAATGCTAAAATAAAATATAATATAGATGAAAATTTAATAAAATTAGAAGCATACTGCGATGCTGATTATGCAGGTGACAAAGAGACTAGAAAAAGTACAAGTGGCTACATAATGATGTACTGTGGAGGTCCAGTGCATTGGTGCACAAGGAAACAACCTATAGTAGCACTATCAAGCTGTGAAGCTGAGTATATTTCAGCCGCTGAATGTTGCAAAGAATTATTGTACGTGAAAGGATTAATAGAAGAACTTATTGAAAATAAAATTACAGTGAATCTAAAAATAGACAATCAAAGTGCAATAAGATTAATTGAAAATGGAGTGTTTAATCGCAGATCAAAACACATTGATGTCAGGTATCATTTTTTGCACAATTTATTTGTTGAAGATATTATAAAAATATCTTACTGCCCTACTAATTTGCAATTAGCAGATATCTTCACTAAACCTTTGAAAACAAATAAATTTCGTGAAATTAGAGATCTAATTATGCAAACTTAAATATGTTTGTAAACAAAATAAATGGATAACAGTAAACATAATTGATTTGATAAAATAAAATAAATAAATAAGTTTAATTCTAATATGTTACAAACTAATATTAATGTTTAAATACGTGTATTTGTAATGTTTTTTTTTTTTTTATTACGGAGGTGTGTTAAATAATACTGAATAAATAAATACACTAATCAAAAAAAAAAAAAACAATGTTAATCGATATGTTTACAATTATTGTTTGATCTGTTGCATTCTTTCTAGTCTGTGGTAAAAAAATTAAAATAACTTGATCTGTGTGGTGTCAAGCAAAGCTTCTAGTTTTATTCTGCTCTGATAATAAAAACCCTAAAACCCATAAAACAAATTAAAAAACCTAACAGTTTGCCCTACCCCGTGATTCTTTTTAGAGCCAGAGGCGCGCTGGGGCGGCAGCCTCGACTTGATTTATATGGAATTTTCCCCTTTTGTATGGAAAATATGAAAAATTATTACCCACATGTTGAGTTTTAGAGGAGTATGGGGTCTAATAAAGGGGGTCGAAATTTTCATTATTTTTGCGATAGGACACACCATTTTCGAAATATAAACAAAAAAAAAAGAAAAAAAAATACAGTACTATTTTTGCACCAGAAGTCGAGGTGCCGGTGTGAATTTTAGTTCTTGACAACTAATTTTATTCCACACCTATTTAATCGCGATTAAAAATAGTCAGATTTAGTTAGACAACCAAAATTTTAGATTGAATAGAATAATGAAATTGACAACAACAGAATAGCAAAATTGCCATTTCACTAAACTAATAACTCAGTGCAATCTTAGTGCTGTCAAACTAAAATATAGTTAAGTTGTGCCACTTTAGTCAATTTCAGTATGGGAAATCGTCGTTTGACAGGAATTAACGAAATTTTGGTGAGTTTTAGTCTAGTTTAGACAATTTTGTGACAACAGGATCGGCACCAATGTTTTTAAATTTGGTGGTTCACTATGACTATGTCAATTTAAGCTCAAAATGCACCTAGTCTGTTAAGTTGTTCTAAGATCTAAAGTAACGTCTTTTATAAATAATAATAAAGCCTTTATTAAACAATCCTATAAAACACATATTTCTTATAAACTTACTAGAATAAGTATTTAACATAGACACTAGTTTCGCGAAGATTGTCTTGCTACTCAGCATAGACCTCCCATAAAACTTGCCATAAATGATAAATGATTTTATTTCTGTAAGTAGGTTTGTACAAACACTTTTACACGTCAATCATATTTTTTTAAACTAGATGAGGTCGGCGTTTCCTATCTGACTACTCTGAGAAGAAAGGCCGAAACAAACTCAGAGGTCGCAGTCTCTTTTAAAGTCCAGCCATAATTTTGGTCAGATCATGTGAAGATCATGTGGATAGGTGTCTGAAATGGTCTTTTGAGGAAATAACCACACAGATTGAGTGGATCTGTCCATTCAGTGCACGCATGTATCAGTAATCATACGGCTCAGCTCAGAACTTGAGGAGCTCAACGATTTGACGAACAATACCTAAGAAAGGACATTTGGGTAGGCCGCATAAAGTACTCAAACTGCCAGATCAACTTTAAAAATGAACTGAGAAAGAGATGAAACACAAAAACAAAAATACCACATAGTCCTCACATTCACAATAATTAAAGCAAAAATAATATTATACTTCTCAAAGTAAATATTCATGTCAAAGTGTATATAATAATAATCAAATGTCAAAGTGTATATAATAATAATCGAATGTCAAAGAGCAAAACAAAAATAAAAAAACAACATTCAGTATACAAAATTGGAGCAGGTCAATCCCAAGCTTTTTTGTCCGGTTTAAAGTGGGGTCTAGTGTCTTCCTTCTCCATATGGCGCCTGCTATTATTTTTATGTCATCTTCCCATCTCCGACGCTGTCCCCCTCTCTTTCTTTCGTGTTGTCTTGGACACCATTCAGTCACATCCTTAGCCCACTTGTCCTTTTTGTTCCTCATCGTGATTCATCATCTATATCTTCTTCTATATCTATATCTTCTATATCTATATCTTCTTCTATATCTATATCTATATCTATATCTATACATATAATAAATCTGTAAAGGAACTTTTTCTGTACATTTAAAATATTTCGAAAATAATTGCTTGGGGTGGTAAGGGATAATCAACAGATGACATTTTAACCCTTATCAAAATTTTTGTCTGTAGCTCGGTTTTTCAGTTTCTATGTTGAATAGATCAAGTATCACGTCAAAAGAACGAAACTAATATGGTTATCTTTCATACTCAAATATTGTTTATAACTCAGAGTTTATATTAGTCTTTGTTTCATCGCAATCGCTTCGGTCAACCTATCTAAATAATTAAGTGTTCAAGAAGAATTTATTTACGTAATGTTGAAACACTTAGCGACATCTATTGGCGTGAAACGGTACTAACGAACACACGTCATTCTCATTTAAGTTACTTACTGTGTCTGTGTTATTTAAAAAAGTAATGATACTGATTACTAAAATCGCTTTCCGTTGGTGGTTGATTCCCACGAATCAAAAAAGCTAAAAGAATTTCAAATAAAAAGTTGTGATAATATTAACTGACGTGGTGTTCTGAGTCATATACCTAGAATGCAATGTTAGATAAATATTTATTAGTTTTATCAATCAAATTAATACAAATAGAGGGGAAACAATCTCATTTTTAATTGTGATAAAAGTCTTAGTAGCGCCATCTAGCATAATATAGCAAAATTAGAGCGGCTAGAGGAACATCTCCATAGAAATTCTTAATCTCTAGCGTCAGTTACGCCATCTAGGTTTGAATAGCAAACATGCAAAGACAACAACTTGATTTCGCGCGAAATTTGATAATGTTAAATTTCAATGCGTGTTTACAGCATTACTCGATTCAAATAATGGGAGTTTTGGGAGTAAAGAGTTGTAAATACTTATGTGCTAATTTTCGTGATGTTAGTTTTCGAGGTGGGGAGGGGTTCAAGCGAGGTCGGATGGTGAAAGTCAGGAAAAAAAATCCAAAATTGCGACCATAACTACTGGTGGATTTGAGTAAATAGATAGGTTTTCACACGGGCAACTGTAGTTATGTCGATGCTCTTCCGAGCAACATCGCTTACAGAGAAGCATTTTCTTAGTTAAAACAAGTTTAAAAATGTATTTATTTATCCATTTGGCATCTCCAACAAAGGATACATTACCTACACAGGAAATGTGCATTTGGATTGAGTGATCTTTTTTTATTTCGTGACAAAATCTGATTGTACATTTAGTCAAAAATAGTAAAAACTCATAGCCCAAAGTAAAAAAATTGTCACTCTCAAGGGTCTTCAGTTATTGGCCAAAGTGTGGATCACTCAATTCAGTCATTTTGCAAAAACGGCCATGAGCTAAATCTCAACAAAAACTTACTCTAACCATCAAGGCATTTAAAGCTAATTCCGTGTTTCTATGACAGTATCATTGGATCACTCAGTTCAGACATCATTTTGTCTGAGAGATCGTTGTAATAAAGTTTTGGTTGACTTTTTCCATACATCTTTTTTTTTATCCTAAAATTTATGTTCCGAATATATTTGTACAATAAATTTCATTACACAAATACCTTTTGTTAAAAAGTTAGGAGTAATTCAATGTTTTTAAATTTGCTGAACCGAGTGATCCTTATGAATAACTACCTATAGGTAACCTACTTATAGGTAACTACCCACTTCGTATTGATTTACACAAACAACGATTAATTTTTGTACAACTTTATGACTAAAGTTTTACATAAAAATCATTTACATAAACAGCTTAATTTATGAGATATTAGAACTTTAATTTTTTAAAGAAGTTGAGTGTTGTAGGGTGTACATATGATTTTAGCTTTTAATGAATATTTTTTCTTCTACCCAACATATTTGATTGTTATTTGCAGCGTCGCATTTAGTTTTATACGAGATTTAGTGCACATATGTTACGTGAGCTTACGTGATAGTGACAAGATAATTATGTGTGATGGAATTTCTTTTAGCTACGAGGAGACTTGTCTTTCATGTAATAATAATCCTATATATCGATGCCTTAGTTCACAATTGCACTAAATACAAAATTGACAATTTTGAGGAGAGAGCTTTAAACTTTTTTAAAGTTTAGACAAGAACAGTACATAAACAAAGTAAAATAACAAAACAAATATGCATCTATACAAAGACTAGCCCTTTAACTCCATCATAATATCTCAATATTGTAATATTAGTACATATATACTTTTCAAAATCGCTAAATAAACACACAGGCCACAATTTAATACAATTATGCACTAAGATTTATTATGTAGACACGAATTAAGTGAAAAGCTCAAAATATTTAACAGCATAACCAGGCTGGTTCAAGGTCCAAGAAGAAGGATAATACCTAATATGCATGGATAGACAAAATAATAAAACAGTGATCCATATCTACATATATAAATAAAAATAAATGTTGCTAAGCGCAAAACTCGAGAACGGCACGACCAATTCGGCAATATTTTTTTTCGTATGTTCCTTTAGGCAAATGGAAAGGTAAACAAAAATGCGTGGACAATAGTAAAAACAACACTTTGATACTTTTTGTAGGTAGGTACCGGTAGTACGTTCCCATGGGATAACTTTCGACTTCCAAGCGGACGAAGCCGTTGGCAAAAGCTAGTTCTTAATGTATTTTTCTTTATAAAACAAACAGTTTTTTAAACTGCAATCAAATAAAATATTTTTCGAACTCACAATGAAAAAAATAAAAGTACTGAAGCCCAATTATACGCTAATTAGAAAATTAAGAAATCAAAATTAAGAAATTAAGTCTTCAGTTTCAGTTTTGTAACATTTATTAATTACTAACTAGTTAGTGAAAAAAAAAAACACATATTTCTTCAACAATGGACTCATCATCCTGATCATCATCAGACAATTCAGTGTCATCACATTTATTGTTAACAATAGCCGCAGAAGTGGATGGAATATCTTTGCAATACTGGCTATATCCTGGTGGAATAACACATTAATACACTCAAAACCACTGCTAAAAAGTATGAGCAGATATTGCAAATGTATTTAATATGTTTGTGTTTTGACATTTTCTCCAGTTGAGAAACTTAAAATCAGTTGAAGTATATCTTGATCAGATTTACAAAAATAAAGGTAATTAGTATAATAAAACATTCATGGAACATAGTTAATACAACTGTTACCTCCGTTTTTGTTAGAAAGAGACGGAATAACGGTATTCCGATATGCGCAAACGAAAGAGCACAAAATTTAGTGTGTTTCGCATTAAAAAAGTGAAAATTGAAAAATTTGTAGTTAGTGCAATTGTGAACTAAGGCATCGATATGGTTATAAACTTTCAAGTGTTATTTTCATGGATTTGAATGGAACAAAACAGGTAAATTTACACGATGTGCCCGAAATCCTACTAATATTATAAATGTGAAAGTTTGTGAAGATGTTTATTACTCTATCACGCAAAAACGACTGAACGGATAAGCGCCTACAGACTGAAAACCGACAAGACTTTACTTCGACGGGACTCTTCGCCGACAGGACCTTGCGCCATTACTAAATAGTCAAGAAACTGCCACTAAAATGGAAGTAGCGCTCGCCGGCCGTTACCCGGGCATCGCTCGCTACGCTCGCTCGGCTCGCGCGTGGTTAGTCGCAATTCTAACCTAACTTATTCGATCGGTAAGCAGTATTGTGCAGTTCATAATTTATCGAGAGATTACAAACTCGCGACATAGATTATAATCTAACGGTATTTACAATTTTACGGTAACTTAAGTTGCTGATGAGCCCTGTCGGCGAAGAGTCCTGTCGGCGAAGTGTTCTGTCAGCGAAGAGTCCATTCGAAGTCATGTCGGCGTTCAGTCTATCGGTGTAGTGTCTGTCGGCGTTAAGTCGTACATTGGAAAGGATTTGGATGAAATTTGGCAAACTGACAGTTTATAACCTGGATTAACGCATATTACACGGTATTACGCTTAGCTAGTAATTATAATGAAAAGTAGATCGTACGGGTTACTTGGAGGTATTGAATTTATTATTAGAAGCAAAAAAAAAAAAACTTATGATAGTACAAATTTACCACGTTATTATCATACACTTATTTACGCAGTTTATGATTTGTAAGTAATATTGTATTTATATTTCCTTTCCTGTCCTGTATGTGTCGCCGGGCGTAAAAGGATAGCACCATGCCATTTCTTCCAGTGGGTGTCGTAGAAGGCGACTAAGGGACTTACTAGAGAATGGGCAGCAGCGTTCTCTATGCATTTTACCACCATACTGCGATCGCCAACCCGCCTGCCAAGCGTGGCGATTATGGCAAAACCCCCCATTCTGGGGGAGAACTATGTCCAGCAGTGGACGTCTTTCGGCTGAAATGAATGAATGAATTTCCTTTCTAAATAAAAGAGACGAGCTTAAATGTACTGTATCATTTTTATTTCCGATGATCTCATAATATATGGTCACCCTACTGCGCTTTTCCTTGACCATAAAATTAAAAATCTAATATCTCTTAAATGAAGCTGTATAAGTAAATGATTTTTATGTTAAACTTTAGTCATAAAGTTGTACAAAAATTAATCGTTGTTTGTGTAAATCAATACGAAGTGTGTAGTTACCTATAAGTATTCTTAAGGATCACTCAGTTCAGCAAATTTAAAAACTCCTAACTTTTTAACAAAAGGTATTTGTGTTATGATATTTATTGTACAAATATATTCGGAACATACATTTTAGGATAAAAAAATAGATGTACAGAAAAAGTCAACCTAAACTTTAGTACAACGATCTCTCAGAGAAAATGGTGTCTGTACCTACTGAGTGATCCAATGATACTGTCATAGAAACACGGAATTAGCTTTAAATGCCTTGATGGTTTTATAAAACATTGTGACAATTTATTAACAAATTTTTGAGACATAAACTTAGTCAGTAGAGTAAGTTTTTGTTGAGATTTAAAAAATGACTGAATTGAGTGATCCACACTTTGGCCAATAACTGAAGACCCTTGAGAGTGACAATTTTTTTACTTTGGGCTATGAGTTTTGACTATTTTTGACTAAATGTACAATCAGATTTTGTCACGAAATAAAAAAAGATCACTCAATCCAAATGCACATACACAGGAACAATAGAAATCACAATAGTAAAATATTGACAATTTTAAAATCGCTTCTTTAAATATAATTATTTATTGGTCTACAAATAAATGTATGGCTGAACAAAAGAAACACTGAAACATTTTTGATTACAATTTACAATAAAAAGCCATCGTAACTGAGAGTCGCGGAGGATCGCTCTGTTACGTCCATTATCCTCGGGATCGGGCTCTCTCTCTTCCTGCTGCCTGCGTCAGCAGCGGGGAGAGAGGTGGGGGCGCGCGCGGTATGGCACTACGTAGCAACAACATCGTACTTACTATGTTCATAGAAAACCCGTGCTATACAATTAAATAGTTTTTTTTGCCTGGTTTGGTTTTTTTTTTCAACAGCGCTTTTAATGTGGATAATGACCGACGTTACGGGGCGTAGGTAATGGTAACATTCGCAGCGAGCATGTCTTTACGCCGTGTGCTAAAATCAGTGTTGCTCGCTCGCATGTTTTGCCGTAGGTACTACTGACTGCACGAATACTTGCTTGGTAACATATTAGGTGCATTTTGACCCGTGACGCCGGTCAGTATCCACCTTTACAGCGTGATCTTTCTTCATCGTGATAACGCCATGGTCCCACGGGCCGTTAACTGACAGGTGGCGTCAGGTGTTACTGCACTGCTACCTGTCGAGGCCTATCGCAGTCCGTGCAGAGCATTCCCACTGCTGTGGTTTTATTCAGTGGTCAACGTTTGATAAACAAAGCTAAAAGACACGCGCCTGTACGGGCCGAGATAGGCGCCCGCCCCCGCGTGGAATAATGCTTCAGCACACTCAACCAGACGCGCAGTCGATTTATTGAGTAAGTACAGTAAAAGCTCCTTATTCGTGCTTCCTTCATTCGCGTTTTCACTATTCGCGGATTAAAAAAATGCGACCCAATTCCTATATCCGCGGCTAAAGATTTATTTATTTGCGGGTCTAATCGGTACATCGGTACATACATATTAACAAATAACAAAAAGGATTCCAATAGGTATCCAACCCAATATCCTTTGTAAACGCGTCGTCAGATGGACTATAAAAAAGTGAAATAGACCTTATTACAACTTCGCCTAAAGTACATTGTCAAATGATATCGCCGCTGTATTGGTTCGGCCTTTGACATCTACAATAGCCGCCTTCGCCGCGGTCTGTGTTTTTAACCGACTTCAAAAAGAAGGAGGTTATCAATTCGACATGTTTATATTTTTAATGTATGTTCAGGCATAACTCCGTCGTATATAGACGGATTTGCAAAATTCTTTTTTTTTTCGAAAGGGGTTTACTCCGAAATGGTCCCATTGAAATTTCATATAGACAGGGCCCGATCTAGCTATTTAGCCGCACCGGGCAAAAATAACATTCGCCGCCCTTTGCACTAACACCATCAAAGATGGTATGACCATAATTATGTGATATTCTTTTAACTATACCTATAATATTCACATACGTTAGTCTACTACGGCTTCTGAACAAGTATACAAAAATTCATGAGAGTAGGTATGTTTGTAAGTATACATTTTGCCGCCGCTCATTTTTGCCGCTCTGAGCATTTGCCCGGCTTGCCCCCCCTTAGATTGGGCCCTGCATATAGATCTGATGATGCGTTTCGGAAACAGACAACGGAACTCTTCAAAAAATTACAGCAAATCAACCGCGAATGTTGCTATCACATAAATAAGTATGCATTGTTTTGACCCAAAGGATGATGAAATTTCGAATCGGTGTATGGTAACAAAAAAGTGAAAAATAAAAACTTTTTTCAAAAAAATAACAACCGACTTCCAAAAAACACTACAAAGTGCAAAATAACTTTAATTTCGGAAGGCGGTGACAAATAATTAAAATACACATCCAACGTCACCGACTTCCGAAATTAAAGTTATTTTGCACTTTGTAGTGTTTTTTGGAAGTCGGTTGGTATTTTTTTGAAAAAAGTTTTTTGAGAATGTAAACAAATTTAATGAAACCAACCTCATCACCATAAAGTATATTTATATATCATCATCATCATCATTTCAGCTGAAAGATGTCCACTGCTGGACATAGGCCTCCCCCAAATTTATAAATGCTGCGACTTAATAGACATTCCATCCTTTGGTACGAGCCGCTTTGCGTGTTTTACCTATTGTTTCATCTTTCCATTTATTGCAAAATGTTGAAATTTTTTTTTTACTTAAAAACGATTTTCGACGCGAAAAAATCTGTTTAACGCATAGAAATGCTTGATCGTTTACGTCTTGGAGAGTCGCTTGCATCCATATCACGCTCATACAATTAATCAATATGGTCAAAAACTTCAATTAAATTGTTTTTTTTTTGTCACTTAGGAACGTATCCCCTATAATCCCATATAAATTACCATTCCATAGTCACGGTTTCTGTATTCGCGGTAGGTATTTTACGGAACGTATACCTCGCGAATAAAGAGCTTTTACTGTACCTACGGCAGGTGCACATTTATGTATTATAAAATGAGCCTCGACCAGGCGCTTTGATCTATATTTATTCTTAAAAATCTGAGTGAGACTTCGTCGCAATATCATTATAACCCCTAAAGACGCCTGCAGGCCTAGACAAAACACCTTTCTGTTAACGTTCACGCTAAACTCTACGCCAGAATATATGGGAATGACATTACCGTGTCCTTTCCGCAGGTAATGTCATTCCCATACATTTTGGCGTACCGTTTAGCGTGAACGCCAAGAGTAATGTGTTTTGTCTCTAGGCTCTGGACTGCATTCGAAAGCTGTGGTAGATTCCTACCAGGATAGATCGGAAGATCGGAGGAGTGGTACCTACACCGTCAAAGCGACACATTATTGTTTTCCGACATGCACGCGAACGAAGTCGCGGGCACAGCTAGTCTTTAATAAATAGCAATAGGCTAATAGGTAATTGCAAGACTTGTGAGACTCTTGCTGCAAGACCGAGACCAAGACCAAGACTGAGAGCGCAATACCAAGACCGAGACCAAGACCAGGGCCTCAAGTCTGCTATTACAATAGTGTCAGAATGGTCTATCATTGATTTCATAATCGTTTATTTTGACAAGTTGGTAATCTAATATTATAATTGCGTCATTATGACTTTCCAATGGTCAGCCACTGACACCCCATTGAAAGAAATGGCATATAATGGTAATCTCGTAAATAATGACAAAAAAATTACTGACTTACAAGGTAATCTGCTAAAATTTTGACAGTTCCACACAAACTCTTTTCTTTTAAACAAAAATCTAATTAAAACACTCAAATGTAAATAAATATCTATCAAAACACCGGCCGCTAGAAATAAAAACAGATAAACGTCAGTTAACAGTAATATCACATTTGACTTTGACAGCTAAACAGGTGAAATATTATTGAGTTGTGAGTTTTTTGATATTTACGAACTTCCTACTACTTCAGATTGCATATAACACTAATAAATAATGTGTAAAATTATATACAGTGAAACCTGGTTAAGTGGGACCTGGATAAGTGAGAAACCTCTATTATTGAGAACTACAATGAGGTCCCGGCACTTTTTCATCGAATTACCTCTGTTAATGGGACTTTTCGAACTTGGTTAAATGAGATTTTACTTTCTAGGATTTTTTCGATGTTTACCTCTATAATTGGGACTCTGGAGCTCAATTCCCTTTATAAGTGAGACAATTTATCAGGTTGGGACAGGTTACGACACGATTGTTTATAAACATTTGAATTTCTTGCACAAAATTTCCACCTTTATAAATGGAATAACGGTACATTTCGACCTCTATAAGCGGGCGTCTCTGTAAATGAGACAACTAAATTTTAAACCTGTCTAATTGGAAAACTGGATAAATGAAAACCTCTTTAAATGGTACAAAATCCTTGGTCCCTTGAGATCCCAATTAACCAGGTTTCACTGTATAACAAAATTTGTCATTAATAAATGTTCAAAGTTAGTGGTAGTTTTTCGAAAATCATTTCTACTAACGGGTTTTATAATAATGGCAATACGAAAATGCCATTATAACACAATTCTATTACGAGGCCATTGACCGATCACTGATCGACCATTATGAATTTAGCAGATTACGAACTTTTAACAAAATGACGATGGGACCATGTTGGAATGATGAATTTATGAAAATAGCAGACAAAGGCCCCAGGTGTCAATACACCTGGGGCCTTTGTCTTTGAATTTTTTATAAATTCGTAAAAAAAGACTTAGCCAGTCTTGGTCTTGGTCTATTGTGTATTTTTTACTAATTTTCACAAATTCAAATCTAGGTTTTACAAAAAACTTCAGACCTCTGCGATACTTTTTCAGCGAGATTTTGGCGATAACGTGTTTTTACCGTTTCAATGGAGCGGCCATGGGGTTATAGTCCCACAGCTCCTAAAATATAAACCTAGGATTTTTTGTTGTATTTTTACTAAATTTGACAAATTCAAACCTGGGAAAAAAACTTCAGACGTGTTTTTTTTTTTGGCTGGGAAATCATCAAATAACTTCTCCCGCTCTGGGTGGAGCAGGAGGGCGTGTCAGACTTTTACTGACTAAAACCCACCCGTGTTCCTTCAGTAGCCCGTATGCCAGGGGCTGTGGTGTCTCTTTCGAACAAACCCGCACCCCTGGCAGGCATCGGCCCTTGCGGGCCCCATAATTTTTTGTGCTGACATCTCTTTGAGGCGCGCGTGGAACACAACGCGCCGTCGACTTGGGCTTGGTCCGTACCGGACAGCGAGCTACCCATTACTCGCCGTCCGCAAGCCCATGCCTACGGTGGCCGGGAATCGGCCTGGGATTCCCGACGCCCAGGGCGTCTCCGTATCCTGCGGCGGCTAGGGTCGCGAGGGCGCATATGCTGCCTCTCCCTCACGTGCGCCGCCTCCCTCTTCGCGAGCATTACTGCTTCGCTGAAGGAGGTGACGGTTCCCTATGCCCTCTCGCTCCGTACCATGGCCTGGACCAGGGCCGGACGCGAGAGATCGCCGCCGCCGATCGCCTCCACGAGGACACGGCGGTGCTCCGCCCAAGCCGGGCAGACCGCCACCGTGTGCTCCACCGTGTCCTCAGGGCGATCTTTGCAGTGGAAACACCCGGGCGTTTCCTCCCGCCCTATCCGAAACAGGAACCTCCCGAAACAGCCGTGTCCGGTGAGGACCTGCGTCAGGCGGAAGGTGAGGACGCCATGCCGCCTATCAAGCCACTCCTCAAAGAGGGGACTTACCACCGCAATCGTGGCGTGCCCAAAAACTTCAGACGTCTGCGATGCTTTTTCAGCGAGATATCGGCGATATCGTGTTTTTCACCGTTTCAATGGCGCGGCCATGAGGTTACTACAGCTCCTAAAATATAAGCCTAGGATTTATTCTGTATTTTTGCAATTTTTTTTACAAATTCAATCAAAGATAAAGCATTTATTTGAATTAGGCACTTCAAAGGCACTTTTGAACGTCAAAATTTACGTTAAAAAATAGAATTGATTCTAATCGCCCATTCCAATATGTAGTTTCGTATGAAGAAGAATGGGCAAGAAACTCCACCGTTACTATTTTAAAATGTTTTATATACAATTTAACATGGTTCATTCATTATATAAATATGTGTGAAAACGATGCACCCAGAATAAAATTACTTTACCAAAATAGGTAAAAAAATGCAATTGAAACAATACGATAAATTAATTTTATGATAGATACATGGTGCTCACTAGTGAATGCAAACCGGGTTAACCGGAAACCGAAAACCCGGTTTTTCGGCATTTTTCAAATGATATAAAAATCCGTTTTTTTTTTTAATTTTCCGGCTTTTCGAGTTTTTCTTTTTATTTTATTTTAATGGCGACACCGCTACTCCACGAGTCAGGCAAAATAATGCATTTGATGTCAGTTATTTTATTTTTCCAAACGTTGCCAACTGCCAACGGTTGCCAACGATAGTGGAAAGACCTGTTGTTTATCGTAGTGTTGGTAATTCAGTAAAATTTAACTATCAAAGGGTTGTAGAACACCTTCTTTATCGGCGTTAAATTTAGAAACCGAAGAAGTGGTGTTATGTGAAATGGCATTACACGAGAATGGCGGGCGACGTGGCGGTTTTTTAACAAAGGCATACAAAGCACTCATCACGATCAAGCCAACAAGTGTCGAATCACAGCGAACGTTTTCGACAGCTGGTTGTTTTTGCAGGAAAATACGGTCTCGTCTAAATGACTTTGTATTTCTTAAGATCTCATTTTCTTACCAAAAACGTTTTAGTAAATTGTTTTTAAAGAAAATGTGTTGTTTTTTTAACCTATGTTTATGAGATGACTTTTTATTTCACTTGATTTTTTTTATGATTATTTTGGGTTATTAATTAGAACTAAGCATAATTAACCTGATTGCAATTATTATTGATCTCTTTTCAAAGACTTATTTCTACGTTATAGTATGTTAATTAAAGGTTTAAGTTATGAAAAACATTGAGTAGCTCAACTATTATCGGAAGGTATTAAGACTGTTATGGGTTTCTTTTAAAAGTTTACGATAGATATGCTTAATTTGATACCAGATTATCAGTGTTATAAAATGTTGATTTTGTGTTTTATAATGCTTTATTTTCATGCAGGATATTTATAATTACTTAATTATCTCAAGTTGATCTTTTTGATACTGTTGATTAATATTATACCTACATAGCTTAAGCACAACAAGCAAATAAATACAGCTTTTAAATACAGCATGTAGACGAACAAAAAAAAACTTATTTTCAAACCGGTTACACCGTAAACCGGGTTGTTTTATTAAAAACCCGAATAAAAACCGGGTTCTAATCTTGGTCGGTTTTGCATTCCCTAGTGCTCACAAATTTACAAACATTGTAAGAGTAAGTATACGATTGTCCTAGAATATTCTAGGAAAATTGTATTCTTACTTACTTGTTAATATTAACAAGTAATAAGTCAGGGTGTGAGTTAAAGTAATACTGTTAAGGCGGTGTGACTGAAGGCGGTGACAAGAAATAAAATGCATATCCAAAGTCACCTACTTCCGAAACTAACGTTATTTTTCACTTTCTACTGTTTTTGAAAGTAGGTTGTTTTTAAAAAAAAAGAGTTTTATATGGAATTAGTATAATTCCATATAAAACTGTTCAAAACTCAAACTCAAATCATTTATTTCAGTTAAACCTATTACAGGCACTTTTGAATTGTCAAAAAAAAATGGAAGTTGAAGCTAGGTGCCCATTCCAAAACGTAGATCTTTATGGAGAAGAACGGGCAAGAAACTCCAAGGACACTCTTTTAAATCATGGGTATTACAAAATCATGGGAACATTATTCTTGGTGCTTCTATATGTGAGAACAATGTAATATTTCAAGGTACCGTCATGATGTTAATTGTTTTGAACAGTTCCCTAAGAGATTCGCGCCTGCGGAGGTTGTAAATGGCTCTGACAGCCCTCTTTTGCAGAATAAAGATCGACTCAACATCCGCAGCCCGTCCCCATAGCAAAATACCGTAAGACATGATGGTATGAAAGTAACTAAAATAGACCAGTCGCGCGGTATCCACGTCTGTTAATTGGCGGATCTTCCAAACAGCGTAAGCGGCAGAACTTAGCCGCCCTGCAAGTGATGTTAACGGGGGGTTGTCCCAAAGTGGAAAATATCTAGAGTACTTCCGGTCCATAAAAGCGGCTCAAAGAGTGATGTTAAAAACTATAGGCCAATTGCTGTTTTATCTATTTTTGGCAAAGTATTCGAATCGGTACTCTATAAAAAATATTTGTTAAACTGCAACGGTGGTTCGCGGAAGAGCAGCACGGATTCCTTCCGAATCGCTCAACCGCGTCCAATCTACTTAACATTACCACATTCTTAACCAAAAATATTAATGACGGAAAGCAGATCGATGTGGCCTATTTTGACTTCCAGAAGGCTTTTGACCGTGTTGACAACGACATACTTCTTGTTAAACTGGCATTGGCAGGTTTCTCTGAAATGTCACTAAAATTCTTCGCAAACTATCTGCGCGACCGCAAGCAATTTGTATCATACAAAAATGCCAAATCGGAGCGCTACTTGGTCACTTCGGGCATAGGGCAGGGCACTAACCTCGGGCCCCTGTTTTTTCTAATAGTGGTTAACGATCTTCCCACATATGTAAAACACTCCACAGTTTTAATGTATGCTGATGATGTCAAAGTTGCTCTTCCAGTAGCTAACCCTAGCGATACGGCCACACTTCAACTCGACATCGACAACATTCACACTTGGAGCACTATAAACAATCTCGACCTAAACATTGATAAGTGCACTGTCATGACCTACACAAAAGCCACACAACCTATACACAACATCTATACAATGAACCCCTGAAACGCGCTTTAACTGTACGTGATCTGGGTGCTCACTTTGATCCACACTTAACATTTAACCAGCACATAATACTGACATGCAACAAATCCCGAAAAAACTTAGGTTTTGTCTTGCGTCAGGCCAAGATTTTCACTAATCGTCAAGCAATAACCATACTCTACAACTCATTCATCCGTAGCTTGTTAGAGACTAACAGTGAAATCTGGAACCCCCACGAAAAATTGTACACACTGGTTATCGAAAAGGTTCAGAAGTGTTTTGTCCGCTACCTATACTTAAAACTTTATGGTTATTACCCGTACATGTATCCAACACCATTTGTGCTGGGTATGGTGGGGTACCAAAGTTTAGAAGTTAGGAGAAATCTTGGTCTGGTAAAGTATTTCATCCGCTTGATTCGTGGTGCCCACTACAATTCCTCGTTGCTACAGTACATCTCTCAAACTCAAACTCAAAGCATTTATTTCAATTAGACCTTTCACAGGCACTTTTGAATTGTCAAACAAAAATCGAAGTTGAAGCTAGGTGCCCATTCCAAAAACGTAGATCTCTCTGGAGAAGAACGGGCAAGAAACTCCAAGGACACTCTTTTAAATCGTGGGTATTACAAAATTTTGGGAACATTATTCTTGGTGCTTCTATATGTGAGAACAATGTAAAAAATATATAATAAAATAAATTAAAAAAAATAAGATTCAAAATAAGCCATGGCAGATAAGAGATGACCAGTCTCAACCGACGGCGCCCGTTCACGAACTTGACGCATGGATCAGCACCATCCAGCTCAACCATTTTCTAGGGAACCGAATGATCCAACACACACGCCACCATCAGTGAGACATTTAAGTGAGCATGACATACTCTCAACTACCACGTTTTTTCAAGTCGACGTACATCAAAACAACATAATTATAAGGATGCATGGTACTCACATTTACAAAAATTTGACAAAATGCTTCTAAATTATACAAAACTATAGTTTCAATCCTATTTGAGAAATTCATAAAATTTGACTTCCAAAAAGAAAGAAAAATATATAATAAGTATCTATTGAAATTTTAATAAATAATACTTGGTTCAGTAAAATCAAAAACAAATTCGTAATGTCACAAAATTAATAAAAATAGGAACAGAAATGTTCGCAATGTCAGAAAAATAATAATAATAGGAACAGTGTTCGTAATGTCAGAAAACATAAAAAAAGGGGAAGCATCTCTTCCAAATATTAAAATGTTAATTAGTAAGCCCAGATGGCTGTGGAGCAGGACCAACATTAAGCCAGGCATTTTTGTCTAAGATATAATCATCTAACTTATAATATGCTTGTCTACATAGTGTGCGTTTAATGCATGACTTAAATTTATTTTCACTTAGTTCAAGAATATCGACTGGTAGTTTATTATAACATTTTACACAGTACCCCATAAAAGAAGTATGTACTTTAGACAATCTGAAACGTGGTTGATCTAATTTGTTCCTATTTCTAGTGTTAAAATTATGCCTGTCACTTATCTTACTAAAAAGATGTAGATTTTTCCGAACATACATAATGTTCTCATAAATAATAGGTCTTTACCTATGAAATTGCCGTTTTGTATGAAAAAATTTAAACGAATTTTTTTCATGAATTTTTTATTTGTATTAATCGAAGTAATCACCCATGCAATCAATGCATCTTTGCCATCGCAGTGGCAGTTTATTGATGCCCTTCTTAAAGAAATCAGCTGGACGGGAGGCAACAAATTCTTCAAAGGCATTTTGTACTGCCTCTCGGGTATTAAATTTTTTTCCCGCCAAGAAGTTATCCAAATTCTGGAAAAAGTAGTAGTCTGTAGGCGCAAGGTCTGGTGAGTAGGGCGGATGACGGAGAGCTTCCAACCCCAGTTCTTGCAACTTGGAGACCGTCTGCTGTGCAGTATGAGGTCGCGCGTTGTCGTGCAGGAGCAGCGGAGACGAGCGATTGACCAATGCTGGTTGGAGATGCGCCAGCTTCTCCATCATTGTGTTCAGTTCTTCACAGTACACATCTGCAGTAATGCTCACCCCGTTTGGTAAGATGCTGTGATGAATCACACCGGCGCTAGACCACCAAACAGTGACCATCACTTTTCTAGGGGTAAGTTTTCGTTTAGGGCATTGTTTAGGTGCTGAACCAGGATCCAACCAACTTGCTGAGCGCTTACGGTTATCAAACAGAATCCATTTTTCATCGCAGGTAACAATGCGGTTCAAAATTCCTTCATTTGTGTGTCTGTTGAGCAGTGCAAGGCACGTCTCGACGCGTACTTCGCGCTGGCGATCATTGAGTTCGTGGGGCACCCATTTGTCAAGCTTTTTTACCTTGCCAATTTGACGCAAATGGACCAATATTGTTTTGACGCTAACGTCGAAAGCTGCTGCTAATTCAGCCGTAGATTGTGTATCATCAGCTTCCACAATCGCCTTTAATTCGTCATTGTCGACCAAAGTCTTCGGACGACCGCGAGGTTCATTTTTCAGGTCGAAATTTCCAGAACGGAAGCGAGCAAACCAATAACAGGTGGTGCGTTGGTTTGTAGTGTTAGCTCCGTAAACGTCGTTGATGTTGCGTGCCGCTTGTGCCGCGTTGCTGCCACGACGGTACTCATATTCCATAATTACTCGAATTTTTAACGTATCCATGATGACGAAAAAGATTGAAATGCGATGAAAATGTAACACTAATCAATAAAGAAATGACTACTTTTAGAAAAAAAAATCCATGTTTTTAAAATAAAATTAATTTGAAATTAGAATTCTTAGCCAAACAAAAATTATTTTGATTTGAAATGGCCAGTACAGCAGAACGGCAATTTCATAGGTAAAGACCTAATATATTGAGAAGGTACCGTCATGATGTTAATTGTTTTGAACAGTTCCCTTAGAGATTCGCGTCTGCGGAGGTTGTAAATGGCTCTGACAGCCCTCTTTTGCAGAATAAAGATCGACTCAACATCCGCAGCCCGTCCCCATAGCAAAATACCGTAAGACATGATGCTATGAAAGTAACTAAAATAAACAAGTCGCGCGGTATCCACGTCTGTTAATTGGCGGATCTTCCAAACAGCGTAAGCGGCAGAACTTAGCCGCCCTGCAAGTGATGTTAAGTGAGGACCCCACTGTAGCTTTGAGTCAAGCGTGATCCCCAGGAAAACCGTCTGTTCGACGAATTCTATTATCTCCTTATTCAATACAACGTGACATTCACTACTTCTGACATTCGGTAACGTGAATCTTATGCATTTAGTTTTCTTTCCATTTAATACCAAATTATTTACAGTAAACCAATTATGGACCTTAACTATAGCGCTATTTCGCGCATCCCCTTTAGCATCCCACCACCTATTAGACACACGCTTCGCCCTCGCCAACGTCCCCTTTTCTCAATACCGCAAACCAGTACCATAACCCTTAAGACCAGTCCATTGTACCAAGCCCTCACCCACATTAACAACATTTTGTTATACGACGAATCTTTAGATGTTTTCGCGAGTACTGAGCTGAGATTCCTGAACACGGCTACTCGATACCTGGATTCCATTGCCACTCCCAGTACAATCTCTATGGAGTAAATGTTTATATTTGTATCTCAATTTCATCTTGTTACTAATGAATGATTTTGTATCCTAATTTTATCACAGTCCTGTCTAATTTTATTGAATTTTATCTAATGTTATCTAATTGTACATAATGTTAATTTTTACCTTATTTTGACTAATTTTATTCAATCGTTCATCTCTTCAATTTTTGTCTAGTTTTATATGTAATTTAACGTTGTTCTATTTTTCTGTGATTGTATATGTAGTTTTAAGGCTTACCTTATCCTAACTTATAAGTAGTGCATGATTGAACTTTTCATAGCTCAGAAATATACCCAAAAACTATTTCTAAAGTAAATTTCACTAAATCGTAAGTTGTAAGAATAATCTAGGAACTGACTCAACAGTGCCTTAGTTCACAATCATACTAATAACGGGAAAAAACTGAAGTAATTATGACGGTAGAGCACAAATCATAAAATTGCAATTTTATTGACGAAGAAATTTATGAAATTAATATTATTGTAAACTAGTGTATTGAATTGCAGAGGATAGTAGGGGCGGCCAAAATTGAATAGCTTACTGGCGGCAAATGTGTAAATCCGCCACGTTTTTCCGCCATCAGTCCATTGGCTGATACGACAATCGGCACAATGGCAGCCGAGTCCACATTCCACATGTCAACAACCTCGTGTGCTAAGTCGAGATACTTCATTTGCTTCTCTTTCTCAGCTTTCACGAGGTTCCCGTCATGCGGAATGGTAACATCGACTATCACTGTGCGGCGCGCTAACCGATCTATCACCAGTATATCACTTTATTATTGTTTTAATTATAGTGAATGTGAAGACTATGTGGGTCATGTTTTGTTTCATCTCTTTCTCAGTTACTTTTTAATGTTAATCTGGCAGTTTGAGTACTATAAGCGGCCTAGCCAATGTTCTTTTTTTGGTATTGTTCGTCAAATCGTTGAGCTCCTCAAGTTCTAAGTTAAGCCGTATGATTACTGATAAATGCGTGCACTGAATGGACAGGTCCACTCAATCTGTGTGGTTCTTTCGTCAATAGACCATTTCAGATACCATTCCACATGGTCTTCACATGATCTAAGATTTTGACAAATGATTTTATTTCTGTAAGTAGGTTTGTACAAACACTTTTACAAACGTCAATCATATTTTTTTTAACTAGATGAGGTTGGCGTTTCCTATCTGACTACTCTGAGAAGAAAGGCCGAAACAAACTCAGAGGTCACAGTCTCTTTTAAAGTCCAGACATAATCTTGGTCAGATCATGTGGATTGGTGTCTGAAATGGTCTTTTGAGGAAAGAACCACACAGGTTGAGTGGACCTGTCCATTCAGTGCACGCATATATCAGTAATCATACGGCTCAACTCAGAACATGAGGAGCTCAACGATTTGACGAACAATACCAAAGAAAGGACATTTGGGTAGGCCGCATAAAGTACCTACTCAAACTGCCAGATTAACATTAAAAACGAACTGAGAAAGAGACGAAACACAAAAACAAAAATACCACATAATCCTCACATTCACAATAATTAAAACAAAAATAATATTATACGTCTCAAAGTAAATATTCATGTCAAAGTGAATTTAATAATAATCAAATGTCAAAGAGCAAAACAAAGAAAAAACAACATTCAGTATACAAAATTGGAGCAGCACCCTAATTGCGTAACTCACGATTGATCATAATTGGTTTCGTCTTCACAGTTAAACAATTTTCATTGCGTTATTTATGTTGTCGAACAGACACATTTTTCGAACATATGAAGCAATGGTTTAACAATCCGTTTCAAAACGATACAGATTATGATGAATCGTGAGTTACGCAATTAGGGTGCAGGTCAATCCCAAGCTTTTTTGTCCTCAATATAATCTTTAACAGTATAAAAGGCTTTCAGGCACAACTTACGTTTGATGAATGATTTAAATTTATTGAGACTTAGATCTTGAACATGGCTTGGAAGTTTATTATAAAAGCGTATACATTGACATCTGAATGACCCACCTATTTTCTTGAGCCTTGTTGATGGTACAACAAACTTGTGTTTGTTCCTAGTATTTACACTATGGATATCACTGTATTTTTTAAACAATTTAATATTTTTATGAGCATATAAAAGATTTTCATAAATATACTGTGAAGGCACAGTCATTACATTTATCTCCTTAAATTTATCTCTGAGAGAGTGTCTCGAACTTAATTTATAAATTGATCGGACAGCTCTTTTCAAGACAAAAATAGTCTGAATGTCGGCGGCATTTCCCCACAATAGAATACCATACGACATTACACTATGAAAATAGCTAAAGTACACTAAGCGGGCTGTCTCTACATCAGTCAAATTACGAATTACGAAACTAACCTAACCTAACCGCGTATGCTGTGGCCGGGGAGAAGAAGAAGGCGGGTAAGGCTGCTAGGGCGGCCAAACGGAAGGAGAGGCGGCAGCGGCGCAAAAAGCGATCCGCCGCGGCTAGGCTACGCGCCCCAAAGTCCGCCGCTGTAGTGATTACACTACAGCCGGAAGCGGAGAAGAAGGGCGTGTCCTACCGGGACTTGCTATCGAAGGCAAGGGCGGCGGTGAACCTGGCGGACATAGGTGTCACCAACGGCATCCGGGTGAGGGTCACTGCGACCGGAGCCCGGATGCTGGAGCTCCCCGGTGCGGCTAGTGGCCCGACCGCTGACGCTCTAGCCGAAAAGCTCAGGGCGTCCTTAGATGCGGACGAGGTCCGGGTGTCCAGGCCCACCAAGTGCGCCGACATGCGCATCTTGGGCCTGGACGACTCCGTGACGGAGGGCGAGGTGGTGGCCGCCGTCGTCAGGACTGGGGGGTGCTCTGCCGAGCAGGTGAGGGCAGGCACCATCCGTCCAGACAACACGGGAATGCACACTATTACGGTGAGCTGCCCCGTGTCGGCGGCCCGGAAGATCACCGAGGAGGGCCGTAGGCTTCTGGTGGGCTGGGTATCCGCGCAGGTCAAACTGCTGGAACCCAGACCCCTGAGGTGCTTCCGCTGCCACGTGGGCCACCACGTGGGAGTGCGGTGCACCTCGGAGGTGGACCGCAGCAGTCACTGCTTCCGCTGCGGTCAGCCCGGTCACAAGGCCGGCTCTTGCATTGCCACGCCGCACTGCTATTTATGTGCGGCAGCTGGCAAGCCGGCCGAACACCGGGCTGGGAGCAAGGCCTGCGCTCCACCCGCTGAAGCCAGGGGCCGAGGCAGGGCCAAGCCCTCCGCCACCGCCGTCACCGCCGCAACCGCCGCCACTGCCGCCGCTGCTGCCGCCTCCACCGCCGTCGTCGCTGCCGCTGGCACCGCGGCAGGGCCTTCACAGGGGGCCCCGGAGGAGGCTAATATGGAGTGTCAGTGACGGCTCCATTACGCCTCCTCCAGGCGAATATCAACCACTGCGCCGCCGCTCAGGATCTGTTGATCCAGAGCATGGCGCAGTGGTCGATTAACATCGCCGTGGTCGCTGAGCCGTACTTTGTCCCGCCCAGGGATGACTGGGTGGAGGACCTGAGCGGCTCAGTGACCCTCATTTCGTCGGCCGCCGCCGGTACCCCGACCCTCGAGGGTGTCAAGAGGGGAAGGGGTTGCGTGGCAGCACGGTTCGGGGAGATTGTCGTGGTAGGGGTGTACTTCTCCCCGAGCCGAACTCTCGCCGAGTTCCACAACTCCCTTGCGGAGTTGAGAGACGTCGTCGTCGGGTTTCGTTCCCTCCCCGTGCTCGTCCTCGGGGACTTCAATGCCAAGAGCTTGGCTTGGGGTTCCCGGCTGACGAACGTGCGGGGCAGGATGGTGGAGGACTGGGCTCTGGAAGCAGACCTGGTCGTCCTAAACCGGGGTTCTGTCGCCACGTGTGTGCGGATGCGGGGTGAGTCGGTGGTGGACATCTCGTTCGCCAGCCCCGCTCTGTCGCCGCGTGTCATCGACTGGCGCGTCATGGAGGGGGTGGAGACGTATTCCGACCACCGGTACATCCGGTTTGACGTCTCCGCCCAGACCTCGAGCGCGCCGGTCCGACAGGCCCCGTGTGGTCCGCGTTGGGCGTTGAAGCAGCTGGACCGGGAGCTTCTCCTGGAAGCCTCGATCGTGCAGGCCTGGGTGTCATCACCGGACAGGCCTGCCGACATAAACGACGAGGCCGAGTGGTTCCGGGAGACCATGTCCGACGTAAGTGACGTGGCAATGCCCCGGGTCCAGCCAGGTCGTGCTTCACGCCAGGTGTACTGGTGGTCGCCGCAGTTGACAGCACTGCGCGAGGCGTGTGTTGCTGCGCGACACCTTTACTCCAGGCACCGCAGGCTCCGTATCCGCCCTCCGGATACGGTAGCCATTGAGGCGGAGCTGTACGAGGGGTACAGAGTGGCGAAGACCGCCCTGCGAGACGAGATCCTGCGGGCCAGAGTAGTGGCCCGCGAGGAGTCGCTGGAGACTCTGAACAGAGACCCGTGGGGACGCCCCTACAAAACGGTGCGGGACAAGATCCGCCCGTGGGCTCCCCCGCTGACACAGAGTCTCCGGCCCCAGCTCGTGCAAGGCGTGGTGAGCGCTCTGTTCCCCTCGCGAGGGGAGCACGCTCCCCCGCCTATGGCTCCGCCTCCTGCGGTGCCCGATGCGGACCACACCGACGACGACGACGACTCTCCAGAGGTGACCGAGGTAGACCTGAGAGTGGCGGTACGTAGGCTGAGTGCCAAGAATACCGCCCCAGGACCCGACGGCTTGCCCGGCAAAGCCTGGGTCCTGGCCTTGCAGGCTCTCGGGCCTCGACTAAGAGGGCTCCTAAGCGCATGCTTGGAGGAGGGTCAGTTTCCGCTTCGTTGGAAGACGGGGAAACTGGTCCTCATTAAGAAGCCGGGGCGCCCAGCGGACTCTCCGTCCGCGTACCGGCCCATTGTGCTGCTCGACGAGGTGGGCAAGCTCTTTGAGAGAGTAATTGCAGACCGCCTCGTCGGGCGGCTGGTGCGGGTGGGGCCGGATTTGGCGGAGAGCCAGTTTGGTTTCCGCAGGGGGCGCTCCACGGTGGATGCCATCATGCGCGTGCGAGCCCTCACGACGGGGGATGCTGTGGCCCGGGGTGGGGTCGTCTTGGCGGTGTCATTAGACATCGCCAATGCCTTCAACACCCTGCCCTGGAGTTGCATAAGGGAGGCACTCCGGTATCACCGGATGCCGACCTACCTCTGTCGTGTGGTCGAGGCCTATTTGACGGACAGGGCCGTCATCTACCCCGGTCACCTCGGAGAGTGGAACCGGCGAGAGATGTCGTGCGGTGTCCCACAGGGATCGGTCCTGGGGCCGTATCTGTGGGACATCGGGTACGACTGGGTGCTGCGCGCCGACCTCCCTGGCGGCGTCAGTGTAGTCTGCTACGCTGACGACACGCTGGTCCTGGCGCAAGGGAGGTCGTACCAGGCGGCGGCCGACTTAGCGACACAAGGGGTTGCGACAATCGTCGATAGGATCCGGCAACTGGGACTCGAGGTGGCATTGCACAAGTCCGAGGCCATGTGGCTTCATGGTCCTCGGAATGCGCCACCGACGGGTTCCCGGATAACGGTGGGAGGGGTTCACATCGGCGTCGAGTCGACGATGAAGTACCTGGGACTCGTCCTCGACAGCCGGTGGAACTTCGCGGAGCATTTCCGCCGTTTGGCTCCCAGACTGGAGCGGGCCGGGGCTGCGTTGAAGCGGCTCTTGCCCAATCTAGGGGGGCCAAACGCCTCCTGCCGGAGGCTCTACGCGGGGATCGTGCGGTCCATGGCCCTATACGGGGCGCCGGTGTGGGCGCCTACATTGAGGCGCCAACCAGCTTGCAAGCTGAGGGCGTCCCATAGGGTCATGGCGATCAGGATGATCCGAGGATATCGCACGATCTCCGGCGAGGCGGCGGGCCTCCTTGCCGGATTACCGCCATGGGATCTGGAGGCAAAGGTCCTCGCGCAAATCTGGGAGTGGCGCGAGGAGGCCAAACGCCGGGGCGTAACTCCGCTGCCGCAGGAAATCGCGGCACAGCGGACAGAGCTCCGGCGGGATCTCATGGTGACATGGAGAGAGCGATTGTCGCAACCCAGTGCTGGGCACGCCACGATTGCGGCGGTAAGTCCCCTCTTTGAGGAGTGGTTTGAGAGGCGGCATGGCGTCCTCACCTTCCGCCTGACGCAGGTCCTCACCGGACACGGTTGTTTCGGGAGGTTCCTGTTTCGGATAGGGCGGGAGGAAACGCCCGGGTGTTTCCACTGCGAAGATCGCCCTGAGGACACGGTGGAGCACACGGTGGCGGTCTGCCCTGCTTGGGCGGAGCACCGCCGTGCCCTCGTGGAGGCGATCGGCGGCGGCGATCTCTCGCGTCCGGCCCTGGTCCAGGCCATGGTACGGAGCGAGAGGGCATGGGGAGCCGTCACCTCCTTCAGCGAAGCAGTGATGCTCGCGAAGAGGGAGGCGGCGCACGTGAGGGAGAGGCAGCATATGCGCCCTCGCGACCCCAGCCGCCGCAGGATACGGAGACGCCCTGGGCGTCGGGAATCCCAGGCCGATTTCCGGCCACCGTAGGCATGGGCTTGCGGACGGCGAGTAATGGGTAGCTCGCTGTCCGGTAAGGACCAAGCCCAAGTCGACGGCGCGTTGTGTTCCACGCGCGCCTCAAAGAGATGTCAGCACAAACAGTGATGGGACCCGCAAGGGTCGATGCCTGCCAGGGGTGCGGGTTTGTTCGAAAGAGACACCACAGCCCCTGGCTTAAGGGCTACTGAAGGAACACGGGTGGGTTTTAGTCAGTAAAAGTCTGACACGCCCTCCTGCTCCACCCAGAGCGGGAGAAGTTATTTGATGATTTCCCACCCAAAAAAAAAAAAAAAAAACCGCGTATGCTGCAGAGCTTAGCTTTTTCGACAATTTAGCTATATGTGGGCCCCACTGAAGCTTGGCATCCAAAGTTAAGCCCAAGAATACAGTGCTATTTTCAGGATTCAATTCGTCGCCCTTTATCAACACATTAGTTTTCACCTGCTTAACGTGAGGTAGCGTAAACTTAATGCATTTGGTCTTTTTTTCATTAAGAAGCAAATTATTAACATTGAACCAGTGAACTACTTTTGAGATTGCGCTATTTACATCGTCATTAACAAGTTGCTGACGTTTAAGTCTAAACAAAAGTGAAGTATCATCCGCAAACAACACTATATCATGATTATCCTTTATGAGGTAAGGCAAGTCATTAATATAAATAAGAAACAAGAAAGTACCAAGAATTGAGCCCTGTGGGACTCCCATTGATACTACGGATCCCGGAGATCTTTTTCCGTTTACATCAACACACTGAATCCTATTACACAAGTATGAAATAAGAAGATCCAGAGCGGTGTTCCGGATCCTGTAGTGGCGGAGTTTCCTGATTAGAGTTTCATGAAGCACGCAATCGAAAGCTTTAGATAAATCGCAAAAGATGCCCAAGGCATCGTATTTATTTTCCCATGCATTGTAAATATGCCCTAAGAGTTCAACACCGGCATCGGTAGTTGAACGACCCCTTGTGAAACCGAACTGTTTGCTATGTAATAAATTATGTTTATTAAAAAATCTTTGCAGTTGGTCTAAAATTAATTTCTCAAAAATTTTACTAAAGGTAGGTAGTACTGAAATAGGTCTATAATTAGAGGGGTCTGATGTACTACCTGATTTAAACAAAGGTATTATTTTACTATTCTTCATTAGGTCAGGAAACTCCCCGCAGTCTATACAATTATTAAATATAAGAGCTAAAGTAGGTGCTACAATGTCAATAATAGACTTGGCAACTTCTACAGAATTACCCCACACTGCACTTTGATCTTTTTTACATTTAAAGTGTGAAAGGTTTTAATTATATCTCTACAGCTAATATGTTCAAAATGAAATTCTGAACCACAAACATTAACATTTTCCTTCAGCAAAGACTCGGCAACAGAAGGTGATGAGTTTAGTGATTTTGTAGTTGAAACGGGAATATCTGTAAAGAAATTTTCAAAAGCCGCGGCGACTTGCGAGTCCGATTTGATTATGTTGTCATTGATAGACAGGCTGTAGTCAGTATTTCGGTTGCTAGACCTTCCCGTTTCACTATTAATAATATTCCAAGTCGTTTTAATTACATTACTACTGTTTTTAATCTTTGAACTCAAATAACGCGACTTGGCCATCCAACAAACTTTTTTAAATAATTTGGAATAATTCCTAACATATAAATTAAATTCAGCAGTGTTTACTGAAGTCCTTTCATCGTGTATAGCTCATAAAGTCGTGCTCTACTTTTATGAATACCAATGGTAGCCCAATCACTGAAAGAGACGTTACTATTAATCGAGATAGTCTTGGGAATAAAAGTGGAATTAAATTGTTTACAATATATCTTTAAAAAATCATCATATAGATGATTAGGATCAGCATTTGCAGACAAAACTGGTAATTTATTTTCGAGTTTAACTTTAAAGGCCTCTAGGCGAAATGCAGTTTTGGGGTTAACAATGATATCCTTTTTACCCATTTTTTTATTTTGATTTTTAATGGTAATCTGTTGCCCGCAATGATCAGAATCTAATAAATTAATAATTGCTTTGTGGCTCGATACAACGGTCTATGTCTGGACTTTAAAAGAGACTGTGACCTCGTGAGTGTGTTTCGGCCTTTCTTCTCAAAGTAGTGAAATAGGAAACGCAGACTTCATCTAGTTAAAAAAATATGATTGACATGTGTTTGTACAGAGGCCAGCACATCAAGCTCCCCAATCTGTCAAATTTCTTTGATAGTTTTTCAACTTTATCACAAAGGAATAAGGTTTATGTTCAAAAGGGAAAATTTGACAGATTGGAGTAGCTTGACCTGCTGGCGACTGTACAGAGGCCAGCACATCAAGCTACCCAATTTGTCAAATTTCTTAACTGTATTAAAAAGGAATAAATAAGGTTTATGTTCAATTGGGAAAATTTGACAGTTCGGGACAGCTTGACCTGCTGGCGACTGTACAAACCTACTTACAGAAATAAATTCATTAATCATTTGATTTTCTTTTCAAACGCCTTGCTGAAAACCGGTAACAAGGATACGGTTCTATAATTAATTTGCTCGAATGATGTAGTATCGCTGTCGCTTTAGGTGTACGCGGAGCTGGACAGCGGCGGCCGGCTCAGCGCGCCCGCACTGCTGTGCGTGCGCGCCGCGCTGGCGCCGCACGCGCTCGCCGCCACCCTCCTGCTGTGTGCCGGCCCCGGCCTGCGCCTGCGCGCCGCCGCCGCGCTGGCGCCGCACGCCGAGCTGCTGCTGTGGTTCGCGGACGACGCGCTGGCCGCGCTCGATATGCCCTTCCTCACACCGCGCGACGTGCGCGGTCGGGACTACGTGTGCCACGTGTGTGCGCGGGCCTTCCCCGATCCCAACCCGCTGAAGGTGCACCTGTTCCTGGCATGCGCGCCCTACGAGCCGGCGCGCTTCTGGCGCGAGGCGGCGTCGCGCCTGCGGGCGGCGCGGCCCGCGGCCCCCCCCGGGCCCCTGGCGCGCGCGACGCCCCCCGGGCCCCTGGCGCGCGCGACGGCCCCCGGGCCCCTGGCTCCCGCGGCCCCCCCGGCCCCCGCCGGGCCCCTGGCGCCCGCGCAGCTGGAGGCGCTGGCCACAGAGTGGGGCCGGGCACGAGGCGGGCACGTGTGCGTGTACTGCGGCAAACTATACTCGCGGCGCTACGGACTCAAGATCCACCTGCGCACTCACACGGGCTACCGGCCGCTGCGCTGCCGCCACTGTCTGCGCGCATTCGGCGACCCCAGCAACCTCAACAAGCACGAGCGACTGCACGCAGTTCGGGCGGGCCCCGACGCGGGCCCCGGCGCGGGCCCCGGCGCGGGCCCCGGCGCGGGCCCCGGCGCGGGCCCCGGCGCGGGCCCCGGCGCGGGCCCCGGCGCGGGCCCCGGCGCGGGCCCCGCACGCTACGCGTGTCCGCAGTGCGGGCGCGCGTTGGCCCGGCGCCGCGACCTAGAGCGACACGTGCGCACGCACACACAGACGGCGGAACAATGAAACGAAAGTGTAGTTTTAATGTAATTTATTAGAGTTATGCGCCTACTGGCCGGCGACCTTGGCCGCGATGCGCTTGTCGCGCTCCTCGGCGATGGTGAGACGCACTCCCTTGCCACGCGGGAGAGAGATATACGCCTTCGTGCCCTTTCCGATGATGAACACATTGTTTAACCTAAAACAGAAGTCATATTTCACGGTTAATTTTATCGAATGTTCTTGTTTAGAATGATCTCTGTACAAAAACATGTATTCATAAGATTAGTATTAGCAGATGGTTAAAAAAATGGCTGTGATTAGTAGATGTTTACCTAGTAGCGAAAGTGTGGCCCGTGGTGTCCTTGATGTGCACGATGTCGAAGGAACCGGGATGCCTCTCGCGGGACACAATGGTTCCGACTCTCCCCAAGTTCCTACCTCCCGTGATCATGCACAGGTTACCTGCAAATGGAAACATATTTATTTATCAACAAAACATGGAAACATTTAGCAAATTAAGAATTAAACACATATTTATGCATTAAACATAATATTACACACAAGGCTTAGGCCCCCTTGCACCATTATTATCTAAATAATTTTAAATCATAATGCTGCTCAGTCATATTTCCCAAATAACAGATACAGAATTTTGTTTAAATGTTTGCCACTAAATGTATTTGGTGATTTGTGGTGCAAGCAATCCTCATGGCTAATTTCCAAATGTTTGTCAAATAGTTGTTTTTTTTTTTTTTAACTAACATAAAATGATGATGGATGAAGGGGAGAAGAAGACATTAGATTTTTTTTATAAGATTGGTTCAACCAATAACCATAAAAATTCTAGCTGTAACCGTTGCAAGTCTAAATTAGTTTTATTTAGCAAATATATTTTGTTTCAAGCTAGAGAGAGATACTGCTTTTTGGCTAGTAGGGCTTTTGCCTTTAAGATAAGATAAGATAAGATAAGATTCTTTATTTGTTTAAACATGGTGTACATGATACATTACATGCAAGTTAACTAGGAGATAAATGAAGTTCTGACATGTTCAGCCGCATATAGTGGCGTACAAATTGATAGGAAGAGATGGTGCATAAACCGTGATAATATTAATTAAAATTACAAAAAAAAAATTGGGTATCATTACAATTCAAAAAACATATTTTTAGATACAATACAATGTCAAAGTAGTCATTAAATAAGTTAGTCAATAAAAATATAAAATAATGTCATTAAAATGTCTATTCCAAACATAGATTTAAGAAAGAAGAAGATATGCCAAGTAGTTGAAAATGTATCGGAACCTGGTGTCTCCACTTGCTCCCCACTACCGCGCCACAACTACACATGCAATTTAGTAAAACCAATAGATACGAAGTCGCGCTCACACTCGCAATTTATAAATCAGAACGTACTACACAATCAAATATAGACCTTATCCCTTCAAACGCAGCGTGCATTTAAGTACAACTCACTCACACAAACAACGGTTGCTACCGTTGTGCTGTGCAAAAGCAATTTATTTTACATATACGCTAGTGATTGACTAAATCGGAAAGTTGTCGATACTTCTATTTATTATTGTACTACTTCAATTTTTTTTGGGGTCCAGGAAATAAGATAAAATGAAAACGATAACCGTAATACGTCACTAATATATTATCTGAACAATGCCGATAACAATAACGCATACGAAGCGTTTGAAGACTTTAACGTAAGTTAAATGCCAAAACCATAAAAAAGTAAGGAATTAGCACGAGGATAAGACTTATTTTACGATAATTCAAACCCAATAACACTCCACCGACATTATCTAAAATTTTGTTAACTTTACGACTGTTGTTTAGGCATTTCTCTACTACGCTGTAAAATAATCAAAATAAGTAAAAAACATTAATTCACATCGATCTAGCCATCAATTTATTCGCGAATCGACATTATCGATAGCCTACGTTAGTGGATCTGCACGAGCACATCACTAGCTCGACGCAAGAACCAGCGGCCGTACTACGGAATGCGTCCGCATAGATACTTTATCGTTTTGTGATTTTTACATTGCTTGTCCAGTCACTTAGCGACAAAATATTTAGGTAGTGGTTTAGGAGCAATGTATTTAGTACAAAAATAATACAGTCGCTGTGATATTTGAAAACAAAAATAACATGGTAAACGCAAGAAATGTTTTTCGATTTCTTGTTTTTCATGATTTTAAAGACAAATATAGAAAAATACTTGTACTTATTTATGGTAAGTGATTCCATGATTCACAAAGTTTTTGTTTTGGCTTTGGTTTTTACAAGAAACCACTGAACAACACGGCATTCTTATGATTTATCACGACAACGGTCGAAAGCACACTAGTTCGCGGAGACGGCCATTTGCTTTAGGAATGATCATGCTGATCATACCGCGCGGACACAGACACGCCCCTTTCCCACTTCTCCTGCTTTTTATATTTCTATGATTCCAAACAACAATTATTCAAAAAACTATAACTAAAAATTACAACACATTACTAAAATACAACATTATCATCTCAAAAACGTCTCTTTGCTACCACATTACATGTTAACCTATAATGTTCCCACTTCTGAGACACAGGCCTACTCTCTTTGAGAGGGAGTGGGCTGTAATCCACCACGCGGGCCCATTGCGGGTTGGTAGATGGCACATGTCTTCGAATTTTTTGGTTCCTCACGATGTTTTTATTCAGCGTTTTGTAAGCAGTAGCGAAAAAATAATTTACACAAAGTAAAGCCCCTGTATGGGTTCGAATCTACGAGCCACATCTCGTAAGTCGCGGCCGTTACCACTAGGCCACCACTATTCAATGATACTATTATGTTGTTAATCCTACTAATATTATAATAGTGCAAAATTTTGTTACTTTGTTTTAGGTTGTTGTGCGAGATGATCGCTCCTTAATTAGTGTAGAAAAATACAAGCAGCATATTATGAGTGCATTTCATTTTGGAACATACCTGATTCAAACTTAATGAAATCCATGATCTTGGAGGAAGCAATATCGACTTGCACTGAGTCATTGACCTTGATTAGTGGGTCAGGGTAGCGGATGGTGCGGCCATCGTGCGTCACCAAGAAAGGCACGTTCTTGGGGCCCGTCGACACGCGCTTCACCTTGCACAGCTTGTACTGCAATAGACTCACAAACTGTACTGACTGCAATCTACTCACTACTACACATGCTAGCTGAACTACATCGCACAATAACTGTGCTGCAAAATCTCCATCAAAACAATAGTTTGAGGGTATTTTTATACCAAATCCTCATCGATCAACTCTTAAAAGAAATAACAGCAATGATTGACCCAAGCCATTAGAGATCATAACCAATACCAATACAAGGAAACTGCCTAAGAGGCCGTTTACGAAAATTTGTCGATTTTGCTTATTTACTTGATTTTAAATATGTAATAAGTTTTATTGCACAACACGAAACATGGTTTCAATTATTATCTAATCTAATGAATGAGCTCCTTTTTATTTTTGACGAGAATATATTTTTGATATGAAAGTAATAAGAAGTGATTCATGTCACAAAAGTACATTAGAGTTTTTGTATTCGGTGTTTCGTCCAGTAGAACCAAGGAATGACCCCCACCTAAAACCAAACGGCGTATGACAGAAAAAGAGGAATGTGCCAGTAAGTTTCAGAGTCAGGTGGTAGAACTCAAAACTCAAACTCAAACTCAAAGCATTTATTTCAATTAGACCTTTCACAGGCACTTTTGAATTGTCAAACAAAAATCGAAGTTGAAGCTAGGTGCCCATTCCAAAAACGTAGATCTCTCTGGAGAAGAACGGGCAAGAAACTCCAAGGACACTCTTTTAAATCGTGGGTATTACAAAATTTGTGTGTGTGGGAACATTATTCTTGGTGCTTCTATATGTGAGATCAATGTAAAAAAATGTAATAAAATAAATTAAAAAAAATAAGATTCAAAATAAGCCATGGCAGATAAGAGATGACCAGTCTCAACCGACGGCGCCCGTTCACGAACTTGACGCATGGATCAGCACCATCCAGCTCAACCATTTTCTAGGGAACCGAATGATCCAACACACACGCCACCATCAGTGAGACATTTAAGTGAGCATGACATACTCTCAACTACCACGTTTTTTCAAGTCGACGTACATCAAAACAACATAATTATAAGGATGCATGGTACTCACATTTACAAAAATTTGACAAAATGCTTCTAAATTATACAAAACTATAGTTTCAATCCTATTTGAGAAATTCATAAAATTTGACTTCCAAAAAGAAAGAAAAATATATAATAAGTATCTATTGAAATTTTAACAAATAATACTTGGTTCAGTAAAATCAAAAACAAAATCGTAATGTCACAAAATTAATAAAAATAGGAACAGAAATGTTCGCAATGTCAGAAAAATAATAATAATAGGAACAGAAGTGTTCGTAATGTCAGAAAACATAAAAAAAAAAAGGGGAAGCATCTCTTCCAAATATTAAAATGTTAATTAGTAAGCCCAGGTGGCTGTGGAGCAGGACCAGCATTAAGCCAGGCATTTTTATCTAAGATATAATCATCTAACTTATAATATGCTTGTCTACATAGTGTGCGTTTAATGCATGACTTAAATTTATTTTCACTTAGTTCAAGAATATCGACTGGTAGTTTATTATAACATTTTACACAGTACCCCATAAAAGAAGTATAGATAAAATTTAATGATTGAAATGAAGGATATGGAAGGAAAATCCGTGACTGAATGTTGGATAGACATGGTGGATTGTATAAGGAAAGTAGCAAAAGATTTGTTTGGAGAATCGACAGGTAAAGTCATGATAGAAAAAGATCCATGATGATGGAATGAAGACTTGCAAAAGATGCTTAAAGAGGCAGGCTTAAGGCGCAGAAGAAATTGTACGACTCACTGCCATAGCCCGAGAGGCCAGAAGGAGCTCTACCGCATTACAAAGGCAAGAAAAAGGAGAACAAGATATAATTATCATTGACATGATACTTCGAAAATCAAGTTATTTTTGTATAGGTACGAGATCAGACGCGAAAGTAATGCGGCAGAAACGGCTCGCAATATCAACGTTGCGTTTGGAGAGGCGACTGCTAATGAACGCACCGTCGGTTTTTGGTTTAAACGCTTTCGTAATGGAAACTTCTACTTGAAGAACGAACCACGTAGTAGACCACACAGGTGAATAACGCTGAATTAAAGATGGTAGAAGCAGATCCGAGTCAAACTACCCAGGAATTAGCGGCATGGGTTAACTTACCCTACCTACAAAAAAGCTTAGCAATAAAAAAAGTAATGGTAAACTGTTTGGTGGTCTCTTCATGGTGTTATTCACTATAGCTTTCTCAGGTCTGGTCAGGCAATAACAGTAGATTTTTACTGTGCCGAACAATGATGGTGAAACTGACAGTGAGACAGCCCCGACCCGGAAATTGATCTTCACCATTATTGCTCCATGATAACGCAAGACTTCACACTGCACGAGAAACCGTTATAACTTGCTATACGTCATCCTCCGTACTCGGCATACCTTGCTACAACGGACTACCCATTTGTTTCGTGATTTGGACAATTTTCTTCGTGATAAAATAAAATATTCCCAGGAGGCAGTACAAAATACACAGTTTGTCGAATCTAGATCCTCAGAGTTCTATCGTAAGAAGGCATAAATGAACTTCCGTTTAGATGGCAGTAATGAGGGTAAATATTTGGATTTAATAAATTTGTTATATCTTAGAAAAAAACGAGTTTCATTTTTCAGTACAAATCGGCAATTTCATACTTTAACCAGAGTACCATCTTTCACAATAAATCTGCGGTAGTTGTCCATCATCATAACTTCGTCCATAATTGCACAGACAAAACCTTCGGTTTCCCCAAAGAGGTCACCGAAATGCAGCCAGGCTATGGACGCTAGAAGATCTACATCGGGTCCATGTAGGGCCCGGAAAAAGCATCCATAAAGCTCCTTATTCTGCCATACCCCCATGCAATAAAAAAGTCAGTCATAAATGATCTTAAATGTGATGCATTAAAACTAATAGAAATACAGTATTTTAACTGTAATGTCACATCCATAAAATCACGTAGATTAGCGAAATCGGAAAAAAGTCGTATACAGCCTCTTACTAGAGTATGACTGGCATTGTCAACTTTTTTTTGTTTATTAGTTATATTTATGGCATACAAACACAATAGCAAGGTTTACATTTACAATACTGGACAAATTTTTATCCAGTGCGCAAACTGTAACAGTGAATTCAGCATATCATTCTCGGACAGACGGGCAAGAGAGTGACCTTATAAGGGTTCCTTTTTTTACCTTTTTAGGTACAAAACCCTAAAAATCAGCTGTTTCATAGAAACATGCAATAATTAGATGGTCAAAATGTATGGAACAGCTTATTTTATTTTTGTATAACCAATGAAAATTTTGTACGCTGGGGGGCTAGAATGATATTCTCGAATTCATGGATACAGTTCGCGCACTGGTAAATTATTTTTCCTGCATAATAAAGAACCAGCTAACCTTAGCTTCTTCAGGAGTGATGCGGTGAACTGTGAAACGTCCTTTCACATCATAGATAAGGCGGAACAGCTCATTAGTCTTCTCAATAGAAACAACATCTGCAACAAATACAATACAGCAAATATTTAGATATGATATCACAGAGGCCTAGATATATCCTTAGCTGAATATATAAAATATGCTTTCAAAGGTTTGTTTGTTTGATTAACAACGGCAAATCAATCATCCTCCATCTGATAGCACCTGTGTCATGATGATGATGATTATGAATACATCAGTACATGATGTGGAATGTCCTGCAGATCTGGTAGCGTCTTATGGGTTGCTGAGATCCCTAAAATAGGGTTGAAACACACGGTGACTGATACATACATGCCGTCTGTTGGGACAAGTCAGCTCAAACTGCAATTGCTCTTTCTTCAAAAGACCCTTCAAGACATGGCCCTGCATTGTTAGACTCACATAATATTCAAATAAAATAATATTTGGACTTAGAAGAGACCATGACCTCAAAGTTTATTTCAGGTTATTTTCAGAGAACAGTCAGCTAGGAAATGCCGGCGCCATCTTTTTAAAATATTGACCATCAAACTATTGACATGTAAAAGTGTCATAAAAAATCTACTTACAAGAATAAATAAACCTAATAATAAATAGCCCTAGCCCTTACAACATCAAAAGTCACTTCAACAATACTGTTATGAATGATCATGAAGCCGAAGTGTGCCACTCACCCATGAAGCCGGCGGGGTAGGTGGGGTCAGTCCTCACTTTGCCGTCCACCTTGATGAGGCGCTGCTTCACGATCTTGAGCACCTCGTTGCCGGTGAGCGCGTACTTTAGCCGGTTGCGCAGGAAAATCACGAGCGGCAGGCACTCGCGAAGCTTGTGGGGCCCGGTCGAGGGCCTCGGCGCATACACGCCGCCCAACTTGTCCAACATCCATGCTTTGGGAGCGGCTAAGCGCTTCAAATGCTTTTTAGGTCCGCGTGCCTAAACACCACATCAAATAAATTATTGCTTATCCCATCAACTCGCAGGTTACGCTGAGCCAGACACAAACTCATTCGAAGAATTTTTCAATAGGTACGTAACGTTAACGTTGTTTACAGATGTTTCAATTAAATATCGCCAAATCAGTTTTGTCACAAAATTATTGGAAATTCACTTTCAAACATCGGCATCATACCAACAGAATATATTCTGTATGTGAAAAATATTAATTGGCCAAGTATTATTTAACACTACGCTCTGGACGTGCAGCATTGCATTTGCTAAAATATTTAGCACTTTCACGATTTAATCGGATATTTATTACATTTACACCATGAACTCACCATGTTGAACACAAATTTTAACAAGAAAGAAACGTCAAAATTTTAATTTGTCAGACACACACAATTTAAAAAAGAGCTGTTTATGGTGAACATGAAACGAGGGCTTTTGACACAACAGGCGAGCTACTAGCGGACTCCGTAATTCCGTATGTTATTTTTGACGAGTTTCGTTTGTTTTTGAAAAAACCCCGATAATTGTTAATTTTTTTACAGTCAGTCTCTCTATGTTCATAAAGCTCGCGCCAAACTCACGCCAAGAACCCCCGAGAACCGTGAATGAGATCGCTTTCTTGGCGTCTCGTTCTCGCGCTCGCCTGTTCTCCGATCGGTGTCGGTATTTTGCCCGCTTCAAAGGGTTTCTCGGGCGAGAAAAGAGAGCGGTCTCACCATTGCTATTTAAATCAATGGGTTCACATTCATAAGGTTTCTTGGGCGAGAAAAACGAACGGTCACACATTCTTGTTCGGTCTCAGTGCGATCGTGCGTGACATTGACTGTATGTTGTTGTGTTGGTAAGTACCTACATTTCTAGTTAAAATAAATACCATCTACTGTCTGTGGTCGCTAAGACATAACAATTTCTTATTAGTGTCTTAATTATTTTGTGTCAATTCTAACATATTTTCTATGTCAACATTACTGAAACTATGAGACGTAAATTCAAACTGGTCTAAAAAGTCCCAATCGTATACTGCAGAGAGTAATGAGCAAATTCTGGAACCTTCTATTGCATACAGTATTTTCTGCTATAGTATTTTTTTCCCAGACGTTCAACATTATTAGACTCTGGCACAAAACAGTGGTTAGGCGTATCAGGAATGCGACAACAGTTTTGTAAATGGATATATTCTCCCTTTGGGGCATTTCATTTTGGACACCTCCTAATTCAGATCATCCATTTCTGGTTCAGCTTGAGCCACTGGTTCAGGTGCAGGAGAAATGTTTTGAAACTCATACTTACACATATTTTTTACTGCATTTATCGACTTTTGTCGTTTATTACGGAACCAAGGAAAGTGACTAATATCCGTGGGAAAGTAATATTATTTGATTGACCTTTATTTCACTTATATACATATAACTTACATTTTTAAATATTTGTATAAAAATATAAAAACATTTAAAAATATAAAAAATAGTATCCCACCGGTATCGGGAACAGGGTCCAAGCTACCGGCGGTCAGGGCTCCAGAGAGAGGAACCTCCTAACAATGCGAGCCGTGTCAAGAAGTACCGCTTTCTGAATCAGGCCCTTGACCCAGCTGCCCAACGAGAGCCTCCTCAGGTGTTGGTCGAGGCTCTTGGCTATCAAGCCATTGGCTGTAACGACTATCGGCACAATGATAGCTGAGTCCACATCCCACATGTCGACAACCTCGCGAGCCAAGTCAAGATACTTGATTTGTTTATCTTTCTCGGCTTTCACGAGGTTCCCGTCATGCGGGACCGTTATGTCAACGATCATTGTGCGCCGCTCTAGTCGATCCACCACCACTATATCAGGCTTATTGGCAACAATAGTCCTGTCAGTGATGATGGATCGATCCCAGTACAGTGTGACATGTCCATTTTCAAGAACTGGGTCGGGCACATACATATATTATTTGATTTATTTTTATTTTTCTTTGAAGTGTTCGAGCACCCAGCAACACAACAATACATTTTCACGTAGTAAGTTATTATGTTTTTTTCACTTCTATAATGAGATTATTGGAGTCTTGCGTAAAAACAACGAATTTACGCCACCAGATGGCAGACCCTTCGTCGTGCACGTTCCATATAACCCTAACCCTTTTATGCTTGTTTAAAAGCACCTTACCTTAAGCCAATTAAAAACAATGTCTTCTGTTCGTTGCTCATAAAATGACAAGCGTCAATTAAATTGCATTAACTTCTATTTTTCATTAATTTTTATTGTCTTCATGACGAAAAATAATTATGAATAATACCTGAATCATTTGTTTTCCGAATATATATGTTAATGTAGAACATACATCGTATACGACTATTGCAATTTTCGGTCTTTAGGGTAAGCCAAACAGTACACCCACAAAATTATACAACCAGTTACCTAGGCCCACCCACCATGATTTTAGTAGTTGCCGTTATAATTTCTTTATTTATTGACTAGACAATTACTGATAAGCATAACTTATAAATATGACTGGCATGCAGACCATTCAAAAATATTTCATATTATATTAAATTGCGTTGTGTTCCAAAAAGACACGAGGCACACTCTGATCATGAAGATCTGTGAAGCTGAACTCTGATCATTCTGACGTGTCAGGGTGGATTTACAAAGTTGTCGAAAAATCACGTGGAGGGCATAAAAAAAAATTATTCGAGTATAGTAACTTTTTTATATTTACAGGCTTTATATTAGGTCTTTACCTATGAAATTGCCGTTCTGCAGTACTGGCCATTTCAAATCAAAATAATTTTTGTTTGGCTAAGAATTCTAATTTCAAATTAATTTTATTTTAAAAACATGGATTTTTTTTTTCTAAAAGTAGTCATTTCTTTATTGATTAGTGTTACATTTTCATCGCATTTCAATCTTTTTCGTCATCATGGATACGTTAAAAATTCGAGTAATTATGGAATATGAGTACCGTCGTGGCAGCAACGCGGCACAAGCGGCACGCAACATCAACGACGTTTACGGAGCTAACACTACAAACCAACGCACCACCTGTTATTGGTTTGCTCGCTTCCGTTCTGGAAATTTCGACCTGAAAAATGAACCTCGCGGTCGTCCGAAGACTTTGGTCGACAATGACGAATTAAAGGCGATTGTGGAAGCTGATGATACACAATCTACGGCTGAATTAGCAGCAGCTTTCGACGTTAGCGTCAAAACAATATTGGTCCATTTGCGTCAAATTGGCAAGGTAAAAAAGCTTGACAAATGGGTGCCCCACGAACTCAATGATCGCCAGCGCGAATTACGCGTCGAGACGTGCCTTGCACTGCTCAACAGACACACAAATGAAGGAATTTTGAACCGCATTGTTACCTGCGATGAAAAATGGATTCTGTTTGATAACCGTAAGCGCTCAGCAAGTTGGTTGGATCCTGGTTCAGCACCTAAACAATGCCCTAAACGAAAACTTACCCCTAGAAAAGTGATGGTCACTGTTTGGTGGTCTAGCGCCGGTGTGATTCATCACAGCTTCTTACCAAACGGGGTGAGCATTACTGCAGATGTGTACTGTGAAGAACTGAACACAATGATGGAGAAGCTGGCGCATCTCCAACCAGCATTGGTCAATCGCTCGTCTCCGCTGCTCCTGCACGACAACGCGCGACCTCATACTGCACAGCAGACGGTCTCCAAGTTGCAAGAACTGGGGTTGGAAGCTCTCCGTCATCCGCCCTACTCACCAGACCTTGCGCCTACAGACTACTACTTTTTCCAGAATTTGGATAACTTCTTGGCGGGAAAAAAATGTAATACCCGAGAGGCAGTACAAAATGCCTTTGAAGAATTTGTTGCCTCCCGTCCAGCTGATTTCTTTAAGAAGGGCATCAATAAACTGCCACTGCGATGGCAAAGATGCATTGATTGCATGGGTGATTACTTCGATTAATACAAATAAAAAATTCATGAAAAAAATTCGTTTAAATTTTTTCATACAAAACGGCAATTTCATAGGTAAAGACCTATTATAAACCCCAAACATCCTCAAAGACAATGGTTTTTCATAATAAAACTAGCTGTCCCGACAGACGTTGTCCTGTCCATCCAAAAGTCATTCATACAAAATCCATACCCTACCTACCCTACCTACTCTACCTAAGCTACCCTACCCTATCTACCCTACACTAGCCTACCTTACCTACCCTACCTACTCTACCTACGCTACCCTACCCTACCTACCCTACACTACCCTACCCTACCCTACCTACCCTACACTACCCTACCCTACACTATCCTACCCTACCTACCAACCCTACCTACGCTACCCTACACTACCCTACCATGACCTTACCCTACTCTACACTATCCTACCTACCCTACCTACGCTACCCTACCTAATACCGGGAAAAAAAGTTGTATGTTGTATGTATCGTATGTCCGTCTCCTGGTTCTATGTAAGTTGCCTCCCCACCAATTTTCAGCCAAATCGGTTCAGCCGTTCTTGAGTTATAAATAGTGTAACTAACACGACTTTCTTCTATATCTATAGATTAAGCATATCAAAATCAATCACCGTCTGTGAAAAAAATGCTACTCTTTACGTTTGCCGGCTACATACACGACTACCCGACGTGTGACCTAGAATTTAATTTATGATTTACTTTTATCCATGATGTATACCCTTTTTTGGAAAAGTAAAAAAATATTTTCTTCGTAAAATAAATGATCAATTCATAAATTAAATTTTAGCATCGAAATTCGTCAACACCGTCAAGGAAATATCAAAGTGGGGGTAGTTCCGTATACGTAGCATTTACGCGGCCCGCTATACCCCACCCCGCTTCCTCGTTTCAGAACTAACTGCAAAACGAGCCGCACGTCGGCATAACACGCACTCCGAGGGTAAAAATTTGCTGTGAGTGTCCAAATATGTTGTTTAGACAAAGTTGCGTCATTCCCGTCAGGCTGTGGTTCAACGAAAGTACATAAAAAAACATTACGATTGATTTGAACATAATCTTAGTTATAAGTGAAGATTTCCTAGAGAAATCGACGTGGCATCCTAATCGTCATCACCATACCCATCATCACCGTTTAAAAATAATAAGCGGTGATGACCTCATGCGTATGGTGATGACGATTTACTCAATTTGTGTTATAATTTGCTTAAAAGTTACACTAAGAAATTGAAGGTTAGCGATTGATTTATTATATCCTTCCTACTGAAAACCTTCGAGAGACGCTGTGATAGATATATACATATCCGAGACAGACCTCTCCGCATAAAACCACTTTACAAACAACAGCACGCATATTCCACTGGCAGATCAACAGAATCCGCACTCCATATCGTAGTATCCAAAACTGAATGCGCAGTGGACCAAAAATGCTCGGCTCTGGCTGCTTTTATCGACATCGAAGGTGCCTTTAACAAGATCATGTTCAATAGCATTAACATTGCCCTCGACATCGACACACACAACATAGACACGACTCTGAGAGGGTGGATCACCAATATGCTCAAATTGAGAGCTGTACAGGTCACCGCGAACGACACTACAAGGGCAGTAGTGGCGAAGCGCTGCCCGCAAGGGGCCGTCCTCTCGACGTTTCTATGGCACCTGGTCGTAGACAACCTCATAACAACAAATGCCCGAAACGCTAAATGACAAAGGTTACTTCACCGTAGGCTACGTCTGCCAGGGGTTTTTTTTTTTTTTTTTTTTTTTTTTTTCTCTTTGTCTGCCAGGGGTGCGGGTTTGTTCGAAAGAGATACCACAGCCCCTGGCATACGGACTACTGAAGGAACACGGGTGGGTTTTAGTCAGTAAAAGTCTGACACGCCCTCCTGCTCCACCCAGAGTGGGAGAAGTTATTTGATGATTTCCCAACCAAAAAAAAAACCGTAGGCTACGTCGATGATTTAACTATAATAGTAAATGGCACCCACGAAAATGAAAATAGTCGAAGACAGGTGCAACAAACACCAACTATCAGTAGACCCCACAAAAAGCGAACTGATCCTCTTCACAAAAAAGAGGAAACTCGCGGAAATACAACTTCTACGTCTCGCGTCTGTTTGGCACTACCCTAGCCTGTCAACTGACACCAAATACCTGGGCATCTTTTTCGACAAAAAGCTGAACTGTGCATAACATACTAACTACATCACTACAAAAGCCAGCATATTCTTTTGGCAGTGCAAGTGAATGATTGGCAGGAACTAGAGTATTAGCTCCAGAGTCACCAACTGGCTATACACCATATGGAACCCTAGGCAAAGACTCTAGAGTAAGCATACACGTATTAAGGACGATGCGATTAAACGACAACCAATGATGGCATCACTCTGCGATAAAACCTCGAAACTACACTAATTTCAAAAGTACTACAACGTAGCACTCACAGAAGAACAGAACGATCACACAGACCCGGAAGAGCTAAGAGTTTACACAGATGGATCAAAGACTTACCCCAGTTTTCTCACACAATCTTAACATAAACATATCCAGCCCGTTGGGAATGTTCAACAACGTCTACCAGGTGGAATATGTGACCATTATACAAGCAGCGTACGCCATAGAAGCAAGGAGAGTCACGGTCACCCACATACGTATACTCTCCAACAGTGCTTCAGTTCTCCAATCCCTAGGGAAAAATTACATTACATCGAGTTTAGCACTAGAATGTCACAATGCACTATGACGAGTAATAATTTCTAACCTCTACACTCTGGCACTGCAATGGATAAAAGGACACAGCGGATCACTCGGCAACGATGCTGCTGACGAACTGGCCAGAAAGGCATCCAGCGCGTCAGTCTGTGGAGCCGAGCCCATCGTGCCCATCCCTTCAACCAGCTACGCAGGGGTCTTAAGGACTACACTCACACACAATCGGAGAGCTAGTGGACCTCGACACAAGGCAGTCTAGGGAAACAATGGTATTTTCGGATGGCAGGCTGACCAGACGTCTGTTACGCCTGGACAGGTAGGATCTGGGTCTGATGACTGGGACCATCACAGGACACTGCCCGCTAAACAAACACTTCTACACAATAGACATAACGGACATCCCCCTGTGCTGGGCCTGCATGGAGGCTGAGGAAACCGTTGCGCATGTGCTTTTCGAATGCACAGGCATGGTCCAGATTAGAACAGAAACCCTCGAAGCACCCAAATCTTACCAGGATTTTCTCAACAGGCCATGAGATATAGCTAACTTCTGGAGGGAGGTGGGCTGGCTGGAATAACCACCGATGGCTGCCATGGCTCACGTACAATGGTCCACTTGAAGGTCTAAGTACGGAAACTAAACCCAATACCATAGAACATACCACCATGAAGCTAGACTCTGAATTGTATGAACTTATGAAAGAAAAAGAAAAGGTATAAAAATAGAAGAGAGAAATTAGGTCAGTTCGAATCAATAAATGAAAAAGTCCAAGAGAGCAGAGAGTATGGCGCAAAAAATGTCGTGAAGCAGATAAAAGATACCGGGAAAACAAGAAAAATTAAGCAAAAATGAAGACCATTGAACTAAAACCAATATTGGTCACCCGATGGTCCCAAAAAAGTTGATTTCCTTAAATTTTCTCGTTTTTTATTTGACATTCATGTATAAAGCGGCAGCACCATCCATAGATAATTCATCGCCATACCACAGCCGTCATCACCATCTCACTCCGCTAGGCCGCTATGTATTATGTTCCTTGATCTCACTTCTTTTTATTGGAATGCTGGTACAGCCTTAGTTATAAAAAACTCGCTAATCACTGATTAGCCACTGTTCAGCTTATCAATTGGTTACCTCCTAATCATTGATTAACTTTTCTTTATTTATAAACGCTAGTTTGCAGGTGATTAGTAGCGAAACGAAATAGAGGTGAAATTATGCGTTCAGCACAGATTATAATCAAAATATTCGCCTAAAACACAGGATTTTAAGAATCAAGTTGCCAAATGCATGATTTTTGTATCTGTGGTGACTTCGACAGACTTATGTCAAAAATTTCATTGATTTATTTGTATTTGATTATAAGTATATTGTATAAAACTTCCTATTGCTTTTGCAGGGTTTCAGTGTATTTTAATAGCAATAAAATTATACTTGATTACAGTTACAATTTTGACTGCTGCTATGAAAGCTACTAGCACGTAGCACCATACTATTCAACCTCGAGACGGCAACGAAGGAGATGATGCTACGTGAAAAAGATGAGCAATGAAAATAATTTGCTCCCATGAATGGAGTTAACAGGAAAAGGTAATGAATCTCTGAATTTTTATCTACTTTCTAATGTAAAGTGACTAAATGAATGATAATTGATAACACAGTACCTAGCCGATATTGCTTTGTATTTACATGTTCTTTAAACTTGTTAACATGGATATTCTCTTTGAGAAACATATGTAAGTACTTGTGCCTATTCTATATAACTTCCTATTGCTTTTGCACTGGGGTTTCAATGTCTTTTAATAACAATTATTATTCTTGTTTACAGTTACAATTTTGCCTTCTGCTAAGAAAGCCACTACTTAGCATGGAGCACCATTACTATTCAACCTTGCAAAGATAGCAACGGAGGATACATGCTAAGTGAAAAAGATGAGGAATGGGAGTGGCATGAGAAAACAATGGCACCCGTCTTTGGACAAAGAAGAATAGGAAATCAAAAATAATGAAATTATAACACTAAAATGGCTTTATTGCGTATCAAAATAAATTGATTTTTACTAAACGTATCTTGTTTTATTATGCATGACTGCCATAACGTGGCATTTCTTTAGTTCTGGGCCCTAAAAGGCGTTATCAGTATCGTATAAAGTACCCTCTGGGCGTCATAAAACGAGGGGTACATTGGATAATCACTATCTCCGATGAGCTTCTGCACGAACTAACTGAACCTCCTACTGATTGAACTTCCGTAGAAATCCTATCATCGCGTGTACTTAGAATGAGGAATATGTTTTCTCGTAGCGAATTTAAACGAGTCTTGTAGGTCTTCCTCCGTTTACTAACAATAGGCGCGCGCGGCGTTTCAAAACGATTTAATTCTTCAGTGTCGTTCTGAAATCCCGTAAAATAATGGCGAAATCTACATTTACTAAGGCACAATTCGTTAATAGGAACAAAATAACCTTGAAGTACACAAAAATCATATTGAATCGATCAGCTGATTCAAATAAAATCCGCCATGTTGCCTCTTAGCAAGCTTTAAAGGGCACCGCTGGTGTTTAAATATGACAGCTGCAAATCAAAATGGTATTTTCCAATTTGATAAAAACTATTTTAATTTGAAGATTGTAACGATATATTTAACAAAAAAATAAAAATAAATTTAATTATATACATTTTCTACATTAAAAACGATTGAAATCAAATTTATTTATCGTTGTTTTGAATTTACCGCCAAAACGCTCCTTACGATGACTTTTTATCACGTGACATCGTGACGTCAGCTTTGTGTAAACAGCACCAGTACAAATACTTAGTTTGGTGCAGTTTTAGAAGTATTTGTGCACAGAGGCACCGCAAACCAGTGATTTCACTTTCTATAAATAAAAAATCTCGTTAATTATAAGCACGACACTCACTTGTTTACTTACTAACTACTTTCGTCTACACAAAGTTGACGTGACGTGATAAAAAGTCATCGTAAGGAGCGTTTTGGCGGTAAATTCAAAACAACGAAAAATAAATTTGGTTTAAATCGTTTTTAATTGAAAAAATGGATATAAATCAGTTTTCTTTTATTTTCTGTTACATATTTCGTCCCAATCTTCAAATTAGAATGGTTTTTAATAAATCATAGCGCTAAATAGCGTTTATAAATAAGAATTTTGCTAATCAGTTAGTTAGCAATTGATTAAAAGTTACAAGGCGTTTATGAATAAGACCGTTAAATGTTCGTCTAAACACAATTTATGAACATTATACGTAGCCTACAACGATTTTATCTAGTTTTACTAGCATTCCAATGCGTTTAAAAAAAAAAAAAAATTGTTTGAAGAAATTTTTCTTGTGTAAATCCACCCGTCAGCAGAACAATTATTAAGATGCAATTACTAAAGTAAGACGCAAATTGTTTTGCAATAATTATTAAAAACTAATCATATTTTGTTTTTATTGTTAAAACTATTCATATTTTGTTTTTATTGTTAAAACTATTTTAATTTTTTTATTGTTTTACAGTTAATTTTGATTTTATTTATCACTTTGAGGTGCTGGACGTTCACCACAGAGCATAATATGACGTTCACTATGCTCTAGTGTTGACATTGGGCAATAACTTTAGCTTTTAGAAGTTTTTTGTTAGAACTGTGTAAACCAAACGATTGGAATTTACTGTTTTAGTATTTGAGAAATCCGTTCAAGTTGGCGCCACTGTCTATGCCACCTTTGTAATTTTTTCTTCAGTTATACAGTGAAACCTGGTTAATTGGGATCTCAAGGGACCAAGGATTTTGTACCATTTAAAGAGGTTTTCATTTATCCAGTTTTCCAATTAGACAGGTTTAAAATTTAGTTGTCTCATTTACAGAGGGCCCGCTTATAGAGGTCGAAATGTACCGTTATTCCATTTATAAAGGTGGAAATTTTGTGAAAGAAATTCAAATGTTTATAAACAATCGTGTCGTAACCTGTCCCAACCTGATAAATTGTCTCACTTATAAAGGGAATTGAGCTCCAGAGTCCCAATTATAGAGGTAAACATCGAAAAAATCCTAGAAATCAAATCTCATTTAACCAAGTTCGAAAAGTCCCATTAAGGTGACACTTGTCCACATTTTTTCCATACAAACTTCGGGAGGGTTTTACTCCACTGTCTGACTATGTACATCAAAAATTAAACATGGTATGGTTTTGTCTCGTTATTATTATTGTCTGTACGGAAACAGAATACTAAAATAAAAAGCTATTAAAAAGTTATGAGCCAACAAAGATTCGTTTTTCTTGCTAATTTAACCTAACTTTGAGCGTGTTTAAGTAATAAAAGGAGTGTAAAATCTCGAAAACCAAGACGGTACCGACAAAGTTCAACTAACAATAAGTTCAATAAACTTTATTGGTCATTGATTTATGCAGTGGTTTTGTCATAAAACCCGATTTTCTGAAGGACTTTTCTTAATTTTTTCGCGATTTTTTTGCCAAAAATGCTCCTGCATCTCACTCAATAACGTTGTGCGTGTAGACTAGAGTCTAACTGCTCACCACTGATACTATCTCTGTCGGGTACGAAGCCTGGCGAGACAGCGTGATTTTTAGCCAGGCCCACCAGTGAGTTCGAGCCCGCGCAAAGTGTGCCCTTAACAGAGGTAATTCGATGAAAAAGTGCCGGGACCTCATTGTAGTTCTCAATAATAGAGGTTTCCCACTTAATCAGGTTTCACTGTATTATATTTTCTTGTCGTTGCCATCATGGGCGTACTCACGGTGGGGTGGGGTGGGGCGCTTGCCCCACCCTGGCTCTGACCTGTAACGACGTCTTTCGGCTGATATGATTATGATGATGATTTGTTTACTTACTGTACCTGAAAGTACTATCTATAGATAGACATAAACCTCTAAATTGACTGATTAACAAATTGGCATACGCCCAGAGCCTAAACGGCTGAAGTTAGAGACACATCTTTGGATGGAAGATTTCGTGGTGTAGGTAGGTAGGTGAGCAATAAGAAAGTGTTTTGGATAATTCGAATGATACAGACAGATACAGGGTACGTACTATATGGTGTACCTAACCTTTTTGTTTGAAAAAAATAACCGGGGTAAGAGACTGCGGGTATAGTATGCTCGTAACATATTATTTTAGACTGCTACCCCACCCTGAGCCCATGGCTGGCTACGCTCATAGTTGCCATTGTTTTACAAATACTGTTTCTATTAAATCTATTATTATAAATAAAATCCAGTGTTATTTTACCCATGATTCAACATTTTTAATTGTGTAATATTTTATTCTTATATTTTGTGTTTTAACAAAAAAATTTTGGTACTCCATCATCATTGGAATAAATTAATGCTTGTTTTAAAAAATAGTGATAAAAGTTTGCAACTATATTATAAATTATTTAAAATAAAATACGTTTGAAATCCGGGCAATAGGTTTTGACCTGACTCGAAACAACCTACTATTAAAACGAATTGTTTTCACCCTTTATAGGACGGCTCATACAAAGTGGTCAGTAAACTGGACAGTCACTTCAAGGTCGTTATCTCATAGATTTTTATTTAAATATTGAATCTTATGAACATTTGCGACCTGCGCTAAAGCACACTGGCCCGTCAACTGGCCAGCGTTCAAGTTCGTCGCGCGCAGTCACAGATTCCCGCCTTTTTTAAAGATGGCCTGTGTACTAGCCACCGTACACCCGCGCATGAACATTTGCTGTCATCGCGTGTATACGTTATGTGTTTACAAGTGCTAAGGTAATAAAAAGTCATGTCTTCTCGGAAAAAGAAAGTGAAACTATTATTTTATAGTATATACCTTGATGTTATGTGCAAACGTAATTGAGGATGATAAGAAAAACATGTATTTTTGGAGAGAGAATACAAACCGGTCTGTTGAAAAAATTGAACCTAAAATTTGACAACCTAATTTTGAGCTATTGTTTTGGGTTTTTATTTTCGAGTAATACCTATGAACCATATAGTTTTACAACAAGTATATAAGCATTTGTTATGATATAATAATAATTTTACCAAAACCATCTTGTTCGGCAGTTATAACCCATTACTATGAATATTTTGGTTTATTTTTTCGCCATTTCTTGCAGTTACTTACGAAAATCGTTCTGTAATAGTTTTGCAATGTAATTTCCTCATTGTTTTACACACGTACACTTATCAGGAGTTGGAGTCACTAGATGAGGACCAATGGAATGAGTTCGTGGGTATAACAGATGACCAGGCTCACACAATCAGACGTCGGTGGTGATTCTGTTACTGATGATTGTTTCGACAACAGTGTTACTTTGAATGCCAGCATCTTGAGCACACGTAGTCGAAGTAATGGATAAGGTACCTACTGGAACATCGGCTTCATCACGACCATCACAGGAATTTTTGTTTCTGCCACCACCACTAATCCCACCATCGCCACCTTCACAGGCGCCGCTAACACCGAACCCGACGTGGTATCACGAGTTAATTTCCCCCGAAGATGAAGGTCCTCGGGAGAGTTTAGTAAATGAAGATCTAAGATTTCGAGATCTACCAGTGAACAAGAATTGTACCTTCAATATTTTTTTTTTTTTTTATTAAAACTTAATGCACAAGTAAAAAATACTGTACAAAGGCGGACTTAATGCCTGAGGCATTTTCTACCAGTCAACCTTAGGGTGATGCAGAGAGAAAACATGGCAGGTGCAACATTAGGGATAGGTTACTCGAAAATAATACATACTAATACATAGATACATACATATAACGTATACATACATATACATATAACATACATATAATTACGTGGGAATACAAACCGAAGTTGATCTAAATTCACCGTTGACACCTTTCTTTTTCAATCTCATGATTACAGAAAGTAATAGATATGTCACACAGTGCCAGCAGACTCTAAATATAACTGAAGAGGAACTATAATCAGGGGTGCGGGTTCGTTCGAAAAAGATACCACCGCCCCTGGCATACAAGCTACTGAGGGAACACGGGTGGGTTTTATTCAGTAAAAGTCTGACACGCCCTCCTGCTCCACCCAGAGCGGGGGAAGTTATTTGATGATTTCTCACCCAAAAAAGAAAAAAAAAAAGAAGAGGAGCTATAATCTTTTACAGGAATTCTGATAATTATGGGATTTCGTAATTAACCTTCAATGCGACATTATTGGTCGCAAGATAAAAACTTTCATGTATCTATTGATGATTTAATTGATGACTGATTTTTCTATGCAGCATATATGTTATATTATTAAAGGCTGACTAGGAAATTCATAATTGAAGTCAATGATATTATAAGTGTAAAAAGGTGTAGATTGGTTATATGAGCTCAGCAAGCGGCACGTTAAAATGTAGACAAGTGACCAAACTGGACGTCAGTGTCGCGTCCACAGAACACATATCGGTCTTATTCATAAACGCCTTGTAACTTTTAATCAATTGCTAACTAACTGATTAGCAAAATTCTTATTTATAAATGCTATTTAGCGCTATATGGTCGCTAAGCAAATGATTTGTAGCTGTCATATTTAAACACCACCGGTGCCCTGTTTAACTTGCTAAGAGGCAACATGGCGGATTTTATTTTAATCAGCTGATCGATTCAAAATGATTTTTAGTGTACTTCAAGGTTATTTTGTTCTTAAATATGGAATTATCATTAGTAAATGTGGATTTCGACAATATTTTACGGGATTTCAGAACGACACCGAAGAATTAAATAGTTTTGAAACGCCGCGGGCACCTATTGTTAGTAAACGGAGGACAAGACTCGTTCAAATCCGCTACGAAAAAAACATATTCCTAATTCTAAGTACACGTGATGATAGGATTTATAGGGTAGTTCAATCAGTAGGAGGTTCAGTCAGTTCGTGAGGAAGCTCATCGGAGATAGTGATTATCCATTGTTACCCCATGTACCCCTCGTTTTATGACGCAGAGAGTACTTTATACGATACTGATGACGCCTTCTAGGGCCCAGAACTAAAGAAATGCCACGTTATGGCAGTCATGCACAATAAAACAAGATACTTTTTATAAAAACCAATTTATTTCGATACGCAATAAAGCCATATTTGTGTTATAATTTCATTATTTTTGATTTCCAATTCTTCTTTGTCCAAAGACGGGTGCACTTATTTTCTCATGCCACTCTCATTCCTCATCTTTTTCACTTAGCATGGTGACCCCCATTGCCATCTTTGGAAGGTTGAATAGTAATGGTGCTAACTGCTAAGTATTGGCTTTCATAGCAGCAGTCAAAATTGTAACTGTAAACAAGAATAATAATTGTTATTTAAAGACACTGAAACCCCAATGCAAAAGCAATAGGAAGTTATATAGAATAGGCACAAGTACCTACATATGTTTCTCAAAGAGAATATCCATGTTAACAAGTTTAAAGAACATGTAAATACATAGCTGTATCGGCTACTGTGTTATCATTCATTTGGTCACTTTACAATAGAAAGTAAATAGGTACAAATTCAGAGATACATTACCTTTTCCTGTTAACTCCATTCTTGGGAGCATATTATTATCATTGCTCATCTTTTTCACGTAGCATCATCTCCATCGTTGCCATCTCAAGATTGAATAGTATTGGTGCTACGTGCTAGTAGCTTTCATAGCAGCAGTCAAAATTGTAACTGTAAACAAGTATAATTTCATTGTTATTAAAATACACTGAAACCCTGCAAAAGCACTAGGAATTTTCATAGAATACGCTGCATACATAAATACGCATATGTTTTTAAAAGATAATATCCATGTAAATAAACGTAAAGAACTTGTAAATACATAGTTATTATCAGCTAATACGATAGCATTAAATTGGGTCACTTTACAATAGAAACTAGATAAAAATTCAGACGATACATTACCTTTTCCTGTTTACTCCAATCATGGGAGCGTATTATTTTCATTGCTGATTTGCTTCCATCGTAAACACAATAAAATAAACACAATAAATTATTTTATTCAAATACAAATAAATCATTGAAATTTTTGACATAAGTCTGTCGAAGTCACGACAGATACAAAAATCATGCATTTGACAACTTGATTCTTAAAATCCTGTGTTTTAGGCGACTATTTTGATTATAATCTGTGCTGAACGCATAATTTCACCTCTATTTCGTTTCGCTACTAATCACCTGCAAACTAGCGTTTATAAATAAAGAAAAGTTATTCAATGATTAGGAGGTAACCAATTGATAAGCTAAACAGTGGCTAGTGAGTGATTAGCGAGTTTTTTATAACTAAGGCTGATATACTCTTAACGGAGAAGAATGCCAACTCCATACAATATTTAGTAGACCGGTTTCGAGCGCCATCTATATTCGCCCCTAGGAAAAAAAATCGAATGGCGGTAAATTTAAATGATTGCTTAGTATCCCCAGGCTATTGAACTGATCATGGTTTTTGGTAGGTCCATTCCCTTGTAAGAAAACTCAAATTTGAGTTTCTCACAAGAGAATGTACCTACCAAAAACATACAAAGTGAATTTTACAAAATAAAACGATAGTGTGTAAATACGTCGTTTCTGATTTATTTCAACAGTTTCATTACAATTTATTTTTACTGTGTTCATTATTATTACATTCAAATACTTTAATTACAATCTGTTTGCAGGAGCCTCAGAGTATAGACTAAACCAGAAATTTGTTTACATTTACTTGTACAACAAGGTTAGACAAAAACAAATTTTCAAAATGTACTCTAACAGAAAATTAACACTACCTAGGTTTTATTTATTTATATAAATAAAAGGTACACCAACGACTTATTCACTAGAAACATTAACATAATAAAATTAAATTTGCATTGAGTAGGTAATGGTGAATTCGTCACAAGCGTACACAGCACTTCACAGTACACAGATCAGTGGAAATAGTCACAAAGTTATTTATCATACGTACAGTAAAAAAGTAGGTTTATTATACATATATCGAGTCCTGAAGATACATGGTAGATTAGATTTTACTAAGAATCTCCTAAGAATGTATTGTTTAACCATAACAAAAACAATTTCAAAGACATCTCATGACATTGAGTTGCCACTTTGAATGATCAAAAAACTACTAAGTATAGTTTCGGTTTTTATATATTTAGGATAAGATTACTATGAAATTACCTAATTTAGACTAACAAAAAATTAGCATTACTTCAAACGGTCATTCGCTTTTTTATTATCAAACAAAAATTTATATTTCCTTGGGAAATTTGCAGTCTAAAAACTACTATTTAGAAAGAAAAAAAAACGAGACAAATACAATGCACCTGTATTGCAACTTAAAAATAAAGAATTATGAAAGACCTAATTTTTTGGGTCCTTCAAAATAGTTTTAATGTTGGCAATGTCAGATTTCTGCCCCGGGTTACCGGGTACCTACCTTGTCTACATTGGCCAATAGAGAGTTTACCCCCTGGTCGCGTCGCCAACGTCAACGGATGGACTTTACGTACGGAGTGCAACAGTGGTGCCGATTCTGTTGTCACAAAATTCTCTAAACTAGACTAAAAATCACCAAAATTTAGTTTATTCCTGTCAAACGACGATTTCCTATTCTGAAATTGACTAAAGTGACACAACTTAACTATATTTTAGTTTGACAGCACTAAGATTGCACTGAATTATTAGTTTAGTGAAAATGGGAATTTTGCTATTCTGTTGTTGTCAATTTCATTATTGTATTCAACCTAAAATTTTGGTTGTCTAACTAAATCTGACTATTTTTAATCGCGATTAAATAGGTGTGGAATAAAATTAGTTGTCAAGAACTAAAATTCACACCGACACCTCGACTTCTGGTGCAAAAATAATACTGTATTTTTTTTCTTTTCTTTTGCTTATATCTCGAAAACGGTGTGTCCTATCGCAAAAATAATGAAAATTTCGACCCCCTTTAGGAAAACCCAAACACCTATAAAATTCAACATGTGGATAATAATTTTTCATATTTTCCATGAAAAAAGTAAAAATTCCATATAAATCACGTCGAGGCTGCCGACCCCGGCGCGCTGCTGGCTCTAAAAAAAAACACGGGGTAGGGCAAACAAGTACCACGTTGCGAAGCCAAAACATACCACGTGCGAGTCGCGATTGTCAAATTTGATTTTAGTTGTGTCAAAATAGTTTTTAAATTTAGAGATATTTTTTTGCAGAATAGCGCTTAGATTCTCATTGTAAAAAGTAAGGAATTTTAGTTATAGTTTAGTTAGTTTAGTTCGGTGTACAACAGAATCGGCACCATTATCTCTATGTAGTTTGTGGAGTGCAATTAAAAGTAAAACTGACCCAAAAACACCGAAAATGCCGTCGTGTGTTATGAGATATTGCACAAATTATACAAGAAAAATTTCTAAAACTCAAGGAATCACATATCATTCATAAGTAAATTTATCTTAAGATTTTCAAAAATCAAACAATAAATTCGTAAAATATGGCGTCAGATCTTTTCTGATAGATGTCAAATATTACCGATCATAGAGTAAAATTATGCCTTTGAACAGATATGTCAGTCTCACAGTAGGTAGGTACAAATGGTGGCATGTAATTTTTATTATTATGGCTATGATGAGTTAGGACAAATTAAATATATGTATGTATATATTTAATTTGTCCTAACTCAACACTACTAAATTCAAATCAAAACATTAATAATTTAAGTGAGTCGTAAAGGAGAATATTTTTTTTAGGTGTAAGTATTAAATTAATTAATTGTATCTAGATTTCCAACAAATGAAAAAGAAATAAATTAAATTTATTTGAAGGTCACTGATGCCATTAGATAAGTTTATTACAGCTCTCATCATCTGCCTAGCCTGTTCCCAATTATGTTGGGGTCGGTTTTCAGTCTGACCGGATGCAGCTGATTATCAGTATTTTACATGGAGCGACTGCCTATCTGACCTACACAACCCAGTTACTGGGTAATACGATACCCCTTGGTAAGACTGGTTGTTAGACTTTCGGGTTTTCTTACGACCCGTAACGACCCTAGAAAATGGTTGAGCTGGATGATGCTGATCCACGCGTCAAGTTCGTGAACGGGTGCCGTCGGTTGAGACTGGTCATCTCCTAACTGCCATGGCTTATTTAGAATCTATTTTTTTTATTTTTTTACTTTGTTCTCACATATAGAAGCACCAAGAATAATGTTCCCAAGATTTTGTAATACCCATGATTTAAAAGAGTGTCCTTGGAGTTTTTTCCCCGTTCTTTTCCATAGAGATCTATGTTTTGGAATGGGTACCTAGCTTCAACTTCGATTTTTAACCGACGAAAAACAGAAGAGGTTACTCAATTCGACGCGTATTTTTTTTTAAATGTATGACCACGCATATCTTTTTACAGAGTAGTTCGATTTTGATAATTCTTTTTTTTGTTTGACAATTCCAACGTGCCTGTAAAAGGTTTAATTGAAATAAATACTTTGAGTTTGAGTTTCACTGTCAAAGATCCACAAATTACAACCGGGACCAATGGCTTAACGTGCTTTCCGAGGCACGAAGGGATCTTGGTATTTTAAGATAGTCACCCATCCACGAATAAACCACGGCAAGCGTAGCTTAACCTGATTGATCTATTGATATTAAATTTTTATTAAAATCAACAATACTTTTTATTTACCTACCTAACTACTTTCAATGTTTTTATAATCTTTACTTCATGAACTCATGAGTGAATCGTATTTTTAGGCATAAATCACGGTTTGATGTAAAATGTCATATCTGATTATTATTCTATATCGTTTCTAGTACACGAGACGACGTACTGTCGCAAATTATATTTGTCTCTTTTTCACCCGCGGTAATTGAATCATGCCATCCAAATTTAACATCTAATCGGAATGTAGTGTGCTATTGCAATATTATGTTATCTATGTGTGCATTATTGTGCCGTTTCTGAAGATCGAATGCTGTGTATGTAACCCATCTACACCTACAATACTTATAAAATCATTGATTGAAGTCTTGTTTTTTGTATCCCTTCACAAAAATAACATAGATTTTGTTAGTGTTCAGTTTACTGGCCAGTGATCTTGCAGTGATGGTTAATGACGCAGAACGTTCAATGGCCAGTTTACTGGCCATTATGTTTTTTGTGATTTACCTACTCGAAAAATAACGATTTTCAGGTTTTTTTTCAAAAACATGTCATTACGATTTACGGCACAGAATATATATGTATCACAAAATATGAAGAATTCAAAAAAAAAATTGGGTGTGCGTTAAAGGGTTAAGCTTCTTGTATGTATGTACTGACGCTAGCACATCAAGCTATTCCAATCTGTCAAATTTATTTGATAGATTTTCAATTTTATGCCGTAAACATAAGGTTCATGTTCAATTGGGAAAATTTGACAGATTGGGGTAGGTTGACCTGCTGGCGTCTGTACATACAGTCATAGGTACATACCTACTTGACCATAGACTTTCTTGTTTCTTTTTTTTTTTATTAGTTTTATGGTCTGGTTTCAGAGACCTTTTAGCCAAGTCTTTATTAAGGAACGTATTCTAGTCTTAACAAAGTTATTGTAAAGCGGTAGTAACTTTACAATAACCTATTGGGAGTTTTTGGGGGAACACGAAAAGTCCACGTTAGTCACTTATTTTCACCTTCACTACACTTTGCACTCACACGTAACTAAATTGGATAACTCACTACCAAAATTATACAATTTAATTCGCTATTTCACAAAATTTCATGAAAATGAAAATTCGTGCGACATGTTCCAACGCGATCCCGCCAAAAAGCAGGGTAATTTTTAGGGCAGTTATTTTTTTAAGGTATTTCTTAGAGTAAATTCTGTTTCGACTATGAGGCTACTATATCATTAAACTACTTAGTAGAAATATGTCGCGTTGCGTTTAGTTTTGGGCTGGGGTTAAGTGGGGTTTAGATGCTGGTGGTAATAAACGAATTCATAATATTGCTAAGGTAACATTATCTTTTTTATCAGCACCTATAATAATTATTATGCAGCCGTAAAGAGAGCCTTTTCTCTGTATTCAGTCGTCAAGACCAAGCTCTCTAAGTAACTGGCTATCTTTGACAAGGACCGATCTTAGGGATGGCAAGCCGGGCAAATGCCCAGAGCGGCAAAAATGAGGGGCGGCAAAATGTATACTTAAAAACATACAAACATACTCTCATGAATTTTTGTATACTTATTCAGAAGCCATAATAGACTAAGGTATGTGATTATTATATATTATAAGAATATCACATACATATCTACCGAAATTTGGAATAGCAAGCTCATGACTTATATGGTGTCAGTGTAAAGGGCGGCGAATATTATTTTTGCCCGGAGCGGCTAAATAGCTATACTCTAAAGGTTTAGGTAGTTAAAAAAGGGTAAACAAAAAAAACCACGTGACTCATAGATGCTAAACCTTTTATTTCAAATGTTAAAATCATATTAATTATAGTCACATATATATTTATAGTCTCTATTCTGAATCTGATTCTGATGAACTCTCTGTCACGTTAATAATAAAGCGTTCAGTTACCAGCCTCGGGTTCACTCATTTTTCCACGATACGAATTTAAAACCCAATTACGATAAATAACAAAAAACGAACAATAACTAAATAACAAAAACAAAACAAGGAAACAAGCTAATATTATCACAATTCAACAAAACCAAAACGCACGGATACAATCGCAATGTCGATAACGCTGTCAACAAAGGCGGTTAACCGACTAAACGTAATACCTGCCAATTCAGTTGCCAGACTACGTCACAGTTGTACTCTTCAATTTAGCAATGTTATCTAATTAGTTGTATTTTCTAAAAGGTTTGGGGAACCTGTCTTTTTGGGTTCTTTATAATAGACAGTTTACAAAATGTTATATTATTATTATAAATCTAACAAAAAAATTGTACTAAAGCAGTTACATCTACGAAAAGTTGTTTAAGAATAAATGATAAAGTTTAACATACTATAATAAAAGGGGAAACTATCATGTGATCGAAAATAAATTTAATTTTGTTCTAATGTATTTTTTAACAAGAAAGTGTCAACTATAAAAGACCCTTTTTACGATTTGTTTACCCTTTTTTAACTACCTAAACCTTTAGAGTATAGATCGGGCCCTGATCTTTGGTCATGCATGATTTAGAGTATTATTCGCAGTAATTAACAGTAATTTTGCGTTAACTTCACACCGTCAAAAACAATCACAGATAAATTTAACAATAGTATTTACATTAACTATGCAGTCGATGCAGAGGGCACATTTGAGAAGTAAGACTTAAAAAATCTTTCATCGTTATAATTGTAAAGTTAAAAAAAATTAAGGAAATTTAGGGTATTTTTTTAAATTAATTGTGAATCTGGGGTAAACTGCGACTAAGCCTGGGGTAAAGTAAAAAACCAGGCCTGGCGACACTGCTACATGGAGGGCGCATTCCGTATTAGACAAATAGTGATAATATCGCGAAGCCAACCAAAATAAAAATCAGTACTAATGATGTGATAGAATCTTAAATTTTTTGACTATTCAATTTGGTCGGGTTCGCGATATTATCACTATTTTTGTATTTCGGAACACGGCAAGAGATACTACGGAATACATTGAAGTTGAAATTGGGGGCGCATTCCGTATTAGACAAATAGTGATATTATCGCGAAGCCAACCAAAATAAAAATCAGTAGGTACTAATGATCTGATAGCTCTTAAATTTTTTGACTATTCAATTTGGTCGGGTTCGCGATATTATCACTTTTGTTGCATATCGGAACACGGCATGGTAGTTTGAGGTTATTTATTTCAGGTTATGTTTTATCAAAACATGAATAGAAAATAAGAGTTGAAATAAAATTTACTTAAAGTAGAAGTGCCTTTAAGTGGAATGGAATCTTCTTCTGAAAACAGTTTTGCTTGGACTGATACTTCAAGTGATAGCATCAAAAGCACCTCAATGTGAGTACTAATCTTCTTGAACCCAATGATATTCTAATGAATTCATTATAATATCATTGCTTGAACCCCAGATTGTAAAACAAAGACAGATAGACCGCGCGTACCACCAGAGTGAAGCCAAAAAACCAAATACTAAAGCGTCGCATTTTATATAATGCGAGGCTTTAGTATTTGTTTATTCCTTCGTTTTATAATCTAAACCAAAAAGAAAAACAAATACTAAAGCGTCGCTTTGTATGTTACATAAACAGGAATTACAGGAAGAATTTTAAAATAGTAAAAGCTTTTTTCCAAAAAAACAACCGTCTTCCAAAAAACACTAGAAAGAGAAAAATAACTTTAATTTCGGAAGTCGGTGACTTTGGATATGTATTTTATTAATTTCTTGTCACCGCCTTCCGAAATTAAAGTCATTTTTTTTTTTTTTTAAAGAATGTCTCTTTTTAGCTATAGTACAAAACAAAACAATTCGCAATTTCATCATCATCATCCTTGGGGTCAAAACAATGCATATTTATGCTATAGCAGCAATCTCTGATAATTTGCTGTCATTTTTCGAAGAGTTCCGTTGTCTGTCTCCGAAACGCATCATCCGATCTATATGAAATTTAAATGGGACCATTTCGAAATAAATCCCTTTCTAACAAAAAAAGAATTTTGCAACTCGGTCTAATGACAGAGTTATGCCCAAACCTCCACCTAACTCCTAGCCGTTAAAGAGTTGTACCTTCTTTCATCAGCTCAGCGTCATGAGATGATGATGACCATACGCAAATGTCTCAATAGCTTTAGAAAATATTGAGCCTTTTCAGGAAGATCGTTACCGCCATTTTGCATATTTTACAGGAGAAAGTTTTTTTTAAATATTTCTCAAAATATTTACAGCATCAATTTGAAATTTTTATTTGGTGTTATATGGGCACCTCCCTATTAATTCAAATGTTAAGATTTGACTTAGTACTATAAAATCACATACATTTGTCGCTTACATTAAAACTGATGACCGTTATTATGTAGAGCTGATATGAGTATGTTGATTACGATAATTCTTAAATATCATAAAATAGTAGTTTTTCTTTTTTTTTTACTGTTTTATACGAGATACCATGCCAGGCAGAGAAGGACAAAGAGTCAGAAATACAAAAAGTAAAAAAAAAGGTACTTCTAAGTGAATTTGAGCTTTATTAATAAAATGAAATGCAAAAAGAGTCATCAGTCCTCGTCTTCATCAGTCTGAGGTAAAGCGTCTCGTGTGTTTCTATCGCAGGGCAAATCCAGATATTCTTTTGAATAAACTTCTGGTATGATACCCTTTTCGAACATTTTCTTTAAATCTTCGTATTTCGCCTTCGAAATGGGAATTTTTTCAGTGTAAGCAGTTTTAGGTTCACAAATAGTTTGTTGATTCTACCGAGACCTCAATATAAGAGACACATCAACAGCTTGTTCGGGTCCACATTATTCGGGTATTTAAGATAGAACTTGTCGCCTTTTTCAAATCTAGTGTTACGCAGCTTGCTTGTTTGTATTTTAATTTTGTTTGGTAAGAAGGCTGTTGCATAGGAATTCCAATCTTTAATTTCTTTATTTCTTAAAAGAATTGTCTCTATAAAACATGTTTTTTTACTTGAACACTCAGTTTACGCAAAAACACATTAGGAATAGTTAATTTTCAAAATATTCGCAACATAAGTTTCTTCACTTATGTTGCGAATATTTTGAAAATTAACTATTCCTAATGTGTTTTTGCGTAAACTACCTAGGTACCTAAAACACAGTGGTGCCGATTCTGTTGTACACCGAACTAAACTATAACTAAAATTCCTAACTTTTGACTATGAGAATCTTAACGCTATTCTGCAAAAAAATATCTTTAAATTTAAAAACAATTATGACACTACTAAAATCGAATTTGACAATTGCGACTCGCACGTGGTATGAGTTTTGGCTTCGCAACGTGGTACTTGTTTGCCCTACCCCGTGATTTTTTTTAGAGCCAGAGGCGCGCACGGACGGCAGCCTTGACGTGATTTATATGGAATTTCACTTTTTTATGGAAAATATTAAAAATTATTACCCACATGTTGAGTTTTAGATGTGTATTGACTCGACCCCCTCCTAGCACGTTCATCAGCTGCATCGTTACCTAGCGAACCGCTGTGTCCTTTGATCCACTGAATGGTAATATTGTTGAGGCTACCTACCTCGTTAAGGCGCTGTTGGCACTCGTATATCAGCCCAGAGTCAACTGTGTGACTGTTCAGCGCTTGCAAAACAGCCATGCTGTCCGAGAGTATGCGGATTGAGTGGTCCGTAACTTCCCTGGCCATGATAGCAGATGCAGCAAGGGAGATGCCCATGCATTCGGCCTGGAACACTGTGTTATGGACCCCCAGTGGTGTGGCTATGTGGATGTTGAGGTCCTCCGAGAAGACTCCAGCTCCTGTGCCACTACCTGTTTTCGATCCGTCCGTGAAGACACGCAGCTCTGCGGGACGCAATCTTTCGCACCGGCGATCCTCATGCAGTTGTATTTTGTATTTTTTGTCAAAGATAAATTGTTTGGGCACCCGGTCATTTATTGCCTTCGTGATAGGGAACTCACTGTTGAGTCGATTAAGCAGCGCGGTATGTTGAATGTCTCTCTTACTCCAGAGATGTGCTGCGTTCAGACGCGCCACTGCCATCGTTGCTTCCTGCTGTATGAACAGGTGGAGCGGCGGCAGTCCCAGCATGGCCTCGATCGCTGCAGTCGGAGTAGACCTCCTGCAACCCGTGGTCGCCATGCAGGCTAGTCTTTGCATGCGCTGTAGTTTGTTAGTGGCTGTAGCTAGCTTGGTGCGGGGCCACCAGACCACGGCCCCGTAGGTGATCATTGGGCGGATCACTGCGGTGTACAGCCATAGTATTATTTTGGGTGATAGACCCCACTTCTTACCTATCATTTTCCTGCACTGCCAGAAGGTGATGCAGGCCCTGTTCAGCTTGTTGTCTAGATGACTACTCCAGTTTAGCTTGTTGTCCAAGGTGACCCCGAGATACTTGACTTCGTTGGCCAACTGAAGTTCTGTGTTGAACAGTTTCGGTAGGCGAAAAGGGCCTAATGCTCGTTTTTGGGTGAACATGACTAGTTCAGTTTTGGTAGGGTTCACTGATAGTTCAAATTCCCTGCATCATCTTTCCACGATACGTAGTGCTTGCTGAGTGAGGTTACAGATCGTTCCCGTTACCTTCCCCGAAACCAGGACTGCGAGGTCGTCCGCATAACCTATTGTAAAGTAATGGCTGGCGTTGAGTTTGGTGATAAGATCATTTATCACCAGATTACATAGAAGAGGGGACAGCACCCCTCCCTGGAGGCAGCCTCTGGCTATCAAGGCCAGCTGCTGCTCACCCTCAACGCGAACCATTCGTTTGCTAAGCATGTTAGTAATCCAGTCCGTTAGTACCTGTTCTACCCCATGTCTGGAGAGGGCGCTATCGATGCTTGAGAAGTTGGTTTTATCGAAGGCTCCTTCGATGTCAATGAAAGTGCCGAGACAGGTGCCTTTTTGGTGTATCGCTTCTTCTATCTGGCTGACCACTTGATGAAGAGCTGATTCGGTCGACTTACCTGCTCTGTATGCGTGTTGGTTACCGTGTAGCGGTATGGTTTTGAGCGCACCATCTCTCAGCTCCCTGTCACATAGCCTTTCTAGTGTTTTCAACAGAAAAGAGGTTAGGCTGATTGGTCGGTGGGATTTGCCAGAAACTCCACCGTTACTCTTTTAAAATGTTTTAAATACAATTTAACAAAGTACATTCATTATAATAAGTGTGAAAAACGATGCACCCAGAGTAAAATTACTACTATACCAAAATAGGCAAAACTAAAAAAAAAAAAATGCTATTGAAGCAATACAGATAAATTAATTTTATGATGGATACATGGTGCTCACATATTTACAAACATTGTAAGAGTAAATATACGATTTTTCTAGAATATTAACAAGTAATAAGTCAGTGTGTGAGTTAATCAATGTCATAAATATAATTATTTATACAATTCAATTAGCAACCAGTTTGATTATGATAGACTCTAGATTGTCCTATGGAGCAGGACCAGCATGTTTCCAAGCATTCTTATCTTGGATATAATCCTCTAATTTATAATATGCTTGTTTACAAAGTTTACTTTTAATACGACTTTTAAATTTCCTTTCATTTAATTGCAATATATCACTAGGTATTTTGTTATAACATTTTACACAGTACCCCATAAAAGATGAATGTACTTTAGCTAATCTGAAAAATGGTTGATCTATTTTGTCTTTGTTTCTAGTATTAAAATTATGTCTATCACTTATTTTATTAAAAAGATGTAGATTTTTTCTTATATACATAATATTTCCATAAATGTATTGGCAAGGTACTCCTTTTAAACAGTTCCCTGAGGGATTCGCGGCGACGTAGATTATAAATGGCTCTGACGGCTCTCTTTTGCAAAATAAAGATGGATTCAATGTCAGCAGCCCGACCCCACAGTAAAATGCCATACAACATAATGCTGTGGAAGTAGCTAAAATAGACCAAACGCGCGGTTTCTACATCTGTTAACTGTCTGATCTTTCTAACAGCATAAGCGGCCGAGCTTAGCCGCCCCGCAAGAGATGTTTTATGAGGTCCCCATTGCAATTTATCGTCTAGCGTGATTCCCAGGAATACCGTTTGATTAACAAATTCCAGTTTTTCTCCATTAAATATGATGTCACATTCGCTACTTCTAACATTTGGTAATTGAAATCTAATGCATTTGGTTTTTGTGCCATTTAGTACCAAATTATTTACCGTAAACCAATCTTGGACCTGAAGAATAGAGTTATTCACGTCGTCAAGATTTTGTGTACGTCGGTCTATTTTAAATATCAATGATGTGTCATCTGCAAATAACACCATCTTCGGTTGATTTGGAAATCAAAATCAAAAAATCAAAATATTTTTATTTCATATAAACCTGCATGGGCACTTATGAAACGTCAGAAGCTAGGTGCACTGTTCCAAATTGTTGTTTCCTATGGAGAAGAGCCGGCAAGAAACTCCACGGTTACTCTTTTAAAAATAATTGGCTTTAACAATATTTTCAAATTACAGAGATAAAATGTATGGGAGGACAGCGCAGGCCTGTCAATCAGTACCGTAGTAGTAGAAAATCGTCTACAAATCTACAGTCAGTAAGGCCTACAACGTTCTCTCATTCACAATATGTAAAATAATCTACATAAATAAAATTAACCTAAATAAAATTGTTGTATAGTGTCAATTAATGACGAGAATATGTCAGCATTGTAAAAATAAAAAGAATAAAAAAGAACATTGTATTTGAGAGTAAAGTAAGTAGGGTAAATCATTAATGTAAACTAAAAAGAGGAATGGACCCAATATTGAACCTTGGGGAACGCCCATTGCCATTTCAGCCCCTAGTGAGTTTATGCCGTTTACTTGAACTTTAATTTTTCTTTCTTTTAGGTATGATATTAGTAAATCTAGAGCTGTATTTCGAATCCCATAGTGCTCCACTTTCAGCAAAAGTGTCTCATGGTTTACGCAATCGAACGCCTTGGAGAGGTCGTAAAAGATTCCAATGGCATCTTTTGCTTCTTCCCAGGCGTTAAAAATGTTCTTTATTAGGGTGACACCAGCATCAGTGGAACAACGCCCTTTGGTGAAACCGTACTGCTGTTCATGAAAGATGGCATTTTCATTAAAGTGACGTGACATTTGATTGAGAATCAACTTTTCAAACACTTTACTGAGGACTGGCAAAATTGACACGGGCCTATAATTGTTGGGTTCATAGAAATATAAAAAGCAGGAGAAGTGGGAAAGGGGCGTGTCTGTGTCCGCGCGGTATGATCACAATGATCATTCCTAAAGCAAATGGCCGTCTCCGCGAACTAGTGTGCTTTCGACCGTAGTCGTGATAAATCATAAGAATGCCGTGTTGTTCAGTGGTTTCTTGTAAAAACCAAAGCCAAAACAAAAACTTTGTGAATCATGGAATCACTTACCATAAATAAGTACAAGTATTTTTCTATATTTGTCTTTAAAATCATGAAAAACAAGAAGTCGAAAAACATTTCTTGCGTTTACTATGTTATTTTTGTTTTCAAATATCACAGCGACTGTATTATTTTTGTACTAAATACATTGCTCCTAAACCACTACCTAAATATTTTGTCGCTAAGTGACTGGACAAGCAATGTAAAAATCACAAAACGATAAAGTATCTATGCGGACGCATTCCGTAGTACGGCCGCTGGTTCTTGCGTCTAGCTAGTGATGTGCTCGTACAGATCCACTAACGTAGGCTATCGATAATGTCGATTCGCGAATAAATTGATGGCTAGATCGATGTGAATTAATGTTTTTTACTTAATTTGATTATTTTACAGCGTAGTAGAGAAATGCGTAGACAACAGTCGTAAAGTTAACAAAATTTTAGATAATGTCGGTGGAGTGTTATTGGGTTTGAATGATCGTATAATAAATCTTATCCTCGTGCTATTTCCTTACTTTTTTATGGTTTTGACATTTTACTTACGTTAAAGTCTTCAAACGCTTCGTATGCTTGTTATCGGCATTGTTCACATAATATATTAGTGACGTATTACAGTTATCGTTTTCATTTTATCTCATTTTCTGGACCCCAAAAAAAATTGAAGTAGTACAATAATAAATAGAAGTATCGACAACTTTCCGATTTAGTCAATCACTAGCGTATATGTAAAATAAATTGCTTTTGCACAGCACTACGGTAGCAAGCGTTGTTTGTGTGAGTGAGTTGTACTTAAATGCACGCTGTGTTTGAAGGGATTAGGTCTATATTTGATTGTGTAGTACGTTCTGATTTATAAATTGCGAGTGTGAGCGCGACTTCGTATCTATTGGTTTTACTAAATTGCATGTGTATTTGTGGCGCGGTAGTGGGGAGCAAGTGGAGACACCGGGTTCCGATACATTTTCAACTACTTGGCATATCTTCTTCTTTCTTATATCTATGGTGGGGTTCTTTACTATCACCGGATTTGAACAACGGAACTACTTTATTGTGTTTCATGAGATCCGGGAAGACTCCTTGGTCTAAACTGGTGTTAAATATGAAAGCTAAATAGGGCGCAATGGTTTCGATAGTAGCACTACAGACTTTTACAGACATTCCCCAAAGATCCTCTGTTGATTTCATTTTAAGATCTTTAAAAGCTTTTATAACACCTTGGGGTTTGGTATGCTGAAACCTAAACTCAAAAGAGCATGCCCTAACATTCTTTCTGAGTAACGCAGCAGAACGCGCAGGTGAAAAATTTAAAGCTTCAGTCGTTTTAACAGGAATATTAGAAAAATAGTTTTCAAATTCCTGAGCTATTTCTACATCTGAGTTGAGGGAGCCACTTGCAGTCTCTAAATTAAATTCAGTGTTACGCTGTTTTTTTCTACCCGTTTCATTATTTATTATTTGCCAGGTCGTTTTTATTTTATCATCAGCTGATTTTATTTTATTGCTAATATAAAGCGCTTTAGCTAATTTGCACACAATTTTAAAAGTTTTTGAATATTTTGAAACATACTGATCAAAGCTTGTATTATTCATTTGTTGCTTTAGGCCATAAAGTTCAAAAAGTTTTTCCCGGCTTTTACGAATACCTGGAGTAGCCCAATCACTAAATAGGAACGTTTTGCAAATAGTTTTTGTCTTTAGTGGGAAAGTGTTATTAAATTGCGTGTTTAATAGTGAGAAGAACTCGGCGTAGAACTCATTTGGGTCACGTACATTATTAAAACTCTGAACACATAATGTACTGGCCAAAGAACTATTAAATTTCTCTAAATTTTACATGTAATTGGTCTAAACCTAATTTGAATTGTTTGTAAAGGCATGTAGGAGCAAAATGTTATTGTTTCTCCACTGTGATCAGATGGCAATTTATTTACAATTTGTTTGTCTAGGTAATCACAGTTACAGAAAATATTATCAATACAAGTGGCAGAAGAAGCTGTCACTCGGGTTGGCTCACTGAAAATATTTGACAGATCAAATGACCTAAATAGACTTAATAATCTGACAGTATTTGAATTATTTTCTAATAAATTAATATTAAAATCACCACATGAGACTATTGACTTACTACTAGTACTAAGTTTCTTTAACACATCTTCCATTACAGAATCAAACACAGATAGATTCTGGTAACTTGGAGGTCTGTAAACACTAACTATAACATGCTTATCAAGCTCAACACAGGAAAATTTAATGGTGTGTTCAACAGACAGCCCAGTGATGCTTCTGTATCTGATGCATTTTTTGTAGCTGGATTTGGCTGCATAGTAGCTATCCCACTCCTCATCCGCACAAGTGTTCATGGCTCTATTCAAAGCTTTCCTTACCTTCTCGCGCTTGCGCTCCAGGTTAGCGCCCCACCAAGGCTGTTTGTCTGGTGTGCTACGCGGAGCGGTCTCTGGGCTGGCGGTGTGGTAGCTGTCTATAATTGAATTGGTTATCTGGCTTACTTGTGCCTCAATCTGTATCGTGTCCGCACATGACGTCGGACCGCTTGGTGTCGCAAGCTTGAGTTCTAGGCTGCGTGTATAGATGCCGCGATCCGTGTTACGCGGGTTGCGACCTGGTGTTACAGGCTGAGCGCAGACCTGGATGTCGAAGCGGATCCACCTGTGATCAGAGCAGGAAGCCTCCTCTGAGACCTGCCACCCCGTGGTGATTTCCGCCGCGCCCTCTGTTGCCAGTGTGAGATCTATAATTGTGCGGCTTCGCCTTGTTACGAATGTTGGTTCAGCGCCAGTATTTAGTAGGGATAGGTTAGTCGAGAATAGATAATCAACCAAAGCCTTACCCCTTTCGTTCTGCGTGTCCATGCCCCATAGTTAGTGATGAGCATTGGCGTCGGCCCCGACGATGACCTCAAACCCACGACTCTCACAATGACTCACGAGACGGGCGAGTTCAAGTGGGGGCGGCGCCTCCGCCTCTGGCATGTGGCCGAGGCGATGACGATCACCATCTACACGGCATCGGCACGTTGTATTGACAGCTTAGCTGCAGAGACATCTCTGCAACAGAATTCAGTTAAAAGCTGTTTTAAGGTTACCTGTGACATAGATGTACGACCTGGGTTGATCGTGCTCAGTGGTGACCAGGATCTTACCTCCAAGATTGGAGAGTCCCTGTATGTGGCCGGCCCTAAACCACGGCTCCTGGATCAGGGCAATGGCCGTGAGTTGAACGTCCAGCCACTTCCGGAGCTGAGTCGTCGCGGTCTGACTGTGGTGGAGGTTCGCCTGGAGGATTCTACAGCTCGACAAAAGGCACGCCATTTCTGGTCGACCCCTCGTCGTCTTCCCCCAGTCTTAGCCCGGCAAGCAGGTCGCCTTCGTCGAAACCGTCTTCCCCTCGGCAGGAAGCCGGGGACAGTGTCATGTCGTCCAGCTCCTCGCCCAAGGAAGGGGCGGCACCCACGGTGGCGGCAGCAGTAGCGGCCGACTCTGCTACGGCAGGTTCAGCCACGGGTGCTTCCGGGTTGTTTGGTGGGGGAGTGGACTCCCCCGTTGGTGTCATAGGCCGCTGTAAAGTGGCCTCGGAGATAGTTCTCGTGGGTGGATCCCATCCATGGGGGGCATGGGGCGGTGTACCTGCCGTTCTGACCCTGGAACCTAATGTACACCGACCCTACTCCTATAGAGAGCCGGCGCTCGGCCCTCATGGCCGGAATTTGGTCCACAGGGACCCCCACCACGACAAACCATGCAGTGGCCTGTTTGTTCACGTGGAGGTGTAGGTGTACCCACCGCTTGATATCTACCCAGGGGTTCTGGTAGCTCAGAGCGCGCCCAATAACGGCCAGGCTCCTCAAAAACCCCTTGCTCGTCCGGGATTACGATACCGCACCGTGCTCGTCTGTCGATCTCCGACTGTCTCTTAACTACTAGCGGGATGCTAGTGAGGAGAGACAGTGCGGGAGAGTTTCGTTCAGCCAGGCTTAAGTGTGGTCATTACCGCACCACAGTTTAAGGGCACCCCCAGCATACACCGGCTTGGCTTTGAATGTCGGTCCTGGGGTGTCTGGCTTGGGGGACCGGGCCTCGAGTATGATCTGCTTCTGTATAGCAGTGAGCACCCGGTCCGATACGTCCTTACTGAGAATTTCCGTACGTTCGCAAGTGATCGCGACGTCTAGGGTAGCGCTAGCAGCTTGGACGTAGCTTCGTTTAGCGGCCCGTTTGGATTGATCAAGACGCGGCCGCTTATGGCCCCCCCGAGGTGTTAATGTCTCGTTGAGAGCTCGCTTGGCCGCGGCCTGATCCTTCCAGTCGGGCCGCTGTGTTGGCGCAGTCGGTCTCTCTGAGACACTGGGTGGCCGTTGATTTGGTGCGACTCGACTCGAGCCGGCCTCTGTCTGTGACCGCTTCCCAGTGGAGAAGTTGAGCTGGCCGCTAGTCGGTTTGGCCGAACCAGCGGCAGGGTCCTGCGGGGTTTGAGTCCCCTTACCTGGCCCCCTGCGAGCCTGACGAGCCTGATGGCGCTCCTTCCTGGTCGGCCGTCCGCTTTGTGCTGAGGCGGCAGATGGGCCGGAGGGGCCTGTGTAAGGGCAACGGGTTTGTTGGCTTCGTTTACCCTTGCCCTTGCCTCGTTTTCCCACAACCTGCTAGACGCGTGAAAACACATCCTCGGCGCGGCTGGCCGTCACCGTTTGGCCGGCTGCGGCCGCCTGGTAGAAGGAGGTTGGAGGAGCTACAGGAGTGGGAGGGGGTTTCGCTTTGCCAGTGTTACCCGGCACCGGAGTTCGTATGGCAAGGGTCTAACCGGCAGTGGTATGAGCCGTCGCCGTCGTTCCCGCCTGGATTATCGAGGAGTCGGTACTGGTCCCAATCAGCGCCGACGTCCTCTGTCTGTTTTGGGACTGGTTTGGTTTGGTCTTGGCTGTGGTTCTCGCCACAGCTGGATCTTGCGTCCGCACTGGTGCCGGCGGCGTTAGCTGCAGGTTGACCAGGGGCAAGAGAAGTGCGAGCACTTCCCTTGGGAGTTTCATCGGCTTTCGCCTCCGCTCCTTTGTCTGGGGTTTTAACTAGCCTTACAGCATCCATGTTAAAAAGTTGTTATATTTCATCTCTCTGGCCAACCCACCATGGAGCCCGCACCTGGGAACGTCTCACTGTAAAATAAGCTCGAACGCAAGGACTACCAGAGAGATATACGAGGGTCATTAAATAAATACTTAGCCTACAAAAAGTAAACGAAAATTTTGGAAAAGTGACAATATATTTTTCAACATAGTCTCCTTTAAGTTCGATACACTTAGCCCAGCGATGCTCCAACTTTTTTAACAAGTCCGATAAATAGTTTTTGTCAAACTCTGCAAAATAGGCCTCCGTGGCGGCGATGACCTCCTCATTCGATCCATATCTATTCCCGGTGAGTGATTTTTTCAGATTAGGAAACAGAAAGAAGTCACAAGGGGCCAAATCTGGAGAATACGGTGGATGGGGCAGCAATTCGTAGCGTAATTCGACCAATTTGGCCATGGCAACGGCACACACTGGTCCCAAATTAAAAAAAAGTGGACATTGATAGTAAACCGCTGATATTTTTTTTTATTGTTGATACAATGATAACAGATAAGGCAAAAAAATATTATTGTCCTACTTCAAATACTTTTCTGTAAAAAAAAAATTTCTTTTTTTTTGTATGGGAGCGATTACATTTTACTCAATTTCTCAAAAACTTTAAGCGATGTCGAGATGGCAATCACATATGTTAGAAAACTAATAATTCTGAGTATTTGGCTCGAAGAAACTTATTGCTTATCTCTGCGTACTTTCGAGATAATAGTGACAGAAAATAACATTTTTTTTTAATGTTAATTGTTTGCTTTTTTTTAATCATAGCCTTACTTTAGCACATAATTATAATGTATGCGTAATGTCAAATAAATAAAAAGAGACTTCTCTGTAAAAGAGGTTATGGGGGCTCACTAAAAGACAAATAAAGCTGCAAACACAAAGTTGAATATGTTCACAAACGATTCTGAAAAAATGACGAAAAACGAAAGCAATTCATTGTTCAAGATCAAAGCACTAGCCTCTGGAAACAACTGTTTATGTAAACGAGCAAACTTTGGTTTGATATGGCTGATGTAAGGATCTGAGCTAATTAGAAAGCTGTGGATAATGTCTAAATTAGTCTGAACTCTACCGATTTTTCTTGTATGTGCCATTCTAACATTCCGGAAATCTTTATTCCTCGCTTCGGAAGCTTCTTCGGAAAGCATGCCTATCGGAATAAAGGAGAAATTTTCACAAATATCAGCACCGTGTATCAACAATTTATGGACACTTGAAGGCATGTAATACCATGGATATAAGTTTACATACAGCATTGCTTTTTCTTTACAATATTCCCTAAACAAGTTGGTATTAATAAGTTGACCAGATGAAATTGTTTGTAAAATGACTGCAAATCTCTTGATTAAAACAGGGTGGATACCCGTTATTTCAGCAGATACTTCATAATTTTCAAAAAACCTTCTTGCCGTGTTACCGTCATTGGTTGTACCAAATCCCTGTTTTACTATGTCAATTAACAAACCAGTTCTTTCCCGGAATTCTTCTTGTGTCAAATTCTTTTTAATTTCTTTTAACAATTTGTCTTCTTTTCGTGCAGCCCACTTTTTGAAGTCTAAGTTGTACGAAATGTGTAAAATATTAGGTCTTTACCTATGAAATTGCCGTTCTGCAGTACTGGCCATTTCAAATCAAAATAATTTTTGTTTGGCTAAGAATTCTAATTTCAAATTAATTTTATTTTAAAAACATGGATTTTTTTTTCTAAAAGTAGTCATTTCTTTATTGATTAGTGTTACATTTTCATCGCATTTCAATCTTTTTCGTCATCATGGATACGTTAAAAATTCGAGTAATTATGGAATATGAGTACCGTCGTGGCAGCAACGCGGCACAAGCGGCACGCAACATCAACGACGTTTACGGAGCTAACACTACAAACCAACGCACCACCTGTTATTGGTTTGCTCGCTTCCGTTCTGGAAATTTCGACCTGAAAAATGAACCTCGCGGTCGTCCGAAGACTTTGGTCGACAATGACGAATTAAAGGCGATTGTGGAAGCTGATGATACACAATCTACGGCTGAATTAGCAGCAGCTTTCGACGTTAGCGTCAAAACAATATTGGTCCATTTGCGTCAAATTGGCAAGGTAAAAAAGCTTGACAAATGGGTGCCCCACGAACTCAATGATCGCCAGCGCGAAGTACGCGTCGAGACGTGCCTTGCACTGCTCAACAGACACACAAATGAAGGAATTTTGAACCGCATTGTTACCTGCGATGAAAAATGGATTCTGTTTGATAACCGTAAGCGCTCAGCAAGTTGGTTGGATCCTGGTTCAGCACCTAAACAATGCCCTAAACGAAAACTTACCCCTAGAAAAGTGATGGTCACTGTTTGGTGGTCTAGCGCCGGTGTGATTCATCACAGCTTCTTACCAAACGGGGTGAGCATTACTGCAGATGTGTACTGTGAAGAACTGAACACAATGATGGAGAAGCTGGCGCATCTCCAACCAGCATTGGTCAATCGCTCGTCTCCGCTGCTCCTGCACGACAACGCGCGACCTCATACTGCACAGCAGACGGTCTCCAAGTTGCAAGAACTGGGGTTGGAAGCTCTCCGTCATCCGCCCTACTCACCAGACCTTGCGCCTACAGACTACTACTTTTTCCAGAATTTGGATAACTTCTTGGCGGGAAAAAAATTTAATACCCGAGAGGCAGTACAAAATGCCTTTGAAGAATTTGTTGCCTCCCGTCCAGCTGATTTCTTTAAGAAGGGCATCAATAAACTGCCACTGCGATGGCAAAGATGCATTGATTGCATGGGTGATTACTTCGATTAATACAAATAAAAAATTCATGAAAAAAATTCGTTTAAATTTTTTCATACAAAACGGCAATTTCATAGGTAAAAACCTATTACATTCCATACATCTTATCCACATATGAAGCGAAGACAGACCATATTTATACATATCTTCTCTGATGAGTCTTTTGGATACAAAGTCCAAGTCATTCATTTTGCTAGGTAGGGTATTGCAAATATTACAAACAGCTGCAGAAGAAGTATTGGAAATCACAGTAGAAATTTTCCCATCAATCATAGTCATGTACAAAACATGTTTAATATCAAAATTATCTACAATTGTGGGAACAAGATTACGAATTTCTTCCTCTAAGGATGCACTTTCCTTCTTTATCAATTCATTTGTTTCTTTTGCAAATATAAAGCTAATTGGACGACAATAGTTTGTTGAAGAGGGAGCAGGATTTTGCCACAAGATAGTACCACTCTCTTCTTCCAAACGAAGCGGAACCAAACTAATCATGAAAACTGAAGAATCGTCAATTTTAGTGTCGGAGTGTGACTTTTGTTTATACAGTGAAACCTGGTTAAGTGGGACCTGGATAAGTGAGAAACCTCTATTATTGAGAACTACAATGAGGTCCCGGCACTTTTTCATCGAATTACCTCTGTTAATGGGACTTTTCGAACTTGGTTAAATGAGATTTGATTTCTAGGATTTTTTCGATGTTTACCTCTATAATTGGGACTCTGGAGCTCAATTCCCTTTATAAGTGAGACAATTTATCAGGTTGGGACAGGTTACGACACGATTGTTTATAAACATTTGAATTTCTTTCACAAAATTTCCACCTTTATAAATGGAATAAATCGACCTCTATAAGCGGGCCCTCTGTAAATGAGACAACTAAATTTTAAACCTGTCTAATTGGAAAACTGGATAAATGAAAACCTCTTTAAATGGTACAAAATCCTTGGTCCCTTGAGATCCCAATTAACCAGGTTTCACTGTAATTACTTTGAGAAGATGACCCGTCAAAACCCCATTTGCTTATTAGTTTTAGCGATTTTTTGTCGGCAGAGTTGTGCTGAATTGTTTTTAATATCCTATTGGTTGTCAAATCTAGAAGCGATTGAAGTCTTATCTTAGCATCAGATTCAGTTACAGTTATGTCTGACTCTGGAGGATAACAAGTTTTTTTAGCTTCCAGGAGCTTTTGATAGGATGGAAGACCATACATTTTCTCTGAAGCAAGAATAGTTCTTAAATTTCGATATTGCCATTTTGACAAATTTGTTGAGGTGTAAACCGCTAACGTTTTATCATCTGGTAAACACGGTTTGTCAGTCTTTTTAGCGAATAGTACATCATGTACCATCTCACATTTTTCCTTGTTTTGGCTGAGTTCGTTTAATATAGCTGCTAATTTTGTTTTTCGAACCGACGAAAAAACGGAGGAGGTTACTCAATTCGACACGTATTTTTTTTTTTTTTTTTTTTTTGTTTATGTATGACCACGCATAACTTTTTCCAGAGTAGTCCGATTTTGGAAAGGGTATACCTCGAAGTTGGTCCCATATAAATTTCGAAGAAAAATTCCAACCCTAAGGGTAAGAAAACAGGGGATGATTGATTGTTTACTCACAGATTTTAATACTGAGTCGTGTATTAAATCAAAAATTAAGCATGTAGTAATTAGTAGATTATAGCCACAAAAAATTATAAAATAAAAACTTTTTAATAAAAAAATTAAACCGCCGAAAAACCGAAAAATAAAAATAATAAACTAGCTTTGTCCAACCCCAATAAATAAGTTCGGAAGTCGGTGACTTTGGATATGTATTTGATTATATGTCACCGCCTTCCGAACTTAGTTATTGGGGTTGGACAAAGCTAGTTTATTATTTTTTATTTTTCGGTTCTTCGGCGGTTTAATTTTTTTATTAAAAAGTTTTTATTTAGACTCTTTTAATTTGGCACATAAAGCATAAACTAATTCCTCCTCTGTGTGATCTAGAAGTGTTAGAGAACGCCTTTTCTTCTGTTTATCAGATATATCAACAAATGGTTTTTTACTTGTACCACAACTTAATTGATGAGTATCCACTTGCGTTTCGAAATTTGAAATTACTTCCTCGGCAACTTTAAAAATGCTGCTTAAATCGATATTTTGACATTTTGGCCAAACTATTTGGGATTGTAACCAGTCTGAATTTTTGTTAAGAAAGGTCTTTTGAGCTCTACTGGAAGCAGACCATCTTTTTGAGATATTACTTGAAAAATTACGACAAAATAATTTAATATTACTCAAATCTTCGGAAGACAATTCAACACCAATACGTTCAATAAGGGCATTAAATAAAAATTCGACATTTTTAAAACCACCTCCTGATTTAAGAACAACGTATAAGTCTAAGTTGGTGACAAATGCGGACATATTATAATTTTAAGGAAAATTGAAAACAAATTAGAATCAAAGATATCAAAGACAAAGTGACTTTGATTTTAACAAAAAAAAAATTACGAAAACAAATTCGACGAAAGAAAGACAAACAAAAATTATTTGATTTTAAAATCCAAAGATTCAAAATACAACAATAACAAAACAAACAAACAACAAGCATTTCTTCAAGCGCACAGAAAAAATAAGGACACGTCTTATCGCAACCACATTTAGTTGTACACTGAGGTGTACGCGCGCGATTCGTGACCGTATTACGTTACGTCATGAGAGGCGGCCATCTTGTTATCCCGGCAAACTCGCGTCGAAGCTCCATTTTGCTGGCCAGCGGACCTATTGCGATATGAGTAAGGCTATGAATAAAAAAAAGCGAACAATTAACATTAAAAAAAATTGTTTTTTTCTGTCACTATTATCTCGAAAGTACGCAGAGATAAGCAATAAGTTTCTTCGAGCCAAATACTCAGAATTATTAGTTTTCTAACATATGTGAATGCCATCTCGACATCGCTTAAGGTTTTTGAGAAATTGAGTAAAATGTAATCACTCCCATACAAAAAAAAAAGAATTTTTTTTTTTTGAGAAAAGTATTTGAAGTAGGACAATAATATTTTTTTGCCTTATCTGTTATCATTATATCAACAAAAAAAAAAAAATATCAGCGGTCTACTATCAATGTCCACTTTTTTTTAATTTGGGACCAGTGTGCAGCAGACGTGTGAACCGGTGCGTTGTCGTGATGAAACAGCACTTTTTTCTTCGCCAGGTGGGGTCGTTTTTTCTTTAATTCGGCGTCGAATCGGCCCAATAAATCGGCATAGTAAAGCCCTGTAATTGTTTTACCCTTCTCGAGGTAATCGATGTAGATCACACCTTGTGAATCCCAGAAAACGGTGGCCATAACGTTTCCGGCCGATTTTACAGTTTTCGCCTTCTTTGGAGCACGTTCCCCGGTCTGGATCCATTGTTTTGATTGCTCCTTGGTCTCTGGTGTGTACCAGTGGATCCAGGTTTCATCGACGGTCACAAAACGACGCAAAAACTCCGCTGGATTCCGCTTAAACAGCGCCAAACACGTCTCCGATGTGGTCTCACGGTTGCGCTTGTTTTCTGGTGTGAGTAAACGCGGCCCCCATCGCGCCGACAGCTTTCTCATGCCGAGTTCCTCGTGAAAAATATGATGCACTGTTCCTTCTGAAATGCCTACAGTCTCAGCTAGCTCCCGAACCTTCAATCGGCGATCTGCCAATACGAGATCATGGATTTTTTTAATGTTTTCCTCCGTAGCAGCAGTTTTCGGTGCACCTGGACGTGGTTCATCAAAAACCGAAGTAGGCCACGTGCAAACTCGTTGAACCAATTCTTGACGGTGGCCATCGATGGAGAAGAGTCACCGTACACAGCATCCAAGCGCTCTTTGATTTCGATGCGCGTTTTCCCTTCCAAAAATAGGAATCGAATCACCGAACGATATTGCTCTTTTTCCATTTTTGTAAAACCGATCGACACGTTCGCTTCCATAAGTTGTCAAATTAAAACAAATGAAGGGATTGGAATGAAAATTTGAAAAAAGAATTAAAAAAGAATATGCTACACTGTGGTAAAACTCTTTTGAAACTACAGCGCCCTCTGGCGATGGGGCTAGGTACTTATTGAATGCACCTCGTAGGTGTGCAAGGCTGGTTTACAGTGCGACATCGGGTGCTCGATCAGGTTGGCCCCCAACGAGCTGATCAACCCTCACTTACACTGTCAGCATGACCTTTACCTACCGCTTCAGTCGTCCGAGAACAACCTCAGCGGACCTCACGCACCTCGCCTGTGGCCCTCTGACGGAACACTGTGGCCATTTCCCTATCCCTGGCTATTGGGTCGGGCCACCGTTTCGCTTGAAATCCAGACCAAACGGGGCGTGTTGCCTCACGGGCACATTACAACCAGAGCCGCTCGGCTCAACCCCCCAGGACTCCTTCATCCCGGGTCACGGCTCACGGCGCTCAACTGCGCAGGTCCTAGCGCAGGTGACTATTTGCTCCTGCTCGCCGTCAGCTGATTTTAGTGACGGTCGAGCCCGCCACCACCCAGTCACGACAGGGTCGCGGTTAGGAGCGGAGGTAGGATGTGTGGGTTTGGAAGGAGGAGGGATGTGGGTAGGGTGGAGTGGGGAGGGATTGTGAGAATTGGGGCAGGAGGGCTAAAATACGGGAAAGAAATAGGGGTCAAGGGAAATAGGAAGGGAATGCACTGGCGCCTGGTGGTTTTTGTTACGTCTATTTCTTAAGGAATTAGACCAAGAAACGGGGTGGCAACCTCGGGAAGGTACATCCACCAGACTTGCCTTGAGGATCTACACGACTGCAGCGCTCTCCCTCAAGACCCCGCCACCCTGCTGCTTCTGAAGGAGGCAGCAGGGTAGGCCTGCATCTATACTACCAAGCAAAGCAAAGCATGTCGTTGTGCAACCGTGAAAGCATAAATCCAGACCGACCCCCGATATACTTATTTTTAACTTAACATATTTGTTGGACTTACTTTGTAACCGTCGTAATACTTAGCTGTATTTATGGCTGTAATAGATAGTTTAGAACTTTAGAGGAGGTCTCGGGACTTCTTCGCCTTGGTCTCTTAAACGGGAGAAAAAATATTGCTATCCAGTATTTACTCAAAGGAACCTTCTTTTATTTTTCAGCATTCAACGATTTTAGAACTTACTTGCCATGACTAAGAATAGAACCAATTACAATGCTAAAAACATTATTGGGTCATTGGTCAGCAACAACTGATTGGGGTCTTTAATGAGGACCATCTACCACGATGAGCAACCCACAATAGTTACTAAGGCCACTTTCCGAATTAGAAAAATGGTGCTGTGAGCCGTCTTCTTATTTGGTTAGGTGGCAATTCTAGGCAGAAGCACTATTTCTAATACATCTAAGTTAGCTAAAGATATGATACAACTCAAAACAAAACAGCACAACTGTCATTTAATAGGTAATACGGGCTGTTGACCGCAACTGCACGTCAAAGCGCGTATTTTGCGTACAGGTGGGAGAAACGGTCATTCGATCCACCCCAGCTGCTCGAGAAAGGCCAGCAACGCCTTGGTGTTACTGACAATCTCACGTAGGGTACCTATGTTACCGAAGTATTTAGCCCTGTAATTGACGACCACCGGGCAGTTTAGCAGCACGTGCGCTGCGCTCTCGTCGTCCTCCTAGCAGGCCCTGCACAGCGGACTGTCTGTTACTTCTATGACAAAAAGATGTTTGTTAAATGACCCATGGCCAGTTACAGCTGCTTTATCTGCACGCATCTGTGGTTTAGTGAGACGGAGAACCTGTTTTGTGAGGCGGGCATCGATCGCAGGAAGTGCTGCCTTAGCCTGCCTGCACTCACCTAGATCCAGCCATATCTTGTGATGTTGGTCCCTGGTTCGTTTCCTTACCAGGTGCGTAGATACCCGAAGGGGAGAGGCGCGATGGGTTCTGGTCCCACTGGTGCCGTACTCGACCCCCTCCTGGCAAGTTAATCGGCTGTATCGTTACCTAGCGAACCGCTGTGTCCTTTGATCCATTGAATGGTAATGTTATTGAGGCTACCTACCTGGTTTAGGCGCTGGTGGCACTCGTATACCAGCCCAGAGTCAACTATGTGACTATTCAGAACTTGCAGAACAGCCATGCTGTCTGAGAATATGCGGATTGAGTGGTCTTTAACTTCCCTGGCCATGATAGCAGACGCGGCAAGGGAGATGCCCATGCATTCGGCCTGGAACACTGTGTTATGGACCCCCAACGGTGTTGCTATGTGTATGTTGAGGTCCTCCGAGCAGACTCCAGCACCTGTGCCACTACCTGTTTTTGATCCGTCCGTGAAGATCCGTAGCTCTGCGGGGCGCAAGCTTTCCCAGCGTCAATCTTCATGAAGTTGAATTTTGTATTTTTTGTCGAAGACAAATTGTTTGGGCACCCGGTCATTTATTGCCTTTGTAATGGGAAACTCACTGTTGAGTCGATTAAGCAGCGCGGTATGTTGAATGTCTCTCTTACTCCAGAGATGTGCTGCGTTAAGACGCGCCGCGCCAACGTTGCTTCCTGCTGTATGAACAGGTGGAGCGGCGGTAGTCCCAGCATGGCTTCGACAGCTGCAGTTGGAGTGGTCCTCATGCAGCCCGTGGTAGCCATGCAGGCTAGTCTTTGCATGCGCTGCAGTTTGTTGGTGCTTTGTCGGTGTAACTAGCTTGGTGCGGGGCCACCAGACCACGGCCCCGTAGGTGATCATGGGGCGGATTACTGCGGTGTACAGCCATAGTATAATTTTGAGAGATAGGCCCCACTTCTTACCTATCATTTTCCTGCACTGCCAGAAGGTGATGCAGGCCCTGTTTAGCTTGGTGTCCAAATGACTGCTCCAGTTTAGCTTACTGTCCAAAGTAACCCCGAGATACTTAACTTCAGTGGCCAACTGAAGTTCCGTGTTGAACAGTTTCGGTAGGCGGAAAGGGCCTAATGCTCGTTTATGGGTGAACATGACTATAGGCCGACCGTCTAACTGAGTCCTCGCCTGGGCGGTACAGGGGCGCGGGGGTATGACGACCAAGGGGACTGAGACAGGTGCGGGCGGTGGGGGCGCTTAGTAAGATACATACGAGATGAAATGCGCCAAGATAGTTCCTAAGAAATGTGACGTCATAGGAAAGAAATAGTGATTTATTTAATGAAAAATAATTAATTAATGAAGATACAAAATTTTAATGAACTTAGGTACATACGTAAATAAAATATTTGGTAATAAACTATTGTACTATTTATTATATAGAATAATCATGAAAATAAATCAATCAGACAGGTCCATATCAATGTCGGTGGAACTTGATTCTTCACTTTCGACGGAGTCATCATCGGATTCATCAGAGACGCCCTGAGTGTTAATAAGCATCATCCCGAATTCCATCATGTTTGCAGTACTCGATAACATGATTAACACAATGCTCCCATTTCTGTACGGAATATTCAGCAAATAATCCCTCTAACGTAGTTCTTTTTTGGTCTAAATTAGAGTCCATACTTTTTAGTGCTAATTGACCCTTAATGTCACCCCAGACTAACTCAATAGGGTTCAGTTCTGGGTGGTATGGAGGCAAACGCAACACTTCATGTCCGCTTCTTTTCAATAACTCGTCAATTTTATAAATATCTTCAGTGTCTGTCCTTTTAATCAATTTAAATAAATCGTCCTTTCTAAGCTTATTATCAAAAACCACGTCATGTCTTCGTAACCATGTTTGCATTACTGTCTTGGTAGAAGCCATAGTCGACTTTTTTCTTCTCGAACCGAATGGTAAGCTGCGTTATCCATCACGGTGATGGAATTTGGTGGTATATTGGGCATTAGCTTTTCGTTAATCCATTTACTAAAATTCTCGAAATTCATAGAATCGTGATAATCACCCGTCTTACATTTGGATTTAAATATCACAAGTGCTCCGTCTACAAATTCAGTTTGACCTCCACAATGTACGATGATCAAACGGTTCCCTTTTCCGATGTGAGATAGCACGCCATGTACATCCTTGGATTGCCAGCATTTTGAAACATTATGAGACTCATTTACATAAGTTTCGTCAAGATATAAAATATGTTTCTATACAAACTCCTCAGAAAGCAAATAGAATGTCCACAGTTACTGAGCCTCCTCAAGTTTCGTGCCCCCACACGCTATCCTCGAAAGCCCATCACTCCGCTTTACCCGCCCTTGCGTAGAACTGTCCTAGGTGCTAACTCACCAATACCGCGAATGTGTAAAACCCTAAACAGCTGCAGTGACTTGATTGACGTTCACTACGATAGCATAGGAAAATTTTGTAAATTAATTATTAAGTACTATTCTCATAGCTAATTTAATCTTAATAATTGCCAATTTGCTAATAATATATATAATGTATAATAATCTTAATAATTGCCAATTTGCTAATTTTTATACTTTTATTATGTTATTTATTTTCTAATGAAAACTTAGTTTAAATAATTTATTCTGTTAATTCATTTTGAGATTCTTGTCCTACACTATTTTAATGAAATATAAAGTATTAATAAATTAGTGCATGTGGTGTTAGCCTGTAAATAATTGTTGCACTTATTAATGTTAATAAGTGCACGCACTTTTAAATTAAATGTTACGTGTAAACAATTGTAGGTTAACCAAATAAATAAATAAATAAATGTCTCCCTTCTCTACGATATTTTTTTATAGTCCTTAAGTATTTCCACTAGTGATGCAACGAATACTACTTTTACGTATTCGTAAAAGTAGTATTCGTTGCATCACTATATAATAGGAATACGAATACGAATATCAAACCTACTATTCGGCGAATACGAATACGAATACGAATATCTCGCCATGGTAATAAAAGACTTATTAATTTGATGAATTTCTATTCTTCTAATAATTAAAATTTACAATAGGCAAATTTTTATTTAAAAAACATAAAATTTGTAGATTTTTTGGTTTTAGGCGATTTCTTTTTTCAGTCTGGATGTTCCCAGCCGTTGAAAAAAGTCTTTCCGAGGAGACTGTACATGGCTTCAGTGAAAAATATTTTTGGGTGAGTTATAATAAAACAATACACTCTTGCTTGACTTGTACTTTCGACTGACAAATGAAATGAAAGGAATCAATGAATGAATGGTTCGTAATGATAGGGAAACTCCCGAGCCGCGGCACTGTATAAACTATGGCCAGGGAGTCCCCCGTCGCGTCGTCGTTACGGTTAAAGCCCTTACACACGTCGTATTTTTACGTGCCGACGACGCGCGTTTTCCAAGTCTGCCAGTAATTAGATTTGCGTACAAACATATTAATTTTTAAATATTCGTATTAGTATTCGCCGAATACGAATATTCGGTAAATGTCTACTATTCGGCGAATACGAATATTCGTATTCGTATTCGTTGCATCACTAATTTCCACCTCCACGATGTTATATTTGGCTGTTCAATAAGGAGTTTCCTTTTAGAACCACATTTCTTAAATTTAAAACCTAGTTCATGTAGCAACAGCCTTAAATATTCCCTTCCGCAGTGTAATATATTCTCTTCTCTAAGTACAGCATTCAACGTTTTCAGAGTAGGTATTTTTTTTATCAACTGTATAAAACTGAGTGACCTTTCTTCTTACCACTCCTTTTGTGAAATCGTCTATTTCCACTCTTTTTTTGCGAACCAGTTTGGATTTTTTCGGTGATTTGAAGCTTTCGTTGTCTTTCAATAATTTCCCTTGATTTACGATTCTAGATACAGTCTTTTCCGATAGTCCAGTAACTTCTGCTACGGTTTTGTTTAAATGTATGTCTTGTTGATATTCCATAGAATTCGGGTCCAGTTTATTTTTTCTAAAATATTCGTATAATACGTTAAAAGCCATTTGCTTGGACTGACTATTCACTTTATGTCCGAATATCTTTCGATTCATCTTGAGATTGTTATTACATGTGTACTTCTCACAAGGCGTCCGCAACAATTAACATGTGCGATCGCTACCCGTGTAACGATCTAAATGAGCTATTACAAAAATTCACCCACCGCCCGCACCTGTCTCAGTCCCCTTGGTCGTCATACCCCCGCGCCCCTGTACCGCGCAGGCGAGGACTCTGTTAGACGGTCGGCCTTTAGTTCAGTTTTGGTGGGGTTAACTGATAACTCAAATTCCCTACACCATCTCTACGATACGTAGTGCTTGTTGTTTTTGAGGTTACAGATCGTCTGCATAACCTATTGTAAAATAATGGTTGGCGTTGAGTTTGGTGATAAGATCATTAATCACCAGATTCCATAGGAGGAGGGACAGTACCCCTCCTTCGGGCAGCCTCTGGCTATCATGACCAACTGCTGCTCGTCCTCCAAGCGAACCACTCGTTTGCTAAGCATGTTTGTAATCCAGTCCGTTAGTACCTGATATACCCCATGTCTGGAGAGGGCGCTGCCGATAAAAAAGAATAAAAAGATAATCATTTATTTCAGGCAAAAAAAGTCCACAGGCAAGGCAAGGTTGTTAGTAACAAGAATTTTGCTTATATCTAATATTAGTCAATTAAAACTAAAAAAAGATGAAACTTGACACCCCTGCACAGCAGGCTCACCGGTCTCGAAACACATAAAGTTCAGTGAACCTACTGTTTAGAACTGTATCGGTTCTCTCGCCAATCATCCTTAGGACGCTATTCGGGCTCCCCCGTACTCGTCGCACCACCAACGCAACTTTTTTACGCATAATTGAACGAAGACGTACGAAAACGTAGAAATCATCTACGCTGGCGTCAGTAAACATGCCAGATGCACTGCAATATCGAGGGAGCCGCTGCTTAAGAAATTGGTTTTGTCGAAGGCTCCTTCGATGTCTATGAAGGTGCCCAGGCAGGTTCCTTTTTGGTGTATTGCTTCTTCTATCTGACTGACCACTGGATTTAGAGCAGATTCGGTCGACTTACCTGAGCTATACGCGTGTTGGTTACCGTGTAGTGGTATGGTTTTTAGGGCGCCGTCTCTCAGCTCCCTATCACATAGCCTTTCCAGTGTTTTCAGTAGAAAAGAGGTCAGGCTGATTGGTCGGTGGGATTTGGCGTTAGTGTAGTCACCTTTACCTGGCTTTGGGTTGAATATAACTTTCACTTATTACTGACTAGCTTTTGCCAGCGGCTTCGCCCGCGCGGAACTTTCATCCCTTATTTAACCCCCTTAGGGGTTGAATTTCGAAAAACCCTTATTCCTTGCCTACATTATAAAGGGAACCTCTGTGCACAATTTCAGTTTTCTAGGTCCTACGGGTTTGGGCTGGGCGTTGATGAGTCAGTCAGTCAGGACTTTTCTTTTTATTTATATTTTTGTACAGGGTAAGTTTTTATCCAGTGCGCAAATTGTAACCATAAATTCAGCATATCATTCTAGAACCCCTAGCGCAGAAATTTTTCGCCGGTTGTACAAAAAAAATCTGCTGTTTCATAGAAAAGTGCAATACCTACGCGGTCAAAATGTATGGAACAGCTGATTTTTTTTGTGTATTCGGCTGTATAGATAATTGTTGGTTTATTTATGTTATTAGTATTTTAAATTCTTATTGTCTTTCGACCTAATTTGTACACCAGCCATGGTCAAACATCGGCGGCGATCTCTCGCGTCCGGCCCTGGTCCAGGCCATGGTACGGAGCGAGAGTGCATGGGTAGCCGTTACCTCCTTCAGCGAAGCAGTAATGCTCGCGAAGAGGGAGGCGGCGCACGTGAAGGAGAGGCAGTCTATGCGCCCTCGCGACCCTAGCCGCCGCAGGATACGGAGACGACCTGGGCGTCGGGAATCCCGGGCCGATTTCCGGCCACCGTAGGCATGGGCTTGCGGACGGCGAGTAATGGGTAGCTCGCTGTCCGGTAAGGACCAAGCCCAAGTCGACGGCGCGTTGTGTTCCACGCGCGCCTCAAAGAGACGTTAGCACAAAAAATGATGGGGCCCGCAAGGGCCGATGCCTGCCAGGGGTGCGGGTTTGTTCGAAAGAGATACCACAGCCCCTGGCATACGGGCTACTGAGGGAACACGGGTGGGTTTTAGTCAGTAAAAGTCTGACACGCCCGCCTGCTCCACCCAGAGCGGGAGAAGTTATTTGATGACTTCCCGCCCACAAAAAAAAAAAGCCACTGTCAAACATGTTGAGCCAAAAAAACCTTGTAACACCTATACTAAGCATCATACCGTGTATATTATCTACACATGTTTGTGCAAAAATAAATCTAATCTGAATAATTAATAATAAATAAATTTTATTCATAAATTAAAATTGGTAAAATAAAAATAAATCTTAGAAATAATATATGTAGTACAAAGTATGATGCCTGTACTAGGATAAACCTGTATCACAGGCGGCATGAGTTCTTACTGTCTATATTAGGACAACTGATTTCTTAACAATATTTAACTGAAGTTTTATGAATAGTGAAATAGTTGGTTAATTTATTATGTTACAATTTACTTAATACTAATAAGGTCTTAAACATGCAGGTAATATTTAGCTACGGAAAATAGTTTATAGCACTTCGTTACAAAAATATGTTTGAGTTAGCAGTATTATTAACTAGGTTGAAAACAAATAATGTATAAATCACCTTCTAGGAAACATTTACGTTTTTGAAGCGATCGGCTGATACTCGTAGTGCTTAGACAGCGGCAAATCGATAGTAAGTAGGACAGCGCAGTGGTTTTTTTTTTATTGGGTGGGAAATCGTCAAATGACTTCTCCTGCTGAGTAGAGCAGGAGGGCGTGTCAGACTTTTACTGACTAAAACCCACCCGTGTCCCCTCAGTAGCCCGTATGCCAGGGGCTGTGGTATCTCTTTCGAACAAACCCGCACCCCTGGCAGGCATCAGCCCTTGCGGACCCCACCAGTGGTTGCTGACATCATTGACGGCGCGCGTGTGGAACACAACGCGCCGTCCCGTCTTTCACTTTTCGGCCGCAGGGGATAGGGAGAGCGGCTGACGCTATACCGACACTCCTCTTCCCCTGCGGCCCCACCGCGTCCGCCATCAAAAGGTGGCGGCCCCGTCCAGGCCACGGAAGGGAAGAGCGCTGCTCAGAAGCACCGGCACTCCTCCTCTACCGCAGCCCGTAACCCTCAGCCGCGATGCCTCCCATTCGACATCGCGGCCCACCTCAGTTGCGGTGCACCTCACCGCAACCTACTTTATGGCCGCTACGTCGCACTATGGGCCAGAACCGTGCGTACCGTCTCAAAAATAGGTTTTCGTAATGTTCTATATTAAATATTGTGTTAATGCACATGTCTAACTGAATGTCCAATGCATATTATACAGCAGTTAAAATATACTATTTCTCATTTTTACTATTAGACTAAGGCTTGCAAGTTGACGCTCAAAGTTATGTCAATTATGTAGAACACAATTTCACCAGTTTACATGGTCACATTTTCATTATTTTCACAGCAAATTTTTAAGTGTGATATATGGTTAGAATGGTTATGAAGTATTCTATTTAAAAAATATTTAAGTGGACCATTATGTGAAAACTGGGGAGGTATATAAATATTTTTTTAGAACCTAATATTTTATCCTTATTAGAAACTTTACATAGACTTTTGGCAGTTAGCAATGTCTGCCCATGTCGTAATTTTGATAGCATCACATAGAGCAGCTAATAAAGAAGTTAGGGCAAAAAAAAAAAATTGCCCGAATCTGCCCCCCTTGAAATGAAACGAAAAATGCCTGATGGGGGGAAAATACAAAATATACCAAAAATGATTTTAGTTGTGATTGATGAGATTTTTGGATATTTAGATTACTTTTTTCTTAAAATTATCTATTTACTTAATCTTTAGGTAAGGTGGGAGTATTGGGTAATGTATTTTTTTTTTTATCGTTCGGTCAGATGTGGTTAATGTTTTGTTATCACTGTGTGAATAACATGTTTATCATGTAGTTTATGTATTTCTCTATCGCGGTGAAGGAAAAGGGAGGAAATGGTAGTTAAAGTTGTTATTGTACATTTTATCAGTACTACTAACCACCTTCGTAGATAGTGGTTAGGAACGTGATAATGCACTAGACAATAATATTTTTTCACACGAAATTTCAGTATAAAAGTTATTTATTTACGTTGTCATTTACCAGTACTTTAGTGTGCTTTGACATATTATAGTCTTCACCAACCTCGGTAAAAAAGTAGTAGTTTGAAGTAAAAATAAAATGAGTGAATTTGTTGTGCCTCGGCGAGTATTATGCGAATTTTTCATTGATCATGGAACAAAATCAGAAGATATTCAAAATTACTTAGAAGAACACCACCATTTGTCGTCTGAAAAAAGTGAATTAGTTGTGAACCGTATTCAAAAATGGCTTATAACAGCGTTTAACGATCGGTGGACCAAATCTAACCGAACTAAAGAACGTTTCTTTAATAAAAATACATCGTGGTTAGACGGTGAATTTAAGGTACAATTCGAAGAAGCACCGTTGGATATTACACCTACAACATCTGGAGAACGTGGACGTCCGCCAAAGTCTTATGAAGATCTATCAGAGAAATCGAAAAAAAGGAAGAATATGGAGTTGGTACAAGAATATGGAATCGAGTATATACATAATGCATACGTTCAAGGATTGCGGTCTGAAGGAGAATTCGAAGAAGCAACTGTTGTTACAATGATGCGGAGTTGTGATAGAAATGAAAAAAGGATCATGAAGGAAAAATTATTGCATGAAAGTCGCAATGCAACAGATTTTACGGTGGATGAAGCTTTAAGTATATTTGCAGATTTAGATCTTTCGAAATCACAATACGGATTACTTCGAGCAAGTCTGATTAACAAAAACTTCGACATACTGCCATCATATAATATACTGACAAACGCCAAAAAACTGTGTTATCCTCCACCATCCAGCATTCAAATAACCGATATAAGTGCCAAAGTAAATCTACAAGATTTGCTGGACCACACTTCTGCTCGCATCTTAAAGATTGAAAATGTTTACAACTCAACAAGAAAATCTCTTAAATTGTTTACCAAGTGGGGATGTGATGGGTCATCGGGGCAAAGTGAATATAAACAAGTTTTATCAGGTGAGAATGATTTAGTCTCAGATGCAAACTTATTTATAGCGTCTTTGGTACCAATAAAGCTGACTGACACAGAAACAAATGAGGTAATTTGGCAAAATTCGGCTTGTTCGTCTATTCGTTATTGCCGACCAATCCTGATGGAATTTGCAAAAGAAACCCCCGAGAAAACCCGATCAGTGGTTGGTGATATTCGGGGTCAAATTAATAATTTGCAAACTTCAAAGATACACAAGGAGGAGCAGGTAATTGAAATAAGTCACGACCTATTTCTAACTATGGTGGATGGAAAAGTTACACAAGTTCTAACTGACACAAGTTCTGGAGCTGTTTGTACAGTATGTGGGGCTAAACCAAGCGAAATGAATAATTTGGAGAAGATTGAATCAAAGCCAGATAATATAAATGCTTACGAATACGGTTTGTCTACGTTGCACGCGTGGATCAGGTGCATGGAGTTAATTTTACATATTTCATATAACCTTTCATTTAAAAAATGGGCTGCGAGAACTCCAGAAGATAAAAAAAGTAAAGAAGACAAGAAAAAGCTTGTACAAAGTTTATTTCGAAGCCGAATGGGATTGCACGTTGATAAGCCCCGACAAGGAAGTGGAAACAGCAATGACGGTAATACAGCTCGGCGTTTTTTTGAGAACTACTATTGCGCTTCAGAAATTACAGGAGTTGACGAGGAACTTATTAAAAGGTTCTATGTTATTCTTCAAACTTTGGCATCCGGTATTGCTGTAAATCCAGAAAAATTTGGTGAATATACTCGCACAACCGCACAACTATACGTAACAAAATATATGTGGTATAATATGCCTTCTTCAGTACATAAAATCTTAATACATGGGGAAAGTATAATAAGACATTTTGCTGTTCTGCCCATTGGTAATTTATCTGAGGATGCCCAAGAATCTCGTAATAAAGATTACAAAAAATTCAGATTGCATCACGCTAGAAAATGCTCTAGGTCCGCAACGAATCAAGACGTATTTCATGGTCTTCTATTTACGTCAGATCCTTATATATCAAGTATCAGAAAACCATCAGTCACTATTTCCAAGGAATTGTTAGACGAAGCTAAGAGCCTCTTAGCTATTTAAATAGAAGTAATTACGTACCTACATTAATTGTAAAATATATTTTTAGAGTGGATTTATATCATATTTGTCATTTATTTAAATGTAAGATTTATATGTAATACCTATAAAATAAAAGAAAATAGGTTTGATATCATAAAACTGTAAAATTATAATTCAATAAGTTAAACAAACTATGGTTTAATATTAAAAAAATACATTTTTATTTTTGTTTATTTTTTAAATATTAATAATTAAAGTTTTGACAATAAATGTGTCACTATTGGATTCTATATACTCTGGAGATACTACGTGCCAAATTTCAGCTATTTACTTCAATCAACAAAAAAGTTACAGATTTTTGAGACGGTACGCACCGTTCTGGCCCATAGTGCGTCGTCGGCTTTGAGGCAAAAGCCCTGACGAGCGGCCCCACCTTTGGGCTCCTCTTGGCTTCATCGTGGCTGGAATCCACGGTTACTGAGCCCCTCCGCAACGACAATGCGGGAACCGAATCGGGGGAGACAGCGCAGTGTTTTTTTTTTTTTTTTTTTGGGTGGGAAATCATCAAATAACTTCTCCCGCTCTGGGTGGAGCAGGAGGGCGTGTCAGACTTTTACTGACTAAAACCCACCCGTGTTCCTTCAGTAGCCCTTAAGCCAGGGGCTGTGGTGTCTCTTTCGAACAAACCCGCACCCCTGGCAGGCATCGACCCTTGCGGGTCCCATCACTTTTTGTGCTGACATCACCGTTATCTGGGAACCCGTCGGTGGCGCATTCCGAGGACCATGAAACCACATGGCCTCGGACTTGTGCAAGGCCACCTCGAGTCCCAGTTGCCGGATCCTATCCACGATTGTCGCAACCCCTTGTGTCGCCAAGTCGGCCGCCGCCTGGTACGACCTCCCTTGCGCCAGGACCAGCGTGTCGTCAGCGTAGCAGACTACACTGACGCCGCCAGGGAGGTCGGCGCGCAGCACCCAGTCGTACCCGATGTCCCACAGATACGGCCCCAGGACCGATCCCTGTGGGACACCGCACGACATCTCTCGCCGGTTCCACTCTCCGAGGTGACCGGGGTAGATGACGGCCCTGTCCGTCAAATAGGCTTCGACCACACGACAGAGGTAGGTCGGCATCCGGTGATACCGGAGTGCCTCCCTTATGCAGCTCCAGGGCAGGGTGTTGAAGGCATTGGACGACCCCACCCCGGGCCACAGCATCCCCCGTCGTGAGGGCTCGTACGCGCATGATGGCATCCACCGTGGAGCGCCCCCTGCGGAAACCAAACTGGCTCTCCGCCAAATCCGGCCCCACCCGCACCAGCCGCCCGACGAGGCGGTCTGCAATTACTCTCTCAAAGAGCTTGCCCACCTCGTCGAGCAGCACAATGGGCCGGTAAGCGGACGGAGAGTCCGCTGGGCGCCCCGGCTTCTTAATGAGGACCAGTTTCCCCGTCTTCCAGCGAAGTGGGAACTGGCCCTCCTCCAAGCATGCGCTTAGGAGCCCTCTTAGTCGAGGCCCGAGAGCCTGCAAGGCCAGGACCCAGGCTTTGCCGGGCAAGCCGTCGGGTCCTGGGGCGGTATTCTTGGCATTCAGCCTACGTACCGCCACTCTCAGGTCTACCTCGGTCACCTCTGGAGAGTCGTCGTCGTCGTCGGTGTGGTCCACATCGGGCACCGCAGGAGGCGGAGCCATAGGCGGGGGAGCGTGCTCCCCTCGCGAGGGGAACAGAGCGCTCACCACGCCCTGCACGAGCTGAGGCCGGAGACTCTGCGTCAGCGGGGGAGCCCACGGGCGGATCTTGTCCCGCACCGTTTTGTAGGGGCGTCCCCACGGGTCTCTGTTCAGAGTCTCCAGCGACTCCTCGCGGGCCACTACTCTGGCCCGCAGGATCTCGTCTCGCAGGGCGGTCTTCGCCACTCTGTACCCCTCGTACAGCTCCGCCTCAATGGCTACCGTATCCGGAGGGCGGATACGGAGCCTGCGGTGCCTGGAGTAAAGGTGTCGCGCAGCAACACACGCCTCGCGCAGTGCTGTCAACTGCGGCGACCACCAGTACACCTGGCGTGAAGCACGACCTGGCTGGACCCGGGGCATTGCCACGTCACATACGTCGGACATGGTCTCCCGGAACCACTCGGCCTCGTCGTTTATGTCGGCAGGCCTGTCCGGTGATGACACCCAGGCCTGCACGATCGAGGCTTCCAGGAGAAACAGCGCAGTGGTCAGGTATATTTTTGAGTCAGCAACAAACGAAACCGAAGTCCGGCCTTGAGTATGCGACGCACTAGGTGCCCTCATAATCGATGGAGTTAATATATCGATATTCTCCTATTTTCCTAGCAGGGCAATCAGCGTCTCCCGTTTTGTGATCACTGGGCTTTTTAAAGCGTGAGCAAGTTGCGCATTTTGGAATTTCGGCTTTTTTCGCGCATTCGGTCATTGAATGGCCAGTGTCCCCACAGTGACCACACGTAGTGACGATCTCTCGCCAAGTTTTAGCTGCATGGCCATATTGTTGGCATTTATAACACCTTGTTACCAATGTAAAGTCCCTGACAGGACAGGACATCCAATTAATAAAAACTCTTGATTGAGCGATTAGGGCTTTACGTATATCGGCTGAAACTTCAACAACGTAGTTACAGCTCGTACAGCATCTCTCTTCCCCGACTTTTGGCTTAATTTTATGAAAGTCAAGAAGGATTCCAAGGACATCGCTGGTAATTTTTCGGATACGTTTTGTTCGAAAATGCACCTAAACACCTCATTTTCGTCGAGGGAAGTCGGCACTCCTACAACCACGATCCGAGGTTTGCGCTTGCTGGGTTCGTCGGCAGTAAGTCCTGATGTAAAGAGCTGGACTGCATGCTCCAGTTTATCAGCGTCATGTTTCGTCTCAGTGCTGACAATTACGCCTCCATTTTTTGTTCTTCGGACACCACGAACGTGCAGCTTCATCTGCTCGGGACGTATGATTTTTTGCATGAGTTCTTTCGTTTCGTCACTTAATTTACATTTATCATTTGGATAAATGGCAACAGAGCTCAGGTTGTTAGGTCGGACGAAATCATTTGATCCCTTTTTTACCATATCGGCAAAAGAAGCATTTCTTACAGACCCAGAGTCCTTTATAGTCTGCTTGAGCTCCGAAATATGTTCCGTAAGGTCGCGCTTTTCTTGAAGAGCATCAACCGCGTTGTACGCCTGAATGGCTTTCTGCTTGAGCGACTGATATAGGACTGCCATTTGTGAGGTTCCAGATCCTACTTTGCGGCATAGGGTAGAAATTTTCATTTTCTGCTCTGTTGTTGAGTTGAGTTTGCCATCCGCCGCAATTGAGCAAACTTCATTTAGGTGCTGTTCTATGGCTGACATCCATTTTTGAATTTCGGGCGTTGAAATAATATCAGCGGCAACCGACTCGAGGGCTGGGTTTTTTCGTCGTCTTCGACGGTGAGGCGGAGGGTTGCACTGAGCCCCTTGGATTAAAGGGGCTCTTATCCATTTTGTTTTATTAAAAGGTTCACTATTTTGTGTCCATCATTAACATAACTACACACTAAGCACAATTTTACACTTGCATTACGACAGTAATGCACTAAGGAGGTCAATTTTATTAAATAACTTATTTATGAAATATTGCTGATGAGCACGTCTGAACGCCGCTAGTGTGCATTATCACTTCTCTCCAGCCTTTGGAAACGTACCTAAAGGCCAGGCACGTCCTCACTATAGGCACTAGTCAAATGCGACACTCAGAATACAGAAAGAACGAAGGCCCTGTTTAATAAACATTACAATCCTACAATTTTGTAAATTATTGACATATTTGTAAAGTTTTATGACAAGTGCTGTTTAATAAACCTTACAATTATGTAAGAATTTTACAAGTGAAAACTTTACAATTATTAGATTTACAAGTGCTGTTTAATAAACGTTTACATTTGTAGAAAACGCCTGTAGCTTTTGATTTTGAAGTTTACACATTACATAAAATGTAAGTTTTTGTTGAAGATTCTTAAACCGTAGATTTCAAAATCTTATTTTTTTTAAAGTAATTAGGTATATTATATTTCATTAACAATCAAGGGATATCGAGACAATTCGATGGCCAGCAGATTTCTTCTCCAAATAATTTACTGACCACATACCTAAACACATTTTTTATGCAGTTATGTATCGTTCCTTTAGTTACACTATGTGCATCTGCTACCTATAACATGGGATTCTGAGCCACAGCCCATCGAGTGCAATGCACACAAAATTTGCGGCGGTGCAAGGGCTGAATTAGGAATGTAAAGGGAGTCTCTAGCAGCCACAAAATCATCTCACACGAGTGTCAATCGAGGTCTAGCTGCTCGTGCCCTTCACTGGAACGTGTGCAGACGATTAAATATCTGGGTGTAACAATTGACAGTAGTCTCAACTTCAAAGAACATATAAAACATCTATGTGGAAGAATTCGTAAACTCATATTTATTTTAAAAAATTTACGGTATGTCGCTGATCCACAACTGCTGAAACAGATTTATTATGCTCTCTGCCAGTCGCTTTTATCTTACTGTATTTCATCCTGGGGAGGCGCCTCAAAAACAACGTTAAAGAGTCTAGAGATCGCCCAACGTGCAGTGCTCAAAGTTAGTACTTTTAAACGTATTTTTTTCCCCACTACACAATTGTACAGGAACTGTGAGGTTCTAACTGTAAGACAACTATATCTACTTAATGTCACTCTTCTACAACATAGCAAACAAACTTTTAATCCTCTAAACTTACAAAAACGAAGAAGAGATAAAGTATGCGTCAGAAACGAAATAACTAAAACGAAATTCAGCTCAAGATTCACCAACTTCATTGGACCTTACATCTATAATAATATAAATAGAACAATAAACATTTACCCACTAACAAAAACTGAATGTAAAAAAAAGGTTAATAATTACTTACAAAAACTAACTTACGAAGAGACTGAATTGATTCTACATATACCACGGTGATTAACTACTTACTACAAACACACACCCTCTCACATTCACGTACACACATAATCATATCACACAAAGAGAGGACATCTACACAATATCAACATCTATTTTTATTTGATTTTAATTTAATTTTAAAAAAATATTTTAGTTTAACTTACTTATATTGTTTTTAATTTTTACTTACTTAATTTATTTTAATTTTGTCTTTAGTGTATTTTTATCATTGTGTGTTTCATGTTTTATCATCACTTTTTTTCTTTGTTTATATACAAACGCTAACATTTCTACTTGATGGCTATTTATAAGTGTACATTTTTTGAAGGTTTTGGCGCTGATAGCCGAAATACAGGCTTTCGCCTAGTTCGGCTACAGATGTCTATTTCGTTTGTAAAAAGATAATATAGCCTATAAGATATTTGTATAATTTTAAACAATTATTGAAATAAATTTACTTACTTACTTACTAATTTCCAAAAACCCCTTCTTAGTGCTCCCTTACATTACAAAAGGAAGCCGTGTGCAAAATTTCACGTTCCTAGTCCTAGTAGTTTCGGCTGTGCGTTGATTGATCAGTCAGTCAGTTTCTCCTTTTTTAAACAGGGTTACTGGTAACTCGACGTATTCCTTGCAGGACGTCATAGTAGGGTTAAAATGCAACAAATTAAGCCACCAAATGTTCTACCGAAATTCAGTAGTTTTTGAATTAGTTAGAGTTTTAGTATTTTTATGAAAAATCCCAGATTAAATCATTTGAAACCAATTTAAAAATGATTTACGGCGCGACTGTACTGAAATTTAAGTTATTATCATAGTTGACGCCGTAGCAGACCTTTGTTAATAATTAAAAGTTCAATAATGCCTAAAACTTTGGCAAATATCACTAACCAAACATTTAATTTTTTGTAATTTTTGCTATTACTTCATAAAAAATGTAGTCTAGTGCAAAAAAAAAATGCTACACCTGGTGTACAAATTACTTAGAAAATATCCTTGTCTTATCAGCTATCCAAAAAGGTATGAAAGTTAATACAAAATCATGGACTACATTATGAAAATCGTTTTTGATTTAGTACAGGCGTGCGTTTCACAAAAAGGTGATTATTCGAAAAATCAAAAACAAAATCGTGAACATTATTATTCCTTTTAATCAATATTAAAAACTTTAATTACACACATTTCACACGTCTTGTTCGATGTGCTGACCTCGGTTTCGAACACATGTTCTTATTCGCTTCCTTACTTCGGTTTTTGTTATTCTTGCCCTCATCTGGTCCGCCGCATTTGTAATTCTCTCCCTTAGTTCTTCAATTGAATTTACTGGGGTCATACAAACTAGATCTTTCATATGACCCCAGACGTAAAAGTCTAGCGGCGTCAGATCAGGGCTTCGTGCAGGCCACGGAATCGGCCCACCGCGCCCTATCCATCGGTTTGGATAGTTTTCATCCAGCACTTGTCGAATTGTGATTCGGAAGTGGGCTGGACATCCGTCATGTTCCTAAATCATGTTTGCTCTTCTTTCTTCCGGTACATCCGTGAGCAGTGCTGATAAATGATTTCTGAGGAAATCTTCATAAAGTTCCCCATTTAGTGTTCGGGGTAAAAAATGTGGGCCAATTAATTTGTCGTCAATAATACCCATCCAAACATTAAGCGAGAACCTTCGCTGGGATGCGGTTGGTTTCAGTTTTTTAGGGTTTGCTTCTGCTTTCGGTGCCCAGTAATATAAGTTGCGGTAATTTGTGATACCATCACGATCAAAACATGACTCAACGGTCCACAGAATGTTTTTAAAAAGTTTTCGCTGTCGGCGTCGGCACTTAGCATAAAACGACAAAATTCAAGCCGTCTCGGCGGATCTCCTTCTTCTAATGACTGGACTGGTTGGTAATGGTATGGATGTCGGCCTGACAAGTGAACTACAGACCAGACTTTCCACTGTGACATACCAAGCTCACGCGCTACGATGTTTGTCGATGTGTTAGGATCGTCAATAAAACGTTGAAGAATAAGCTCCTCGTCCTCAGCCGTGTATCTCCGGGAACGACCAGTGTCAACTTGCCTGCTTCTTTGGACGCTGCCAGTTTCAGATATTCGCCGATAAGTCGATCCGAAGACACTAACGTGGGGGAGTCGGCGGTTGGGAAAGCGAAGTTGATATTCTCGCCGCGCCTCAGCAGCGTTACCGTCACAAAGTCCGTAACAGTACATTATGTCAGCGTATTCAGGATTAGAATATGCAGCCATAGTCAGCGCTTATGAAGGCACAGCACAGCACAAGAGCAAGATACGCAGCAACAGTTAGGGAAATAGCCAGTAACAAAACACGAGCTTGCGCGACGTAGAGTAGAAACTAACTAACGCTGACGACCAAATTTTGCAAAATCGCACCCCCTGTCATGCCGAGAGAACAATAGCGACCAATCACAAAGCTCCCCGAGTGTTTGGAGTTCAAGCGCAGGTAAAAACTACGAATAATACGAATACGAAACAATAGGTTGACCGTCTCGCAATTTTACCTGCCCCCCATAAAACTCTTCTCTTCCCTGGCACACATGCAAAAGTATTGACAATCATACCTTTCTGAATAACTGATAAGACAATCATATTTTCCTAGTAATTTGTACACCAGGTGTAGCATTTTTTTTTTTTTGCACTAGACTACATTGTTTATGAAGTAATAGCAAAAATTACAAAAAAATAAATGTTTGGTTAGTGATATTTGCCAAAGTTTTAGGCATTATTGAACTTTTAATCATTAACAAAGGTCTGCTACGGCGTCAACTATGATAATAACTTAAATTTCAGTACAGTCGCGCCGTAAATCATTTTTAAATTGGTTTCAAATGATTTAATCTGGGATACTTCATAAAAAAACTAAAACTCTTAACTAATTCAAAAACTACTGAATTTCGGTAGAACATTTGGTGGCTTAATTTGTTGCATTTCAACCCTACTATGACGTCCTGCAAGGAATACGTCGAGTTACCAGTAACGCTGTATATAGATAGGTACAATGAATAAAAGCCCTCAGTAGCTAATAAAAAGAAGGGAAATCAAAACTCTCAACACGTACAAGACATTATTCACGATGACAATTACAAATTGAACAAATTATTCAATTGTTAAATAAGACAATAACTGAATGCGCTACTTGCACATGAAATGTGATCCCATCCTGTTTCTTTTTTAGCCCCGCTGAATTTTTTAGAGGTAGGAACGACACAAGATGGCATAATTTAAATAAATTGAACACCGGTAAAACATGTCTCGCGATACGGCTGCGCGTCAAACTATAAGAGTAGTTTTTGTCGCTTAAGGCACTCTCGCGGCTTCTGGTTCTTTCTGTATTCTGAGATGCGACAGAGGCTCCCCCCCCATTGTAATAAGGCTGGGAACACTCCATCGGGACCAGCTGCCTTGAAAGGATGGAAGCTGCGGATGGCCCATTTTTTTTTTTGGGTTGGAAATCATCAAATGACTTCTCCTGCTGAGTAGAGCAGGAGGGCGTGTCAGACTTTTACTGACTAAAACCCACCCGTGTTCCCTCAGTAGCCCGTATGCCAGGAGCTGTGGTATCTCTTTCGAACAAACCCGCACCCCTGGCAGGCATTGGCCCTTGCGGACCCCACCAGTGGTTGCTGACATCTTTGACGGCGCGCGTGTGGAACACAACGCGCCGTCCCGTCTACCACTTTTCGGCCGCAGGGGATAGGGAGAGCGGCCGACGCTATACCGACACTCCTCTTCCCCTGCGGCCCCACCGCGTCCGCCATCAAACGGTGGCGGCCCCGTCCAGGCCACGGAAGGGAAGAGCGCTGCTCAGAAGCACCGGCACTTCTCCTCTACCGCAGCCCGTAACCCTCAGCCGCGATGCCTCCCATTCGACATCGCGGCCCACCTCAGTTGCGGTGCACCTCACCGCAACCTACTTTTTGGCCGCTTCGTCAATGGCTTGAAGGCAAAAGCCCTGACGAGCGGCCCCACCTTTGGGTTCCTCTTGGCTTCACCGTGGCCGGAATCCACGGTTACTGAGCCCCCCCGCAACGACAATGCGGGAACCCACTCGGGGGGGTGCGGATGGCCCATTGGAGTTTCTCCAGCGTAATCATCCTGCATGTGTAGCGCCAGTCATTCTCAGATGGTGTTTGGATTACATCCTGCCAGTCGATTACCTGCGCGAAGACGCATCCAGGGAAGTGAGTTTCAATTATGACGCGTCTAGCTTCTTAAGGTGACGATGTGAGTGTGTTATCTGGTTTGCGGAGGGTAGTGGGCCCCGAAGTCTTCTGTTGCGACAGTACCTTCCTTACTCTGTTGTCTTGCTGGCAGGTTTCAATGTTACCACAGAATAGGGTATTTTCCAATTTATTAAAAACTATTCTGATTTGAAGATTGGGACGAAATATGTAACAAAAATAAAAGTAAATTGATTTATATCCATGTTCTCCATTAAAAAACGATTTAAACCTAATTTATTTTACGTTGTTTTGAATTTACCGCCAAAACGCTCTTTACGATGACGTTTTATCACGTGACGTCAACTTTGTGTAAACTAAAGTAGTTAGTAAGTAAACAAGTGAGTGTCGTGTTTATAATTAACAAGATTTTTTATGGATAGAATGTGAAATCACTGGTGTGCGGAGCCTCTGTGCACAAATACTTCTAAAACTGCGCCAAACTAAGTATTTGTACTGGTGCTGTTTACACAAAGCTGACGTCACGATGTCACGTGATAAAAAGTCATCGTAAGGAGCGTTTTGGCGGTAAATTCAAAACAACGAAAAATTAATTTGATTTTAATCGTTTTTAATGGAGAAAATGGATATAAATATTTTTTTTTTCTGTTAAATATATCGTCCCAATCTTCAAATTAAAACGGTTTTTATCAAATTGGAAAATACCCCATTTGCGCCAACCCGCGGTACTCCTGAATCTGAAGCATTTTTTGTGGCTGGATTTGGCTGCATAGTAGCTATCCCAGTCCTCATCCGTACAAGTGTTCATGGCACTATTTAAAGCCTTCCTAACCTTACCGCGCTTGCGCTCCAGGTCAGCGCCCCACCAAGGTTTTGTTCCCGTTGTGCTACGTGGTGTGGTCTGGGCAGGCAGTGTGGTAGGTGTCTAACATTAATTTAGTGATTTGACTTACTTGTGCCTCTGTGTCGTGTGACCGTCGTCGAAATGACGTCGGACCGCTTGGTGTCGCAAGCTTAGCTTCTAGGCTGCGTGTATAGGTGCCGCGATCCGTATTACGCGAATTGGGACGTTGGTGTTGCAGATGGAGCGCAGACCTGGATGTCAAAGCGAAACCACCTAGGATCCGAGCAGGATGCTTCCTTGGAGTCCTGCCGTCCAGTGATGATTACCGCCGCGCCTTCTGTTGCCAGGGTGAGATCAATTATCGTGCGGCTAAGCCTGGTTACGAACGTAGGTTCAGCGCCGGTGTTTAGTAGAGATAGGTTAGTTGAATAAATAATCAACTAAAACCTTACCCCTTTCGTTTTGGGTGTCCATGCCTCATAGTTGGTGATGAGCATTGGCGTCGGCCCTGACGAAGACCTTAAACCCGCAACTCTCGCAATGGCTCACGAGACGGGCAACGTCGTGGGGGGCGGCGCGTCCGCCTCAGGCATGTAGGCCGAGGCGAAGACGATCGCCATCTCTACGGCGTCGGCACGTAGTATTACTAGCTTTGCTGCAGAGACATCTCTGCAACAAAATTCAGTTAAAAGCTGTGTTTTAAGGTTACCTGTAACATAGATACACGACCTGGGTTAGTCGTGATCAGTGGTAACCAGGAGCTTACGTCCAAGATTGGATAGTCCTTGTATGCGGCCGGCCCTAATCCACGGCTCCTGGATCAGAGCAATGGCCGTGTGTTGTACCTCCAGCCACTTCCTGTGGTGGAGGTTGGCTTGGAGGACTTTACAGTCGGACAAAAGGCACGCCATTGCTGATCGTCCCGTCATCCCCCTCCCCCAGTTTAAGCCCAGCAAGCAGGTCGCCCTCGTCGAAGTCTTCCTCTCCAAAGTCATAGTCAAAGCATTTATTTCTAATATGCACTTAAAAGGCACTTTTGAACGTCAATATTTACATTAAAATAGAATTGATTCTAGTCGCCCATTCCAAAATGTAGTTTCGTATGGAGAAGAACGGGCAAGAAACTCCACCGTTACTCTTTTAAAATGTTTTAAATACAATTTAACAAAGTACATTCATTATATAATTATGTGTGAAAAACGATGCACCCAGAATAAAATTACTACTATACCAAAATAGCCAAACTAAATTAAAAAAATGCAATTGAAGCAATACAGATAAATTAATTTTATGATGGATACATGGTGCTCACATATTTACAAACATTGTAAGAGTAAATATACGATTTTTCTAGAATATTAACAAGTAATAAGTCAGTGTGTGAGTTAATCAATGTCATAAATATAATTATTTATACAATTCAATTAGCAACCAGTTTGATTTTGTCTAGACTCTAGATTCTCCTATGGAGCAGGACCAGCATGTTTCCAAGCATTCTTATCTTGGATATAATCCTCTAATTTATAATACGCTTGTTTACAAAGTTTACTTTTAATATGACTTTTAAAGGACCATGGGATTTTGTATGGACCCCGTCCCCACCCTACAACAGTCATGGGACACGTGTCAATTTGTTCATTGCGACCCAAAAAAGGATAAAGTACCTGTTTTAGTTGCAAAAACTATTGGGTTTATGTATAATAAAAAAAAAACTTTTCGGTAAAAATGTATTTATTTTTAAACCAAAATATTTTTTTTCACAAACAAATATGCTTATTTCACACAAACAAGGACGATTCCATATTAAAAAAATTAAACTTGGTTCTCAAACTGAAAATCATTGAGAAATAATAATAGTGCTTAAATAATATAGGTAACTATTAACTCATTATTACAGCCAAACGCATGTCAGACACACTACTAGCTTAAGTTAAGCTCTGATTTATATTTAAGTCTAAAGTGTCAAGCTTGATGTGCTCTTGACTGCACTACAGTCAAGAGCACATCAAGCTTGACACTTTAATTACATTAAGTCGTCTATTACAATTTTTTTTAAAATTAATTATCAAGCATTTGTGCTGGTGCATTAAAGTCAATATGACGCCCTAACCCCATGTACCATTGGGCACGCCACGATTGCAGCGGTAAGTCCCCTCTTTGAGGAGTGGTTTGAGAGGCGGCATGGCGTCCTCACCTTCCGCCTGACGCAGGTCCTTACCGGTCACGGTTGTTTCGGGAGGTTCCTGTTTCGGATAGGGCGGGATGTTTCCACTGCGAAGATCGCCCTGAGGACACGGTGGAGCACACGGTGGCGATCTGCCCGGCTTGGGCGCAGCACCGCCGTGTCCTCGTGGAGGCGATCGGCGGCGGCGATCTCTCGCGTCCGGCCCTGGTCCAGGCCATGGTACGGAGCGAGAGGGCATGGGGAGCCGTCACCTCCTTCAGCGAAGCAGTAATGCTCGCGAAGAGGGAGGCGGTGCACGTGAGGGAGAGGCAGCATATGCGCCCTCACGACCCCAGCCGCCGCAGGATACGGAGACGCCCTGGGCGTCGGGAATCCCTGGCCGATTTCCGGCCACCGTAGGCATGGGCTTGCGGACGGCGAGTAATGGGTAGCTCGCTGTCCGGCAAGGACCAAGCCCAAGTCGACGGCGCGTTGTGTTCCACGCGCGCCTCAAAGAGATGTCAGCACAAAGAATGATGGGGCCCGCAAGGGCCGATGCCTGCCAGGGGTGCGGGTTTGTTCGAAAGAGACACCACAGCCCCTGGCATACGGGCTACTGAAGGAACACGGGTGGGTTTTAGTCAGTAAAAGTCTGACACGCCCTCCTGCTCCACCCAGAGCGGGAGAAGTTATTTGATGATTTCCCACCCAAAAAAAAAAAAACCCCATGTACCATGCAATGGAAATTATGTGCGCACAACTTCCCACAGTGCGATTACCTGTAAGGCAAGTGCAGTACCAATTAGCGATAGCATGTCTGTCAGTCAAATCCCGGTCTATTAAAATATAACTATAATAAATACGGGAACGGACATGGCGCGACTGAATCCGTACTCTGACTAGCCAAACATTATTTAGCAGGATATTGCATCGCGGTAAATCGTTTAACTCGTTATCACGGTATAATTCCATATTATAAAGGCCATCGCGAAGGTGCTCGGCGCAGTAAAACTTGGCAAGCTTAATGTGATAGCTCCCTAGCGCGAAAAGAAACACTTCATCTTCAGATAAACGTGGGAAGTCTTCGAAGTTAGGAATATTTGCTTGCATGGCTCCAAAAAGCTCTCTCTGTCTGTTAAGATTTTTCATATGCACATAATCATGCAAGTGATTGGACATGTTCATTCTAGAATGAATTATATTTACAATCTCGGCGGCGAATCTGTTGTTAACAGCGACTCGATAATAAGCGTTTATTATGGCCGCTACAATTTTAAAGTCACAGAACATATGACTTAATGCACGATTAAAATAAGTTTGACGCAACAACCTGAACCTATTCTTAAACTTGCCGTTGACCGCCTCAACAACCCATCTGCAAATCGTAACCAATCGGGACTTATTTGCGTGTTCTGTTGTCAGTTGACTAGCGGTCCGGTCTTTTATAGGTGGCATGTGGACTTCATAGCCACAAGACTGGATTACACCAATGCTGTCTCTAAAGCCCCTATCAACTATAAAAACATCGCCACTATTTAAAAAACAATGCAATTGATTTTCTTCATTCATTAATGACTGCATAATGGTAGCATCAGATGTTCTAGCCCGGAATAGACCGAGTACGTCTATTATGTAGCCATCACTGCTCACAATTATTAAAGGTTTTAAAAGATTTCGAAACTTGTGATGGCTGTAAGATTGGCGCTGAAATAAAATGGAGCTTTTTTCAACATATATGTACTTTCCATCTAATATCAGAATAGCTTTAGTATTTTGCTCATCACCAAGAAACTCTTTAGGAATCAGTAAGTTTCTTTCTAGAACATTTTCTCTAAACAGATGATCTAGACCAAGATGTCTATTAACGAAATCTTGTGTCAAACATTCTCTCGCTATTTTTAAATGGTCTTCAAATGTTCGACGTGACATCCCAAACAATGTTGCTAACCTTTCATTGCTTTCACCAGTCCTTAATTTCGTCATATAAGCCCCAAGAACTCTCCGCGGATGTCCATGTCTCTCAGATAAGCTGGGTGTTTCCAATATCATACTATTAAATTGCTCAATAGTTAGTCCAGTCCAAAAATTAAGCTCATGGGCATCCAATCCAGTCACAGAATCAAAGCTTAATCTAGGAGCATTCATGCCGCGAATTAACATTGTTGTCATATCCGAAACAAGCTCAGCGTTGAAATAATTCGTCACGTTTACATTATCCAGTAATTCGTCCCAAATAATATTGGACAAATGCTCTTAACACAGTCGTGTACTAGGTGTAAAATATAAGCTGTAGTTACAAATGGCGAACAGTCTTATAGACGCAGGGATTCGTCTCAGATCCAGATTTCTGCAATGCCTATATAAACAGGTTCGCGAAGAATTAGGAGCTCTTACATACTCAGGGACGAAGATTTCATTTGGTTGGGCGCCTTCAGCTGGACTGTTGACATCGACAACAACATTTTCGTCAGGAAGGTCTTGTCGATTGACATCATTGTTGGCTCCTTGCCAGCATCTGTGACATACAGCCATGATGTTATTGAAAATAACCTGGAATAAAAAAAAAATACATTTAATATCCTATCACAATAAATAAAGATATCGTAGGACTAGGTTGCAATGCACACAGAATATCTACTTTCTTACGACGATGATATAATGCACACCCTACGTTATATTATTTTTACAATGATTATTGTAACTCATCGTAAGCACTGTTAGACAAAGAAAAAAATAACATTACTTACTAACCTCTATTAGTCCCTTTTGAGAAATATAGTCAGCCACCGCTGGTGAATTTTGAGGCAAAGTATCTTGCAAAATGTGTCTTCTCGGCCTTAGGACAGAACGCGGACACATAAAAAATCGGCGTCCTGTATCCATAATTGTGCCAAAATGTTCTCAAAATCAAAGTCCTTTAACGTGCCAAGGTCAATCACAAAGATATTTTCACAGTCCAGTAAACAAGTAAGGGTCGTTGTGCGTCGTAAACAAGCCGATAATGATAACCACGTGCGTAGCGAATAACAAACGAGTGACGACTGCGACTACCTGGCTGGTCGGTGCGTGTGCGGCGATGTGAGGGAGGCAGGGGAGGGGTAGGAGACGCAGGACCTCTGTGCATGTCTCGACAAGCCCAAAGCGGTTTCCTGTACCTACGCTATTAGCGTAGGTATAATTATTTTATGCGCAATGTAATTAGAAGGAAAAAAATATATAAAACAACAATGTATCATTAAACCTAAACCCCGCGTATTTGAAGTACGTCGCCATAATAAAAAAATATCTATCCTACTAGGTAGATGCTTCAAATGACACTTATTTCAAATCTGTTGGATGGTGGGGACATTTCTTCCCATCATCCTTTCCTTTCATTTAATTGCAATATATCACAAGGAATTTTGTTATAACATTTTACACAGTACCCCATAAAAGATGAATGTACTTTAGCTAATCTGAAACTGCTTTAGCTAATCTGGACTCCCCCGCTGGTGTCTCTGGCCGCTGCGTCTCGTGTCCTCGGAGATGGTTTCCGTAGTGGGGTCTCATCCGTGAGGGGCATCGGTGTACCCGCCGTTCAGCCCCCGGAACCTTATATACACCGTCCCTACTCCTATCGAGAGACGGCGACCGGCTCATAAAGGCCGGAATTTGGTCCACCGGGACACCCACCACGACGAACCATGCTGCGGCCTTTTTAACCGACTTCCAAAAAGTCAGGATCTGATGATGGAATCCCAGAGAAATCGAAGGCACCCCGCAAATTTTGTAGGTATCAACAATGTTTTTCATATATTTTCTAAAGGTATTGAGACATTTGCGTATGGTCACCATATAATAATAATAATAAAATAATCCGTTTATCTATAGACCGTCCGTTATTTATAGACCGATTTGCAAAATGCTTTTTTTAGAAAGGGGTTTATTTCGAAATGGTCCCATTTTAATTTCATATAGATCTGATGATGCGTCTCGGAGACAGACAACGGACTCTTAAAAAAATGACAGCAAATCAACCACGATTGCTGCTATCGCATAAATATGCATTGTTTTGACCCCAAGGATGATCACCGCGCTCGTCTTTCTATCTCCGACTGGCTCTTGATTACTAGCGGAATGCCAGTAAGAAGAGACAGTGCGGGGACTGTTTCCCTTAGCCAGGCTAAGGTGTGGTCGTTGCCGCACCATAGTTTCAGAACCCCAGCAGCAAACACCAGCTTGGCTTTAAAAGTCGGCCCTGGGGTGTCTGGCTTGGGGGACCGGGCCTCAACGAATAGCTGCTTCTGGATAGCAGTGAGTACCCGGTCCGATACGTCCTTGCTGAGGATCCCCGTGCGATCGCAGGTGATCGCGACGTCGAGGGTAGTACTGGCAGCTTTTTTTTTTTTTTTTTTTGGGTGGGAAATCATCAAATAACTTCTCCCGCTCTGGGTGGAGCAGGAGGGCGTGTCAGACTTTTACTGACTAAAACCCACCCGTGTTCCTTCAGTAGCCCTTAAGCCAGGGGCTGTGGTGTCTCTTTCGAACAAACCCGCACCCCTGGCAGGCATCGACCCTTGCGGGTCCCATCACTTTTTGTGCTGACATCTCTTTGAGGCGCGCGTGGAACACAACGCGCCGTCGACTTGGGCTTGGTCCTTACCGGACAGCGAGCTACCCATTACTCGCCGTCCGCAAGCCCACGCCTACGGTGGCCGGAAATCGGCCTGGGATTCCCGACGCCCAGGGCGTCTCCGTATCCTGCGGCGGCTGGGGTCGCGAGGGCGCATATGCTGCCTCTCCCTCACGTGCGCCGCCTCCCTCTTCGCGAGCATCACTGCTTCGCTGAAGGAGGTGACGGCTCCCCATGCCCTCTCGCTCCGTACCATGGCCTGGACCAGGGCCGGACGCGAGAGATCGCCGCCGCCGATCGCCTCCACGAGGACACGGCGGTGCTCCGCCCAAGCAGGGCAGACCGCCACCGTGTGCTCCACCGTGTCCTCAGGGCGATCTTCGCAGTGGAAACACCCGGGCGTTTCCTCCCGCCCTATCCGAAACAGGAACCTCCCGAAACAACCGTGTCCGGTGAGGACCTGCGTCAGGCGGAAGGTGAGGACGCCATGCCGCCTCTCAAACCACTCCTCAAAGAGGGGACTTACCGCCGCAATCGTGGCGTGCCCAGTAGTACTGGCAGCTTGGGCGTAGCTTCACTTGCTAACGGCCCGTTTGGATTGATCAAACCGCGGCCGCTTATGATCCCCACGAGGTGTTAAAGTCTCGTTGAGAGCACGCTTGGCCGCGGCCTGATCATCCCCTTCGGGTCGCTGTGTCGCTTTAGTCCCTGCAGCCGGTCCCTCATGAGCACTGGGGGTCCCTGGCGCAAGTCGGCTCGTTTCGGCTACCGCCTTTAACCGCTCCCCAGTGGATAAATTCAGCTGACCGCTAGTTGGTTTGACCGAACTAGCGGCAGGGTCCTGTTTAGAGTTACCCTTGCCCTTGCCTAGTATCTTGCGAGTCTGGCGGCGCCCCTTCCTTGTCGGTCGTCTGCTCAGTGCTGAGGCGGCTGGTGGGTCTGAGGGGCCTGTGTAAGGGCAGCGGGCAGCGGGCTTGTTGATTGCCTTTACCTTTGCCCTTGCCTCATTTTCCCACAACCTGCCAGACGCGTGAAAAAGCGTCCTCGGTGTAGCTGGCCGATTCCGTATGACCGGTTGTGGTCGCATGACGTGAGGAGGTTGGAAGTGCCACAGGAGTGGGAGGGTGTTTCACGGTGCCAATGTTACCCGGCACTGGCGTTCGTGCGGCGAGGTTTTAGAGGGGTCGGTACTGGTCCCAATCAGCGTCGACGTCCTCTGTTTTTCTTGGGACTTGTTGGTTTTGGTCTTGACTGTGGTTCTCGCCACAGTCGGACCAGCGCCCGCACTGGCACCAGCGGCGTTAGTTGCAAGGTGTCCAGGGGCGAGAGAAGTGCATGCAACTCCCTTTGAAGTCTCTTTGGCTTTCGCCTCCACTCCGGTGGTTTGGGTTTAACTGGCCTTGAGGCATCCATGTTAAATTGTTCAAAAAAATGTCTCTCTGGCTCCACCCTCCATGGAGCCCGCACTTGGTGGGAATGTCTCACTATAAAAAGATCGAACGTTAGGACTACCAGAGAGATATAGGGGCGCGGGGCTGGTTTACAGTGCGACATCGGGTGCTCGATCAGGTTGGCCCCCAACGAGCATGACCTTTACCTACCGCTTCGGTCGTCCGAGATAACCTCCGCGGACCTCACGCACTTCGCCTGTGACCCTCTGACGGGACACCGTGACCATTTCCCTACCCCTGGCTATTGGGTAAGGCCACCGTTTCGCTTGAAATCCAGACCAAAGGGGGCGTGTTGCCTCACGGGCACATTACAACCAGAGCCGCTCGGCTCAACCCCCCAGGACTCCTTCATCCCCGCTCACGGCGCTCAACTGCGCAGGTCCTAGCGCAGGTGACTAATTGCTCCTACGTGCCATCAGCCGATTTTAGTTATGGACGAGCCCGCCACCACACAGTCACGGCAGGGTCGCGGTTAGGAGCGGTAGTTGGAGGGGTGGGAGTGGAAGGTGTACGGATATAGGTAAGGTGGAGTGGGGAGGGATTGTGAGAACTAATTCTCACAATCACCAACACATTTTAGCCCTCCTGCCCTAAGGCAGGAGGGCTAAAATGCGGGTAAGCACTGGCGCCTTGTGATTTTTGTTACATCTATTTATTAAGAATTTATACCAAGAACGGGGTAGCAACCTCGGGTAGGTACATCCACCAGACTTGCCTTGAGGATCAATACGATTACAGCGCTCTCCCTTAAGACCCCGCCACGAGGCGGCAGGGTAGGCCTGCATCTATACTACCAAGCAAAGCAAAGCATGTTGTTGTGCAACCGTGAAAGCATAAATCCAGACCCTCCCCCGAAACCTGTAATTTTTGACAGCGCTCATTGATATTAGTACAACGCATAACGCATTCGTATAACGGTCGGCGTTATCGCAAGCTGGCGCATGTCATGACGTCATTTATGACGATTCACGGGACATCGTTAACGCGCTCACGCCTATTCGGAATGGGTGTGAACAAGCTCAAATCGATATCATCGCAACTCGGAACGTAGCCTAAGCGTCCCCATCACTCTGTGCTTCTGTCTAGGTCTGTCTTAGTGCTGTTTTTACTATCCATAAAAGGTAGCCAGTTGATCACAGATGGTTCTGTTACGAGGGCCTCTACCACTTGAATTAATAAAAAATATGCAATGATAGTTTTAGTGGTGTGGAACCTTTAGTGCACTTGGCTGGATTTTCCCTACAGATAAGTAGAATAAAAATTTAGAAATACATTTCAAACTTAATTTTTCAGGGCTGCAGATGATATCAATGATAATTCCAAGGATCTTTTTTCTGCTGATGATGGAAAGAAAACAAAAGGCAGGAAATCTAGAAAAAAGCACAATGATGATGTAGTTATTAAGGAAGAAAAAGCATATTTTGAAACTAAAAATAACAGTAGTGTAAAGAAAAATATTATTAAAATAGAACCAGACAGTGATAATGATAAATGCAAGAAAAAAAATAAAATAAATAAAATGGTGCATAATGGTAACCAAAATGATTCACAAGACTCTATGTCCTATGATGAGACCTACCTTAACTTGAAAGTAAAACAAGAAGATTCATCTGCTTCATCTTTTACAAAACATAAAAAAAAGAAACACAAACGTGCTTCAAGTATAGATTCATCAACAACTCCATTGAAAAGTTATGAAAATAACTCAAGCAGTGAAATAAATGACAAAAATATTAGTCTAAAAGAAGAAACTGAAAATGATACAAAAATGAGAAAACATAAGAAAAAAAAGAAGTCAAAAAAAAATGATGACGACAATCTGCATGTAGATAATATTACTGTTGAGAAAATGGATATTGAAGAAACAGTTGTTAGTAAAAATAGCAAAGGCAATCATACACACAGCTTTGTAACAGAAAATATATCATTACAAGAAGAAAGTGGTTGTGATGAAATATCTGCAATAAAATGTGATGATAGTCATCCTCCACATGCTATTTCATTCATCAACAAGAGTATTGAAGAAGAAAACACAAAAGTAAATTGCAATATCAATTTAAACATAATTACTAAGCTGGCTAACAGTGTACCGGAGAAAGGAAGAAATAAAAAGTTAGAAGCAACAGAGCATCGAAAACAGCGAATATCAGACAGAATTCGTTTTGAGGATGATGATGATGATACAAACCCAGAGTCTAGCCATGCAGAAGATGAAAGTCATTTTGAAAAAAAAAAAAAAACATTGAAATTAAATCATTTTCTCAAGACAAATCCTAACTTAAAGCTGCTACCCCAAACGTTTAACAACAATACAAATCTTACCAGAGATGACGAAATATGGATTCTGAAGTGTCCAAAAGAGATTAACATTAAAGATTTTGATAATTCAACTTTAAATATCCATGGAAAATGCAAGATAAAAGTTGGTGGGAAAACTTATGAATGTAGTGCTAGCGAGGAACAATCAGACACTGTATCACTGGTTATAATGGAACAAAACAAATACAAAATCAGAAATATACCACTAAGTGGGATAATCAATTTACGTAAAAGAATCCCTAAACCACATTTCCGCGATGACAATATTATGGTGAACAATCAGACGAATTTTATACCACTACCTGAGACAAAATGTCGCCATCCACTTTTTGGCACAAATTATAAGAAAGCCTTAAAAATACCTGCAGCAATAGCAGAACGATTAAATGTGCCGGACACTGAAGACACTATAAGAACTGCAAAGAAAAAGAAAAACAAGCAGGAAAGAAACACATCAGAGCAAGTTGATCCAAAAATACAAAGGGACTTTACGATGAAGACAGAGCCAGAAGTCTCTGTAGAAATAAGAGAAAAGAAAGCAAAAAAACGTAAAATGATAGATGATAAGGATTCTACCCCAAAGAAAGTGAAGCGAATCAAACATGATCCAGAATCTGCAGAAGCGTGGGAGTCAGAGCAAGCAATAGAAGAAAACCTTTTTAACTTTTGATAAATCAGCATGATTATTGTTAAGCCACCTTTTGTTTCATTTATTTATGTGAACAGCCCTTCTGTAATTTAAGCCATCATGACGGGTACTACCTAAGTATATGACTGTTCTGTGGCCAGTTTTTAATATAAGATAAATTAAAAATGTATAAAACCTCCGACCTGGCCTTTTAAGTTGTCTATACTAATATTATAAAGAGGAAAGATTTGATTGTTTGTTTGCATTGAATAGGCTCCGAAACTACTGAACCGATTTGAAAAATTATTTCACTGTTGGGAAGCTACACCACAGAATAACCAGAAGCCACACTTCTCACTAACGCCGTGCGTAGGTACACTACTACACGCACAGCTACATAGCTGTGTGAGTGTCGTGTCAACGACAAGACGGGGGGGCGAGCACCGGCGCCCGCTCGATGAAAAATCGGTTTTGTCCAGAGTCCAGCTCAGTCAGACCACAGAGTACATTTTTAAATAATAGAACGACGAGTCAGACCAAAGACTATAATAATATGAGTCAGACGATAGCGGTAGCGATACGACGCACGGTGGATCGAAAATCGGCTGTAGCAGACATAGGATCTCGATTTCTTAAATTTTTTTTTTTTTTTTGCTGGAAATGACTTCTGCTGATCATTACTGTTCTATAAAATGTCATATGAAGTAATTGTGTGCACAAATGGAAGAGTTATAATTTTTATAAGAAAAAAATTTATGGAGCTGACTCAGATCGTAGAAGGAAGGAGATATGGCAAGGAGGCGTGGCGCTTGCGAACGCATCTGGCCGCAAAGCGGCTTGATGCCAGTTTCGGTAAATAGTCAAATGTCAACTTGCGACGGCTTCACTGCTCGTGATTTTTGGCAAAATACCGCGTTGTTCAGTGATGGTTTGTAAAAATAACAGCTGTATTGTTAATTATATTAAATATGGCATCTCATTTCACACGTAAGCACTAAAATATTATTGTTTTTCTTAATAAATTCATTAAAACATTATTTCGTGGTACTAGAAACACGATGGAAAACCAAATCAATTGTTTGCATTAGGAACAAAAACCATTGCTTGCTTAGTACAAATCTACCATTGAATCAGCTGGTCTAATAGCGCAATGGATACGTGTTTAACTGATACTCTCACTCACATGATAGTTTCGTGAACCGGCCGCTGCCGGCTTTTGTGAGTTAAACGAGTTCAGCTACTCAATGCTAGATGGCGCCGTAACCAATTCATTCTATTCAGAACACTAGCGCTTTTGAAATAGATGTCATATTCGCATGCACATGTGATCTCTTTTGCTACTCAGTTAGAGATGTAGACAGATATCGATATTTTAATATCGATGTTACGTATTTTATTCGGGTGAGCAATGAAATAATTAGTTAACATTAAACAAATGCTTAATAATTGAAAAGTTTGATTATCTTTAAAATATCAATGTTAAAGAGGTATTTGTTTGTGTGGTATTTGTGTGTTTGTTAGAGATGTGATGTTATGTTAGTGGTTGTCGATGTTTTAAACGATTCTGCTGAGTACGAATGATTTTAAGCAAGATTCAATTAATTATTGAATATCACAATTTGTTACTACAATGTAATAAGGGACGGCGCATTTTATGACGTTATTGAGAGTTGTCGTTAAATGGAGATAAGAAAAATCAATATGAAAATAGAAAGTACTGTTTATTGCGTAGTAGTAAGTGCTGTTTAGTACTGAATAAATGGATTTTACATTGTATTTCTTAATTACTCGAGTTGTCTTTTATGCTTATTCAGAATCAATAGCTAATGGGAATATGGGTAACTAGGAACTTCAGAAACCAGGCATTTAATAATTGACAAAATTTTATAAAAGTGTAGGTGAATTATTGGTTTTTAATTTATTGAGATACATGCGGCTACACATCAAGCTATAATTGCCAGTATAAGCTGATCTTGCATTGTAAAGGATTTCCGTACAATTCGAGGTCATCGTAAACTGGAAAAGTATAGCTTCTTCTTCTTCTTTTTTTTGTAAAACCGGCGAAACATTTCTGCGCTAGGGTGTCTAGAATGATATGCTGAATTCATGGTTACAGTTTGCGCACTGGATGAAAACTTTTCCTGTATACTTTTTAATATATAATAAGTAAGAAGTAAAGTTTTGTGTAATTCAGATTAGTTTATTTAGTTTTAGAGTAAGGAATTATTTGTAAAAGTACGATAGGATTAACATTGTCACGTGTGTGTACATAAATCCCTTAAATAAATAAAGATTAAAAAAAAACAATTCCTACTTAAAACATTTTAATTTTTAAGGTACAATTTAATTGAATTGGTTTATATACACATATTATATGAATTGTTTATTACCAAAACATGGTGGTATCATCATTTTCTTGTTCATCCCATGTTACTTGAGATCGACACGTACACTTTATTGATTTGTTACATATACATTTAGGACGATTAATAGAGTAAATTAAATATAAGACTATCAAAACGGCAATTATTAAATAAATATGAGTTATTACAAGGTCAGTAAATATTTTTAGTACTATCTGTTATCGTTTCATTTAACGTTAGTTTCTGTCAGCGGCTTCGGTCGCGTACTTGATTATATGAAAATAATATTACCCCCCGGCCGCAACATACATACTGTTGCGCCGCACAATTAATGTTTAGTTGCCACTAGCGCCATCTCTTATCGAATAGCGGAATTAATGGTCAGGAGCTTTCTAGAAAGTTCGATGCTAGAACTTTCTGGAACTATCGACATGTGTTCGGTCAGGGCCGATATGTACTCGAACATTCTAGATGCTTCTACGGTAGAAGGTTCTGGAACTATCTGAGGGCCCTATATAAGCGGGAACGTAGCGCGTCTCGGGGGAGTTCATTGGAAGCGACACATGCGAGAATTTGAAATGCGCTTCCTCTCGATATCAGGACGGCCACTAGTCGGTATGCATTTAAGCGGAAATTGCAGAGGTATTTTCATAACGAATAGCGTAGAGTCATCAAAACATATTTTTCTCTTGATTATATATACCGGATGACATTTTTTAGCGTCTGGACAACAATACGACGTGTCGTGTATGTAGAATAGAACTCATTTACGCTGACCTTTCCCTAGTACCATTGATTTAATAAAAGTTCGGAATATCCTTAAAATACATGAAAAAGAATACATCCTACGACACGCGCGTAAAACTAATAATAGCCAAAATAGTAATAGTAAACGAGCGTCAGCTGCGATCACCCATGAATGAAGAATGATGAAGTGTATATCTTTGCAACTGATCCCTACGCATACATTTGCGCGTGTACCTACACACGTCACCGTGCTGTGTGGAGTTGTAGTAGGCAAATAATTTGATACACTGTGTGACGCGTGTCTTGAAACCGTAAACAAAATAAATTACGTCTCGTAAGATCGGTAAAGCTTTGATAGAAATGTAAACAAACCTGTTGATATTAAATTCTTATAACAATCACTCACATTCATCTGTATTTCGAAGGTTATAACTTGATGTGTAAAAAAAAAGAATCCTAATAATTATTATTGTAAACTAAAACCATTGAAACAAATGCGTAGTGGACTAAGCGAATTGCCAAAAAATGCGGTAAGAATAAGACGGCTCGTTAGTGAAGTGGTTGAGCGATTAGCTGCGTGTTCTTTTATTTTGTGTGGGTTTTGAAAACTCCACCAGTGCTAATTGTGTACGTTGTAGATACCAACGCGGGTAAATATGGACTCGTCGGTCCATAGAATGTTCTCCTGCGGTTGGTTCTGCAGCCAGCGACAGAACTCAATACGAGGTCCAGGATCCAGAGCATGCAAAGCTTGCACGCGTAAGAAGTGGTATGGATGCATATCCATTGAATGGAGTAGCTTCCATACCACATACTGGTTTACGCCAAATCGACGAGCTGCTTGCCGGGTACTCCTCCTCTTCGGTTGTTGCTGGAAATATTCCAGAATGGCGTCTTCAACATGTATAGACAAGGGTGGCCGGCCTCTGCCCCTGGCATGACCGGGGAGCTGAAACTGCCCATGGTCAAGGAACCGCAGATAAGTGCGGAATATCAAGTCTGTGTTGGGGTTCCGGGGGTCAGGGATTCCGTTACGTCTAAGGGATTGTGGGTATTCTTCGTCGGCGTACAATCGCCTCGCACCATTAAATTTTTACCGGACAAAAAATAATACCTCATCATGGCAAGGTACTCTATGCTGGAGTATGCGTACGTCATTATGAAAACAATCACTGGGCAGTTGAAGCACACGCGGAAAAAACAGCGATCGACGTCACGCTGTGACCAATCGCAGGTGACTGGAGAAACGGAGAGCGGAGCGGCGCGCGCGGGCGGGAGGGAATGCGCATGCGGTGAAACTTGAGCGGTACCTACGCCTGCGAAAAAAGCGGCCGGCTTCAAAGGATTGAATTTCGCTACGAATTTTCATTGATAATTTCTACGCGTAGAGTAGGGTGCCTATAAGTTGGATTTTGATATTATTTGCCAATTTTTTGTTTTTTTTTTTTATTTTTTTTTTTTTAGTTTTAATATGAAAAGTTTACTACAAATAAGTAATAGTATTCATTGATAGGTTAATATCATTTCAGTTTTCAAAAAAAAAAGTGTAGTTTCTGTGCCATAGGGGTCTACTCCGTTCACCTATTATACCCTATTTTTTTCCAGACGCTAAAAAAAATCAGCCGGTATATATTTATTTATATATAAGTATATACACGGTTAATTTTAGATCGTTCTGGAGCCGAAACACAGTAACTCCAAATGAGTAATAGTTACTATTGGCATTGTTATTGCATTTTTAAGACGTCTAATAAAGAAGTTAGAAATTTATCACTTTTTTTCTGTCATTCGAGTAAAACTTTAGTAGCACTTTCACTATTTCATTCATAAACGCAAGATCGTACGCGATCCGCTCGGTGATGACGTAGCGCGGCACAGCTGTGCGTGTGCGAATTAGTTGATAGCGTAGGTACCTACTCGCGGTGGGTCAATAGACGTCGGACGAAAAACCAGCTGCAAGTAAGTACCTACACAAACCTCAATCGTTGGTTGGTGTAAGTTCATTTACCTCCAACATCTCTCATTGTATCGGAAGCACGGGGTTTACAATCTCCTCGTAAACGAGAGAAATTAATTGACATTTAACTCACCCCTCTCGCATCACGATATCACCTAGTAGGCTAGTACACAAGGCTACACATCAAGCTATACATTTCCAGTTTACGCTGATCTCGTGCTGTACGAAAATCGTTTACAATGCGAGATCAGCTTATACTGGAAATGTATAGCTTGATGTGTAGCCGTGTGTACTACCCGTACTTATTCAACTAGACACGGCGAGTACGCTTGGGAGTTGCATTTAAGGCCTTGAATCGAGTGTCGACCAATCGAGCTAATAGGTACTTAATAAACATACAAGTACCTACCTACCATAATACTAAATACTGCCTAAAACATTTTTTTGCGACAATGCTTGCGGCGGCTTCTACAAAGGCAGGCAATTTAAACAGAAAAATGAATCGTTAATTGAGTTTCATAGAGTTCATTATTAGTTGGAGGTGTCCCTTACTATGAAAATATTGAACCGAATCAAGACCTTATTCGAATAACTTTAACCGCGTAATTCGGTTGTGAACCTTGAACCCTTGTAAAGCCAGCACCCTAATTGCGTAATTCACGATTCATCATAATCTGTATCGTTTTGAAACGGATTGTTAAACCATTGCTTCATATGTTCGAAAAATGTGTCTGTTCGACAACATAAATAACGCAATGAATATTGTTATACTGTGAAGACGAAACCAATTATGATCAATCGTAAGTTACGCAATTAGGGTGCCGGTCGGACACGAGACAATAGATTTCTCAGAATATTTTTAGTAAACTGCGGACCTACTAACCTAGTTTGGTGAAATTTCTATTTTTCCCCGTTAACGGTTATGAAATAAAGTCTAAATTCGCTTATCTTATTTTATTTGTGTACCTACCTATTTAACGATTGCGTATTTATTTTAAAAAAAAGTCGGCGCGTAGGCAAAGGTAGCGGCGATCAGCGAACTCTGTCATCTGTGAGTGAACTAGGTATACCTACGCTTAAATAAATAGACATTAGTAATACGGCAGCCATAGGTTTAGAAACACGTACCTATGGATGTAATTTAATCCATTCGAATTCATTTTCCATATTTACTATTGGCTAACATTGAATCGCCTGGCCGCCATTGTGGTACTACGACGTGGGTAGCGTTCGAAGTACCTACCTACTCCAGTATTTCTTCCTCCAATTCCGCCGACTATGGTACGCGGTCCGCGTTGCACATGTGCGGGCGGGCGCTCGAAACTGTCCATGATCGAGGAGGCGCTGAGTTGCGGCCAGAAAGGTGGAGGTTAAGGGAACTTGAGGGTCGTTGAGCATACAATCCTCTAGCCTCTTCCAAGTTATGGTTCGCAATCCACATTTCACACACAGATTGCACTCATTTTTGGCGCGTAATTAGGTTGCGCGTGCGGTGTACGTGACCTAATACAGCGAAACGCAACACAATACTAGGAAGGAATTCGGAACAAGGAAGGGCGGGCGGTCGGCTAGACGGGGGTCGGGGGCGTGGCTTACGGATCATGCTGTCTGATCGATGAATGGGTTTTTCAATGGGTATCGTTCGCGTGTGTTGCCGTTTGTCGATACGTTTTACACGCACGTATACATTAATCGCAAGGAAGCGTTACTTCGAGTTCTCATTATTTCACTAAAGAAAACAATAAATTTAATGATTCGTGTTTTTTTTTTTGTTGTTTATTTAAAATAATAGTCTCAATCGATTCTAGTTCGATGATCGAGTTCATGGCTTTCGGTTCCAGAACGACCTAAAATTAACCGTGTATTATAGTAGATATGTATGCTTGTATGTGTATTATAAGTTTATAACCTATTTATGTACCTAGCTTATTTATAATATAATTTGTATTGTTTTTTTAATCATATTTCCTCTCAACCTAAGCACCTGCCATCTAATCTCTTCACCACCCTTGGTTGACTGGTAGAGAATGCCTAAGGCATTCCGCTGTTTGGGATCTTGATTAAAATCCACTTCTTGTTTAATAATCTTTATTCAGAACACTGTTTACACTGTTGTACCTACACACAAGGTTATATTACATTTTTACCATTTTATTTGATTATTATTAGTAAGAGGCGTGTGCGCTCTGTTCGGGTTGAAGTTAGAAGGGAATAGACAGCCATCTGTCAAGTTCATATTTAGTTTGACAACTATGACATGACGTTGACATTGACAATACTAAACATTCTCGGGCCTCCAAAGAAAGGAAAGCCTCGGCAAGTACATAGCTGAGTTTACACAATAATAAATACAATTATTGAATTTAAATAGAACATGAGTTTCATTTACGTAGTTTTGAACCTTACTATTGGTAGAAAGCAGGTATATAATAATTATGCATAATAGCAAATATAGTTAGGAACATCCTGTTTAGGAGCATCTTAAAATTATAGTCTATTAGTTAACATGGGTCTTATTTCCCATATTAGATACAACAGTATTTAGTGTTTACTTAGCAGATAAATTACAAAAGTATTAATAGTTTTATAGATAAGTTTGGTAAACATAAAAATAAACAAATCAGTATAGTAAATCTAACATTCTTGAGAACATAAAAAAATAGGATAAACAAACATAGTAGGTGAATCTTAATCTAGGTCTAATACAATAATGAAATACACACACATAAGTGTATAATATAGGTAAGTAAGTTACACATAGGTGAGTTAACACAAGTAAAAATACACAATATTAAGATTATTATTAAGTAGTTTCAATCTTTGCTTGGTAGCAATATTACCTTATTTACAGGTCTAGTAAATTCTCCTTTACTAGTTCGAATCTTTACAGATCTACATAGACCATCAGTCTTGTTAGTGTTTACAGAGGTTATTCGACCTAAAGCCCATGAAGTGGGTGGACAAGTTTCATCTTTAATTAAAACTAGGTCCCCTATACTTAAGTTATTTTGCAGTTGTAGCCACTTATTTCTAGTTTGTAATTCAGATAAATAACTGTAATAGAATTGTTTCCAAAATCTTTGTTTAAATTGTATTATTTTTTGGTAAACATTCAGTCTAGATTCACTAACATCTAGAACATTTGGTTCAGGTATGTCAGTTATAGCAGTACCTATAATGAAATGAGCAGGTGTCAGACAAGTCAAGTCATTAGGTAAATCAGTAATAGGATACAATGGTCTGGAATTAAGTATTCCTTCAATTTGAACCAGAATAGTATATAACAACTCATATGTTAATTTAGTGTTAAATAGGTGTCTCTTGAGGAGAGATTTCACAGCTTTAATCCCTGCTTCATATATCCCCCCCATGTGGCTTGCAAGAGGGCAGGTAAACTTGTATTCTATGGAATTCATAGTACATAAGTCAACAATTTCACTATAACTAGTAGGTATCATTTTTGAACATTTTATAGAGCTTATGTAACTCTGTTTTGGAACCTTTAAAATTAGTTGCATTGTCTGAATATAAGCAAGTAGGTATTCCTCTCCTAGAAATAAATCTTTTAAGAGCATAAATAAAGGCATGTGCAGATAGGTCAGTTACTAATTCTAAATGAATAGCTCGAGTAGCTAGGCAAACAAATAGGCATATATAACCCTTAGAGTATCTACAATTTCGGGTCATTGAACTTCTTATAGCTATAGCACCACTAAAATCTATCCCCACATGAGTAAAGGCACGGGTCAACGTGACTCTGGGAGCAGGAAGATCTGCCATCCGCTGCCCACAGACCTTGCCTCTATACCTAGTGCATCTAACACAGGAATATATGCATTTCTTTACTTCACCTCTACCATTGATAGGCCAGTATTTTAGTCGTATGTTACAGAGTGTGTTCTGTACACCTGAGTGCAGCAGCTTGAGGTGATAATGCTGTATCAAAATCTGTGTGATGTGGTTTTTAGCAGGAAGTATGATAGGATGTGCTTGATTGTATGGAATGTCTGAGTGTTGTATGCGACCACCAACTCTTAGTATGCCATCTCCATCTAAGAATGGATTCAGTTTCCTTAGTGGGCTGGATGTGAATGTGTAAATCTTTTGTTTATGTGAAGTCTGCGAGTTAGTATTACTTTTTATAGATTGTAGTTCATGCATTTCCTTTGAGAAGGAATGACTTTGTGTTGTGTATACTATAAAATTGTGAGCATGTTTCAGTTCAGTAACTGTCAAATGTGATGTATGTTTGTCATGTTTATTCTTTATATTTTGTACAAATCTAAGTATGTATGCGACAATTCTAATGAGCTTAGGAAAATTGGGAGTGTTCTGTTAATTTATCAAAGAAGAATAAATGATTGATGAGTGAGTCAGTGCAGAAATTGACTACTTTGACTTGTGAGGTTTGATTGTGTGATGTATTAATGTCTACTTTAGGTATATGTGTCATTGTAGATGGCCATTGTGATTGATCTTGAGTCAACCATGTAGGACCTTGCCACCATAGTGTACAAGATTGAAGATCTTTAGGCATGACTCCCCGGGTGATCAGATCAGCTGGGTTTTGTTTTGTGTTTATGTGGTACCAGTCATCATTACTGGTGGTGTCAATGACCTGCATGAGCCGATGTGTGACATATGTGTCGTGTTTGTGCTTGTACGGAGCTTTGATCCAGTGCAGTACAATAGATGAGTCTGTAAATAGATACATTCTCTCAATGTTAATTTTGTTGTATATAGCGTTTATGAATCTTTTTGCTAATTGGGCTAGCAAGAGAGATCCACACAGCTCTAAGCGCGGTATAGATTGTTGTTTTTTGATAGGTGCAATCTTTGATTTAGCTGCGACTAGAGTGCAGGTTGTAGGTTTGTTAAGGTAGGTTGCTCTTAAGTATAAGCAAGCACCATAAGCTTTGTGTGAAGCATCACAGAATCCTAATAATATTATTTGTGTAGGTATATCTGTAAAATAATATCTAGGTATGTGTATATCTTTCAAGCAGTTTAATTGTTGAACATAGCTCTGCCAGATGACTAGCGAGTCCTTTGAGATCAAAGAATCCCAGTCAATACTTTGTTTCCATATGTCTTGCATCAATATCTTAGCTAGTATAGTAGTAGGCGCTAGGATACCTATAGGATCAAATATCTGAGCTATTTGTGAGAGTATGTTCCTTTTAGTGTAAGGATCAGCATTGTTGTCAGGTATACTGACCTGAAGTGTGTCTTGTGTAGGTAACCATTGTAAGCCAAGCGTTTTGACGGAACCTGATGTAAAATTGTATGTTTCTTGTGTAGTTGAGTCTACATTGTCATGTAAAAATTGTATATGTTTTGTGTTTTCTGTAGAACTTGTGCCTACATGTGTTAGAATTTCAGTGTGATTAGATGACCACTTATGTAGTTCAAAACCTGCCTTGCTCAATAAGTCTATAAGTTCAGAACATACTAGTTTACATTGTTCTAGAGTTTGAGATCCATACAGGTAGTCATCCATGTACCCAGAGCTTTTAATACAGTCAGCTGCCTGCGGGTGTGTATCTGAGTGTGTGTCAGCTAAATGTATCATTGTGCGGCAAGCTAAGTATGGGGCACACTTTGTACCATAGCAGACTCTGTTGATCTCTAGACACTTGAGTGGTTCAGATCTGGAGTCTCTCCATAGGACCCTTTGTAAAGATGTCTGTTGTGAATTTATTTTTATAGCTCTAAACATCTTGACTATGTCACAAGAGAAAGCATATTTGTAAATTCTAAATCTGAAGATAATTTGTAATAGATCATTGTAGGTATATGTTTGGACCTTCATACATTATATCATTGAGTGATAGACCAGTAGATGTCTTTGCACTAGCATTGAAGACTGTACCTACGTAATTTTGTTGTGATACTGTCGGGCTTTATGACTGCTAGATGTGGCATGTATAACGTGACCATTTATTCTTTGACTCAAAACGGGACATTGGTTTATTCAGGCTAATTAATAGGTAGGTAGTCAATAAAAATCTTTCTCTTTTATAAAGTTCTGTACCTATGATACTTTTCGCATCTGACATCTGAGGGACTAATTTAGTAAAAACTATTTTAACCTCTTGAAGATTGGGACGTGATATTTAACAAAAAAATAAAAATAAATTGATTTACATCCATTTTCTCAATTAAAAACGATTATGATCAAATTAATTTTTCGTTGTTTTGAATTTACTGCCAAAACGCTCTTTCCTATGACTTTTTTAATCACGTGACCAGACGTAACGTCAGATTTCAGATTTGTGTAAACGGCACTGGTAAAAATAATTGATGTGGCGCAGTTTTAGAAGTATTTGTGCACAGAAGCACCGCACACCAGTAATACCATGTTCCATCCATTAACAAGCTTGTTAAATAAAAACTTGACATTCCCTTGTTTTATTAGTTTACACAAAGTTAACGTCACATGTGTTTTATTTTTGGGTGGGAAATTTATTTATTTATTTACACTTTAAGCACACAAATGTACAGAGGCGGACTTAATGCCATAGGCATTTTCTACCAGTCAACCTTTGGGTGATGCAGAGAAAAACAGTGGTAGGTGCAATAAATTTGAGGAATATTTAACTTAAACGCATAAACCTAACTTAAACTATAAATATAATACATATATACCTAACCATATATAAATATAAGCACAAATAAATGTACATAAAAAACGAATTGACTAAAAACAAATAAGACAAACAATGAGAAAACATTACCGTTGTAATGATACTGCCAACTTTTTGCGAATGTGCTCGCGATCTTTAAACTTTAAGGATAATCGGTTCGTTGCCATCCTGATTTCCTGGGGGAGCGCATTCCACAGAGATAGATTGAACGAAGAAAGAAGAGTGAATGAAGTCTGTGCGGTGAGTGGGACACTGAAGCAGACGATTGTGCGATGAGCGTAGATTTCTATTGTGGTTAGCGCAAATGTACTGAAAGTGGGGGGCTAGATAAACAGGGGAAGAGGGAGAATCGAGAAATGAAAACAAGGTGGTCAGCGCCCTTTGCTCTCTGCGCTGGCGTATGGGCAACCACTTTAAAAGGGACCGATGTGCAGAGACATGATCATATTTACGCAGATTGAAAACGAATCGAATGCAATTATTGAGAAGACGGTCGTGTTTGTCGAGAAGATCTGCATTCAGGTCATAGTAGCACACATCACCATAATCGATGATAGGGAAGATTAAGGACTGCACAAGCATTGCTTTCGTACTCGATGGCAATAAATTTTTCAATCGATACAGAGCCCGCAGCGTTCCAGTAACCTTTTGGCTTACCCTAGGGACTTGAATATGCCAGCTGAGGGAACTATCGATATGCAAGCCTAGGTCCTTTACGTCAGTACTAAAAGGAACGATCGTACCATTGAAGAGAACTGGTGGCAAGATTGTACCAGCCACCTTGCTAATACTGCGAGGACTGCCAATGATGATCGCCTGACATTTCGTAGGGTTTACAGCTACACCACACCTATCAGCCCAGGTTTTTATGGCTACTAAGTCCCTATTTAGTTTGTCGATAGCGTCAGGTAATTCATCGAATTTTCCTTGATAGTATAGCTGCAAGTCATCTGCATACAGATGATACGCACACAGAAGTACAGAAGTTATAAGATTAATAAAAATAGAAAACAGAAGAGGAGAAAGTATACCGCCTTGAGGAACGCCAGTTTTCAAACCACACCAGCAAGAGGAAGAATCCCCAACATGAACGGATTGCTGACGTTCCTGAAGGTAAGAGGAGAACCATTCCAGTGCTTCGGGAGAGACCATAACATGTGACAGAATGGCTAATAGGATGTCGTGACTGACGGTATTAAAAGCATTCGAGAAATCAACCAATACTAGAGCAGTCTTATATCGCCAGTCACTTTAAGGAGGGCGGAAACAGTGCTGTGCCCAGGCCTAAACCCAGACTGAAGAGGACTACTAATTTTGTTAAGATGAACAAAGTTGGAGAATTGTTTGTGGACACACAGGCTTCAAGCACTTTGGATAAGAAAGGAAGGATAGAAATAGGACGGAAGTCAGTAGGAAGAGAGGGATTAGAAACCTTAGGTAGTGGGCGAACATAGGCTTTGCGCCACAGGGAAGGGAATACTCCGGAGTACAAGGAAAAATTTATAATGTGGGTAATCGAGGGTAGGAGGTGATCCAAAATAATAGGTCTTTACCTATGAAATTGCCGTTTTGTATGAAAAAATTTAAACGAAATCTTTTCATGAATTTTTTATTTGTATTAATCGAAGTAATCACCCATGCAATCAATGCATCTTTGCCATCGCAGTGGCAGTTTATTGATGCCCTTCTTAAAGAAATCAGCTGGACGGGAGGTAACAAATTCTTCAAAGGCATTTTGTACTGCCTCTCGGGTATTAAATTTTTTTCCCGCCAAGAAGTTATCCAAATTCTGGAAAAAGTAGTAGTCTGTAGGCGCAAGGTCTGGTGAGTAGGGCGGATGACGGAGAGCTTCCAACCCCAGTTCTTGCAACTTGGAGACCGTCTGCTGTGCAGTATGAGGTCGCGCGTTGTCGTGCAGGAGCAGCGGAGACGAGCGATTGACCAATGCTGGTTGGAGATGCGCCAGCTTCTCCATCATTGTGTTCAGTTCTTCACAGTACACATCTGCAGTAATGCTCACCCCGTTTGGTAAGAAGCTGTGATGAATCACACCGGCGCTAGACCACCAAACAGTGACCATCACTTTTCTAGGGGTAAGTTTTCGTTTAGGGCATTGTTTAGGTGCTGAACCAGGATCCAACCAACTTGCTGAGCGCTTACGGTTATCAAATAGAATCCATTTTTCATCGCAGGTAACAATGCGGTTCAAAATTCCTTCATTTGTGTGTCTGTTGAGCAGTGCAAGGTACGTCTCGACGCGTACTTCGCGCTGGCGATCATTGAGTTCGTGGGGCACCCATTTGTCAAGCTTTTTTACCTTGCCAATTTGACGCAAATGGACCAATATTGTTTTGACGCTAACGTCGAAAGCTGCTGCTAATTCAGCCGTAGATTGTGTATCATCAGCTTCCACAATCGCCTTTAATTCGTCATTGTCGACCAAAGTCTTCGGACGACCGCGAGGTTCATTTTTCAGGTCGAAATTTCCAGAACGGAAGCGAGCAAACCAATAACAGGTGGTGCGTTGGTTTGTAGTGTTAGCTCCGTAAACGTCGTTGATGTTGCGTGCCGCTTGTGCCGCGTTGCTGCCACGACGGTACTCATATTCCATAATTACTCGAATTTTTAACGTATCCATGATGACGAAAAAGATTGAAATGCGATGAAAATGTAACACTAATCAATAAAGAAATGACTACTTTTAGAAAAAAAAATCCATGTTTTTAAAATAAAATTAATTTGAAATTAGAATTCTTAGCCAAACAAAAATTATTTTGATTTGAAATGGCCAGTACTGCAGAACGGCAATTTCATAGGTAAAGACCTAATAGTTATGATCATACCACGGGTGATATTGTCACATCCCACTGCTTTATATTTGATGGAGAGAACGATCTTTCTGATCTCACCCGGTTCAACTGGAATGAAACCGAAAGGGTTAATATTATATGAGGATGCGTTAGACCAGAAATTAAAGAAAGAGTTTGTTGTTTGGTTAGACGATCCATCTTAGAAACTGTGGAGAAATGCCGATTGAGATCGTCTAAGTCAATTGAACTAGGAAGATCTAAATGTCGCGATTTGCCGACACCAAGAGTTCCAAGGAATTTCCAAATATCGGCAGAAGAAGAAGAATTGATAGTTTCAAGAATATGGCGGCGTTTAGCATTGCGTATCATTTGATTACATCTATTCCTTGCAGCCTTGAACAATGTCCAGTTCTCTTCAGTGCGATCCCTTTTAAATTTACGGAACGCGCGATCCCTACGTTTTTTTTTTTTTTTTTTACCCCTACGTCGCATATCTTCGTCGTAAATCGTCAAATATCTTCTCCCGCTCTGGGTGGAGCAAGAGGGCGTGTCAGACTTTTACTGACTAAAACCCACCCGTGTTCCCTCAGTAGCCTGTGTGCCAAGGGCGGCGGTATCTCTTTCGAACAACCCGCCAAGTGATAAAAAAGTCATCTTAAGGAGCGTTTTGGCGGTAAATTCAAAACAACGAAAAATATGTTTGATTTAAATCGTTTGTAATTGAGAAAATGGATATTTAATTTAAAAAAAACTATTACATTTTGTCCCAATCTCTGAATTAAAATGCTTTTTAATAAATTGTAAAATACCCTATTAGTCAACAAAACGCGAGCGATGACGTCTTGGCCACTCTCGGCTATCGTCGTGTCAAATTTTCGCGCGGTTTCAGAAAACGGGACTATTTGGCGTCCCAGAGTTCATTTCGGGGACACCGGGACTCGTTATTATAAAAAGGGACAGTCCCGTTCAAAACGGGACGTCTGGTCACGTTAGGCATGTAGTAACCGTGTCTATCTGTGGGTGAGGCATCCTCTATATAGTGAGCATGTCCTAACTGTATAAACTCGTGTATGAACGCTTTATACTGTGTGTAGAGATTTGCATCTCTTTGCATTTTAGATTCAAGTGTTAGCAAGCATCTATAAGCTGTGTTGAAGGAATTACCTAGATCCTCTATTCTATCAGCCTGTAGTGGTAGGTCCACTGTGTATCTGCCTGAGCTGTCCTGTGTAGTTGTAGACATGTATAACTCTTCGCAGTGTTTGTCCTCCGGTGAGAGTAGCTTTTTAGGAAGCAGCTCTTCTTGCTCCCAGAAGGATTGTAGTATGTCATCTGTTGATGTAGGTGTAGAAAACATGCTAGCGTGCAGAGTGCATTTTGGTGCATGTAGGTGAATATCAGGTAGGTAGGAACCAGAAACAACCCATCCAAATAGTGTTTCAATTAGGAAAGGTAGGCGTGAACCAAGCTGTATGCGCCCAGTTTGCAGTGTAGCATAGAAAACTTCAGCATTAAGCAATAAGTCAATAGAACCTGGTATGAAGAATGTGACCCCACATTCTTCATACCAGGTTCTATTGACTGATTGAGCTTGTTTGTCTGGTATATGCCATGTTTGTGTATGTACATGCGTGTGAGGTAGTGGCACTGAAATGCTGTCCATAACCAAAAAAGTTTGATTGCTTTGATAGGTGTTGTACCGAGATGCAACATTCGTGTTGACACTTACTTGAGTACGCTCTTGGCTATTGCCTACACCCATTATAAGGCATGATTGCTGATTGACCTTTAGCTTCAGTTGAGTTGCAAGTCTGTGGGTAGCAACAACATTGACTTCACTTCCTGTGTCCAGTAGTGCTCGGGCAGTGATCCACCGGCCTGAAGCATGTTGAACCCGTACCAGAGCTGTGGAAAGCAACATTTGATATCTGTTAGTGTTTGTCACTAGTACTGTAGATGGTGTAGTGAATGTGTTTGAAAATTGAGTGTGTGTTGGCTGTATAGAACCTTGTATATGTGCTTGTGTACCTGTTGGCATAGTGTCTGCTGTTGCAAGTATGGAATCGACTGCCTGTTGGCTTTGTGGAGCATTGTATGCCTGTTGGCTGTGTGTAGATGTAATATGATTAACCTGTGGTTGAGGCCTGTCCTCGTGAATAGATGTGTGATGTTTACCTTTGCATTTTAGGCAGTGAAATTTGGAGCATTTATGCCTGAATTTGTAGGGCTGTAAACAGTTATAACACAGTGATTTAGATTTGATCAGTTCAATACGCTTCTGAGTTGTAAGCTCAAGATATGTAGGGCATTTATGCAAAGCATGATTGCTATCGCATAGAATACAAGTTTCTCTGATTGTTGTAGAAGCTACATGAGAGACTTTAACAGTTTGAATTTTATCATTAGATTTGACATCATACATTAACTCGAAGGCTGTTCTGCGTTGATTTAGAAAATCAAGCAGTTCACTCAGCGCAGCAATAGTATTTTCTTTGCGGTTGATCTCCCAAGCGGCTCGGAGTGAATTGTCTAACTTTTGTGTTATTAGAAAAACCAACAATGCATCCCAGTGCTCTACAGGGAGCTGGATGGCTCTCAGGGAGTCTAGACTTTGCTGTAGCAGAACCAAGTACTCTTTGAGGTTATTTCGAGTGATAGTACTAAAGCTAGTGATACTTTTTAAATGAAAGTTTACAATTATAGTTTGATTTTCATACCTCTTAGCTAGGATTTCGAGAGCTTTGGAATAGTTCTCCTCTATGATGAGCAGTGAAGCTATGAGGCCTGCAGCCTCCCCCGTCAGCGCCGTCTTCAGGTACTGCAGCTTGTTCACCACGGGCAGGTCGGTGCTGTCCACGGACGCGTAGAAGATGTTCTTGAACGCTGGCCATTGTCGGATGTCCCCATCGAACTTAGGGAGTTCTAGTTGTGGCAGCTTGACACGTGGTTTGGTGTGGTCGTAGTGCGTACAGTTAAATTGATCCGCGTGGCGTGAAGGTGATGCCGTCGATGCGTGTACTGGCGATCTTGCCGATAAGGCGTTCATCATGCATGCCTTGAGTCCATAGAATCTGTCCTCGAAGGTGCTTCGCTCCACTTCGTGAATGTCTTGTCTGTCCGCGGCGTCTTCGAATGATTCGATTTGTAGCTGTAGTTTCTCGAACTGTTGAAACAATTGTTCTAGATCACCTTGTCGGACTTTGATTTCAATCATGGAGTGTCGATCTGCGTCGAAGTTCTGTAAGTATTTTTCCATCCGAGTAAGTTTGCCTTTGATTGCACTTCTCTTCTGTTTGAGGGTTTGTAGGTTGATTTCGATATCTTCTTCATTTTGAGACATTGTAAATAATTTTCATGTGTTTCGCTGTTGCGTGTATAGAGAAATTTTTTGCAGTGCGGTGCGTCGTAGTGGCTGACCGACCGCGTGGCTTGAAGCGGAAGTTCCGAACGTTCTCGACTCCACGATCGAGTATTTTGATTGGCGTCCTGTAGATGACGGTTTTTCCTGTTTGCTGATTGGCCAATTATTGATGCCGGATGTATAAAATATGTGGCTGTTGCCTTTTTGCGAATGTAGATGTCGCTTTGGTATCGATTTTTGACTGTAGGTACAATACAGCGTCTGACTAATAATTAATTGATTGATTGAATACCTATTTGAATTGGTTCGACTGTTGTCGCTGCTCGCTGCTGGTTCGCCGCCCAAACTCCTGCGTTCTCGTGGTGCGTACGAGCTATGTATGCTGCGTTTTCTTCGCCTCCACCAAACGACGCGCAGAAAAAAAGATGGCGATCCTTGAACGTCGGCTCTCGAAGGACCAGAATGTTTGGGATCTTGATTAAAATCCACTTCTTGTTTAATAATCTTTATTCAGAACACTGTTTACACTGTTGTACCTACACACAAGGTTATATTACATTTTTACCATTTTATTTGATTATTATTAGTAAGAGGCGTGTGCGCTCTGTTCGGGTTGAAGTTAGAAGGGAATAGACAGCCATCTGTCAAGTTCATATTTAGTTTGACAACTATGACATGACGTTGACATTGACAATACTAAACATCCGCCTTTGTATCTTTTTAACCGACTTCAAAAAGAAGGAGGTTATCAATTCGACATGTTTATATTTTTTTTTTTTTTTTTTTTATGTATGTTCGGGCATAACTCTGTCGTATATAGACGGATTTGCAAAATTCTTTTTTTGTTCGAAAGGTGTTTATTCCGAAATGGTCCCATATAAATTTCATATAGATCTGATGATGCGTTTCGGAGACAGACAACGGAACTCTTCAAAACATTACAGCAAATCAACCGCGAATGCTGCTATCGCATAAATATGCATTGTTTTGACCCCAAGGATGATGAAATTTCGAATTGGTATGGGGTAGGTAACTAAAAAGTGAAAAATAAAAACTTTTTTCAAAAAAATAACAACCGACTTCCAAAAAAACACTACAAAGTGCAAAATAACTTTAATTTCGGAAGGCGGTGACATAGAATTAAAATGCCTACACCTCCAAAGTCACCGACTTCCGAAATTAAAGTTATTTTGCACTTTGTAGTGTTTTTTTGGAAGTCGGTTGTTATTTTTTTGAAAAAAGTTTTTTTGTGTGCGAGAAGTTTAACCTGTGGCGTACCGCTATCTTAAAACGTCAAACTCCTGTCAAGCACGGCGCCGATTTCTGACAGTGACAGCTGACATGTTTACGATTTCGAATTTACGACCTCGCTCACAAAAAAGGGTCTACTCAAGTTTCTATTGCTTCTAGCTAAAAAAATAAACAGTGTTAGGTTCTTGAATCACCAGGCTATTATATAAATTGTTTAGCGTACTCAAATTTCTACATCGTTTTCTATAAACAAATGTTGAAAACGGACAAGTGGTCGAAAGTGTGTTTGTTGCCATACTAGGATGATTTCTGATAAAATTACAGAGTTGGTTTGCACGAAACTTTGCTTGTTTCTTTTTGAATAGACAAGTAATCTAACAGGAGTGTTTTTTTGAAAGTTGAACCTAACATCTTCATATTATTGAAACTCAAACTTCAGACTACGCGGAGCCATGTTTATGAGATCTTGTTTACAACGCATGACTTTGTAAACGCTCATCCGAGTTATTTTGAGTGTTTCAAATAAAAAAAATGGTACTAGAATACTATATAAACCTTTATCTACCGATGTCTACCTTTATACTGTAAAAATATGCCAGTATATTGTAATAAGCTTTTCTGGAAGAGCTAACTAATTGGACATATTTTTTTTGTATTAGCTAATTTTACATGGTACTATAGGTTTCAAAATTTGAATAATTAGTCTAAGCCGCATAAGAATGAACTAGACTTTATAATTAGTGTAAAAACTTACTCATTGTCATGGAAAAAAACAAAGATATCAAGCTCTGAAATTACCTAAAAAAATGTAGAGTTCGAGAAAATCGTACGGACGTGACTCACCCAGTCTAAGAAAATATCGATAAGTTCGGTTTAGGAATAGAAGTTCATTGTAGGAAATAATAACAAAATTCAAGTTACATGATTTTGATTTATTAATAATGTATTTTACGTACTGTGTGTTTGTGTACTGTGTATGTCACATAGGGAAGAAAAATAATAAACATTATTCTTGTAATCAGTTATTTTATTTGTACATAACATCCTAACCTGTTACACATAACATCAAGCTTGTATTCCCTGAAGGCGTAAGCAGTTGTGTATACACCCACATTGATTGTCTCCTCATAAGTAGATACACAGAATAAAGGTACTTATTTTAAGCTTATGCTTCAACATATTTGCAAAAATTGTGGCAGTAGAATGAACACTGTACTAAATATAAGCTGCTTATTTCAAATAAATGTTAATTTATTTTACATTCATATTTACAAATCTTGATAAAAAGTTGAAGTACAAAAGTGTTGCTTATTTCTTAAAGTAATAACATTTTCATTTATTACACATTCACATTTATAAGTCTTATATCTCACAATTACACATACCCATGTATCAAAATAGAAGGTGAAGTACAAAGATGCTGCGTATTGCTAACGCAAAACATTTACAAACGGTGATAAAAATAGAATGGTGAAATACAGTGCTGCTTATACCTAAAATTATAAAAAGTTCATCTTTTACACATTCAGATACACAAAATTTTACATCCTGCAATCTCACATTCAGTTTTATAAATAAAAAAATAACTGCCAGCAGAACAGCAAGAGGATTATACACACAGAGAAATATATGGAAATAGGCTACAAAAACAAATTACAAAGGTGCAGCTTATTTCAAAAGTAATACAAGTTCATACACATTATTTTATAAATCTTGATAACAATATAAAGAACAGAGGTGTTGCTTACATAAAAAAACTGACAACAAAAATAATGTGGACTAATGATACAATGCATAACTTACAAAAACGCTACCCTAGCTTCTCTCATTCTGACAATATACATGATCTTCTCCCGAACATCCTCAGGCACATTGTCATCATCCACATGGACTTCTCCCGATCTTTCACCTCTTACTCATTGGGGGTCACCACAAGGCGTTCCGCCCCCTAGTTTGGCCACACTGAGCAATACTGCCGCGCCACACTGCACCACCGCACCGCGCTGCATCGCCACGACGCGCGTCGCCGAGTCGTGGCCGACGCTGCTGCTGCGGCTGCTGCCACGTCCTTGACCACTTCCTCTTGCTGGAACAGCCGGTACTTGTCAGCAAGAGAGAAGTGGTCCTGCTCCATCGTGATGTCGTCACCCACTGGGGCCCTGATGACGACATCACATCTAAAATTAAAATAGTAAAAATAAAATTACGAAGAAAAGGTATAAGAGTAATGAATATAAGTTTTAACACTTACGGCATAAGGACGCGCGGCGAGCCTGAACCAGCAGCAGCAGTGGACCCCGGAACTGGCGATGAGGATCTTGGCCTATCAAACAAAGAGATTTCATTTATATTAAAGACAACTTCGTTTATTGTCTCTATAACTGTCAAAGGTCCGAGGGTCACAGTCCGAAATCATTGAAACGTAAAAAATATAGTATGAAATACACATCGAATGATCAAAACTATTGTTATTATTAGATTTAGAGCAACTCAATTCATACAGATACACTCAATTCATTGTAAAACAGTCAAAATTCATCAAAGTAATGACGCCATGAGCCCAACGATTTTTACGTAAAATTTCTTTGGCCAAAAATGAAGTATTTATGATGTTATTTAGTGCAAATATTATCTAAAACGATGTAATAACTAATAATAAATGAATATTCATCCACTTACCGTTGCATATCACCCAAAAACTCACGAAATATGATTTTATTAGACGGAGCACGTATCACAACGTTGACGTGTTGAAGTGTCAGTAATGGCGGCACTTTCAGCTTTTTATTTTTATGTTTCCAGACAATATTTTTGGTATAGAATTAGTAGGTTGAGGAGAATATTTATCTGGCCACATTTTTTTTTTTTACAGACGTCTAATAACTTACTAATTTTAAATGATTAGAGAAAAACCGCAGGTAGTCGGGGCGGGCCGCGGCGCGGCCCGGCTGGGGCTTTACGGAAGTTACTAGGGCGGGCCGCCGCGCGGCCCGCCCCGGCCCTTACCGGTTAAATAAATAAATAAACATCTAAAGCGATCTTCAAGTGCGACTTAAGAGTGATCAATAGTGCAATTGTCTTGAGTAATTACTGTGTTTAAAAGTGTCATTTTTGGTAATTGATATCGGCAGTTTTTAATTGTCACGAACCCCTAGCTCGTAACAATTGGTGTCAGAAGCAAGGATTATAATCATGCCGATTTTACCTAAAGACAACATGGAGGGTATCCTTACCCGGAGTCATCGCCAGCAGGAGACGGACCAGAGGCGATTTGGTGGAGCAATGCCACAGGCGTCGGAGGGCCAGCTACCAACCACAGAGGCCGGCCCGTCCACAGCTGCTCCAGCATCACCAGCACCAGATTTTGCTGCTCTGGTGATGATGTTGCAGGAGCAGGCCCGCCGACAGGAGGAACAGGCCCGCCGACAGGAGGAACAGGCCCGCCGATTGGAAGAACAGCTCAAACGGGATAAAGAGGAGCAGGCCCGCCGACAGGAGGAACAGGCTCGCCGACAGGAGGAGCAGGCTCGCCGACAGGAGGAGCAGGCTCGCCGACAGGAGGAGCAGGCCCGTCAATTGGAAGAACAGCTCAAACGGGATAAGGAGGAGCAGGTGCACCGCCAGGAAGAGCAGATGCTCCTCATAAAGGACCTTCACGCAACCTTCGGGAAAGACATGAAGGAGATGAAGGAGAAGGTTGCCCAGCATGACAACCGCTTGTCAGAAGCTGAAACTCAGATCAGCAAGTTTAGTGACGTCATTGCTGATGTGAAGCAAGAGTTGAGTAACCTCAAACTTGGGGATGGAATCGCAGCTCCCGTAGCTACAACACATTCGCTACGTGGATTCAAAGTGCCGCCGTACGACGGGACTTCTTCCTGGTCGGCCTACAAAATTCAGTTTGCGGCTGTCATGAAGGCGAACGGGTGGAATAAAAGTCAGGCCATGACTGCCCTCGCCCTAGGCCTGCGCGACCAGGCTTTAAATTTGCTGGAAGCTCTCGGTAAGGAAGTGACTTACGAGCAGCTCCTCGAGGCATTGGAGGCTAGATATGGCGACGCTCACCTGGAACACGTGTTTCGTGCGCAGCTCAAGGATCGTGTGCAACGCAGTAATGAAAACCTGCAGCAGTGGGGTTGAAGTGGAGAAGCTGGTTCGAAAAGCGTACCAGTCCGTACCTGCGCTTATTGATGGGAACCTGGTGCAGGCATTCATCGACGGCATCCGGGACCTTGAAGTTAGAGCTGCTGTGAGACTCGGTCACCACGGGACGCTTAAGGACGCCTTGGCCCATGCACTGGAGGTGGAAGCTGTGCAGCAGGATCATCGTTCACATCGCGTCAGGGAGGTTGTAGCGGCTACAGTTCGCGATCGTAAAGGATACAGCCCTACGTGCTACGGCTGTGGGGACAGGGGCCACCTTCGATCCAGTTGCCCTAAGCGAACTGCAGAAAGGGAAGATGGCCGGTCTCCAGAGGGTAGCGCGGCTAACAACACTACCCAGCAGCAGCAGGGAAACGAGTAATAGCCAGGACTGCGGGGCGGGTGCTGGCTGATGTTCAAAGAGCCCCAAGGATTTTGATCTCACAAACCCATGACGGGAACAGCTTAATCATCAAGGGCGAGGTCAACGGAACGTCTTGTAAGCTGACCATAGATACTGGAGCCTCTCGTACGGTCGTCAGTTCCCAAGTTATGAGTCGGCCCCTTGTGGACTCCGCATACAACCGAGTACGCATTAATTTGGTGACAGCCACCGGTCAGCGCATACCCGTCCGTGGAGAGAAGGAGATGGAGTTGAAGCTAGGCAACAGGACCTACCTGCATAATGTCATCGTGGCTGATATAATGGACGATTGCATCCTGGGTCTTGACTTTATGAGGAAGAATTTTTGCGAGATTGACGTCAAGCAGGGAGTTATGAAATGTGGACGAGAGGAACTTTTTATGGAAGGGGCGTTACCAGGGAATGTGTACAGCCTTAAGGAAATTGTTCTTTCTCCGAGCTCAGAAACGATTGTGCCGGTTAGTCTTCCTCGGAATCCTGGGCAAACTCATCGTTGTGTACTCGTGAAAAGGGTAGACAATGACCTTCCATGGAAAGTGGCACGAACTTTGGTCAGAGCCACCGACATCTCAGGGGTACGTGTGCTGAACCTTTGTGATCAGGAACAGACTATTGAAAAAGGCACACTGATTGGTACTTGCGAGGAAGTGGATTGGTTGCGTCAATGCCAATATCTATCAACTAGGACCCCCAGCAAGCATGCACAAACAAGAGTGACCACACTTTTAGAAAATTGTCGCAGCGCTCTGTCTCAAAATGAAATGGCCAAGGCGAAGATGTTACTGAAGTACGCCGAAGTTTTCTCTTTAAACGATAGTGACATTGGGAAGACTGGCTTAGTTCAACACAAAATAAATACAGGAGAAGAGTTGCCTATCCGTCAGCGGCCAAGGAGATTGCCGGTAGCGCGTGAGAAGGAAGTAGAAACCATGATTGAGGGAATGGTGAAGGATGGTGTTATTGAACCTTCATCTAGTCCATGGTGTTCACCGGTAGTGCTGGTAAGGAAGAAGGACGGCAGCATGCGGTTTTGTGTTGACTATCGTCGTCTGAATGACGTTACGAAGAAGGACAGCTACCCTTTGCCAAGAATTGATGACACGTTGGACATGCTTACTGGAGTAAAGTGGTTTAGCACGCTGGACCTGAAAAGTGGCTACTGGCAAGTTGAATTTGACCCCAAGGACAAGGAGAAAACAGCATTCTCGACAGGGAAGGGTCTGTGGCAATTTAAATTTATGCCGTTTGGATTGTGCAACGCTCCGGCAACGTTTGAAAGGTTGATGGAACTTGTACTAACTAAGTTGATTGGCGATGCCTGTCTGGTCTACTTGGATGACATCATCATCGTAGGCCGTACGTTTGAAGAACATCTTCAAAACCTGGAACGCGTGCTCATGAAGATCCAGAGTGCCAACCTCAAGTTGAGTCCGAAGAACTGTTCAATATTCAAACGGCAAGTTAGCTTTTTGGGATATGTAGTGTCGGAAGAAGGTATCCGCACGGATCCAGAGAAAATCACCGCTGTCAAGGATTGGCCAGTTCCAAAGGACAAGACGCAGGTCAGAGCGTTTTTGGGGTTGTGCTCTTACTATCGGCGATTTGTTAAGAACTTTGCGGATATTGCCAAACCCCTGCATAAGCTAACCGAGGAGAAGCGACATTTCTGCTGGGATGAAAGTTGCGATATCGCATTCTAGGAGTTAAAGGACCGACTATGAAAAACACCTATTTTGGGGTACCCTGATGCAGGCAAGGAATTTATAGTTGACACAGACGCAAGTGACATAGGACTTGGTGGTCAACGGCATGTTGATCAAGAGGTTGTGATAGCGTACTTCAGCAAGTCGTTGTCAAAGCCGGAGAGAAACTATTGTGTCACGAGACGGGAATTGCTTGCTATGGTAAAGTCATTGCAGCATTTTAGCAAATATCTTCTGGGGCGGAAATTCCATTTACGTACCGACCATGCTGCACTGAAATGGCTATTGCAGTTCAAAAATCCAGAAGGACAAGTTGCGAGATGGATTGAGCTACTACAGGAATACGACTTTGTGGTGGAACATCGCAGCGGGAAATCTCATGGCAACGCAGATGCATTGTCAAGAAGACCTTGTCCTGAAGACTGCAAGCACTGTACTAGGCAAGAGAGTAAGGAAGTGGTACCTGTGAGGATGCTCAGGACGGACCTCAGCAACGAGTGGAAGGAAAGCCTACAACGTGCACAGCAGGAAGATTCAGACATCAAGCCGATTCTGGAGTGGATGAAGGCCAGAGCTCCTAAGCCCAAGTGGAGCGACGTCTCAGCAATGAGTTCGGTCACAAAGAGCTATTGGGCCCAATGGGACAGCTTGGTGATTCAGGATGGAGTCCTGTGCCGTAAATGGGAAAATGCTCGGGGAAACAGCTGTCATTTGCAAATGGTGGTCCCTAAAGCTCAAGTACCGGATGTTCTGCAGCTGTACCATAATGGTTGTTCAGGAGGTCACCTGGGAGTAAAACGGACTCTACTGAAGATACGAGAACGGTTTTACTGGGTCCACTGTCGGGACGAGTCGAGGACTGGTGTCGCAAATGCACAAGTTGTGCAGCTGTAAAGGGACCTCAGACGCGTAGCAGAGGTGCATTGAAATTGTACAATGTTGGTGCACCATGGGAGAGGATAGCCCTTGACGTTGCTGGGCCGTTTCCGGAAAGTGAAAGTGGTAACAAGTATTTCATGGTTGTGATGGATTACTTCACTAAGTGGCCGGAAGTCTTCGCCATTCCAAATCAAGAAGCTTCGACAGTTGCAGATAAATTAGTTCATGAAGTCTTCTGTCGTTTTGGAGTACCTTTAGAGATTCACAGTGATCAAGGAAGGAATTTTGAGTCTCAAATATTCCAGGAAACTTGTCGAGTGATGGGTACTCATAAAATAAGAACAACTTCTTACCACCCACAATCGGATGGAATGGTGGAACGATTTAATCAGACATTAGAGAGGTACCTAGCAAAAGTTGTGGAAAATCGGCAACGAGATTGGGACAAGCACATACAACCGTTTTTGTTGTCATATCGAAGTGCTGTTCACGAAAGCACATCGGTGACACCAGCTTTCGCAAACTTTGGAAGGGAATTACGGCTACCTGCAGACCTGATCACCGGAATACCACCTGATGCCCCACGCAATATAACCGATTATGCGAATGACTTGCAGAACAAGATGAATGACATTTATGAGCACGTCAGACACTCAGGCCAGCAAATGTCTGAAAAGATGAAAACCCGTTATGACCGCAAAATGAACAATAAAGAGTTTGACGAAGGTTCACTAGTGTGGTTGCACAATCCCGTTCGCAGCAAAGGGAAATCTCCTAAGCTTCAAGCTAACTGGGATGGACCGTACCGGATTGTGACAAAGATCAATGACGTTACCTACCGGATACAGAAAGGTGCAAGAGTTACTCCTAAGATAGTGCACGTGGATCGACTGGCGCGTTATTAAGGGGCCGATAATGCTCGGGACGAGCATTTCTTAGGTGGGGGCAGTGTTGCGCCGCACAATTAATGTTTGGTTGCCACTAGCGCCATCTCTTATCGAATAGCGGAATTAATGGTCAGGAGCTTTCTAGAAAGTTCGATGCTAGAACTTTCTGGAACTATCGACATGTGTTCGGTCAGGGCCGATATGTACTCGAACATTCTAGATGCTTCTACGGTAGAACGTTCTGGAACTATCTGAGGGCCCTATATCTATAAACGGGAACGGAGCGCGTCTCGGGGGATTCATTGGAAGCGACACATGCGAGAACATCTAAAGCGATCTTCAAGTGCGACTTAAGAGTGATCAATAGTGCAATTGTCTTGTGTAATTACTGTGTTTAATAAAAGTGTCATTTTTGGTAATTGTTATCGGCAGTTTTTAATTGTCACGAACCCCTAGCTCGTAACAATACAAATACCTCTTTAACATTGATATTTTAAAGATAATCAAACTTTTCCATTATTAAGCATTTGTACAATGTTAACCATTTATTTCATTGCTCACCCGAATAAAATACGAAACATCGATATCTGTCTACATCTCTGAGTAGCAAAAGAGATTACATGTGCATGCGAATATGACATCTATTTCAAAACCGCTAGTGTTCTGAATATAATGAATTGGTTACGGCGCCATCTAGCGTTGAATAGCTGAACTCGTTGTAAATTGGTCTATTTATGTTTTTTAGACGAGAAACGACTTTATTATTTGCGTCATGTCAAATAATAACAACTTTCATTCGTTGTGATAAGACTTAATTTTTGAAAGCAATAAGAAGATGATTTGTAAAAGTTGCGTTTGTAATTTGTAGCCAATCATATCACTGTTTTTTATGAGTGTAATGGACAATTTGATATGCAAATGTGTGAGTTCGGCGACACTGGTTTCCGTGCTTAGCCAGTGAAGTGGCGTTTCTATGTACCTTCTTTTTTCTGTAGGAGCTGACATGAAAAATGAGGATATCTCTGGAATCGCAAGGTTGGCCGTTATATCCTTGCACACTGATAGAGTACTATTTATTTGTGAATTATTATCGCGGCATCACTTGCGATTTTTTTTTAAATCTTAAAAAAAAAAAGGAAAAAACGTATATGATACATTTTAATGCTTAAATATGGCCATACCAAGTGTAATTAACAATTTTTTTTTATGCTTAGACCAAAACATTCTAAGAAATCACAAAGTCGTATTACCTACTTTGTGATTTTCATTTGAAATGACATAGGTATGGTAATTATGAATTACGTAATCTTGTCTAATGCCTCAAGTCCACATTAGCTAATGATTAATAAAACTTAATACCAATATACCTAGTTAAAAGGATACGTACAGTCGCCAGCACATCAAGTTACCCCACTTTGACCTTGAACGCTATATAAGCAGCAACAGCGAGAATCGTGTGAAAGAGCTATATAGCTTTTTGTCCGCTCTTACTCGTAATGTTTCGTGCTGCAGTGCGTACGTGAGAGTGTGTGCGTATGCGCGTCGTGGTGTAGAATAAGATACTTTGCGATAAGAAATAGCGTAGCAGGTTGAATACTTGAATAGAATCCAAATAATAGCGTGGTAATAAAAAGAAGCGGCCCGTGCATGGCGCATTGCCTAAACTACTTAAGAAAGCTTGGATATAATCGTTTTTTATATTTTATTTCTTCATTTTTACTTAAATAATAGTTGGAAATACCTGTTAGTATTAAGTAGGTGTTACCTACTCATGTATTTAAACAGGTAGGTAGCGAAATTTCACGCTCTCGGAGAATAATGTTAAGTAGACAGGTAGGTAATCTGATGTGAGAAAAACACTTTTTTTTATTATTTCACGGCAGTTTTTAATTACTTTTCCGAGTTTTGTTACCTACTTACTGGTGGGCTGGCGGTCACCTGTTTTCGTGCGTTCCTTGCTCTTCTATTCTAAGTATTTTTACGAAGTTCAATGCAAAAACCCATGACACAATCGGCTTGAAGTTTCGAAAACAATATAGATTGATGATTACCCACCACAAATGTGGACGAAGTTTTAATTCATAATACCTACAAAACGCCTCTTGTCAGTCCGCCTTATTTGAGATTAACGTTTGACACGATCTTATTCCCAAAGTAATAAGGTTGAACTTAGTAACGGAATTACCTATACCTACCGAAGTTTGCTTTTACATGAAAGTTCAAACTTATTGCGCAAGAAATAAGATACGATTTCTAGGGAAATAAAATTCGAATCTATTTATTATCGTTACTTCATTACATTACTCCTCCGTGCCTCGGAAAGCACGCTAAGCCGTTGGTCCCGGCTGTCATTTGTAGATCTTTGACAGTCGTTACGGGTCGTCAGAAGCCCGAAAGTCTGACAACCAGTCTTACCAAGGGGTATCGTATTACCTAGTAACTGGTTTGTGGAGGCCAGATAGGCAGTCGCTCCATGTAAAATACTGGTATTCAGCTGCACCCGGTTAGACTGGAAGCCGACCCCAACATAGTTGGGAAAAGGCTAGGCAGATGATGACTTCATTACATTCAAAATATTTTGTAAATAAGAATATGAGTTTCTTTGTTTGTTACGCATCATCATGAAGGACGTGGGTTCCCATACGAGGTTCATTATGCGGCTACACCCGAATTCTCATAAGAATACCTATTCCTGTGAGGACTCGGATGAAGCAGCATAAAATACTACAGTGAGTGTTTGTTTGTTAGTTTTTACGCAGTGGCGTAGCTAGCCCTTATGGGGCTACCTATAAAGCCCCATTTAAAAATATCTTGGTGGGGTCTTTTGCAAAAAGGACGGTGACGTTTTTTAAGTAAATAAATATACCGTCGGCGTCGGGGTCCCGAATAATAGATTCAGTGGTAGCTAGAGCTACTTCTGGCGCCTTAACTACACAACCGATCATCATGGAATTTTGCATACCTACCTGCCTATCTGCCTGCTATCATAATCAGCCTTTAATGTTCCCACTGCTGGGACACAGGCCTCCTCTCGGTGAGAGGGAACCTACCTATCAGAAAAGGACAAAGGATACGTTCTTACGGGAACGCGTGTGAAACCGCGGGAAAAGTATTAAAACAAAATGCAGAAAAAAAATCGTAACCTTTTTATTTTTAAACATTAATATAATTGAAAACTAAAAAACAAATCCTACACCTACTCTAAATTAAAATATACTTATAACAAAATTTATAAAACCAAATTATACAAATAGACAATAGATTAAAAACAAGTTGATAAACGATTTTTTACAAGTTTTTTATTGATATTTGTAACAGATTAATTATACAGTCTACCAATGACTACCAAGCAATATTAAATGCTGCCGCGAAACAAATGTAAAATGTTACCTATACTCCATTTGAAATAAGATTACACATTTAAACAAACCTTTTTTATAATCGGTTCAACCGATTGTGACTTCTATTCCGTAGGCATAAGGATGGCATTAAAAGCAAAAAGTGGTTACAATACCAACTGTTTACTGCAGATACCATTTATCATGCCTACAACGCAATAGAGGTCAAAATCAGTTGAACGGACTGTAAAAAAGGTTTATTTAACTGTCTAATGTTATTTCAAACGGAGGATAGATTAGTATAATTTGACTGGGCTGGTGCCCGAGAACATTCCCAGTTAGTGGGAATACTAACACATAAGTTAAAGATTTTTTTTTCAATTTTGAACTTTTTAGATTAGGTTTCTTATCGCATGTTTCATAATAAAATAATAAGAGATAGAAATCAAATGCATATCTTTTACACCCACAATGTGTTACTGAGAATTTTCCACAGTTTATTGATATAGTTGGAGAGTAAAACTGATAACAAAAAAACTATCCTTTTAACTGTGCAGGTGTGATACTAATTTTGAGAAATGTTATTTACTTATCCTTTGTGCATCATTTATGGCCCCATAACCGGGTCGGCGTAACAAAAGAAGCAAACATAATAGGCAACTCCAGAAATGTAAACTTCTGTTGTCTAGCCTGCCACTCATTAGTACTAAAGATAACGCGGTTAACCTCAAAGAAGTTACATGGAAAAGGGTTGGTGTATGTTTTCTGGTTAAGTATAGCATGCAAAATTGAACGACAAGTTACTAAATGAGGACTTATGACATGTCACTTCTATTTACAAAATCTTGCCAGTAACTTAGTACTTATATTTTTACTTTTATTATAATTCTATGTGGTTTCAACGACACGTTCCCATTCCCAGCAATTGATATTCCCGGGCACTGGAAATATTCTTTTGGGAATAATCCCGGGAACGGCACATAACTACTCACACCATTCCTTCTCTTACAGACTTACACTCTACATACACATGTATTTCATTTGCATCGGGGTTAATCTATACTAATATTATAAAGAGGAAAGATTTGATTGTTTGTTTGTTTGAATTGAATAGGCTCCAAAACTACTGAACCGATTTGAAAAATGTTTTCACTGTTGGGAAGCTACACTATCCCCGGGTGACATAGGCTATATTTTATCCCCGTATTCCTACGGGAATGGGAACTACGGAAGTGAAACCGCGGAGCGCTGCTAGTTTTAAATAAATATGCATCTGAATACTTATAGTCCAGGGTCGATAATTTTTAAAACCAAAAAAAAACATAATAGGATGAAACCCATTAGAAAAGGAGGGAAATATGATAAAAATGAAAGGAAAAATAATTTACGGGCGATCTGAGGTTGGGAAGGGGATGGGGGTGAGTTTTTAAGGGTAAAAAACGGTTTTTCTCGATTTCCGGCAAAACTAAAAGTCCTATCGAAAAAAGTCAAATGGAAAAGTTGTAGATAATAAAAAGATCTAAAACTTTTGTATTTACACTTTTTTCACATAACCTCAAAATTTATGTGAAAAATTCAAAAAACCAAGCTTTTGGTTTTTTATTTTTATCCTTTACAATTTTTTTTTTTTTAACGAAATTTTGTGAAAACTTACCTTTTTATGTCCCAAATGCGCTGTAATTTATTTAATTAAAAATATTTATTTTTTCACCTTATTTTGAATTAATATCGAAAAAACACCCTAATTTTCAATCGAAAATTCACCCGTCAAAATATCAGCTTTTTTCAAAAAGTTGGTGTTGTTTCTGTTCGTTGAAATCTCTACTTTCCGATGGTGAAAAAAAAAAAATATATGTTACTATGGTAAATCTTCTCAGAAAACGCAAAATAAAAAAATAAATAATTTTGAGCTATTTATTAAAATTTAGACTTTAATTACTTGAAAAACGTTAGATTACATGTGACGTTGATAACAAAAAAATTGCAAATAAAAATATACTACTATAATTAACAAACAAATAAGTTAATTAAATTAATATTTAATAAGACATCTACAATATTTGGAGAAAGTTGTCTAATTTTCTTTAAATTATATGCGTAGATGCTTATTTATAACTATTTTGAGATAAATTATATATATACCTGAGTAGATATACCTGAGTGACCTACGAAAAATTGTAGCCCATCAAAAGGTATTTCGTGGAGAAGTGGGGAAGGGGCTAGGCGGGTCTGGGTCTTACTACATACATACCTACTATTATATGTATACTATATATTTCGTAGCAGCTGTTACAACCGCTAGCCTAACCAGTATTCGAAATACAGTACAGTATACAACATCGTTTATAAAAATACACGTGCACGCTGAGTTTCTTGAAGATAATTGTGACAAGTTTACTTAAAAAAAGCAATAAAACTTTTCGAATCTGCATAGGAAGGTAAATACTATCTCTATTTTTATCTGTATCAATCAACTCAACCATAAAAATCGTAATATTTTCTTTAAAAAATAGTATGCTTAACTTAACATAACCTAAAGATTGAAATTAAATGATATTTTAGTACAAGATAAAAAAATAATTATCTCCTTAATTTTGCACAAACAAATTTTAATCCCCTGAAAAAAAAAATATTTCAAAATCTATAAAAAATATATTTAAAATCTATAAAAAATATATAAAATATATATTGTAAATATATTTCTAATAAAACAAACTTTTGGCCGATTTTCATATATATTTTATACTTTTTTATAGATTTATAATATCGGGTGTAAAAAGACCCTTTCCGAAGCCGGAAGCCACATATTCTACCCATTATTTGGATCATTTTTTTCCACTAGACCATACCTGGGAATCCACTGGTTCTGAAGATATTGAAGGTCAAAGTCGCATTTTTTTTTTTACTTTTTTTGCGTAAATGTATTCCACGTGTTATTACTAAACTTTTTTCCAAAGAAACATTACCAAAATTTTCAATTTTTCATAACAAATAACACATTTGAAGTTACAAAAAAGCAATGAACATCAAGCGCACACTACCACGCACGTCACGACTGTACGACAACAAGCGCACGATCAGTGTCACGTGGTCTTGAACGTTACAACGACCCGTGTTTGTAACAGCTGATCGGTTGTTAGTGCCTACATTTCGTAGTTACATTTGTTGAAGTTTCTGATTTCAAAGACGTTGATTATGAGTTGCAGGCAAGTCCGTTGTCTGTAATGTCGAAGAACACGCCCTTGTAAGTACTACAAGTAGGTACATCTTATCACTAAACTTCTTGCAGATTCAATTAAAAATGTTGACGAAGTTGGTCCTCATTCGTTTCGTTTACAATAAAAGTAAACTGCTAGTCTAGTGCGTTATTATTCTAAGTGCTTACTACCTACATTCAAGCAAATAATGAAGAATTAATTTTATTGTTACTGCACAAATTACCTACCTACCTATCAAAACCACTTTTTGGTTTGAGCTATTCATTCACTAACATAACATAACATCACGCTTTGTTTCCCCGAAGGGTTCGGCAGAGATGTACCTGTAGCAGATGCACCCACATTTTGCCAGCTATGTTTAAGTTCCATGTAATAGGGGGCGAGCCTATTGCCATCAACCGGGCAGACATCAAGACTCCGGGCTGCTACTGAGAAATTTCAGATAGAAAAATCAAATAACACTGCCCAACCCGGGAATCGAACCCAGGACCTCATGCTCAGCAGTAGCGTTTGCAACCACTAGACCAACGAGGCAGTATTTATTTACTACTTATGGTAAAAATAAAGGTTTATTCACTTTATTCACACGAAGCCATACCTACTGCCAATAGGGTGGATATTTATTCATTGTAAATAAACGTGTATGCTGGTAATAATTACATAACTGCAATTGAAGTCTTTTAGTTTTTTTCTAGATTTCGTCATCTTAAGCTGTTTTCAGACACCGGTTATTGTTATACCGTGAAGTTTTGTATTGTTCGTGTCGCGTCGCGCGACAAATCGCGCTGGTCTGAAAACAGCTTAATTAGGTAGCTGTGTTCCACAGAATTAAAATAACATTGATTATTTAGGTAACCTTATGATAGCCCTTAAAAGAATTTGATTGTCGTATACGTCGCGTCGTATGACGTATTACGTCTTCCGTTTACGTTTCCATAATTTGGTAGATCCTAATAGCGCAATGATATAAAGATACCTAACGTTCCGATCGCGCGCGCTTCGCATAGATCAAAGAAAGCCGCGGCTCCTTTATGCCTACCGCGACGTTTCCTGAGGTAGCTGCGCGGTGCGCGCGGGTGTGTGGTGACGTGATGCGAGAGCTCAGTGATTCGTCAACTTGTAACTGTCACCCCTCCCGCACCGCGCACCTAGGAACGTCTCCAGCAAAACAAGAAATTGATCAAATTTTTCGGCATTATTAGTTCGGTTTCTTACGTTATCGAATGCGCTTGTGTTGTTTTTTCCGAAAAGCATTACCTACTTTTAAGTGTAGAAACTGTGCTGCTGTGCAGTGACTGTGACTGCGTATTGGCTGGCACACGAAGTGTCTGTGTTTGAGTGCGTACTTGTTTGTTTGTTAGTGCTTTTGTGTTGTTTTAGTTGCGAAAATGCCGTTTCACGATTATTCGGCGCGCGAGTACGTTAACATGGTGTACTGCTACGGTATGGCCCGAGGAAATGCTGCCGCAGCCCTACGACTTTACGGTACTGAATATCCTACCGCGTTTCAGCCCTCTGATTCACGTATTTTCACTCGGGCAGTGCAACGGTTATTGGACAACCAGCCGATCGTGCCGGTTTCACAGGGAGGCGGCAGGCAAATAAGACCGGCGGCAGAAATGGCCATCCTATCTGTAATGCGGGAAAACCCACGTTTGGGAGTGCGTACAGCGGCAAAAGTATTGCAGAGACGGCATGGCAATCGCGCTAGGTACGTGGTGTCTCATTCCACTGTGCACAAAGTACTTAAAAGAGATAGGCAACGGCCTTACAAAATTCACCGCGTGCAAGCGCTCGTGCCGGGCGACACAACACGCCGTATGCAGTACTGCAGGTGGCTGTTAAGGCAGGACCGAGGATTTGTGAACAACATTATTTTCACGGACGAAAGTATCTTTACAAATAATGGTATGTGGAACCGCCGTAATTCACACTATTGGTGCTCCGTGAACCCAAACCAAACCCAGGAAACGGGTTTCCAGGCACGGTGGAAACATAATGTGTGGGCAGGCATTGTGGGAAACCAGATCCTGGGCCCCGTTTTCTTGCCGCCCAGAATGAACGGACCTAACTACCTCGAACTGATCAATGGTTACCTGACCGACACGCTGGAAGCCATGCCATTGGTCCAGCGGCGAAATGTGTGGTACCAGCATGACGGCGCGCCGCCACACATTGTGAGACCGGTTCGCGAACAGCTGACGCAACTGTTCGGCGACCATTGGATTGGGCGGTATGGGCCCCATGCATGGCCTGCACGATCGCCAGATTTAACCCCTCTGGATTTCTTTTTGTGGGGCTACGTCAAGGATAGGGTGTTTGACCGTCCCTGTGAGACCGCTGTTGAGATGCGTCAGAAAATTATTGAAGTTTTTGATGAACTAAAGCAGCTGTCAGAGTGAGAAAGAATCCTGGAGCGGGTTCATGAAAATACGCTGAAAAGGGCGCGCGTTTGTCTCCGCGTGGGAGGTCGGCAGTTTGAACCACAGCTCGTGAGTGTCGAGAGGCCACCGATGTTTGATGATGACAGCGATGGACAGTAGGTAAGTGCCCACACAGGCTAAAAACAACTAAAATCTAGTGTTTTTAAGAGTTTTAATTTAAGTAAATGGTTGTACATTTATCATGGAAACTTTTTATTCATTTCGCTCATACCGCGTAGAGCGAAGGGGCGGGGCTTAACTCACACAACAGTACTGTGTCCGTTCAAGCCTGGGTTCGCGTTACATTGCGCGCAATAAAAAATGGCTTTATTTCATACCTTAAAAAAAAAAAATCGGTTCCCAGCAAAAAAAATTGCGCAAAGCTACTTAGTTATACGTACAGTATGCGTAGTTTACGGCTTTGTGATGTGTCTTTTTACACCCTGTATATTATTTATACATTTTGACATTGATTTCTTTAATATTTTTTTTTCATGGGAGTTTATTCACGATTAAATAGTGAAGACATTATTAATTCGATTTTGTCTTTTCAAATTATCAGTATGGATGAATCAGTTTGTATCATTTGCAATTTTCGAATTCAAGTTTTTTTTGAATTTTTGCATTTTCTGAGAAGATTTACCATAGTAACATATTTTTTTTTTCACCATCGGAAAGTAGAGATTCCGACGAACAGAAACCACACCAACTTTTTGAAAAAAGCTGATATTTTGACGGGTGAATTTCCGATTGAAAATTAGGGTGTTTGTTCGATATTAATTCAAAATAAGGTGAAAAAATAAATATTTTTAATTAAACAAATTACAGCGTATTTGGGACATAAAAAGGTAAGTTTTCACAAAATTTCGTTAAAAATTTTTTTTTTGTAAAAGATAAAAATAAAAAACCAAAAACTTGGTTTTTTGAATTTTTCACATAAATTTTGAGGTTATGTGAAAAAAGTGTAAATACAAAAGTTTTAGATCTTTTTATTATCTACAACTTTTCCATTTTGACTTTTTTCGATAGGACTTTTAGTTTTGCCGGAAATCGAGAAAAACCGTTTTTTACCCTTAAAAACTCACCCCCATCCCCTTCCCAACCTCAGATCGCCCGTAAATTATTTTTCCTTTCATTTTTATCATATTTCCCTCCTTTTCTAATGGGTCTCATTCTATTATAATTTTTTTTCACTTTTCATTATTTTTAAAGGCTTCTACCCTGGTCTATTATGCAATCCTGATCATTTAAGTCACTTCCATACTAAATACTGACTAGAAAGCTTTATAAATTCCCGGTGTTCCTGGAATCCCAGGATATTTTTTTATAAAATAATAATTTAAGAAGCCACTTTCATACTTTCATAACTAAAAATTAATTTTAAATATGCTTCCGATTATCCGATCTCTAATTATGACACAACATCAACGAACGACATGACTGGCGTCTTTCCCAAATCGAGCAATGGAAGAAAGAATCAGTGTTTGAAAAACAATGCTTAGAAATACCTTAATTCTTTTATTTTTTTAAGTAAAATAATTACAAAATTTAAATACTACTTATGGATTGTAAAACTGTGCTACTGTTTATTGTGAAAGTTTGTGAGAATGGATAGATATTGTTTGTTACTTTTTCACGCTAACGGAAAAACGGATTTCAGTGAAACTTGGCACTTAAATTGACCATGACCTGTATGAACACATAGGATTGGTTCCTACGGAAACCCGAGTAAATAGAGTGCGTTATTTACTAGTGCCCTAGAATCGGAGTTCGTCATCTAAAGCTAAGGCTACGACACTATACACCGTGCACTCAGTGTCCGGCACAGAGTGTGCTTCCTTCTACGCCTAGGTCATTAAAATCTTGGCAGGACGGCGGCATTTCTTTCCGACGTTCTTCAGGCGCGTTCTGATGGTGTCTATTGAAATCTGAAACAAATAAATGTTGTCAATTTCAATCATCATCATCATCATCAGCCTATTATGTTCCCACTGCTGGGACACAGGCTTCCTATCGGTGAGAGGGATTGGGCCGTAATCCACCACGCGGGCCCAGTGCGGGTTGGTAGATGTCACATGTCTTCGAATTTTTGGTTCTAGGACATGCCGGTTTCCTCACGATGTTTTCCGTCACCGTTTTGAGAGCAGTGGTGATGAAATAATTTACACGAAGTAAAGCGCCTGTCTGGGTTCGAACTCACGACCTACAACTCGTAAGTCGCGGCCGTTACCACTTGGTCACCACTGCTCAATTTCAATACTTACATACAATTCTTTATTTTGACAAATTGTACGGGACGGGCCAACTTATCTGAATGAGTAGGTATGGGACGGTTAAAAATATAATTCTTCAAAATATAAACACACAGATAAATAATCTGTCGTATTGAGAACTTCCACCTTTGTTGAGGCAGGTTGTAAACAACTGAACATTTGTCTAATAGTAATAATTTTTACTGAGTCTGGTCTGGCGGCGCGCGTAAACCCAGTTTGAGTGCGCGCCGAGCGTTCTTACTAATACATGTCTATTAAGTAGTAGGTATTACCTATATTAATCAAGTTTGTTATTCACTTCTTAGGAACACCATGTTTTATGTAAATGATGAATAAGTTAATGTGATAAGTGCGATTACAAGCTAAGCTATGCATGGACTCACGCTGTACGCTCGTCTGCTCAAAAAATGATCGGCACCGACCATAATCACATCGTCTGCCGCCGTCGTGGTTCTCGCCTAGAGTTGGCGGTGGTGGGCTTCTAAGGTTCCGCTTTCTTGCCACCGAAGCCAGAAGTAAAAAGTTTCTTTTTTCTGGAACGAAATAAATAGCTCTAGTTTATTTACACATTTTTACTTAATTTATTACTACAGGCAAACATGTATTAAAACTTAAATATAATTCCCTACAAAATATTATCAGCCTAGCCTTTTCCCAACTATGTTAGAGTCGGCTTCCAGGCTAACCAGATGCATCTGAATACCACTATTTTCATGGAGCGACTGCCTATCTGATCTCTAAAACCCAGTTACTAGGTAATACATAACACAACAACAACATGCAATACAATGATCCATTCTGGGACCACCATTATTTCTAATTTATGTGAACAACATCAATCAGATAGTGTTAACAGGTTATCTAACACTTTACGCAGATGATACAAGTCTATTTTACTTTGGTCATCCGTGGTCAATCCATACACGATATCATTAGTGAGACGCAAAACAATTTAAACGTAATAAATGAGTGGTTTCTACATAAATTACTATAAATACTTCGAAAACATCTTAAACATGATATTTGCAGCCAAAAACAAAAAGATTCCACCCCATGCCCCTTGATTGTTAATAATCTTACTATCAAGCAGTCCAGTGCAAAAAAGTATCTTGGTCTACTATTAGATGACAAACTGTCTGGAAACCTCATATCGAGCCGAGCACGTAAAAGCCAAACTTATGTCACTTTATGGAGCTCTATGCAAAATGGGAAACTGCTTACCACATAAGATTAAACGCACTATATACGATTCTTTAGCAAAACCTAATCTAGAATACCTGATTGAGATTTGGGGATCAGCATCCAAGACTAACCACAACTCCAAACAGAGCACCCAAAACAAAATCATAAAACGGTTATATTGTTATGACTTCCTAACACCTACCAAACAGTTATACGAAAAAATCAAACAATTCAATCTCTGTGAACTATACAACTTATAATACTTGCATAATAATAAAAAATATTTTAGATAACACTACACAAACCAACATTAAACTTGACATACACACACATAACCTAAGAAATAGAAACGAATTACCTACTTCTGCGTTTTCCTAGAATAGTTAAATATGAAAAAAAAACTTTTTATATGCTACTTGGAACAACGCTCACAATTAAAAACTTTACTTACGTAATTAACCCTTCTGTTAACTTATTTCGAATATTCTATAGAAAAACACCTAAGACACATTTTGTATTAGCCTATGTTTATTTTAAATAAAAAATAATAATAATAAAAAATATTACTCACCGTTGTGCCCGTCTGCCGACAAATCTCTGTCACCCACTCAATCGATGCGCTATCATACACTCTCTTTCAACTTGCGTCAACTGAGGCGCCAGTCGCCATATTAATATTATTTAATAGATTTAGAGTCACTAATATCACGCACAGGACGACTACAGTACGGCTCCACGAACTTTTAATCACTGACGCAAAGAATAAACGAACGTTGTGATGAGTGAAACTCGGGCGCGGTGACGTACGCGCAGTGGGGTGTGGTTGTGGCTTATTCCTAGTAAAACTTGGTAATTGGCTCACAAATATTAGTATGTGCAGCAATTGGGCAATTTTAAAAACGTTTAAAATTCCACCAATCACGCCAAAGATACTTTCTTTCTAACACTGCATGGCGCGTCGTAGTTATAGTTATGTATAGGGTTTAGCTTGATGTGCTGGCGACTGTACCAAAATAATTTGGGGTACTCGCTAATTTAGCAATTAGTGCAGGATTAACTTAATGAAACTAATTAGATAAATGTGATACCATCATTAGTCAATAACAATAAATAGTCAAACATTGGATTCACAACTTCAGTTCATTTAGAGCATTTCTAATACAAACATCTATCCTACCGTGTCTTTTTACTCAGTGATCGTGAATAATGGAAAGCATTATTACAAATTTGTTTGTTATTCTGAGCAATCAGGATGCTTCGTCTTTCGATCATGAAATATTGTTCAACACACTTGTTATTCGACTGGGCTCTAGCCTTTCAGATGAAGACAGTGTTACCGTGAAATAATTTTGTCGAAGATTTACACGGGCAGTTCAAAAGAGATGGTTACGATCCCACAGGAAAAGTTTTTAGACGTGATTACAGTAATTGGCTTGAGGCAAATATTGACTGGCCAAACTGCGTGCAAACCAATTTGCTCATTCAAGAATCAACAAGTGAAAATATTTCTACTGAACCTGTACCTGAACTTGTACCATCAACTTCAACAATGAAATCAACTTCAACGATGACAAAAAGATCTCGAAAGCCGTTTGAAGATCTAAGTAACAAGCAGAAGAAGAGACGATCTGAACATATAGGCGATGACCCTAATGAAGTAGCTTATTCAGCTGCAGCACTTTTGAAAGGAGATGGTCGTGAGGATATTGCATCTGTTATTGAACATATGCTCCAAAATCCAGAAGCAGCAGCAAAGATCAAGGAAATGTTGAACAAACCAGCTCCTTCAACAATATTTTCACCAGAAAAGGCACTGGGTTTGCTACTTTCATTAAAACTATCGTAATGGCAATATATCACATTAAGGGAAACGACTATTCGAGAAGGTTCAAAGGAGATATATCCGTCTTACTATAAAGTGCAAAAAGCTAAGCTACAGTGCTACCCTCCGAAGACATTTGTGACTGTAACGGATTCATCTGCTAAGATTGCACTACAAGCGTTACTAGATTTAACAGTGAACAGAATTTTTGAAACTTTTCGTAGTCCTGGATGCGATACAAGATAAACAATTGATATTAATATCAAAGTGGGGATTTGACGGTGCATCTAACCAAAGTAGATTTAAGCAAAACATAGAGAGTGGTCAAGATGATTCCAGCATATTTATGACCTCTTTGGTTCCATTAAAGTTGACAGCTGACGGTGATACCGTATGGGTGAATCCGAAACCCTGATCACCTAGGTATTGCCGTCCAGTCCAGTTTAGTTTTGTGAAAGAAACCAAAGACGTTGTCGTTAATGAAAAAACTGCAATGGATAACGAAATTGAAGCTCTCGTTCCCTCAAAATGTCAAGGACATGAAATTAGTCATAAATTAATGATGACGATGGTTGACGGCAAAATTTGTACATATCTGTCTGAAGCTAAGTCAAATGCGGCCTGCTACCTGTGTTTGGCAAAGCGTACAGAAATGAATAAGTTAGATGTCATTGCGTCAAAAACCATTTCTTCTGGTATGTATGAGTTCGGATTATCATCACTTCATGCCCGCATTAATGTGATGGAATGTCTTCTACACAGAGCGTATCGTCTCGACTTACGACGGGAACACAGCAAGGCGGTTTTTTGAATTTCCTGATAAAACTGCAGCGATCACTGGATTAGACGAAGACCTAATACGCAGATTTGCTGTGATTCTGCAAGCTATCACATCTGGAAAGATTGTAGACGTGCCGAAATTTAAAGAATACGCTAGAACAACCGCTGAAAAATACGTGGAACTGTACGATTGGTACTACATGTCATCAACCGTCCACAAATTGTTGATTCACGGAGGTGACATAAATGCAGAAAAAACTTATTATTAATGTGGGATTTAAAAAAGGGTCAGGAAACTAAACAATCTTTATTAATAAACCAAAACTAAAATTAATTCGTCTTTAAAAAAAACCGTCTTCACGTCTTTACGTCCTTCATCTCTCTTCCTGTCATTCTACCTTTTTTAATCATCTTCCACGTCATCCCAAGCATAGATCTTTGGCGTACGTCATCTGTCTCACTTTCACCTTAGCATTCAGCTCTTTCACACAAGTCATGCACTCATCAACGTTCCATTCCTACATTCGGCCGTCCTGCTCTTATGTCTGTCCTCAGACACTGCTTATCAGCTCACAAGTCCTCATAACATACAGAACTTGCATCACTACTTACTACTAAAATAAAATAAACGTATACAACAATAAAACAAATTAAACACCTCGACATAGAACATATAAAACAACTTCTTAAATAAATTCTAACACCTTAAACCTAATACTACAACATGCATTCAATAATAAAACTTTGAAAACATCTTCTTGTCAATATTAGACAACAATTAACAAGTAGGTTACCGTTCTCTAGCACCACACTGCTTTACCTTAACACACACACTCTTGGATCATTTTATCCCTCCATTTATGAAAAAAACAATTTTTAAGGTCGAGCATACTGAAAATTTTCTTTTCAGATAACCTGCCAATCAATTCATCAATGATTGGTAGACGATACCCATCCGTCATAACTTTTGTATTTAACCACTTATACTCTACATACACACGAGTTGTACCATCTATCATCTTCATCATCCTGAGTGGAAAAGAATACTCAGAGAAACTAACCCTGATGCCGTCAATAAGCCATTCATTCACCTGCCTCTCTACACTACCATGTTCGGCGTCAGATTGCCGCCGTGGCCGATGTGCTACGAGCACATCATCTTTTAACACAATAATTAGGTCCAGATCCGCTTCCCTCACCTGGACTGGATGATAAGTTCCTATGGAATTGAGAGCTTCTCGCTCTACTAACGGATCACTGATTTGCTCCAGTAAAGCTTCCTTCTCATCTGTAGTGCAGTTCACCTTCTCACTTTCATCTTTAAAAATGGTCACACATCCTTCGCTCATGACCAACGTTACACTTTTCAAAAACTCATGACCAATAACTATATCATAAAGCATATAGTCACTAGGGATTATGTGAAACGCAACGCCATTGTAACACTGTCCGTCTATATTAACCGCTGTTGTTATCTTCCCTAAGGATTTTACTTGCGAACGCCCAAGTCCCGTTAGTGTAAGACCGCCGTCATCAAACTCTATGCTGAACAATTTAGCGCATAGTTCTGCCGACATAAGATTAACGTCATTCCTGAGTGCGCTAAGCGCATAAGTGCGCTAGAATGGTGTTTTTCCGCTACAATCACCATTTTTAGAGGTTTTCCTCCGTTTTGTAAACTCTTTAAATCTGTTCTTACGACTTGCATCACTTCCGAATCCTCATTTGACTTTGACGTTGACTGTCCCGTGACATTTCCACTGTCAATATCATGGCCGCACATACAAGCACCTCGACTGGTCGAGTCGGTCGCTGCGAACATCGCCGACCGCCGTTTTTCCGACATTGTCTGACAAAAAACTTCCTCTTTCTCGCTCGAACCACCTGAAGTTATATTCCCATCTCCGCGAATTTTGCATTGCGTTGAAATATGACCAAACTCGTTACATTTAAAACATTTTAGGCCCTTCTCCTTATTCGGGCACCTGTTGGACTCGTGGTTCTTTTCGCCACAACCATAACAACGCCTCAAAAAGTCTGACGTAGCTGGCTGGGTGTTTCTTCTGTTCCTTGTAGACGTGATCATTTTTTTCTTTATACTCTCATAAATTCTGAGTTTATCCTTTAACTCCGAATACGTAGTGACGCCATATAACATAACCTTATTTATTTCTTCGTCTATGATGCCGTCGATAATGTATTTAATGGCAACATAATCAGGAATCTGCCCTCTTTTTCCTAATTCTTTCATAATTAGCATTTAGTCAATGCAACTCTCATCCCTTCGCTTCTTCCTCTCTGACATCATTTCATGTACCGCCTTACTGTCAAGAGAGTCAGGGAATTCCTTGAGGAGCGCTGCCTTGAGTTCCTCCCATGACTTGTATGGCCGCTCACTCTTGAGCCATAGCGCAGCCGTCCCAATCAATGCCCTCCTGGCGAAAATGAGCGTCTGTAATGGCCTCCACTGAAAAATCTGAGCGTTTTCTTCAACGTCTTTCTGCAGAGTGCGTTTTGTCCTGCCCATCAAATTTCGGCACCGCTTCTTCAGCATGAACAAGCCTGTATTCTTGAGTCGTGCCCTGGCTGATCTCATGATCCACCGCGTCGTCGAAGTCATTGGGGCCGCGACTTTTCCTTTTTCCACTCATTATATTTGTATATTCCTTCCAAAAAAATCGAGTGTCAATTTTTCTTCGTTCGTCTTTTCTTTCTTTTTTTAAAACCCCTTGTCTATCCCAGCCCTATCTATTGGTTGAAATCCCGGACGAGCCCCCAATTTGTGGGATTTAAAAAAGGGTCAGGAAACTAAACAATCTTTATTAATAAACCAAAGAGACTGGCAGCATTACCACGTTGTATGGCAATGCTTAGCCGCTGGCCAAGGTAGAAACCAGCCCTTGGGTCACGGGAAGTGTCAACCAGCCTTTTCGAGATTTCTTTAAAGCGGCCGTGAGCACGTCTTTAAGGAAATCCGTTTCTTGTCACCGTCGGCGTTCCAGCTATATTAGAACCCAATGGCTTGGCACGCGACGATGGCAAGAGACCGGACGGTATGTCTTTATTTCCATGGAAGATGGGTAGGCCTTTAGTGTGGGATGCAACGTGTGTCGATACTTTTGCACCATCCCATCTTCCTGGCTCGGTGTGCTGTGCTGGCGCTGCCGCTACGGCTGCGGAAAACCTCAAGCGGCGAAAGTATAACAACCTAATTGGTAATTATATTTTCGAGCCGTTTGGGGTTGAAACCCTCGGGCCGTGGGGTCCGAGTGCTCACGGCCTCTTTAAGGAAATCTCGAAAAGGCTGATTGACACTTCCCGTGACCCAAGGGCTGGTTTCTACCTTGGCCAGCGGCTAAGCATTGCCATACAACGTGGTAATGCTGCCAGTCTCTTGGGAACATTACCAGTCGACGGCGATGAAGACGAATTTTTGACGCTATTTTTTAATTTGTGATAAGGATTATTTAAGTTAGTATTTCATTGTTTTTTATTTATTAGTTGTGTTAGTAAATATTAGTTAGATTTATTTTATTGTAAATTGTATTTAATATTTCTTAATAAGAATGTAAGTACTTAAATAAAAACTAATAACTAATATCTAAAAAAAAAAAACCAAAACTAAAATTAATTCGTCTTTAAAAAAAACCGTCTTCTCGTCTTTACGTCCTTCATCTCTCTTCCTGTCATTCTACCTTTTTTAATCATCTTCCACGTCATCCCAAGCATAGATCTTTGGCGTACGTCATCTGTCTCACTTTCACCTTAGCATTCAGCTCTTTCACACAAGTCATGCACTCATCAACGTTCCATTCCTACATTAAAAAAATTAAACCGCCGAAAAACCGAAAAGTTAAAAATAATAAACTTGCTTTGTCCAATCCTAATAACTAAGTTCGGAAGGCGGTGACATATAATTAAATACATATCCAAAGTCACCGACTTCCGAACTTAGTTATTGGGATTGGACAAAGCAAGTTTATTATTTTTAACTTTCGGTTTTTCGGCGGTTTAATTTTTTAATAAAAAGTTTTTATTTTATAATTTTTTGTGGCTAATAATTATAAAATAATTTTTTTTGTGACTAATTACTACATGCTTAATTTTTGATTACTTTTTGTAATACACAACTCAGTATTATTAAAATCTGTGAGTTAAGAATCAATCATCCCCTGTTTCTTACCCTTAGGGTTGGAATTTTTCTTCTAAATTTACATGGGACCAATTTCGGAGTATGCCCTTTCCAATAATTTTTTTTAAATCAAAATCGTACTCTGGAAAAAATTATGCGTGGTCATACATAAAAAAAAAAAAAATATACGCGTCGAATTGAGTAACCTCCTCCGTTTTTTCGTCGGTTAAAAAATGCTATTGTACCAATTGGAAGTCTTTCGGAAGAAGCTTCAGAGGCCCGAAACAAAGACTTTAGGAGGTTCAGAGAACACCATTCGAGGAAAAAGAGTAGACAAGCATCAAACGAGGATATCCTCAATTTGCTGATCGTCTCTTCTGATCCTCTAATTTCTTCCACAAGACCAAAATTAAATGCCCACAAGAGGCAGACATACTTTAAGGAAACAGTAAAACTACTGAAAGTTCAGGATCAGGAAGCTCCGACAGAGTTCTTAGAAGTTATATCTATTGTAGAGCCTGATTCTGAAGTGGATTCTGATGGTGACGAAGTATAAAATAAGTTAACTTTTATTGTTTATGTTAGGTAAAGTTAATTTTTTTTTTTAATAATTTGGTCTTATTTTTAATCATAAAATAGTTTACCATTTATTGTTATTGACTAATGATCATGTTTATCTAATTACCCTCATTATGGTACGTATCTTTTTAACAGGTATATAGGTATTAAGTTTTATTAATCATTAGCTAATGTGGACTTAAGGCATTAGACAAGATTACATATTATGCAATTCATAATGACCATGTCATTTCAAATAAGTAGGTAATACGACTTTGTGATTTCTTAGAATGTTTTGGTCTAAGCATAAAAAATATTGTAAGTTACACTTGGTATAGCCATATTTAAGCATTAAAATGTACAGTCGCCAGCACGTCAAGCTAAACCCTATACACAACTATAACTACGACGCGCCATGCATTGTTAGAAAGAAAGTATCATCGCCGTGATTGGTGGACGTTTAAACGTTTCTAAAATTGCCCAATTGCTGCACATACGAATATTTGAGAGCCAATTATCATGTTTTACTAGGAATAAGCCACACCCACGCCCCTCTGCGCGTACGTCACCGCTCCCGAGTTTCACTCATCACATCGTTCGTTTATTCTTTACGTCAGTCAATAGAATTTCGTGAAGTCGTCCTGTAGTCGTCTGTGCGTGATATTAGTAACTCTAAAACTATTAAATAATATTAATATGGCGACTGGCGCCTCAGTTGACGCGAAGTTGAAAGAGAGTGTATCATAGCGCTTCGATTGAGTGGATGCCGGGTGACAGAGATTTGTCGGCAAACGGGCATAACGGTGAGTAATATTTTTTTAATTAAAATAAACAAAGGCTAATAAAAAAGAATGTGTCTGATGTGTTTTTATATAAAATATTCGAAATAAGTTAACAGAAGGGTTAATTACGTAGGTTTCGTCTTTGTGTTCTTTTTTAAATCGTTTCTGATAATGTAAGTTTTTAATGGTGGGCGTTGTTCCAAGTAGAGTGTAGCTGCTAGCTGCAGCCCCCCGTGAAAGCATAAATTCAGAGTTACTTATATTATACTTAAGTAAACGATGAACTATTGTTTTGATTCCAGTAAGTCATGAAATATTCTAGACAAAAGTTAATCCAGTAAGTAGCTAGTGATTGGATGGATTTTAAATACCTACTTATCTACGCAATTACGCACTTTCTTTTAGTCCGTTGAAACATTGCTGGGTCAAGCGTGTTCGCGAGCCCAAGTTTAGTTAGAATCTCGTTACCACGAAATCGGATTGTAAATGTAATGTAAAGGTAGCGATGTTTGTGTGTAAATAAATAATTTAATGATTATAAGTTAGCTATTACTGTAGGGGCTTATGGCTTAGTAATAACAGCCACACGGGTCGATCGATCAGATTAAGCTACGCTTGAGCGGTTGGTCCATGGATGGGTGACCATCTTCATATACCAAGACCCTTCCGTACCTTGGAAAACACGTTAAGCGTTGGTCCCGGCTGTTATTTGTGGATCTTTGACAGTCGTTAAAGATCGGTGGAAGCCTTAATGTCTGACAACCAGTCTTATCAAGGGTATTGTATTACCCAGTAACTGGGTTGTAGAGGTCAGATAGGCAGCCGCTCCATGTAAAATACTGGAATTCAGATGCATCCGGTTAGACTGGAAGCCGACTCTAACATAGTTGGGAAAAGGCTAGGCAGATTATATTTTGTAGGGAATTATATTTAAGTTTTAATACACGTTTACCTGTAGTAATAAATTGAGTAAAAATGTGCAAAAAACTATAGCTATTTGTTTCGTTCCGGAAAAAAAAACTGTTAACTTCTGGCTTCGGGCGGCGGTGGCAAGAAAGCGGAACTGTAGAAGCCCACCACAGCCAACGCTACGCGAGAGCCACGCACGACGGCAGCAGCCGATACGGATATGGTCGCTCTATGCCGATTCCGTTTTCCGCACACGAGTAATCTCAACTTCGTACAGCGTGAGTCCATGTATAGCTTGTAATCACACTTATCACATTAACTTATTCATTATTTACATAGGTAATACATGGTTTTCTTGAGAAGTGAATAACAACATTGATTAAAATGGGTAATACCTACTACCTAATAGACATGTAGTTTTAAGGGCGCTCGTCGCGCACTCAAACCGGTTTTACGCGCGCCGGCGGACCAGACTCAGTAAAAATTATTACTATTAGATAAATGTTCAGTTGTTTACAACGCGCCCCAACAAAGGTAGAAGTACGCAATACGACAGATTATTTATCTGTCTATGTTTATATTTTGAAGAATAATAATTTTAAGCGTCCCATGCTCATTTAGTTATGTTGGCCCGTCCCGTACAATTTTTCGTAATAAAGAATTTTATGGTATGTATTGAAATTGACAATATTTATTTGTTTTAGATTTCAATAGACACCGTCAGCAGGCGCCTGAAGAACGTTGGAAAGATGCCGCCGTCCTGCCAAGATTTTATGAAGGCGCATTAGGAAGCACACACTGTGCCGGACACTGAGTGCACGGTGTATAGTGTCGTAGTCTTAGCTTTAGATGACGAACTCCGATTCTAGGGCACTAGTAAATAATGCACTTTATTCACCCGGGTTTCCGTAGGAACCAATCCTATGTGTTCATGCAGGTTATGGTTAATTTAAGTGCCAAGTTTCACTGAAATCCGTTTTTCCGTTAGCGTGAAAAAGTAACAAACAATATCTATCCATTCCCACAAACTTTCACAATAAATGGTAGCACAGTTTTACAATCCTAAGTAGTATTTTAATTTTGTAATTATTTTATTTATCAAAAATAAAAGAATTAAGGTATTTCTAAGCATTGTTTCTCAAACACTGATTCTTTCTTCCATTGCTCGATTTGGGAAAGACGCCAGTCATGTCGTTCGTTGATGTTGTGTCATAATTAGAGATCAGATAATCGGATGCATATTTAATTTACCTAAAGTTAATTTTTAGTTATGAAAAAATGGAAGTGGCTTCTTAAATTATTATTTTTGTTAAAAATATTCCGGGATTCTAGGAACACCGGGAATTTATAAAGCTTTCTAGTCAGGTGTTTAGTATGGAAGCGACTTTTAAAGTACTAGGATTGCATAAGTATTCAGATGCATATTTATTTACTAGCTTCCGCTAGCAGCTTCGCCCGCGTGGAAGTCAGAAATTATCCCACGGGAACAGACTACTATCCTACTATCCTATGTGTTAATCTAGGTTTTATTTTATCTGTTTGCCAAATTTTATCCAAATCCGTTTAGTCGTTTTTGCATGATTACGTAACTAACATCCAAACATCTTCAGAAACTTTCACATTTATAATATTAGTAGGTTAAATATTTCTCTTCTGACGTCAACAATATACAGTGATGATAGTGATGATTACTATCCTTTACAGAAAACCACCTCAGCAAGATTCAGGTATAAATAATAATATGGCACAAGCACATCGCCGAAGCACATTGGCGGCATGAAGTACATCGGTGACACCAGCTTTCGCAAACTTTGGAAGGGAATTACGGCTGCCTGCAGACCTGATCACCGGAATACCAGCTGATGCCCCACGCAGTATAACCGATTATGCGAATGACTTGAGGAACAAGATGAATGACATTTATGAGCACGTCAGACAATCAGGCCAGCAAATGTCTGAAAAGATGAAAACCCGTTATGACCGCAAAATGAACAATAAAGAGTTTGACGAAGGTTCACTAGTGTGGTTGCACAATCCCGTTCGCAGCAAAGGGAAATCTCCTAAGCTTCAAGCTAACTGGGATGGACCGTACCGGATTGTGACAAAGATCAATGACGTTACCTATCGGATACAGAAAGGTGCAAGAGGTACTCCTAAGATAGTGCACGTGGATCGACTGGCGCGTTATTATGGGGCCGATAATGCTCGGGACGAGCATTTCTTAGGTGGGGGCAGTGTTGCTCCGCACAATTAATGTTTGGTTGCCACTAGCGCCATCTCTTATCGAATAGCGGAATTAATGGTCAGGAGCTTTCTAGAAAGTTCGATGCTAGAACTTTCTGGAACTATCGACATGTGTTCGGTCAGGGCCGATATGTACTCGAACATTCTAGATGCTTCTACGGTAGAAGGTTCTGGAACTATCCGAGGGCCCTATAAAAGCGGGAACGGAGCGCGTCTCGGGGTAGTTTATTGGAAGCGATACATGCGAGAACATCGAAAGCGATCAAACAGAAAGTCAACTTACCATCTCTTGACGGCTATTATGCATACAAAACTGAGAGAAACATAACTCAAAACGATGGATTAGTAGTATACATCAAAAATAATTTACGTGCAATCAAAGAAGAACCGGTGTCACAAGATAGTAATTGCTTAATCATTGAAATTAGTCCCGATACAGTACTCATGGCTATTTATAGGCCTCCTTCTCAAAATATAGACAGATTTTTAGATTCACTCTACACAGACTTAAAATCATTATCATCTTTTAAAAACATAGTACTTTTGGGCGATATTAACATTAACATTGCTTCTGAGAAAATAGATTCCCATGTACATGATTATCTGAATATTTGCTCATTTCATGGTCTTCTACCAGCTCACTATCACCCCACGCATCAAAGCGGTTCATGCTTAGACCACATCATTCTAAAATCCATCGAAAACATTGGTTACTAATTCCTCGCTTACCGATCATCAAGCTGTTTTACTAACATTACAAATAAGTCCACCTAGAAAAAACTGCATGCGTAGCTATACTAAAGTCAACATGACAAACCTCGAAAATGACATACGCGCTATTAATTTTGACCCTGTTTATAATTCAAACGATGCAAATATTTCTTTAAAGTATTTCATAGACTCGCTACAATTTTCAATAAGCAAAAACATATTTACTAAGACAATGCCTAGAAAGTACAGTTGTATCAAACCCTGGATCACACCCGGTCTCGTTCGTTGTATAAGACATAGAGACAAACTTCACCTGAAATTGAAACTATCACCTGATAACGAAATACTTTCTGTTACTTATAAAAGGTACCGGAACTTCTGCAATAATCTTTTGAAAAAACTAAAAAACCAATATGATAAAAATGGATTGCAGAAGGCGGGAAAAAATAGTAAGCTTGTGTGGAAATTTATAAAAACATACATTTAGAACGAAAAATACCGAGCTTCCGTTTGATTTACTGTCTTCAGAGATAAATCCATCCGAAGCAATGAATAAAGTGAACAATTTTTTTTGCTAACGTTGGTAAAAACCTGGCTGAAAAATCGCGATATTTTAAAACTTTATTCCCTCAAAACACGACTGCGACAATATCCTCTACATTAAAGTCTTTCGTTTTATTAGATACCGACGTTAACGAAGTTGTAAGATTATTATTCGGGTTAAAAGATATGTGTGCTACTGGGTGGGATGACATACCCAATAATATACTTAAAAGATTTAGATACACACTTGCCCCTCCGCTAACCCACATTTTTCAGCTTTGTTTAACTAATGGAATATTCCCCAAACTCCTTAAAAAAGCGATGGTTACTCCTGTATTCAAGTCAGGAGACAAAAATTGTGTGGATAACTACAGACCCGTTTCAGTGCTAACTGGACTCTCAAAAGTTTTAGAGAAAATTATCAACTGTAGGTTGATAAAATATCTCTAAGATAACAAACTACTTTCAGATAATCAATTTGGATTTAGGCCCAAAAGATCAACTGGCCAGGCAGTACACAAATTAACTGATTATATTGCTACTAATCTAGATAATGGTATGCACACAATTGGTATCTTTCTAGACCTCGCCAAGGCCTTCGACACTATTTCTTGTACTTTACTTTTGCACAAGCTTGAAACACTAGGGATAAGAGGAGCACAACTTCTATTATTTGCTGATTATCTCAGCGAGCGTTATCAAAGTGTAAAAATAGGTCAGTATACAAGTCCTGAACTTAAAAATAGTGCTTTTGGCATTCCACAAGGCAGCATTTTGGGGCCCACATTATTTTTGGTGTATATAAATGAACTGTGCAGCCTGCCACTTCAAAATGGTGTCATAATGCCTTATGCTGATGACACCGCTCTACTGTTCTCAGCTAAATCAAGAGCTGAGGTCTATGAACATGCTCAATATGGTTTTAACATAGTATCCGATTGGCTCCATAATAACATCCTAACATTAAATGCAGATAAAACAAAATACATATTATTTGCCATGAGAAACACTAACATACCGCTAAATAATCTAAACATTTACGCACATAATTGTAGCACTTACGCTGACACTGCATGTTCTTGCACTACTTTAGCTAAAGCTGACCATTTGAAATATCTAGGTGTCACTATTGACACGAATCTAAATTTCCGTAAACATATCGATTTACTATGTGCTAGAGTGCGCAAATTAATACTATATGTTTTTAAGAATTTACGGAACATAGCCGACTATAAATTAATTAAACAGGTTTATTTGGCTTTGTGTCAACCCATTCTTAGGTATTGCATAACTTCATGGGGTGGTGCAGCAAAAACAATTTTACTCCCTCTAGAGCGTGCTCAAAGAGCAATTCTAAAGGTTGCTACCTTTCGCCCTTTTAGATTTCCTACGCACCAGCTCTACATTGCATGTAATGTACTAACAGTTCGGCAATTATTCATTCTAAGCATCATACTTCACCAGCACACTGCACTTTTGACCCAGTACCTTCCGACAAGAGAAGGAAGGATTTAGTTTGCATAAAGCCTCAAACTAGACATGCGTTTGCTAATCGATTTTATGTGTATTTAGGTCCTTTTCTGTATAATAGACTTAACAAATTAATGAGCATATAAAAATGTAGTGCTGTGTTATCAGAATACTTAGCGTTACTCAATTACGCAGACACAGAAAAACTTCTGGAAATTATGTCATGACAATAATTAATTATTCCCTCGTAAGTATTTACTTTTGTAGTATTTACATTGGCTTAGTTATAGGTATTAATGTTTAATTACCAATATGCTTTATCTCATAGTTGCTAATAGATTATTTTTATATAAACTTAATTTTAAATGATATTGACCCAATTTAATTGACATGTAAAGTGATGGCCCGAAACACAGGTTTCTATAAACCTAGATCGGGTGAGTCGCAACCTAACTTTCTAATTCCGGAACATTATCACTTGCACTAGTAAAATATATATTTTAGAAATAGTTTATTTTTAGGCACTATAATTGTATGGTAATTTACTACTGTTGGCTAAATGTACTGTTTTTGTATACGTTTTTATTAAATAAATAAATTGAAATTGAAATAAAAATTGAAATTGATCTTCAAGTGCGACTTAAGAGTGATCAATAGTGTAATTGTGTGGTGTAATTAGAGTGTATAATTAAAGTGTTATTTTTGGTAATTCATATCGGCAGTTTTTAATTGTCACGAACCCCAAGCTCGTAACAATAACTTAAAACTTTTTAATAAAAAAATTAAACCGCCGAAAAACCGAAAAGTAAAAAATAATAAACTTGCTTAGTCCAACCCCAATAACTAAGTTCGTGGACAAAGCAAGTTTATTATTTTTTACTTTTCGGTTTTTCGGCGGTTTAATTTTTTTATTAAAAAGTTTTTATTTTATTATTTTTTGTGGCTATAATCTACTAATTACTACGTGATTCATTTTTGATTACTTTTGTAATAAACAACTCAGTATTAAAATCTGTGAGTAAACAATCAATCATCCCCTGTTTTCTTACCTTTAGGGTTGGAATATTTCTTCGAAATTTATATGGGACCAACTTCGGGGTATACCCTTTCCAATAAAAAAATAATTATCAAAATCGGACTACTCTGGAAAAAGTTATGCGTGGAAAAAAAAAAAAAAATACGCGTCGAATTGAGTAACCTCCTCCGTTTTTTCGTCGGTTAATAAAAATTCAACCAAAGCGCACTTTGCGCTAGCCATTTATTATTTTCAAACTAATACTAATAACCAAACTTACTACCATCTGTCATAATCATAATCATAATCATTTATTTGCAATAAGTATTGGTACAGTGTTGGTCTTAAAGTAGGTAATTGAGTTCCTAATACATAGTCAGACATAATTTGACATGCAAAACAATATGTTAAGTACACTTATTATATATTTACGCTCAATGGCATGCTGTCTATCATTAATTTTTCAATACATTCAATATTAATTATCGTCACATTAGTTTAAAATACATTATTTAGCATTATTTAGAAATTCATTTATAGAATAAAAACGTTTTTGCAGTAGCCATAATTTTAGCTTAGTAAAAAATAAGTTATTAGATAACTCTTTGAAATTCTTCGGTATTTTGTTATAGATAAGTCCACACATATGATAACAGTTCTTTTTATACAGAGAAGTCTTTTGTGCCCTAGGCAGAACTAATCTATCTGGATCTCTTACTTTTCGAGGGCAGCGGTCTTGAGCCTTTTTAAACAGGTCAAAGTGCTGACGGACAAATTTAGCACATTCTAAAATATACATACTGGGTAATGTAAGGAGTTTTAATTTGAAAAACAATGGTTTACAAGATTCCCATGGTAGGATCCCACAAATGGCTCCAACGCATTTTTTTGCCTCCATTTTTTTTGATCTACCATCCAGTTTGAACCTTTCTTAGATTACGGAGTAAGTCATCCACCATGAGTCTCACTTTGTTGCGCTCTGTATAACGGAGCCGATAGGGACGGTAAACTACTGGGTTATTATTTGTCGTGTTCCGAAATTCAACAAAAGTGATAATATCGCGAAGCCAACCAAAATAAAAATCAGTCCTAATGATCTAATAGCTCTTAAATTTTTTGACTATTCAATTTGGTCGGGTTCGCGATATTATCACTTTTGTTGAATTTCAGAATGCGACAATTGTTTCATTGAATATCCATAACTGTTCCGGTACACTACCGACAAATAGGTACATCGTAAAACAATCACGACGATAATTAGATGTTTTAACTATGCTTTTTGAGTATCATTTATAAGTAGGACCAATATTTAAATCATCAAATGTGTGTGAGCTCATTCTCGATTTTTAAAACATTTAAACATTTCTTTTCAACGTGGTTAATGTTACATTTATGAGAAATAAGTTCGTCTTTAGTGCAAGACTAGCTGACCTGTGCCCATTTTGTTGGGCGGTAAACATTTTTTATATAACAATCACATATTTCAATAAATAAAAAAAATCACTCAATAGATTACGATACGGTCGCGGTTCTATTCCTATGTCGTATTACCTCTTTAACCATTCGTCCAAATTATACGCAGTAAAAGGGAAGTCTTTTTTTTTTCTGTATTAAACGCGGTGATAAATTTACTTATTTTGATAAGAATTCATAATTAATATAACCAATAAACATGACCTAAGGATTTCATTATTATTATTTATTTATTTATTTTAATACTAGCTTGCGCCCGCGGCTTCGCCCGCGTAGAAGTCGGAAATTATCCCGCGGGAACGTACTAACGGGATAAAAAGTATTATGTATGTTAATCTAGGTTATAATCTGTCTGTGTGCCAAAATTTCATCCAGATCCGTTCAGCCGTTTTTGCGTGATTGAGTAACAAACAATCATCTTCACAAACGGACGGACTACCCTTTTTTACCCCTTTAGGGGTAGATTTTCGAGAAACCCTGATATAAGTTATTCTTTATTTTTGGTTTAAGGTATAAATACTGAGTTTGGAGTTAATCAGACCGCGCGTTAAAATTCTTCCATTCAAACTTTGACACCCCCCAATCCCCCTCAGGGGGTAGTTTAGAAAAACAATAAATGACCAACCTTATAATTTACTTAACTAAGTATTTGTACCAAGTTTCAAGTTTATTAACTCAAGGAATAAGATTTTTCATACAAACAAAATCCCCTCTTTTCACCCCCTTAAAGGTCGAATTTTCAAAAACCCCTTCTTAGTGCTCCCCTACATTATAAAAGGAAGCCGTGTGCAAAATTTCACGTTCCTAGTCTTAGTAGTTTCGGCTGTGCGTTGATTGATCAGTCAGTCAGTTTCTCCTTTTTAATATACAAGATGTTGATTTGCATCCTAGTCAAATTCAAGGACGTTATTATGCTAATGATTCTTGACCCAAATCAACAATAAAATGGGTAGGTATTTTTTTAAATATTTTTTCCTGTTTACTAAAATCCGTAAGTGTGAACCAGCCGTATTTAAACGCGGCCCGTCTGATGCTAGCCTAACTGCGCTTTCACACACAAACGCAAACAATACATGATCCATTCACAACGCTTGCGCGATCGTTCGTTCGGGCGCCGCGTGCGCGGCCCCCCGCCCGCCCCCGAACCAACAGTGTGTTTGATGTCGCCGAAATGTGCGTGCGCGCTTCTCAGTTCTCGGTAAATTGTTGAGACGTCATTCGATACTAAGTGCAAGATGACGGACATTTACACTAATGTCGAGTTGGTGGAGATGGTCCGCCTGTATGCCATCAGTGGAGCAGCTTACGTGGAGCCATCCGGATGTTCTCGGAAATGTTTCCCGATCGGGAACCCCCATCACAGAGCGTCATGCTGGCTGCTACGCAAAGACTGCGGGATCATCGGCAGTTTGACGTTCCCCGGCATGCTCAAGCTCGCGGCAGCGTAGGTAGGCCTGCCTGTCGCCTTGCAGGAAGACATCCTGGTATACTTCCAGCGAGAACCACGGGCAAGCACGCGGGAGGCTGGTCGACGCTTTGGAGTGCACCACACCACAGTGTACGTGCAAGGATCATTAGTGCTTTCGACACTTTATAACGAATGTGTTAGTGTTACGTAAACTAAAGGAAAACCAGCTACGTCGTGCTCGATTGTGCCAAGAGTGTGATGATGGCAACTTTGAACAACTCCTCCGGGTAACTTAAGTAGGTAATTTATTTATTTGTACATTTTGTAAATACGTTGTGAGCTTAATCAATTTTATTAGTGTAAATAAGTTGATTTGAAATTTTTAACTACGCCAATAATACCTAAGAGTCGAAAGTATCACCAAAAAACATTTTTAAACTTAGTAGATCGGTACCTACATCAACTAAGGTAGGTAGGTATTATTACCGGTCCTAAGCCTTAAGTAGTAAAGAAAATTTCAAATCAACCAATTTAATCCACAAATAAAAACAAAATAATTACGAAAAGTTTAGGCTGAACGATAGCATTAGAGCAAAACGAACATTTTATTAATCATCTGATACCAAGTCAGTGAACTTTTCTTTGGCGCACTAGTATTAGGTACTTACTGTCAGTAAGATTTCCGTATTCTAATGATGCTTAAAAAGATGTAATTGTCAAACTACATTTATGACAGTAATGTAGGTGATTTTCGAAATAAAATTAGGTAAAATTATTGCTACCGGTCGCTCCGGTCATTCATTGCTCGCCGCTCGGTCGCGCACGCTTGAATTTGGTTCGTAGGTAAGACGTCGACACTCACGCACACAGCTGCATTGTCGCTGTTGCGTAGTCGGGTGATTCTCTTTTATTTGTATTGAATTAAGGGTTTAATTCTGAAATACTGTTAAATTTCAACAACAAAAAAAAAGCAGCGCTTATTAGTTATTGCCCGGTACTGTACTTTCAATTGATTATTTATGTCTTTTTTGACAACTACCTGGAATTTGACGAGGATGCAAAACAACAGCTTGTAGATAAAAACGACTTTTTGTGACTTAAATATATAAAAGTTAAGCACATGTTGTCGGTCACTTTTTTCTTTGGGCATTATCAAGCTCTACAACTTTTCTGTAGAACTCAATCATGTATCTCTCATTGTTAAGGGTACACTAGTCGCGGGCTCGAACTCACTGGTAGGCCTGGTTAAAAAGCACGCTGTCTCACCAGGCTTCGAGTCCGACAGAGGTAGTATCAGTGATGAGCAGTTAGACGATAGTCTACACGCACAACGTTATTGAGTGAGCTGCATGATCAATTATAGTAAAACAGGCGCGTAAAAAATTAAGAACAGTCCTTCGGAAGATCGGGTTTTCTGAAAAAACCACTGCATAAATCAATGACCAATTAAGTTTATTGAACTTTTAGATAATAAATTGAGCTTTGTCGGTACTGACTTAGTTTTGGAGATTTTACACTTCTTTTATTTACGTTAAATTATCTAGAAAAACGAATCTTTGTTGGCTCATAACTTTTTAATGGCTTTTTATTTTAGTATTCTGTTTCCGTACCGACAGTATTAATAATGAGATAAAACCATACCATGTCTAAGTTTTGATGTACAGTCGCCAGCAGGTCAAGCTATCCCAAACTGTCAAATTTTCCCAATTGAACATGAACCTTATTCCTTTGCAATTAAGTTGAAAAACTATCAAAGAAATTTGACAGATTGGGGTAGCTTGATGTGCTGGCCTCTGTACATTGTCAAACAGTGGAGTAAAACCCTCCCGAAGTTTGTATGGAAAAAATGTGGACTTGTTTCACCTTAAGGCAGCGTTCGTAAGAAACGTTTTCGTTCGACCGTTTTCTTTTTTTAGGGTTCCGTACCTCTAAAGGAAAAAACGGAACCCTTATAAGATCACTTTGTTGTCCGTCCGTCCGTCCGTCTGTCAAGACCGTTTTTCTCAGGAACGCGTGGAGGTATCAAACTGAAATTTCTATATGATACTTAGTTCTACTGTCCCTGGAAGCTGTAGAAAAATCAACCTTCTAAGTCAACGCAATCAAAAGATACAGCCATTTAGGCCGCAAAATTCCGCAAATTTTCGAAACTCGCACGGGAATCAAAACCTACAGGGTACTTCCCGTGAACTTAGAATCTTGAAATTTTGTACGAAGTCACGTCTTATAGTACAGATATAGGAAAAATTACGAAAACCGAAAATTTTTAGTTTCGTCATATAAAAAAAATATTTTTGACAATTTTGAACTTTTACTTATATACCCACAGGTTTGTACGGAACCCTCGGTGCGCGAGTCCAACTTGCACTTGACCGGTTTTTTTTTATTCGACTGACTTTGCAAATCCGACTACCTACCACGAAAACGTCTTTTCATTTTTCGGGTTAGTATATTGCTTACGACACTCACAAATAACGTGGCTTTTTATTGGCAAAAGAATTTTTAAAATTGGTTTAATAACCATTTATAAAGGACTAGCTTCCGCCCGCAGCTTCGCCCGCGTGGAAGTCAGAAATTATCCCGCGGGAACGTACTACCGGGATAAAAAGTCCTGTGTATTAATCTAGGTTATAATCTATCGGTGTGCCAAATTTCATCTAAATCCATTCAGCCGTTTTTGCGTGATTGAGTAACAAAGACCCAATCATCTTCACAAACTTTTACATTTATAATATTTCGGACTACCCTTTTTTACCCCTTTAGGGGTAGATTTTCGAAAAATCCTGATACACGTTATTCTTTATTTTTGGTTTTAGGTATAAATACTGAGTTTCGAGTTAATCAGACCGCGCGATAAAATTCTTCCAAACAAACTTTGACACACCCCGATCCCCCCTTAGAGTCAATCAACTCAGCCTATCGCAGTCCACTGCTGGACATAGGCCTCTCCCAAGCTGCGCCACAATACTCTATCCTCCGCCTTCCGCATCCAGTCTGTCCCAGCCACCTTTTTAAGGTCGTCGGTCCATCTAGCTGGGGGGCGTCCCACACTACGTTTGCCAAGACGCGGTCTCCACTCCAGGACTCGTCTGCTCCACCGTCCATCGGTCCTTCGACAAACATGGCCAGCCCACTGCCACTTCAGCTTGCTCACTCTATAAGCTATGTCGGTAACTCCGGTTCTTTTCCGGATAATTTCGTTCCTGATTTTATCCTTCAAAGAAACTCCGAGCATAGCCCGCTCCATAGCGCGCTGAGCGACCTTAAATTTGTGGACCAGCCCGACTGTCAGTGTCCACGTTTCGGCGCCGTATGTCATCACGGGCAGGACGCACTGGTTGAAGACCTTAGTCTTCAAGCATTGCGGAATAGGCGACGAAAAGACTTGACGTAGTTTCCCAAACGCTGCCCAACCCAAACGCTGCCCCTTAGAGTGTATTTTAGAAAAACAATAAATGACCAACTTTATAATTTACTTAGATAAGTATTTGTACCAAGTTTCAAGTTTATTAACTCAAGGAAAAAGATTTTTCATACAAACAAAATCCCCCCTTTTCACCCCCTTAAAGGTCGAATTTTCAAAAACCCGTTCTTAGTGCTCCCCTACATTATAAAAGGAAGCCGTGTGCAAAATTTCACGTTCCTAGTCCTAGTAGTTTCGGCTGTGCGTTGATTGATCAGTCAGTCAGTTTCTCCTTTTAAATATACTATACATTTGCTAATGTTCATACCACTGATTTACGTATCAAACAGCACTGACTTTCAAAATCTATGTAGCCCATAAAAGTAGGTACTGCCTACTATTTAAATCAACGGTACTGCCTTATTTTTTTTTTCCTGCTTCAATTAATTATTGTGAGCTATTTTAGCGCAGTTTGAGCGGAATTAGCGGGTCACTTACCGCCCCCTTTAAGCCTGCAGCGCCCACATCGCTCACTTTGGGAAAGGCTGCCATACACTATGCAGTCAATAGCATCATTTCCTGATATACGACAACGATTTAAACGTGCAGTACGCGGAGCGGAGACTTGTGTCTCCGCCTGAACATTACCTCAAACGACCTGGGGCCTTAGTCTACTAATTTACAAACGTCACAATGGTCTCTCAATGGTAAGTTTTTGACAGATTTGCCATACAAAAACTGTCAAAAACACACCATTGAGAGACCATTGTAACGTTTATAAATTAGTAGACTTAGGCCCCTGGGTGCTTACTCTCGAATATAATTCCGATAGATCGACATTGGAATTGTGAGTCAAACGTCAGGGATTGGCTAGACTCATTCCCCCTTATTACAAAACAAGGTTTTTCTTTAGGTATGGTTTAAACCATCGAGCCTGTTTTTTTAATAAGAACCTAACTGAAATCGAAATACAGCTCCTTTTACAAAACTGACAAGTTAGTCCAGTGCTAAATTGTCAGTTTTGGAAAAAGAGCTTTAATTCTATTTCAGTTCTAAGTTCTTATTTCAAAAACGTGCTCGATGGTTTAAACCATACCTAAAGAAAAACCTTGTTTTGTAATAAGGGGGAGTGAGTCCAGCCAATCCCTGACGTTTAACTAATAATTCCAATGGCGATGTATCGGAATTATATTCCAGAGTAAGCACCCTGGACATAACTATAAATTTAAATTCTTGCGAGCGGTGCATTCTTTTACGTTGGTAACGTCGGTTTTTCTGACGTCGGCGTCGTCTCAATGAGAGCACCTTCGGATCGAATGATTCGAACTGCGTGAGGAACTTCGAGAAGATTGTATTCGCGAAGTACGTTTACGTGTTGAAACCTGATGCTGTCGATCCTTGCGTCGAATACGAGAACGAGATTTGCGTCACCCAGAACGTATTTTCCGTTCTGCAACCCGAGTCCGGCTAGGTTCTCTGTGTGATTCGGGATGGTGACTTCGGGATTTCCTTCGTGATTACTATGAGAACGCAATTTACGTCGCCTTCCTGCACCCTAATTGCGTAACTTACGATTGATCATAATTGGTTTCGTCTTCACAGTTTAACAATATTCATCGCGTTTTTATGTTGTCGAACAGACACAGTTTTCGAACATATGAAGCAATGGTTTAACAATCCGTTTCAAAACGATACCTACAGATTATGATGAATCGTGAGTTACGCAATTAGGGTGCTGTTCGTATTAGTTTATCACGTTCCATCCACGAAAAACAAAAAGTCTAACCTGAATCTTTGTATCTGACCGAGAACGGCGCGTAGTGATCCCGCTTCGGATTTGTTAGATCACTGGTTTAAATAAGTCCACGTATAACGTATTAATGGTTTATTTCAGTGCAAATACACCTATGTAGGTATAGTCTCACTTCCACTTCACTTAAAAATAACACAATGGATAGTTCAACCTTTGAACCGCTTCTCATTCTCAAGCGGGAAAAAGCTCCCACCACAGATTACCAAAATAATTCCTTATTTTTTTAAATGAAGCAAATGCTAGTTACTTTTTAAATTGCTTACAGACAATCCTTTTTTGGCTTCGATATTTAAAATAATCTTTTTAAACGAAAATGTTATCAGCTCAATTAAATATGGATTAATCTTTTCTATTACTATTTACAATATTTTTACTATTTAGCGCAATCTGAATACAAATCCTCATAATTGTTACCAGCAGAAATAAACTTTATTCTAACAGTGTATAGAATACCTAACGATATCTTTACAAATCAACGTATACATTTATTATTTTACAAAAGCGTTTTAACAATATATACGAGTAGGTACGCATATGTTTTTAAAAGAGAATATCCATGTATACAAACGTAAAGAACATGTAAATACATAGCTAATATCAGCTGATATTAGCTATGTATTTACATGTTCTTTACGTTTGTTTAGCTAAATACGATAGCATTAATTCGGTCATTTTACAATAGAAACTAGATAAAAATTCAGAGGATACATTACCTTTTCCTGTTTACACCAATCATGGGAGCGTATTATTTTCATTGCTAATTTGCTTCCATCGCAAACACAATAAAATTAACAAATAAATTATTATTTGACAACTTTATTCTTATACCTCGTTTACACCCTCTCGCGCGAGCGGCGAGACGAGCCGCGAGCCGAACTATGAGACGCGTGTGTAATCGGTGCGCTCGTGGCTCGCCTCGCAGCTCGTCTCGCCACTCGCAGCGCTCGCGTCGGAAGCGGTTTTTTGGGCACGAGTCAAAAGGGGCTCGCGGTGGAAGCGCGCGTGGTGTTTACACTCGCGTTCGGTCTTTATTCGGTTACAAACAATTTGCCGTGCCGGTTGTGTGGATGCAATGGATTGGTCTCGAGAAGACACGTTACGGTTCATAGAAGTATTTTAAAAAGAGCGGATAGTTTGGGATCATATGTACAAATATCATAAAAATCATCAAAAAGTCAATGATGCTTGTTTGTGTTTGTAAATTAGTTAAGTAGTATTAGAAGCTCAGTAAAGAAAGAGTTGAACCCGCTAATACTTCGACTTCCTCCATCTATCTAAATAAATAAAATGAAAAGTCCTGACTGACTGACTCATCAATGCCCAGCCCAAATCCTTGGACATAGAAAGCTGAAAATTTGCACATAGGTTCCCTTTATAATGTAGACAAGGATTAAGGTAGGATTTTTTTTTTATTCAACCCCTAAGGGAGTTAAATAGGGGATGAGAGATTCGTGCGGGCGAAGCCGCTGGCAAAAGCTAGTAATCGTTAGTTCGAAAACAACTGAACGCGCCGCGAGAGTTTAAACATACATTGATTATCTCGACCTGTGGCCGAGACACGAGACGAGCCGCGAGACGAGCCGCGAGGCGAGAGTATAAACGAGCCATTAAAATCCTGTTTTATAGGCGACTATTTTGATTATAGCCTGTGCCGAACGCATAATTTCAACTCTATTTCGTTTCACTACTAATCACCTGCAAACTAGCGTTTATAAATAAAGAAAAGTTAATCAATGATTGCTGGACAGTGGCTAATCAGTGATTAGCGAGTTTTTTATAACTAAGGCTTTTTAATGGCTTTGACGAGGTGGACTGTATTAATGTTGTTTCTGTCTTCTTAGTAAAACTTCACTTTTGTTGTAGGTATCTTCGTTTATTTCCAGGGTTTCCAGGGCGGCTTGCTGCTTGACGGTTGAGTGAGAAGTCACTAAGCCGCAAGCCCGCCCGTCTTTTATACAGTTTACACTAAAAACTAACGGTAAATGGCGCCGCGTAGCGGGGGTGGGTTTCTGGTGGGTCTATCGACCAATCAGAGCCGCGCTTCGCGCTGCCTTACAATTCTACTTAACCATCTACTTATATCTTTTGGAAGTAAAACAAACCTAGTCTAATGTACATGTTATTAATAATCCCTATTTAGCAAATTAATCTTTATTATCTTACATCTATCAAAATCTTACTTATTAACATGACGACGGACAGATCATTGGGGGCACACGTATACAGGCGAATCCCGCACGTGGTATTATTTTCATACTTAAAACAGCGTGGTAATATTTACATACATGTGCAAGCTTCGTCGTCCGTAACAGGCTTGCTAAGAGGCAACATGGCGGATTTTATTCGAATTGAATCAGCTGATCGATTCAATAGGATTTTGGTGTTTCAAGGTTATTTTGTTCCCACTATCGAATTGTGCCTTAGTAAATGTGTTTTTCGACAGTATTTTACGGCATTTCAGAACGACACCGAAGAATTAAATGGTTTTGAAATGCCGCGCGAGCTTATTGTTAGTAAACGGAGGAAGACTGTTAGAATAAAAAGAGTATGTATTATTTTCATATCGGTCCTTTTTGTTCTATGTAAAATTCTTCTACTTATTCTTTTGAATATTCCATTAACTGACAGACGAAAATTATCTTTCATGTTGTCAACGAGAATAAAACAAAAATATAAGTTTTATCTTAACTTCTATTTTCTTATCTACTAATTCTCATCATCTCCTGCATTCCACGTTATTACAAGCACTCTGCTAGTGGGACCTCTGTACCCCTACTAACAGGTTATGGGCAGCAACTTGCAGGGGGATGTCTAATGGCAACAAGAGTTCTCATAGAGAAGTGAACTCAAAAATGGCACTAAAGGGGACACTTTGCGCGGGCTCGAACTCACTGGTAGGCCTGGCTAAAAATCACGCTGTCTCACCATGCTTCGTATCCGACAGAGATAGTATCAGTGGCGAGCAGTTAGACGCTAGTCTACACGCACAACGTTAATGGGTCAGATGCAGGAGCATTTTTGGCAAAAAAATTGCGAAAAAATTAAGAAAAGTCCATCAGAAGATCGGGTTTTATGAAAAAACCACTGCATAAATCAATGACCAATAAAATTTATTGAACTTGTTGTTAATTGAACTTTGTCGGTACCGTCTTGGTTTTCGAGATTTTACACTCCTTTTATTACTTAAACACGCTCAATGTTAGGTTAAATTAGCAACAAAAACGAATCTTTGTTGGCTCATAACTTTTTAATACCCTTTTTATTTTAGTATTTTGTTTCCGTACAGACAATAATAATAACGAGACAAAACCATACCATGTTTAATTTTTGATGTACATAGTCAAACAGTGGAGTAAAACCCTCCCGAAGTTTGTATGGAAAAAATGTGGACAAGTGTCACCTTAATACGGAGTCTTCAGGGAGTAGTGGGTTGCCCTCTATAGAGAAATTAGATGGTAACGGCGACATGGAAGTTTATGATGGAGTTACATCAACAACAGTTACAACAGTTGTAACTGCCTTTTATACACATACAATATGTAGGAGTAGAACACATTCACGCAACTCTAGGAGAAACGGAATTACGGAATGATCTCAATGATCGAAATCGGAAGACAGTGACATTATTTATTTTGACACACATGGGCGTATTTTTTTAATTTCCGTTCCGTTTTAAGGATTTTACACGATATTTTACACAACAGACAATATGTTGTGTCAGATTTGGTTGTCAATCACCCATTTTAACGTTCCGTTTTCGCTTTTATTCGATTTGAGGTTAGAAATTTACTTTGTAATCTTCTCGAAAAATATGCATTACCTTTTAATAAGAGTGGTAGCGTTATAATCGGGGACCCAAGCCCTACCAGTTTTAACCATTTTTACCCCCCAACTCCTGCCAAACGATACTAGACTCAAGCCCGTTGAAAGTCGGTGAATCCAATCACGCAAAAATAACTGAACGCATTAGGATGAAATTTGCCGCACAGATAGATTATATCCTAAATTAACGCATATAATACTTTTTATCGCGGTGTTACGTTCCCGCGGGATAATTTCCGATTTCCACGCGAGCGATGCCGCGGGCGGAAGCTAGTAGGATATACACGCATATATTTCTAAAAGTGAATATCCATGTAAACAAGCGTAAAGAACATGTAAATACATAGCTAATATCGGCTACTGCGTTATCATTAATTCGGTCACTTTATACAATAAAAAGTTTAAAGAAATTCAGAGAATACCTTACCATTTCCTGTTTGCTCCAAATAAGGGGAGGCATAGAAAAAGAAAAAAGTACTCTGTGCGGGGATGCGACTCAAACAAAACAGCACCACCCAACTGTCATTTTTGACAGCGCTCGCGGTGATATCAGCTTAAGACTACGTTCCGAGTTATAATAATATCGATTGGCGAGTGCACACATCCGTTCGAAGTGACGATGACGTGAGCGATAACGAAGTCCCGTGAATCGTCATAGGTGACGTCATGACAAGCACCATCTTGTGATAACGTCGACCATAATTAATAACACTGTGAGCGCTGTCTAAAATGACAGTTGTGCTGTTACGTTTTAAGTCGTATCATATCTTTAGCTAACTTAGATACATATCTTTATTAGAAATAGTGCTTCTGGCTAGAGCCAAAAATTTGTGGTGTATACAAGTTTAACATGGTGTAAATAGGTTCTATTCTATTTTTAAAGGTTCTGGCTCCATCGGTAACGTTCGATGATTTTGCCAATGTCAAGGTATGAGAAGGTAATGATCGTAAACTATTAGGTACACAACTATTGATCAGTGCTTGAAGCGGTGGCATCCATGGATCCCCATGCTAAAAAAGAAAAAGAACAAAACAGTTTTGGTTAGTAAAATGTAAAACGTCACAAAATAAATGTTAGGACATTAAGTATAATTATGATAAGTAAACTTATAATAGAAATATCAACTATAACTAGATTTTATTAATGCTAATGAATTTATAAAGGGTTTTAACTGCAGGGGTTTGGGCTGGAGATAATAGGAAGGGAATGTTAATTGGGCGGGGAATATCAGAAGGGAGTATGTCGTAAAGCGGAGTGGTTTTTTTTTATGGGTGGGAAATCATCAAATAACTTCACCCGCTTTGGGTGGAGCAGGAGGGCGTGTGAGACTTTTACGGACTAAAACCCACCCGTGTTCCCTCAGTAGCCCGTATGCCAGGGGCTGTGGTTTCTCTTTCGAACAAAACCGCACCCCTGGCAGGCATCGGCCCTTGCGGGCCCCATCACGTTTGTGCTGACATCTGTCTGAGGCGCGCGTGTAACACAACGTAGGCTCATGCCTACGGTGGCCGGAAATCGGCCTGGGATTCCCGACGCTCAGGGCGTCTCCGTATCCTGCGGCGGCTAGGGTCGCGAGGGCGCAAAGACTGCCTCTCCCTCACGTGCGCCGCCACCCTCTTCGCATAGCATCACTGCTTCGCTGAAGGGGGTGACGGCTACCCATGCCCTCTCGCTCCGTACCATGGCCTGGATCAGGACCGGACGCGAGAAAATCAAAAAAATCAAAATCAAAAGTCATTTATTCAAATTAGGCTGAGAATCAGCACTTTTCGAACGTCAAAATACATAAGACAGTCCCCCAAAAACGCCCACCCTTCGACAATTCCTAGTGCTTTAGCTGGGAAGAAGAAGTGGCGCAACAAACTCCCCAGCAGCACAGCTGTCTGTTTAGTCGGATGGACTTGATTCTATAAATACATAGGCAAAGTAATAAACAATAACGCATATTACCAAAAATAAAAGTTTCCTGGTATAAAGGGCTCTATATGTCAATAACTAATGACTTATTAGATAGATGATAAAAAACACTTGGTCAATAAAATTTAAAAAAAAAAAGTATTTAACTAAATAAATATATGAACCCATATAACCTGTCACTAGGTACGCTAATTCTGGAGAAAGAACATAAACATTGTCTTGTGTTAATCACAGCGACCAACTATTCTTGTCATTTAAATAGTCGTTAATGGAATAGTAAGCCTTTAAACAAAGGATGGATTTTACTTGAACTTTAAACGCATCAAAAGGCAAATCTAGCAAAGAAGTGGGAAGCTTGTTATAAAAAGTTATACCAAGCCCAACAAATGAGTTATGAACCTTATGAAGCCGGTGAAAGGGAGCACGTAGTTTGTCCTTGTTTCTAGTGTTAACGGTATGAATATCACTGTTTTTAGTGTACAAGTGTATATGTTGCCTAATAAATAAGATGTTAGCTAATATGAATTGTGATGCCACTGTGAGAATACCAATATCTTTAAAAAAGTCCCTCAAGGAAAATCTGCCACCTAACTGGTAAATTGCACGAACAGCACGTTTTTGAAGGACAAAAATATTTTGAATATCAGCGGCTTTGCCCCACAGCAGAATACCGTAGGACATAACGCTGTGAAAATAACTAAAGTATACTAATCGAGCTGTATCGACGTCAGTGTATTGTCTTACTTTTCTGACGGCGTAGGCGGCTGAACTGAGCCTCCCTGCTAGTGTTGATATGTGTGATCCCCACTGAAGTTTGGCATCTACTGTTATGCCCAGAAATACTGCCGGGTCTACGGTTTCAAGCACCTCTTTATCTAAGACGATATTGGGACCTAGATTTCTAACATTCGGTAAGGCGAACTTTACACATTTCGTTTTTTTGGCATTGAGAACAAGGTTATTTGCCGTAAACCAATCCGTAACCATTGAGAGTGCACTGTTTACGTCGTCAAAGTCTTGTCTATTCCTATCTACTTTAAAAATAAGAGAAGTATCATCTGCAAACAGTACAACATCACAAATACCCTTTAAATAGAACGGTAAGTCATTAATATATACTAAAAACAAGAATGGGCCGAGTATTGAGCCTTGAGGCACACCTAACTGAACTGGCAGCCCGGAAGATTTTTTACCATTAATTTCTACACATTGAACCCTATTTTGCAAATAAGAATTTATTACGTTTAGAGCATCGCTATGGACACCGTAATAACGAAGTTTACACAAAAGCGTCTCATGGTGCACGCAATCAAAGGCTTTTGAGAGATCACAAAAAACTCCAATAGCATTTTGCGAGTTCTCCCATGCGTTAAATATGTGTTTCAACAGAGCAACACCCGCATCAGTAGTCGAACGACCTTTTGTAAAGCCATATTGCTCATTATAAAGGAGGCTATTTAAATTAAAATGTTTTAGCAACTGCTTGAGTATTAACTTTTCAAATATTTTGCTAAATGCAGGTAAGATAGAAATAGGCCTGAAATTACGAATGTCATTTTTATTACCTGATTTAAATAATGGTATTACTTTACTACTCTTCATGAGGTCAGGAAAAGTTCCTGAATCAACACATTTATTAAAAGTGACAGCTAGATAGGGGGCTACAATTTCTATAATATTACTTAAAAGTTTAATGGAAATGCCCCAGAAATCACCAGTGTTTTTAGACTTCAGTGTGTTAAAAACATTAACTACGTCACGAGGCGTTACATGTTCGAAACTGAATAGGTCACTACATTTAGGCACACTACTATGCAAAAGGTATTCTGCTTTAGACGGGGATGAATCTAAGGAGCGAGTCGTAGTTACAGGTATGTTGGCAAAAAACTCATTAAATGCCTCCGCTACTTCAGCTTCTGTAATAATTAATTTGTCGTCGACCAAAATCTCAAGTTGATTGTCTTGTTTAACAGACTTGCCCGTTTCATTATTAATTATTTTCCAAGTGGTTTTAACTTTATTGTTAGAATTTTTAATTGTGTCACTTAAAAATTTCGATTTTGCAAAAGCACTAATCTTTTTAAATAATTTTGAATAGTTTTTGACATACTCTAGGAAAGGAGTATCAAACCTGTATTTTTTCAATCCATATAACTCGTATAGTCTCGCTCTACTTTTGTAAATACCCGGAGTAGCCCATTGATTAAAGCCAGCGGAGGAGCCATTAATGTTAATGGTTTTGGTCTTGAAAGCAGATTGATACTCTTTTCGCACAACATCAAAAAGGGCTTCATAAATTTCATTCGGATTCTCGTGTTGTGCTATGGATGGTGTAATTCTATGAGCTATATTATTTTTAAACCTTTTGCAACGACTAGCTGTATAAGGCCTACATTCAAGTGTACGTGGTCGCTTTTTATGTAATGGCATGGGGAAGCTAGCTAATAAACCACAGAGATCGCCTTCGCCGATCGCCTCCACGAGGACACGGCGGTGCTCCACCCAAGCCGGGCAGACCGCCACCGTGGGCTCCACCGTGGCTTCAGGGCGATCTTCGGAGTGGAAACACCCAGGCGTTTCCTCCCGCCCTATCCGAAACAGGAACCTCCCGAAACAACCGTGTCCGGTGAAGACCTGCGTCAGGTGGAAGGTGAGGACGCCATGCCGCCTCTCAAACCACTCCTCAAAGAAGGGACTTACCGCCGCAATCGTGGCCTGCCCAAAAGAGGAGTAGTTAAACGAAGACAACAGAAAAACAAATGTTCCAGAGTACCCTCATCCAGACCGCATTCACACAATGAGGAGACCCTTACGCGGATATTGGCCAAAAAAAAAAAAAAAAAACTGGCGTGCCAACGAACCCAAGTTGGAGTCTAATAATAACAGAGGTAGGTATTTTACTAGAGAATTTTAATTTTCTGAACCAACATTCAGATGGAATGAACGGTTGGATAGAACCATAAAATCTTCCCTTCAATAATCTAGTTTTTTGCCAATGCTCATTCCAATTCTTCGTCATCTCGGGTTTAACAAGACAGTGCAGATCTTGTATTTTGGGACCCACACAGCTGATCCAACATTACTATTATCTGACATCTTACAGATATAGGTATATAACGTCAGCCAATCGTGCCAGTCCTCTGCTAGAATCCTATTGAATTTGGCATTAGCAGCAGGGTGAAGTGTATGTATGCTCCCTAATAGTGTATAACGTAGTGAGTACGCTCCTTTAGAATATAAGTATAATTCTAGGCTAAGTAAGCACTTTACTTTAATGCGCATTATAAAATATATTCCTTTATTACATTGATTAAAGTACATTCGATCGAGTTGGTTGTCTAATTAAGAAACCTTAGGACCCCCAACATTTCATGGCGACCCTGCCTTAGGGTCTGCCAAGTGGCAGATTAAGTAAAGTTTTTGTTGCGCGCCGATTTTCAAAATGTGTAACTCCAAGGTAGAAAAGGACGAGGTATTCGTCAATCAAAATGCTGCTGGTGGAAACAATGACGCCCTTCTGAAGGACATCGGAGGACACATGGAGCGGCTGAGCACGGTCACTATCATTATTCTCGCAGTCATCAACTCTCCTGGTAATTTATTTATTCCTGAAATACTACCGCACCTGCCATCGTCAATGGATACAAGAAGAAATCGGAGTCAACGCAATTCAGCGCATAAGGGCATCCCTTCGTGGACGAATGGAAGGTACATCTGCTAACTAATCCAGCATCAAAGTCAGTTACAAGTGAATTCTATAAATAACTCAGTGATTATCATTCAGACTCCTATCAATCTGTTTTATAACGCAAAAACTTAAACGACGTAAAATAGTGCACGAAGACTCAGTAAATATGATACTTCGCGGCTAAAACTGCAACGTGTGAAATTCTTGTGTGTCGTTTCGCAGTAATTATGTTAACATGATTCTTTTGTTTGTTCCTTTATGAAATACTTAGCATGATAGTTTTAAGTAATATTTTATTATGATCGATAGTTTGTTAGAAAAACATAACGGTCTGGTAGATATTAGGAAATACTTAATTAAGAAAGGACAAACTAGATATAAAGGTCAAGTTGTTGAGACGAAGTTAGATGAGGCAAAAAGTATTTTTAATCAATGTGGAAAAATATTGTTACTTTTAGAAAAAGGCAGTGATACGGAATTGGTTGCATCGGCATTGGATATATTTCAAAAAATTCAGATAACGTTTGACGAAATAAATAGGTTGTGTATTCTCCCAGAAATAAATTCAGACAAAATGGAGTTTGACCTTAAAGTGGCATGTAGTTTGCTTCCAGCAATGGACGGTGTTGAAGAGACAACTAAACGCTTGATAGATTCGACAGAGATGTATGCAGATATGCTGGATGAGAAAGGTAAGACACTACTTATTACATTTATTCTAAAAAGTAGATTGTCCGAAAATGCCAAGTTACGCATTACAGGGAATTATAAGACCATTCAAGACCTAATTAAAGATTTGAGATGCCATCTATTGACCCAAAAATCCTTTACGGCCCTACAGACACGTTTGCAAAGTATAAAACAGGGTTCACGTAGCATCGAGGAGTTTTCCACAGAAATTGAAAAGCTGTTTACTGAACTTACTATATCTCAGACAGAAGGTAATTCAAATGCATTTGGAGTGTTAAAACCTTTGAATGAAAAGCTTGCCATAAAACGTTTTTCAGAAGGACTACGCAGTTCAAAATTGGGCACGATCATCTCGGCGAGGAACTATAGCAGCCTGAAAGATGCAATCCAAGCAGCCAAAGATGAAGATACAGAATGCCAGCCATCACCAGGTAATGTATTACATGCATCTAGATATGGACGAGGTTTTAATAATTTAAGGCGGCATAGTAATCGTTATTTCAATAATAATCGTGGTCAATATAGTAACAGTTATAGTCGTGGCCAAAATGGTAATTACAATAATCAAAGATATACATGGCGTGGTAATTACAGGGGAAATAGGTATAGTAACGGAAATAAGCATAACTATCGTGTATTATCAAATTATAACAGGGGTCAAAGAAGTACTAGGGGTTCAAGATATTTCAGAAATAATAACAGCAATGTATGTTTAGCAGAACAGAACGAAAACAATAAGCCATGCTTAAATGACAATACAGATAAAAAAGAATCGGAACACCAGTTTTTTCGATCTTAAACATAGTGTTTTATCAAATTTAGGCAACGCAAAATATGTAGTTTTTTGCGTTAATAATATTAAATATGTCTGGCTCGTTGATACAGGCGCTTCTTTGTCCATTATTAAAAGTGAAGCGTTACCAAGAAACGTTGTCGTTCGAAAAGATAAAACTTTGATAAATGGAATCGGTGGACAAAAGCGTTCTAGAGGTTTAGTGGATTTAAGTTTGAAGTATAACAGCGAAATATTGCAGCACTCGTTTATGATTTTTGAGTCGATGCCATTAAAGGCAGACGGGATTATCGGGTTAGATTTATTAAAAAAGTATCAAGCAAACATTAACTTAAATACTAATATTTTAACATTGTATTATTATGGAAAAGATTGTAACTTTAATCTCGTTGATGAACGTGTAATGAGAATAGATAGCCTGATTATTCCAGCTCGGTCAGAGTCAATTCATTTAATAAACGTAGGTAAAAATGACAATGAGGATGTCATTGTCTGTGGACAAGAGCTAGCGAAGGATGTGTATCTGGCAAATACGATAGCCACAGTTAAAAATAACAGGATACCTATAAAGATTCTTAACGTTTCTGAGAAGGATATTACCTTAACAAGTTTTAATCCTAGTATGCTATCCTTGAGTGACTACAACATTTGTCAATTTAGTAATAATACTATCAACGTTTCCAGGGTTGAAACACTGTTAACACAACTTAAATTAGATTATTTAAATGAAGAAGAGAGAAAATCAATTGAAGCGATTTGCGCAAAATACTCAGATATTTTTTATATAGACGGAGATAAATTAACTACTACAAACATTTATGAGCAATCCATTATCATAAAACAAAATTCTACTCCTGTATACGTTAAGCCATATAGGTTACCGCAAGCGTTAAAACCAGAGATAGCTAAACAGATTAATAAAATGATAGAAGATGATATAATAGAAGAAACAAACAGTGAATGGTCAAGTCCGATTTTATTAGTACCAAAAAAGAGTAAAGAAGGATCTGATAAGAAATGGCGATTAGTAGTAGACTACAGAAAATTAAATGAGACGGTTTGTGATGATAAGTTCCCTTTACCAAACATCAATGAAATTTTAGATTCACTTTCTGGAGCTGTATATTTCACGCACCTTGACCTTCACCAAGGTTATTATCAAGTGAGCTTAGAACCTAACAGTCGAAAATTAACTGCATTTACTACCAATACAGGTCAGTATCAAATGAAACGTTTACCTATGGGTCTCAAGATAAGTCCAAGCGCATTTAGCCGTATGATGTCAGTAGCAATGTCTGGTTTGACTTACGACAAATGCTTAGTATATCAGGATGATCTTATTGTATTTGGCAGAAATTTGCAAATTCATAACCAAAACTTAATAAATATAATGGAAAGATTAAGAAAAGTAAAATTAAAATTAAACCCTCAAAAATGCGAATTTTTAAAGAAAGAAATTCTTTATCTAGGTCACGTTGTATCAGAGAAAGGTGTTTCACCAGATCCAGAAAAAACCACCGTATTGAAAAATTACCCAACACCCAATACGGCAGATGAAGTTAAACGTTTCGTAGCTTTTTGCAACTATTACCGTAAATTCATAAAACATTTTTCACAAATAGCTATGCCATTAAATAAATTATGTAGAAAAAGCGAACCCTTCATTTGGACTGATGATTGTAAACATGCCTTTGAATATCTAAAAAATGCATTAATTTCATCACCTATTTTGCAATATCCAGATTTTAGAGAAAAAAATGAATTCATATTACAAACAGATGCTTCAGACACTGCAGTTGGTGCCGTGCTGTGCAATAAAGATCACAGACCTATAGCATATGCAAGTAGACCTTTGAATAAAGCGGAAAAGAATTACCCGACAATTCAGAAAGAGCTTCTAGCAATAGTTTGGGCTGTCAAATATTTTAGACCTTATGTGTATGGAAGAGAATTCACAATAATGACAGATCACAAACCTTTAATTTATCTTTTTGGCATGAGAGATCCATCAAGTAGGCTTCTTAAATTCCGTTTGACATTAAAATTATTTATGCACGAGGAAAAGAAAACGTAGTTGCAGATGCTTTGTCTAGAATATGTATTACATCAGACGAACTTAAGAATATGCAAGCGCAAGTGGTTGCTGTTATGACTAGGGCACAAAAGCGAAAGTTAGAAGAAGAATTAGGAAAAAATAAGGATGACGAAGAGAAGGCGGATCTTAATGGATCTCCTGACTATTGGTCTGGCCAACCAAGGGTTGTAGATATATTAAGAAAACCGTGCGACTCAGTCGAAATGAGTTTTATTAATAGTAGCGAATTAAATAAATTGAGAGACGATGATATTATAACTGATGCCTGTGAATGTTTTGTATTTTTAGAAAAAAAAAAGATTATTTACATAAATCTTGATTTCAAGGCACATTTTACGCGAGCCGAATTTGTGCAGAAATTAAGTTTGTTTTGTAACAAGTTACATATTGAAGAAGTGTGTATGATTAAAAATAAAGATAATACAGATTTAATTAAAAACGTATGTGATGAGGTAACGAAATTAGAAAATTGGTCCGGACCACGAATATGTATATTACGAGGAGTAAAACGAATAAGTGATGACAAAGAAAAAATTATAATTATGAATGACTTCCATTTACTGCCATCCAGTGGTCATGCTGGAGTGCGCAGAATGGTAAATACTATTAAAAAGAGATATTACTGGCCGAGTATAGAAAAGGACGTACAAACATTCATAAAAAAGTGTACGAAATGTCAGAAGTCAAAGTATATCCGATACATAAAAGAACCGATGGTAATTACTACTACGGCGTCCACTGCTTTTCAAAAGATTTATTTAGATGTAGTGGGTCCATTAGATAGAGACATAGACGGAAACTGTTACATACTGACCATTCAATGCGAGTTATCTAAATTTGTTCAAGCAATACCATTAAAAAATAAAGAAACCGTGTCCATAGCTAATGCATTTGTAAGACATTTTATTTTAATATTTGGAATTCCTGAAATAATAGCAACAGATCGAGGGACAGAGTTCATCTCCGCTACTATGGAACAGGTTTGTAAACTTCTTGATATTAAAAATTATCTTCAACTGCCTATCATCACCAATCGATTGGAGCTCTTGAAAATGCACACAAGGGTTTGGGTGCATTTTTAAGGATCCAATGTGAAAACCATACTGATACATGGAGCTATTGGTTACTGTATTGGTGTTTTATTTTCAACAATACAGTCCATTCAGAAACAAAATACATGCCTTACGAACTAGTTTTTGGTAAACTGTGTCGAATACCAAGTCGAATTATTGAGTCAGTAGAACCATTGTACAGTCGCCAGCACATCAAGTTACCCCACTTTGACCTTGAACGCTTTAGAAGCAACAACTACGAGAATCGTGTGAAAGAGATATATAGCTTTTTGTCCGTTCTTACTCGTAATGTTTCGTGCTGCAGTGCGTACGTGAGAGTGTGTGCATACGCTCGTCGTGGTGTAGAATGAGATACTTTGCGATAAGAAATAGCGTAGCAAGTTGAATACTTGAATAGAATCCAAATAATAGCGTGGTAATAAAAAGAAGCGGCCCGTGGACGGCGCATTGCCTAAACTACTTAAGAAAGCTTAGATATAATCGTTTTTATATTTAATTTCTTCATTTTTACTTAACCTGTGGCGTACCGCTATCGTAAAACGTCAAACTCCAGTCAAGCACGGCGCCGATTTCTGACAGTGACAGCTGACATGTTTACGATTTCGAATTTACGACCTCGCTCACAAAAAAGGTTTTATTCAAGTTTCTATTGCTTCTAGCTAAAAAAATAAACAATGTTAGGTTCTTGAATCACCAGGCTATTACATAAATTGTTTAGCGTACTCAAATTTCTACATCGTTTTCTATAAACAAATGTTGAAAACGGACAAGTGGTCGAAAGTGTGTTTGTTGCCGTAATAGGATGATTTCTGATAAAATTACAGAGTTGGTTTGCACGAAACTTTGCTTGTTTCTTTTTGAATAGACAAGTAATCTAACAGGAGTGTTTTTTTGAAAGTTGAACCTAACATTTTCATATTATTGAAACTCAAACTTCATACTACGCGGAGCCATTTTTATGAGATCTTGTTTACAACGCATGACTTTGTAAACGCTCATAAGAGTTATTTTGAGTGTTTCAAATAAAAAAAATGGTACTAGAATACTATATAAACCTTTATCTACCGATGTCTACCTTTATACTGTAAAAATATGCCAGTATTATTGTAATAAGATTTTCTGGAAGAGATAACTAATTGGACATGTTTTTGTTGTATTAGCTAATTTTACATGGTACTATAGGGTTTCAAAATTGGAATAATTAGTCTAAGCCGCATAAGAATGAACTAGACTTTATAATTAGTGTAAAAACTTACTCATTGTCATGGAAAAAAACAAAGATATGAAGTTTTGAAATTACCTAAAAAAATGTAGAGTTCGAGAAAATCGTACGGACGTGACTCACCCACTCTACGAAAATATCGATAAGTTCGGTTTAGGAATAGAAGTTCATTGTAGGAAATAATAACAAAATTCAAGTTACATGATTTTGATTTATCAAAAAATGTATTTTACTATAAATGTTTGTGTACTGTGTGTGTATGTCACTTAGGGAAGAAAAATAATAAACATTATTCTTGTAATCAGTTATTTTATTTGTACATAACATCCTAACCTGTTACACATAACATCAAGCTTGTATTCCCTGAAGGCGTAAGCAGTTGTGTATACACCCACATTGATTGTCTCCTCATAAGTAGATACACAGAATAAAGGTACTTATTTTAAGCTTATGCTTCAACATATTTGCAAAAATTGTGGCAGTAGAATGAACACTGTACTAAATATAAGCTGCTTATTTCAAATAAATGTTAATTTATTTTACATTCATATTTACAAATCTTGATAAAAAGTTGAAGTACAAAAGTGTTGCTTATTTCTTAAAGTAATAACATTTTCATTTATTACACATTCACATTTATAAGTCTTATATCTCACAATTACTCATACCCATGTATCAAAATAGAAGGTGAAGTACAAAGATGCTGCGTATTGCTAATGCAAAACATTTACAAACGGTGATAAAAATAGAAGGGTGAAATACAGTGCTGCTTATGCCTAAAATTATAAAAAGTTCATCTTTTACACATTCAGATTCACAAAATTTTACATCCCGCAATTTCACATTCAGTTTTATAAATAAAAAAATAACTGCCAGCAGAACAACAAGAGGATTATACACACAGAGAAATATATGGAAATAGGCTACAAAAACAAAGTACAAAGGTGCAGCTTATTTCAAAAGTAATACAAGTTCATACACATTATTTTATAAATCTTGATAACAATATAAAGAACAGAGGTGTTGCTTACATAAAAAAAACTGACAACAAAAATAATGTGGACTCATGATATAATGCGTAACTTACAAAAACGCTACCCTAGCTTCTCTCATTCTGACAATATACATGATCTTCTCCCGAACATCCTCAGGCACATTGTCATCATCCACATGGACTTCTCCCGATCTTTCACCTCTTACTCATTGGGGGTCACCACTAGGCGTTCCGCCCCCTAGTTTGGCCACACTGAGCAATACTGCCGCGCCACACTGCACCACCGCACCGCGCTGCATCGCCACGACGCGCGTCGCCGAGTCGTGGCCGACGCTGCTGCTGCGGCTGCTGCCACGTCCTTGACCACTTCCTCTTGCTGGAACAGCTGGTACTTGTCAGCAAGAGAGAAGTGGTCCTGCTCCATCGTGATGTCGTCACCCACTGGGGCCCTGATGACGACATCACATCTAAAATTAAAATAGTAAAAATAAATACGAGTAAATTACGAAGAAAAGGTATAAGAGTAATGAATATAAGTTTTAACACTTACGGCATAAGGACGCGCGGCGAGCCTGAACCAGCAGCAGCAGTGAACCCCGGAACTGGCGATGAGGATCTTGGCCTATCAAACAAAGAGATTTCATTTATATTAAAGACAACTTTTTTTTCAAACTTCGTTTATTGTCTCTATAACTGTTAAAGGTCCGAGGGTCGCAGTCCGAAATCATTGAAATGTAAAAAATATAGTATGAAATACACATCGAATGATCAAAACTATTGTTATTATTAGATTTAGAGCAACTCAATTCATACAGATACACTCAATTCATTGTAAAACAGTCAAAATTCATCAAAGTAATGACGCCATGAGCCCAACGATTTTTACGTAAAATTTCTTTGGCCAAAAATAAAGTATTTATGATGTTATTTAGTGCAAATATTATCTAAAACGATGTAATAACTAATAATAAATGAATATTCATCCACTTACCGTTGCATATCACCCAAAAACTCACTAAATAATATTTTATTAGACGGAGCACGTATCACAACGTTAACGTGTTGAAGTGTCAGTAATGGCGGCACTTTCAGCTTTTTATTTTTATGTTTCCAGACAATATTTTTGGTATAGAATTAGTAGGTTGAGGAGAATATTAATTATCTGGCCACAATTTTTTTTTTTTACAGACGTCTAATAACTTACTAATTTTAAATGATTAGAGAAAAACCGCAGGTAGTCGGGGCGGGCCGCGGCGCGGCCCGGCCGGGGCTTTACGGAAGTTACTAGGGCGGGCCGCCGCGCGGCCCGCCCCGGCCGTTACCGGTTAATTGTTGGAAATAGCTGTAAGTATTAAGTAGGTGTTACCTACTCATATATTTAAACAGGTAGGTAGCGAAATTTCACGCTCTCGGAGAATAATATTAAGTAGACAGGTAGGTAATCTGATGTGAGAAAAACAGTTTTTTTATTATTTCACGCAGTTTTTAATTACTTTTTCCGAGTTTTGTTACCTACTTTCTGGTGGGCTGGCGGTCACCTGTTTTCGTGCGTTCCTTGCTCTTCAATTCTAAGTATTTTTACGAAGTTCAATGCAAAAACCCATGACACAATCGGCTTGAAATTTCGAAAACAATATAGATACCCATCACAAACGTGGACGAAGTTTTAATTAATTATACCTACAAAACGACTTTTGTCAGTCCGCCTTGTTTGAGATTAACGTTTGACACGATCTTATTCCCAAAGATATAAGGTTGGAGGTTAGTAACGGAATTACCTATACCTACCGAAGTTTGCTTTTACATGAAAGTTCAAACTTATTGCGCAAGAAATAAGATACGATTTCTAGGGAAATAAAATTCGAATCTATAATTATTATCGTTACTTCATTACATTCAAAATATTTTGTCAATGAGAATATGAGTTCCTTTGTTTGTTACGCATTATCATGAAGGACATGGGTTCCCATACGAGGTTCATTTGCGGCTACACCCAAATTGTCATAAGAATACCTATTCCTATGAGAACTCGGATGAAGCCGCATAAAATACAAAAGTGAGTGTTTATTTGTTACCTACGCTTTCAGTTTTTACGTAGTGGCGTAGCTAGCCCTTATGGGGCTTGCTATAACGCCCCATATAAAAATATCTTGGCGGGGTCTTTTGCAAAAAGGACGGTGACGTTTTTTTAAGTAAATAAACAAACCGTCGGCGTCCTGTATAATAGATTCAGTGGTAGCTAAGCCCCTATATTCAGTGGTAGATAAACCCCCCTGCTTCTGGCGCTTTAACTACACAACCGATCATCATGGAATTTTGCCTACCTACCTGCCATCATAAATAGGCCTTTAATGTTCCCACTGCTGGGACACAGGCCTTCTCTCGGTGAGAGGGAACCTACCTATCAGGAAAAGGACAAAGGATACGTCCTTACGGTAACGCGTGTGAAACCGCGGGAAAAGTTTAAAAATAAAATGCGGAATAAAAATCGTAACCTTTTTATTTTGAAACATTAATTTTTGAAAACTTCAAAACAAATCCTACACCTACTCTAAATTAAAATATACTTACAACAAAATGTATAAAATCAAACTATACAAATAGACAATAGATTAAAAACAAGTTGTTAATATATTTTTTACAAGTTTATATTTTTATTGATTTTTGTAACAGATTACTTATACAGTCTACCAATGACTACCTAGTAATATTAAATGCTGCCGCGAAACAAATGTAAAATTTCCATCCATTCAATTGTGTATTGTCAATTTTGTATTGTCCATTTGAAATAAGATTAGATATTTAAACAAACCTTTTTTACAATCGGTTCAACCGATTGTGACTTCTATTCAGTAGGAATAAGGATGGCTTTAAAGCAAAAAAGTGGTTACAACACCGACTGTTTACTGCAGATACCATTTATCATGCTTACAAGTCATACAACGCAATAGAGGTCAAAATCAGTTGAACGGACTGTAAAAAAAGGTTTAATTAACTGTCTAATGTTATTTCAAACGGAGGATAGATTAGTATAATTTGACTAGGCTGGTGCCCGGGAACATTCCCAGTTAGTGAGAACACACATAAGCTAAAGATTTTGTCTTTTTTGAACTTTTTAGATTAGGTTTCTTCTCGCATGTTTCATAATAAAATAATAAAAGATAGAAATTAAACGCATATCTTTTACACCCACAATGTGTTACTGAAAATTTTCGACAGTTTATTGATGTAGTTGGAGAGTTAAACTGATAGCTAAAAACCATCCTTATAACTGTGCAGGTGTGATACTAATTTTGAGAAATGTTATTTACTTATCCTTTGTGCATCATTTATGGCCATAACTAACCGGTCGGCGTAACAAAAGAAGCAAACATAATAGGCAACTCCAGAAATGTAAACTTCTATTGTTACGCCTGCCGCTCATCACATTAAAGATAGCGCGAAATGAGCACTTTTACATGTCACTTCCACTTACTTACTAAATCTTACCAGTAACTAAATATGTTATTATATTTTTACTTTTATTTTAATTCTATGTGGTTTCACCGACACGTTCCCATTCCCAGCAATTAGGAATATCCCCGGGCACTGGAAAGATTCTTTTGGGAACATTTTCGGGAACGGCACATTACTACTCACACTATTCCTTCTCTTACAAACTTACACTCTACATAAACATGTATTTTATTTGCTATACTAATATTTTAAAGAGGAAAGATTTGATTGTTTGTTTGCATTGAATAGGCTCCAAAACTACTGCACCGATTTGAAAAATTCTTTCACTGTTGGGAAGCTACACTATCCCCGGGTGACATAGGCTATATTTTATCCCCGTATTCCTACGGGAAAGGGAACTACGCGGGTGAAACCGCGGAGCGCTGCTAGTTTTAAATAAATATGCATCTGAATACTTATGCAATCCTAATACTTTAAAAGTCGCTTCCATACTAAACACCTGAACTAGAAAGCTTCATAAATTCCCGGTGTTCCTGGAATCCCGGGATATTTTTTACAAAAATAATAATCTAAAAATTAACTTTAGGTAAATTAAATATGCATCCGATTATCCGATTTCTAATTATGACACAACATCAACGAACGACGTGACTGGCGTCTTTCCCAAATCGAGCAATGAAAGAAAGAATCAGTGTTTGAGAAACAATGCTTAGAAATACCTTAATTCTTTTATTTTGATAAATAAAATAATTACAAAATGAAAATACTACATAAGGATTGTAAAACTATGCTACTATTTATTGTGAAAGTTTGTGGGAATGGATAGATATTGTTTGTTACTTTTTCACGCTAACGGAAAAACGGATTTCAGTGAAACTTGGCACTTAAATTGACCATGACCTGTATGAACACATAGGATTGGTTCCTACGGAAACTCAGGTGAATAAAGTGCATTATTTACTAGTGCCCTAGAATCGGAGTTCGTCATCTAAAGCTAAGGCTACGACACTATACACCGTGCACTCAGTGTGTGCTTCCTAATGCGCCTAGGTCATTAAAATCTTGGCAGGTCGGCGGCATTTCTTTCCAACGTTCTTCAGGCGCCTTTTGACGGTGTCTATTGAAATCTAAAACAAATAAATATTGTCAATTTCAATACATACTTACATAAAATTCTTTATTATGAAAAATGGTACGGGACGGGCCAACTTGACTAAATGAGTATGTGACGGTTAAAATTATTATTCTTCAAAATATAAACATAGACAGATAAATGATCTGCCGTATTGCGTGCTTCCACCTTTGTTGGGGCGCGTTGTAGACAACTAAACATTTATTATCTAATAGTAATAATTTTTACTGAGTCTGGTCCGCCGGCGCGCGTAAAACCGGTTTGAGTGCGCGCCGAGCGCCCTTACAACATGTCTATTAGGTAGTAGGTATTACCTATTTTAATCAACGTTGTTATTCACTTCTCAAGAAAACCATGTATTATGTAAATAATGAATAAGTTAATGTGATAAGTGTGATTACAAGCTAAGCTATGCATGGACTCACGCTGTACGCTCGTGTGCTCAAAAAATGATCGGCAGTTCGGCACCGACCATAGTCGCATCGTCTGCCGCCGTCGTGGTTCTCGCCTAGAGTTGGCGGTGGTGGGCTTCTAGGGTTCCGCTTTCTTGCCACCGCCGCCCGAAGCCAGAAGTAAAAAGTTTTCTTTTTCTGGAACGAAACAAATAGCTATAGTTTATTTGCACATACACACACAGGCAAACATGTATTAAAACTTAAATATAATTCCCTACAAAATATAATCTGCCTAGCCTTTTCCCAACTATGTTAGAGTCGGCTTCCAGTTTAACCGGATGCATCTGAATACCAGTATTTTACATGGAGCGACTGTCTATCTTACCTCTACAACCCAGTTACTGGGTAATACAATACCCTTGATAAGACAGACAGAAGAAGCCTGAATGTCAGACATGGTTGCCAGACATTCAGGCTCCACCGAACTTTAACGACTGTCAAAGATCCACAAATAACAGCCGGGACCAACGGCTTAACGTGCTTTCCGAGGTACGGAAGGGTCTTGGTATATGAAGATGGTCACCCATCCATGGACCAACCGCTCAAGCGTAGCTTAACCTGATCGATCGACCCGTGTGGCTACCTAGCCACAAGCCCCTACAATAATAGGTAGCTAACTTATAATCATTAAATTATTTACACACAAACATCGCTACCTTTACATTACATTTACAATTTGATTTCGTGGTAACTAGATTCTTACTAAACTTGGGCTCGCGAACACGCTTGACCCAGCAATGTTTCAACGGACTAAAAGAAAGTGCGTAATTGCGTAGGTAAGTATTTAAAATCCAATCACTAGCTTACTGGATTAACTTTTGTTTAGAATATTTCACGACTTAATGGAATCAAAAACAATAGTTCATTGTGAATTTAAGCTTTCACGGGGGGGGGGGGGGGGTGCTGCAGCTAGCAGCTACACTCTACTTGGAACAGTGCTCACCATTAAAAACTTACATTATCAGAAACTCTTAAGAAAGAACACAAAGACGATACCTACGTAATTAACCCTTCTGTTAACTTATTTCGAATATTCTATAGAAAAACACTTAAGACACATATTTTTTTTTATTAGCCTTTGTTTATTTTAATAAAAATAAACAATAAATATATAAAATATTACTCACCGTTATGCCCGTCTGCCGACACTGTCACCAGGCATCCACTCAATCGAAGCGCTATGATACACTCTCTTTCATCTTGCGTCAACTGAGGCGCCAGTCGCCATTTTAATATTATTTAATAGTTTTAGGGTTACTAATATCACGCACAGGACGACTACAGGACGACTCCACGAAATTTTATTGACTGACGATGTGATGAGTGAAACTCGGGAGCGGTGACGTACGCGCAGGGGGGCGTGGGTGTGGCTTATTCCTAGTAAAACAAGATAATTGGCTCCCAAATATTGGAATGTGCAGCAATTGGGCAATTTTAGAATCGTTTAAACGTCCGCCTATCAGGGCAATGATACTTTCTTTCTAACACTGCATGGCGCGTCGTAGTTATAGTTATGTATAGGGTTTAGCTTGACGTGCTGGCGACTGTACAATAGTGATAATTATCCATTGCAATTAAAATATCGTTTACAGTTAGCCCATGCCGACGCAAAAAAGAATGTATTGTGTAATAAACACAAACGTAAGGAATTGTACGATAAATCAGTAAATTCAATAGTGTATAAGGAAAATGACTTAATTTTAATAAAAAATGAAACAGGTCGTAAACTAGATGCTATATTTGAAGGTCCCTTTAGAGTAAAAGAAGATTTAGGTTGTAATGTTAGGATATATAAAAAGAATAAAATAGAATTAGTTCATAAAAATAGAACAAGACCATATTTCCAATAAAAAATATATTGTATTGTGTAGGTATAAGTACCTAGTATTCGTATAGTTATGACTAATGTTAATTAAATTAAAAAAAAAAAAAAAAACCCAGTTTATACTTTTTTTTTTTTCTTCGCCCCCGGAGGTGAAGTGTATGTATGCTCCCTAATAGTGTATAACGTAGTGAGTACGCTCCTTTAGAATATAAGTATAATTTTAGGCTAAGTAAGCACTTTACTTTAATGCGCATTATAAAATATATTCCTTTATTACATTGATTAAAGTACATTCGATCGAGTTGGTTGTCTAATTAAGAAACCTTAGGACCCCCAACATTTCAAGGGTCATGTTTGGAAATACCAAAGCTAAAAATAATTTTTGGTTGAAAGAGCAAGGAATCAAAATTAACTTCAAATATGGGGTTTTTATCTAACTGGACTATGGAAATGTGCAAATTATTGAATTTACTGAAGCTGTTAACGAGGAGGTTGCTGGTGTTCGACAGGGATGCATACTCTCTCCACTCCTATTCAATACGTATACGGAGTGCATTATGAAAATTGTTTTAGAGCAATGGGACAAAGGCATTTCGGTGGGAGGCCGGAAGACATCTAACTTGAGATACGCCGATGACACTACTCTTCTCGCTCAAACAAAGGAAGACATGGAACATCTGTTAACACTGCTAGAGACAACGAGCCTCTCCTTCGGAGTTGCAAACAACAGAGATAAAACCAAGATGATGATCGTGGACCGAGCCGAACTAAACCAACCTGACAACCATGTGATTGGCAACTGTGAGATTGTTCAATCTTATGTGTACCTTGGTTCCACAATCACGAACACTGGGGGCTGTGAGGATGAGATTCGAAGGGGATGCGCTATCACAAGATCTGCCGTTGATAAGCTCAAAAGAGTCTGGGCCAATCATAATATCACCAAAGCTACGAAAGCCCGCCTGATGAGAAGTTTGGTTTTCCCAATTTTTCTGTATGGCGCAGAAACATGGACGGTTCGCCTCAAAGAGCGACGCAAAATCGATGCACTTGAAATGTGGTGCTGGCGGCGACTGCTGCGAATCCCTTGGACGGCGTTTCGGACCAATGTTTTGATCTTGGAGGAACTTCGAATCAAGGAGAGGTTATCATCGACTGTACAGATGCGAATCCTTAAATACTTCGGGCACATTGTTCGAAATGAATCCTCCATGGAACGACTTGCTGTCCAGGGGAAAGTCGAAGGCAAGAGGTCACGCGGTAGATCACCTACGCTTTGGACAGACCTTATAAAAGCTGCAACACAAAAGTCCATAGTCCAAAGCTCCCGAGACGCTGAAGACGGCAACAAGTGGAGGCGCATCGCGAAGGCTTCGTTATCCAGGGAAAATGCATCATCGTCAACCACGACCATTCTGTCAAGAATGCACGACTGAGGAGGACTAGATTAACGAGGAGTGGAGAATTTTTGTGAGACCAATAGCGAGATGTTGGGATTATCTGAGAGAGTGTACGAAGAGGAGGGAGAAGAGGGTGACATTTATTCTGAATGACTTTATAAAAAAATCTGTCACAGAGATATTGTCTACGCAAGTGAAGGGGGGCTCTAAACATTCTACCTGAAGGGCATAATAGGAGAGCATTTCATAGCACCCGTGATAGTACGCAAACATTTGGATTGAATCCTATCCAGTTTGGCCAGGGCTATTTTGTTGCATGGTTCCAACAGAAAGATTCCATAGTCAAAGTGACTACGGACTATAGCATTTTATAGGATTTTCTGGGAAGTTGAATGAGCTCCCCATCAAACTCCAGAAAGGGCACGTAAGACATTTACGCCTCTTTCACATTTCTTTGAGATGTAATCCAGATGATAGAGACCAGATAATTTTGAGTCAAGAATGAGGCCAAGAAATTTAACTTTGTCACGGATGACGAAGATGGGTTCATTTTCAATATAAAGATTAATCGGGGGGAATATTACGCTTGCGAGAAAAGACAACTGCATTGGATTTGGACACTGACAAACTTAAGCCGTGGTCGGTCAGCCACTGGTTTAATTAGTAAAGGGCAGAATTTAAGCGAGAAGAGGCATCTGAAAGGGAAGCTGAATTATAGTAGAGAGCAATGTCGTCGGCATATTGTAGGATTTTGCAGAAACAACTCACTGAAGACTCCAAATCATATGTATATATATTGTAAAGAATGGGGTTTTTTTTTTGGGTAGGAAATCATCAAATAACTTCTCCCGCTCTGGGTGGAGCAGGAGGGCGTGTCAGACTTTTACTGACTAAAACCCACCCGTGTTCCTTCAGTAGCCCGTATGTCAGGGGCTGTGGTGTCTCTTTCAAACAAACCCGCACCCCTGGCAGGCATCGGCCCTTGCGGGCCCCATCATTTTTTGTGCTGACATCTCTTTGAGGCGCGCGTGGAACACAACACGCCGTCGACTTGGGCTTGGTCCTTACCGGACAGCGAGCTACCCATTACTCGCCGTCCGCAAGCCCATGCCTACGGTGGCCGGAAATCGGCCTGGGATTCCCGACGCCCAGGGCGTCTCCGTATCCTGCGGCGGCTAGGGTCGCGAGGGCGCATATGCTGCCTCTCCCTGACGTGCGCCACCTAAAGAATGGGGCTTAAGACCGACCCCTGGGGTAGGCCCTGCCACACAAGACGGGATGGAGAGAGGTAGTTTTGGTGACGGACAGAAATAGAACGGGACATAAGGAGATTACAAATGATGTTGACCATCCTCACAGGGATACTCAGCTGTAGCAGCTTTTGCCTGAGTATTGGAAGTTGGACATTATCATAGGCTGATGCTATGTCTAGAAAAACACCGAGAACACTTTCATTATTGGAAAAGACAATGCGGACATCAGACATGCAGACACTTAGACTATCTAGAGTTCCCATACCTCTTCGAAAACCGAACTGAGAACTGGATAAAATGCCTTTAGTTTCCAAGATCCATTCAAGTCGATTCTTGATGAGATTCTCCATAATTTTAGCAAGGACAGAAGAGAGGGCAATAGGACGATAGGAAGTAGAATCTTTTGGGTCTTTCCCAGGTTTTAAAATTGGGATAATTATTTGGGGTTTCCAAGACTCTGGAACTTGGCCAGTAACGAAAAAGGAAATGATTAGGTTCAGAAAGATTAGTATACAGTTAGAAGAAGATTTGAAAATAAAGGAGTAGGGTATTCCATCGACCCCCGGGGCAGAATCCCGGAGGTGATCTAAGGCACAAATAAGTTCTGAATAAGAGAAAAGGTCATTAAATCTATCAGAGGAAGTGGGGGAGGAGGATCTATAGTGGGAAGGCATTCGGAGCTAGGAACAAAAGGAGGGGCTAATTTGGATATAAAGTCTTCCAACCAGGAACTGTGGTCATTGGTAGAAATATCGGGAGACTCGCTGTCACACGATCTGCGGTAGATTCTATTTTTTTCCATACAAGGGAAAGTGGAGAACGTGGAGAAAGTGACTCACAAAACTGGAGCCAACCACATCTTTTCTTTCTTGCCAATAACCTACAAGTAGTTGCAGAAGTCTTTTTAAAATTTAAATATTCGGGCATATTAATGCTAGAGGAAAAGGTATTTTCTGCTTCTTTACGTTTACGGAGGCCAGTGCATTCAGCATCCCACCAAGGTGGTGAAGGTATTAGGTGACGGGCAGAGTTTTTTTAATGGGATTGAAGAATTGGCCGCTCTCAACAGACACTCAACAAAATCACTGTAGAGAATTAGGGATTTGGATGTATATGTATATTTGGGAAAAAAATTGAAGTTCTGCGTCCAAATTAGACAAGAACTTAGACCAATCAGCTTGGTGTAGGCGATATTTTTGTAGGGGTAGGATTGGAGCCCCTACAAAAACTTGGAAAAGAAATTAGGATAAGAAAATGGTCACTCCCACATGAGTTAGGGAGAACAGACCAGGAAAGCGTTGATACTAAGGAAGGGGAAGAGAAAGTAAGGTCAGGAACACTAATATTTTGGTTAGGGGAAACCCGACGGGTAGCAGATCCATCATTAAGAAGGCTGAGAAGAATAAGGGGTATAGACCATCGACTTATGGGCTTGGGTATCATATGACTTACCCAATTTTGGCCTTGGTCTTGGGGAACGAGAAACTGTCTTGATATAGGAGGTTTTAACAGGGGATGCATTTGGAGAAGAAGTAGGAGTGTTAAGAGGGGACGAGAAGAGAATGGGTTCAGAAGGATAAGCTTGAGGTAGTTTAGATTGAGTGGGGCCTGCTGTAACATTAGAGTATGGCGGGGACGGGGAAACCTTACTGAGGCCTCGCGGTAGTTTAAGTTTTCTTGAGTCATTACCATTTTAAGAGTGTTCAGGGTATAGCGTGCGGCAGAGTATAAATGGCAACCCAGAGTGGTTCCCCGGCCGCCCGTCGGAGGGCGCCCGCGGAAGCTCAAGTAAGATTGGTTGGCAACGCTGAGTCAGTGGGCCGTGAGCTACCGTCAGAGAGTGAATGTGCGCGCGCTCTATGACAAGAACTCTGTTTGATGTTTGATTGTAAGGTGATTTGTTGTAACTCTTTGTGTCTTGTTGAGTATAGTGTAATTCTTAAGCACCTGCGTTTCTCTTACACCCGTTCCCCGGCTATAAGTGGCTGCCCAACGTATAAATCAAAAGAAAATGCCGAAGCTACGATCGTAAAATGTCGCAGAAGATGCCGGTGCCGCCATGAATATAACTATGTCGCAAGAAACTCTCGCGAGTTTTATCACGTCAATCCAGCAAACCCAAAGTGAGTTTTGTCAACAATTAATTCGTGAAGTACGATCGTCAACACCTCATGCTAACGTATCTGAGGCCCAGCAGGGATCGGGCTTTGCATTTGGCGCGAACGGAAATTTCTCAAAATGCTCGACGCGTTATAGTGGTAGTGCGGACGAGTCGTTGGAAAACTTTTTAGACGCGATTGTTACATATAAGGATTGCGTGAATGTTTCCGATGAAAATGCTCTACGTGGCTTCTCAATGTTATTGGAGTGGCCTGCTGCAGTGTGGTGGCAAGGTGTAAAAAGGTCGACGAAAACATGGTCGGAGGCCCTTACTAGAATAAAAGGGGCTTTCAGCGAGCATGACCCACCACACCGGCTCTACAGGAAGTTGTTTAGTCTAAATCAGGAAGACGAACACACGGACTTATTTATCGCCAAGGTACGTGCTCTATTAGCAAAATTTCCAGAAGACGACCACTCAGAAAAAGTCCAGTTAAATATGGCGTACGGTTTACTTAGCCCGCGCATTAGAAAACGCGTGACAGGAGAATGCGTAAATAGTTTTGACGAGCTACTTCATAAGTGTCGCCTAGTTGAAGATTCCCTAGAGGAAACGGGAAAAGAGCAGGCATCTCTAACGAAGTCTCACCCGCAATCAAGCAAGCGCGCAGCATCGTCGTCACAACGGGATGTACCTACAGTCAGCGATGCGTCGAGTACCGGAACCAGCCGCTCCGCAAACGCCGAGACAGCCGCCGTCGGTGCAGCTAAGGAAAAGAAGCCGTTCTGCGCGTATTGCAAGCGACTCGGTCACCGCAAGGAAATGTGCGAGAAGCTCAAACGTAATGGTGATAAGTCCGACAAGTGTGATAACAATGACAGTAGTAATAGTAAGGTAAAGTCGGAAAGTGATATATTATAAACGATATATCATAAACACACGCAAACAGAAACAATGAAGCTTGGAGACAAAACCAAAATAGTGGAAGAAAGCGATAAACCTACACCACCAATAAACCAATGCAGAAATCATGCAGACAAAAACCAGTTGAACCGTAAAATTTGCATAATAAGCGCAGATAACAAAAATAAATTGCTTCAAATTGCAGAAAATACTTTTGAGAAGTTTGATCTCTGCCATTACATCAAGCCTCATGGAACTATAGAACTTATGTTAAAAGGTATCAAAGAAAAGTTGTCAGAATTCACTCTACGGGAATTCTGTATTATATTGATAGGTGAGGAAGACTTTAAAATAACAAATAAATATTTTGATAGTATTTTACTAATTAGGCAAATGTTACAAGAAGTCTCGAAAACTAATATAATTATCTGCACTCCGACCTACAAATTCTTCACTAACAACTACCTATACAATTCAAGAGTGGAAACCTTTAATAATTTACTGTATCTAGACATTATCACTCATGGACACGCATATTTTCTTGACAGCAACATGAACCTAAAGTATGACGACACTATGTTCAACAAACGCACGGGGGTAGTAAATTACTCTGGAACGCAATCGATTTTTAAGGATATTTTAAAAGTGACTATGGACATACAATTATCAAACACTGACATTCACCAACCTGACAATCAAATGAAGACAATAACTGAATCAGAGAACACGGAACAGTTTTTTCTTGAATCGTATTAATATAATGCATCAAAACATTGCTGGGTTATTAAACAAATCAGACTTGTTAACTGTACAATTAGAAAACTTGGAAAACCAAGGCACAACTGTAGATGTACTCTGTTTAACAGAGCACTTCATTGCATCTTGACATGAGAGTTTATTGCACATTCCGAATTTCCACCTAGCAGCAATTTTTTCAAGAAGCACAAATCGGGGAGGAACTTGTATTCTTGTAAGAACGGGGCACCAGTACAGGGAGTTACCAGACATTGCTAAACAGTCCGTTTCAGGCGTGTTTGAAATTAGTGCTATAGAATTGACATCCTATTCGATTATTGTTATATGTGTGTATAGAGTACCAAAATATAATTACTTGACGTTCTATGAAAAACTTGACATTGTATTAAAAAAAGTTTGTGTATTATCGAATAAAAAAAATGTGTTGTGTGGTGATCTTAACATTAATGTATTGTTAAGAAATAAAATTACTCGAGAATTGGAACACTTCCTACTTAACTATAACTTGACTCTGGCTCTAAACCAGCCTACTAGGCCTCATAGTAAAACGTGCATTGACAACTTTGCACATAATCTAAGAAAAGGTTGGAAAACGGAAATTATTGACCTCATGTTATCAGATCACACATCACAAATACTTAAAATACCTGTCATTAAAGCGTGTCGCTTAAAATTTTGGAAAACGGTAAAAAAACATTACTCCAAGGAGAACCTTGATAAATTTAAATCATGTTTCCAAAATCTATCTCTCAAAGAAGTTTACGATAGTAATGATGTTAATGTAGCCTATAAGACCTTTTCTGATATTTTCTCATTGTTTTTCAATCTCTGCTTTCCAGAGAAAATAATAACTATAAATACTGACAAACAGGTTAAATGGATTTCTCATGGCATAAAAACCTGTAGTAAGAAACAGAGACGGTTATTGTGGGCTTATAGACTACACCCAACAAAAAAAGCTAAGAGTGACTTGAAAAAATACACTACGCAGTATAAAAAAATTGTTAGACTAACTCAGAAGGCACAAAATAACTACTTTATAAGCAACTCCCAAAATAAATCGAAAGCCACATGGCAGATAGTTAATAGATCTAAAACTAACCTGCCTAAAGAACAGATACTAACAATAAAAACAGGGAATTTGACATACACAAACCCAATTGACATAGCAAATGCATTTAACGACTACTTTATAGATGACATTGAGAATAATATAACAAATGACATTAAAATAAATAATAAGCTACCTAATTTGACAATACAATCAATGTTTATGCAGCCTGTTCTAAAATCCGATATTATTTTAGCCATAAAGACGCTTAAAAATACTAGTACTGTAGGTTTTGACGGTATATCTATGATTAAATATGTAAATGAGCTTATAGCACCTGCTCTAGCACACATTATTAATTTATGTATTACCGAGGGCATCTATCCCGAAGGCCTGAAAAAAGGAATCATAAAACCGCTCCACAAAAGGGAAGACAAGACGAATATAAGAAATTACCGACCAATAGCTAAAATTCCTGTTTTTTCTAAAATCTTTGAAAAAGTTATCTATGATTCCATATACCAATATCTTCACAAATTTAATATTTTGTGTAAAGAACAAAACGGTTTCCGGAGAAATAAAACAATTAACATGGCTATTTTCGACCTTTTAAATAATGTTATGTCTGCTGTTGATAAAAAGACTCCCATCTGCGCTATTTACACAGACATGACGAAAGCCTTTGATTATGTTGATCACAAAATCCTTATAGACAAATTGCATTGCTATGGCATCAGAGGGAACATTTTAAAATTATTAGAATCATATCTAAGTAATAGACTGCAATGCACTGAAATCACTAGAGTGTGCGCAAAAACCAAAACAGAACGAACGTATGTGTCTAATTTCAGAAGTATAAAATATAGAGTGCCTCAAGGTAGCGTTCTTGGGCCACCTTTATTTCTCATTTACATAAATGATTTGCCAAAAGTGACACGACAACAAATGATTTTGTTTGCAGACGATAGCACTGCCATAGTAAAATGTAAGGACTTAAATATTTACCAATTTGACATTAATAATACTCTTGCTGACATAATAAATTGGCTTAATATGAATAATTTAATAATCAACCTCAAGAAAACCAAAGTTATGCATTTCCACCAAAGAATTGAAGCTCCAAAAGTGTGTGTCAATTACAATGGCAACGAGATAGAAGAAGTAAATGTTAGTGTGTTTTTAGGTATCCATATTGACAATAACCTTAATTGGAAAACTCATATAGAACAGCTATGTAAAAAAATTAATAAATCTGCCTATGCCCTTTTTCAGTTGGCTAGAAAAGTAAACATAGACGCGTTACTTGTTGCCTATCATGGTCTAGTAGCCTCACTTCTACGATACGGAATAATTTTTTGGGGTAATTCCACGGTTATGGAATTACTATTTAAGGCACAAAAAAGGTGCATTAGAGCCATGTGTGGTCTGAAAACAGATGACAGCTGTGCACCGTATTTTAAATCACTAAAAATACTTACGCTACCGGCGATATACATATTAGAAATTAGTGTCTTCGTTAAAACAAATCCCAATCTTTTTGAAAAAATTACAATGGTACGAAATGTTCCAATTCGTAGTCAGTACAAAAATTCTTTGAGTAATTATAAATGTAATACTGCATTAGTAAAAAAAAGTGTCCTGGGTATGGCTCCACGCATTTATAATAAAATCCCAGACGCCATAAAAGAATTAAATTTCACACAATTTAAGAAAAAAAATGAAATTGTTTTTAAATGAAAAATGTTATTATACGATTGACGAATACTTAAATGACGAATTAATTTAGCATTACAATTATTAATATTGACATTCAATTATTTTGACTTAGACTTTTTTTTAAATTTTATTTCTTATATTTTTTTTTTTTTTTACATTTTATTAATTCCTCATTTAGTCTGAATGGCATAAATTATTATTTAATTCTTCAATTTATTTTAATTCAATAATCGCCATAGTTATTATGCATGTTTTCTTTTTTAAATATTTTTGGTATAGTTTTATTATTGTAAGTAATTGTCATTTAGATTTCCAAACCATATTTGTACGCCTCCGGGCATAACATAGCGCTCTCTGTTCATTAAACATAAGATCTGTATTTTATTTACCTATGTTAACAAATAAATAAATAGATATAAAGTGTTACGGTTGTGGTGCCGCGAACGTTATCAAGTCTAAGTGTAAAAACTGTTCGACGGGTGATCAGAAGTCTGCATTCTATTCCGTTATGACACACGGGAAATTAGGTACGTCTGTAATCAAGACGGCAGCATCGCTGCGAAATTCGAGCGCGGCGGAGTCCGAGCGCTCGCGCATGCAGCCCGCTGCCACCCACGTAGCCGCGCATCCGTCGGCGTCGGTAAGCCCGCCAAAGCAAGTGTCGGCTCAAGGTAACCCTACGCATGTCGTAGAGGGTCATAATAACACTTTAGTTTATAACAATAATTTTGATAACGTAAATAATTTATCGGCGAACTCAAACGTTAATAATTGTTTAGTCTTAGACGATCATGTTCGTAATGTAAGCATTTCTGTGCCTTTTTCTAAGGATAAATGTTTTGATTATGATAATGTTGTTAAAGTAAATAGTAATACGTCTGTGTCTAATTATTATGATTGTACTTCTTATAACTGTTGTGAGTATATCAAAAATGCAAACGATATTGTACCTTTTCGTCGCCCTGTGTTAAACATAAGCGTTTTAGGCCATTGTGGCACTGCTTTGGTAGATTCTGTTCGGTCACACGCTCTACGCTCTCCTACTCAGATTAGGACATCAGTTAATGCCGTCAACGCAAATTGTTAGGTTGGCGGATGGTGTTACTAGGGAAATGAATGTTCTAACCACAGAGGTACAGGTGACACCCAAACACAAGACTAAACTTATCAAGTTCTTAATTTTTCCCGAGGCGGATAATAATGAAAGCCTGTTAGGCATAGATTTTCTTTCGATATTTAATCTCGTTTTCAACTTTGGTGATAACAGTTGGCACTTTGCTGAAAATAGTGATCAAAAGTTTGACACCCAGTTTGAGAGGGTGTCATCGTCACCTGTATCTTCGTGTGCCGCTGTAGAGGTGCTACGGGAAGACGAGGCGACTTCACTTAACGATAGTCAACGCGAAGTACTCGCATAACTCATTGTAGAGCATCAGGATATCTTTAAGCCAGGGGGAGACCCGACTCCCTTCGCCGAACATATTATCGATACCGGAGATCACCTCCCCATTGCTGTTCCGCCGTATAGGTTGACGCCTGCTAAAAAAGAGGTCATGCGGGCAGAGTTGGATAAGATGTTGGCAGACGACATTGTTGAGGAGTGCGAGTCCGCGTGGGGGTCTCCGGCGCTTCTCGTTCCAAAGAAAAATGGTAAAGTACGCTTTTGTATCGATTATAGGAAACTCAATGCGGTAACTAAGACCGACGTTTATCCGATGCCATTGATAGACGAGCTTGTACAGTCAACAAAAAAGCACTCTTTCATGAGTACTATCGATATGCGCAGTGGATTTTGGCAGGTGAATTTACGCGAGCAAGACAGGGATAAAACAGCGTTTCTGACGCTTTTGGTTCTTTTCGCTTCAAGCGTATGCCATTTGGTTTGAAGAACGCTCCTTCAACCTTCCAGTGTCTGATAGATAGGCTTCGTACGGGCGCTTTACTGAAGGACGTGACCCTTCTCGCATACCAAGACGATTTGTTAATTATATCCGAAGGCAGTTTTGAGAAGCATATTTCCGACTTGCGTAAGGTATTCGAAAGATTACGCTTATTCAAGCTACGCGCGAACAGAGAAAAATGTGTGTTCGCACGAGACAAAGTGAAGTACTTAGGCCATGTCATCACCCAAGATGGTGTGTCACCAGATGATGACAAGGTCCGGGCAGTTTTAGATATGCAGGCACCGTCGTCATTACATCATCTAAGAACATTCTTACAGACGTGCTCATGGTTTAGGAAGTTTATACCAAACTTTTCCGCCGTAGCTGAGCCTTTGACACGCTTGATCAAAAAGAATCAGCCCTGGTCTTGGGATGCAAGCCAGGCTAGTGCGTTCGAGGAGCTTAAAAAGCGCCTATCGTCGGCACCGATTCTCATCCAATCGGATTACAGTAAGCCTTTTGTGTTAAGGACGGACGCTAGCAACTACGCCATTGGAGCCGTACTGTTACAGGGCGAGGGTAAAGAAGAACGCCCCATAGAGTACGCTAGCCGCCTCCTTATTCCAGCAGAAAGGAATTACAGCACTACAGAGCGTGAGGCTCTTGCTGTCGTCTGGGCTGTCGATCGATTCAGAGGGTACATTGAAGGACACGAGGTCGTCATAGGTAGCGATCATCAGCCGTTAAAGTGGCTAAGTCGCCATCAGGTAGACTTGTTCGATGGGCTTTAAAGCTTCAATGCTTTAACATTCAGTTTCAGTATACGCCTGGAAAGGCTAATGTCATTGCCGACACGCTTAGTCGACCAACATGCAAAGAAGATACTAAGGATCAGTGTGGAGTTTGCTCTGTTGTAGTTGACTTACCTGCCAGGAGTGCTACTGACCTTCGACGCGCGCAGTTAGATGACTCGGAACTTAAGAAAATCGTTAGTAATCTAGAGGATACTGCTGATCCGGAGTCTATAGGTCTTAAGCGTTGGTCTGAAAGAGGTTACTTCTTGCAACAAGGCGTGTTATATAGATACAGTCCCGATGTGGATAGCGAAGAACCACAGCTGGTAGTTCCGACTTCTTTACGCCTCGAAATTATGAAGGAGTGTCATGACTCCGATATAGCAGGTCATCATGGAGTAGATAGAACGTACAATAGAGTCTCTCAAGGTTTCTATTTCCCAGGCATGCGTAGGGCCATAACAGAGTATATCAAGACTTGCGCCACGTGTCAGCGATATTAGTCTTCAAATAAAAAGCCGTCAGGTCTTTTACAGACACCTGTTTTGAACCAAAGGGGAGAAGTGTTAGCCATTGACCTGTTCGGTCCGCTTCCTGTGGGAGATAATGGAGAACGTTGAAAATAAAAATCAAAATCAAAAGTCATTTATTCAAACTAGGCTGAGAGTCAGCACTTTTCGAACGTCAAAATTACATAAGACAGTCCCCCAAAAACGCCCACCCTTCGACACTTCCTAGTGCTTTAGCTGGGAAGAAGAAGTGGCGCAACAAACTCCCCAGCAGCACAGCTGTTGCATTGTTGATAGAAGACACCGCTTCTCGTTGGACTGAGTTGTACGCTTTGAAGGAGGCAACATCAGAGGCGTGTGCTCGTATATTGATTGAAGAGTTTTTTCTCCGTTACGGATTTCCACGACGCATTGTGTCAGACAATGGCGTTCAATTTGTATCCGCTGTTATGCAGCAGTGTATGTTTGTTTTAGGTATAAGTCAAGAGTTGTTACCTTTGTATCATCCCTCAGCTAATCCAGCTGAGCGCAATAATAGGTATTTGAAATTCCAGTTGTCACGTTTAGTTGAAACGGACCATTCTTCATGGCCGCAGCACCTACCTGCGATAAGGTTTGCCATGAATTCCGCAGTTTGTGAGACTACCGGTGTGTCTCCAGCGTATTTAACATTCGCTAGAGAGATTCGCTCACCCCTTGACGTACAACACGATATTCAGTCGATACTTAGCAAAGATAACTTTGTCCCGCAAATCACGCCTTATTTAAAAAACTTTGTCAATACCTTTATGGCTGTAAGAGAAAGAGTTGAGGCACAACAGGACCGACGGAAAGAATGTGCTGACAAGGCCGTCGCACCTGCCGAAGTCTTCGAGGTCGGAGACCAGGTTCTCCTGAAGTCACATGTTCTTAGCAATGCAGCAAAGAACATCACTGCCAAGTTTGTTCCCAAAAAGGATGGACCGTACGTCATCGCAAAAAGGGCGAGTCCCACAGCATATTTTATATCTAATTTAGATAGCCCTGAGAGCGTCATAGGGAAATATCATGTATCAGATGTCACTCGGTTCCATAACCGGGATAGTACGCCTCCTCGTCCCGTAGTTCCGAAACGTCAAAGAGGGCGTCCACGGAAACATTGTCCAGTTTGTCCAGCTTCCTTTGAGCGAGTTCATGAGCGGGGACGTTCTCTAGAACTCGAGGGGGAGTGTATAGCGTGCGGCAGAGTATAAATGGCAACCCAGAGTGGTTACCCGGCCGCCCGTCGGAGGGCGCCCGCGGAAGCTCAAGTGAGAATGGTTGGCAACGCTGAGTCAGTGGGCCGTGAGCTACCGTCAGAGAGTGAATGTGCGCGCGCTCTATGACAAGAACTCTGTTTGATGTTTGATTGTAAGGTGATTTGTCTTGTTGAGTATAGTGTAATTCTTAAGCACCTGCGTTTCTCTTACACCCGTTCCCCGGCTATAAGGGCAATTATTATCCGTGGCCTTATGGCTTCCACCATCACACAAAAGACACGAGACCTGTGAGCCGGGAACATTACAGCTATCTCCAGGATGAGGTTGGGCGCAACGATAACAGCGGGACTTCGATCTGCACTGAGTGCTAATATGGCCAAAACGTAAGCTGTTGCGGCATTGGATAGTGGGGAGATGGTAGATAGAGACAGGAAGAGAAACATTGTAGGTAGCAGAAGACTTTTTCTGGGAGAATTTGCCCGGAGAAAGTAAGCACCACAGTTGATGATGGGGACCAAGACACGGAACCCTCATTATTGTTTTTAATTAAAATTAAGCCTTCTAGCCCTAATGATTTCTCCACAATTGCGAGGGGATTCTATACCGAGGACTAGCTCCTCTAGTGACCAGTCAGTAGGAATATCCCTAACAACTCCCATGCGACTTACATGACAGCGTGGGATAGTTGCCAAGTATTTGTTTTCAGTAAGGATGGGATTGCTGACAAAGTTGTTGGCATCACTGAATGTTATGAAGTCAATAGACATCTTATTACGGCCCACAGACCTGACACTACCTTGGACAACACCTTTAAAACCATTGTTAAAGATAAATTGGGCAAACTTAAGAGAATTTAAGGTTAGACCTTGCTTAGGGTCTGTTTCCACCCTAGAGACAAATACAGTGAAGGGAGCTCTGTCACTCTCACCATAGAGCATTTTGGAGTCGTTCTCAAAACCTGGTTTAGTAAATACGGACTGAATTGAGTCAGACGGCGGCTTATTTCTTTTCGAGTCAACAGAAATTTCAGGATCTCCGGGGCGTCTTCTAATGTCGGGTCTTACGCGATCAGTGTTTTGGGAACACTCCACAACCTCCATAATATCTGGAGGAGTCCCTCCACCCCCATCAGGGGGTTCCTCGGCACTCAAAGAATCTTAAAATACCAACCTTATACCCGAACTAGACCACACAAAACAATCACAACACTAAAAACTACGCTACAAACAGATTTTGTTATTAAAACAGAGTTGAGGTTAAGAATCGCTTGCTTAATCTCACCAAGACAATGACAAAAACCATACTTCCAACAAACTATTGTATTTGTGCTAACTAAATAGGTTTTAACATTGAGTGAGCACTAGCGTCATCTTGCGAAAACGCGGCCATGCGTCAGACTTTTATCACCGTGAGCGCTGTCAAAAATGACAGTTATACTCATTGATTTAAATAATATATAAATGTCAATGGTTATACTGTTTTGTTTTGATTCGCATCGTATCTTTAGCTAACTTGGGTTTATTTGAAATAGTGCTTCTATCTAAGAAGAAGAAATGTGTGGTGTATATTAGTATGGTGAATATATATCAAGAGCGTATTGATGACAAAAATGACGGTTATCGATGTGAGCGCTCACAGCGCTATTTTTCTAATTCGGAATGCGGAAACGCGCGCTGGATTGGTCGGCGTTATCGCAAGATGGCGCATGTCATGTAGTGATGGTTAACTCATCAATTTTATGTGAGGATGAGGGAGCCCCTCAATTTGCTTCGTGAGGTCCTCACGAGGGACCCCTCATTTGAGGTGAGGAATCGTACGACGGCGTATTCGCCTCACGACTCGCGAGCCCGAGCCGAACTCAAACGAAGCTCCAAGTGATCGAGGCGGGCGGGTGCAACGACGACTCACGAGTCACGACTCTCCGATAATCCGATTATTCACGTCCTCACTCTCTCACACACATCATTTTCTTTCGCTTATAAATTTTAGACCGCCAAAATAAACGAATCAATGACCCTTTATTACCAATCTAATGCTAATGCTTTTAGAGTTCATATTAATTAATCGTAGCTGAAATAATTTTAAATAATGTTTACTGTGCCACGGTGTTGTCCAAACTTCAAGATCACACCTCACCTCACTCATTCTCAATTCTCCATACAATTTTTGAGTCGGTTCATTCGCTCACTGAGCGCACTCAATTACTCAATCCTCATTCGTGAGTCACGAACTCGCTTGCCTCGATTTCCTATTGTCAATAATGTCAATGTCAATTTTTAAATGAGGGGTGATGAGGAATGAGGTGGTTCAGTATTGAAATTCGAGTAACTCTTTCAATTTACGATCACGAGTACCTCAAATGAGGGGCCTCATGAGTGAGGGACGCATCACTAATGTCATGACGTCATCTGCGACGCTTTCCGCGACATCGTTATCGCGCTAAAGCACAGAACACTATTACTCCTGGCGGAGCGCTAAAGCCAATTCGAAACGGGTGTGAGCATTCTCAAATCGATATTATCGCAACTCGGAACATCGCTATGTTTTGAAGGTCGTTTTGAGGAGACAACTGTCAAAACAATCTCTGATAAGTTTTGAAATCTGAAATCTTGAGCATTCTAAATTAATAGTAATTTTTCATTATCTACAGCAGTCTTTAATCTGACAAATAATCTGAAATTTGCGGATATAGATGCAGCATGAAAGTAACTTCTTTACAATCTATTACTGCAGCTTGAAAGTAGGTAATCAATTAGGTAAGGATGTTTTTTTTTCTATTGTATTTATCATCCCCGCACAAATATTTTGGTCAGTGGTTGGCGGAGTTTTTTAGGTGTCTTGATTAACCCGATTACTAGTTAATATAGAGTATATAGTCCTCTAGACTGTATTCGGCCATGGCGGCCAATCTCAACGGTGACTAGCCTTCGGCGCTGGAGATTTTGTAGTGCACAAGTGTGTACGCAGACACAGGTGCCCTTGCTTTTCCGTCACTCTCATAATCCTATAGGACGGCAATCTGACACGACCGGAGAGAGATCAGGCGTAGGACCAACGGCTTACCGTGTTTTCCGAGACACGGATATCACATCGCCAACTTCCAAACTCTGGTCTGATACTATGGAATTCCTAATAGAAAAACCCAATAACACCTTGCCTGAACTGCGTTTCGCAATCAGCAGTCGTCCTTGTGACCACGAGACTAATTGGGCAGTTTTATATTAGAGTTTTAAATTAGAGGATTATATCCAAGATAAGAATGCTTGGAAACATGCTGGTCCTGCTCCATAGGACAATCTAGAGTCTGGACAAAATCAAACTGGTTGCGAATTGAATTGTATAAATTATTATATTTATGACATTGATTAACTCACACACTGACTTATTACTTGTTAATATTCTAGAAAAATTGTATATTTACTCTTACAATGTTTGTAAATATGTGAGCACCATGTATCTATCATAAAATTAATTTATCTGTATTTCTTCAATTGCATTTGTTTTTTTTTTTCCTGTTTTGGTATAGTAGTAATCTTATTCTGGCTGCATTGTTTTCACACATAATTATATAATGAACATACTTTGTTAAATTGTATTTAAAGCATTTTAAAAGAGTAACGGTGGAATGCTTTGACTTTCGAGTAAGTAAGGTATATCAAACAGTAATTTAATCATTGTATGGTCATTGTTACCTGACAATAATAATGTTTAAACAAGTTACTGATGGTAGCTTGTTATTGTGCTCACATAATAGGAACATTTGTACTTGGTAGTAAGAAGGAAAAGTAGTAGGTACTTAGGAAAGTATCCATTTCTTAACTCTTTTTTAACCCCCAATGTCCACCCCGGGGGACAGTCAATGAAAACACAAAACAGAGACTCAGCAGTAATGAATGTAAAATATAATCATGTGTATAAAAAGGGGCACATATTTACATAGGTATGCTATTGTATTAAAATATAATACCTACAACCTAATAATATAACCTAATATTACCTACAACTTCTTAATTTAAAGGGCTGATACATATTATTGGTTTACGTTTCAGGGGTTTTTGTTATTATAGCATGTGTTGTACTACAGCATGTTGATCAAGATTGTATCCATGACAATAAATTAAAGTAAAATATCACGCAAAAACGGTACTCAATCACGCAAAAATGGTCTAACAAATTTGGTTGAAATTTGACACACAGGTACTTAAGGGCGCTATCACATTTTTGCTTGAACTTGAATGTTTTACTCGATATTTGATGAGTGATTATGGTTTCGATGTAGCCAAAAATTCAAAACAAAAATATGTCCTAGAAAATTTCATTACTGGTAGGTACATAATAGTTTAGTAATTTATGAAAATGTCCATGGTAGGACTATACCTTGTTCTTTCGAATGCTCAAATCAATTTTTTATGTTTCATATAGTAATTCACCAAAAATAATTCCGTAAAACCAGAATTTATGATAATTTTTCATCTGAAATTATATTTTCTATCTGTATATGTTCAACCGAAATTCAAACAAAAAGTATTTTATAACTAAGGTTACTAAGTCAGCTTGCTAGAAAAAAACAATTGTTTATTTAAAACAAAAACTAATATGTTTAAGCAATAGTTGAATTCAACCCTGTAAATCGGTAATAAAACTCGGGACACGAGGGATTTAGCTTTTAGTCCGCGCTGGTTTGTTCCAGGGCGTCCAACGCATAGCGGATAGCATATGTGCGTAGCGTACTTCACTAGACACACACCCGCGATCGGCTACCACGCGCCGTACAATTTTCCTAAAATTGAGCACTTTGATTTGTAATAGCCCTCTTAAAAACTTGGATTAACACATAGTTTACATTTTATTCCGGTAGTATGTGTCCATAGGATAATTTTCGTCCTCTATGCAGGCCAAGGCGCTGGAAAAATCTAGTTAATATTAACTAGCTTTTGCCAGTGGAAAATTTCATCCAAATCCACTGCTTTAGCGTGATTGAGTAACAAACATCCAAACTTTCACATTTATCATATTACTAGGATGATTGCCTGCGAGGCCATTTTATTTTATTGACTGAAATGGCCTTCGCCACGCTTCTGGAGTTCTCCCCAAAAACAGGACAGAGTTGAAGAGCTCCTGAAACTCTTTCAGTACAGGAATTCCTTGGCTATTCGTAACCGGGAGATTCTTCACACCCCCTACCTTGCCGTTACCGTGACCGCCGCCATTATGAGGAATCCGAATAGAAAGGCGGCCGGGAACTGGAGGCCTTGGTTGGATTTCGCTTGCCATCGAAGGGTTTGCCCTTAATCGCCACGCTGGGCATGCGTGTTGGCGATCGCACATCCTAGCTTTTTGCGCCATTTAGCTGCAAAGTATTAAGAATGGTTATTCCGCCATTTGTCGGTTGTCAGACCCTCGTTTGTTATTCAGCAGAGTGCACCACGAGCAGGTGAGGTTGACTTGGGGCACTGAGATGGTGAATATGTCTCCTTACACTCGGAGTTGGAAGCATCCTCTTAAATTTAACAATAAAGACCTTTATTTTTGCCATGAAATTGCTTATAGTATTCAGTCTAATAGTCATCCTTTTAAAACAAGTTTCTTGTTTCCATCTTTTTAGTTAAAGTTCACTTTTTAAGCAGTCGGGTGTTTGATTTTGTAAAAAAAAAATCTATTATGTGTCCTGCTCATGACAGCAATCTGCCATAGACATTTTACTGCTCCTTTGTTCGAATTTATTCTGCATTTGGTCTTTGTAGCAGTGAGGAATTGTCCATTGACCATTCTCACTCATTCTGCTGGGAATCTTAATTAAACTTGGAACACTGTTCCTCTTAAGTCTTGTGTATACAATACTTCCGGACCCCGATAAATCAGCAGCCAGCGAGTTGACGTGTTTTGTGTATGCATTTAGGGATGTTGAACATGAATCTCAAAGATTTAGTCTGAAACCTTTCCAGGATGTCGATATTGCTGTTACTTGCTGTTCCCCAAAGTTCCACTCCATATGTCCAAACCAGCTTTAATATTGTTTTGTATCATTTTGCTTTTGTTGGTAAACTGAGACTATTTACCAATCAGCCAGTACATGCTTCTCAGCTTTGTGTCTAGGGTTTTCCTTTTACTCTAGATATGTTTCTGCCAAGTCAACCTTCTGTCCAGGTGCATGCCAAGGTATTTTGCACTATCTTCGTGTGGGATTTGTTCACAATTTAGTGTCATGTAATTTGGGGACAGTTTCCTTTCCTTAGAGTAAAGGTGACCTGAACAGATTTGTTTTCATTCGCCTTCGCCATTCCTCAATTTCACATATGTGTTTCTGCAGGTTCGCTGAGACAACATCTGGGTTGGTGTGTACTGACAGTATTGCAGTGTCTTCAGCATGTTGTGGCAATGAGTGTTGATGGGTGTTGTCATCTTTTGGTATGTCGGCTGTAAATATGAGATAAAGAACGGGCCCCAAAATGCTCCCCTGTGGAACACCAGACTTGATTTCATACAAATCTGATGTGATGGTATTAAGTTTTACCTCAAAACAGTGCTTGTCCAGGTAACTTTTCAGTATCAGCCGAGCAATATTTTTTGTTTTCTAGTATGTTGCTGATGGTATTTGTCATCCTATGTACCTGATCAATGGTGCCATGCTGCTGTATGAATCCGAATTGATGCCCCAGGAAGGACGGCATTTAGATGAGGGCGCATTCTATTGAGGATGTTTTTTTCAAACAACTTGCCAACCAAGCAACGGCAGAGGCTAATTGGTCGATAGGACGAGGCTTCTTCGTCAGAAGAAGCCTCGTCCTATCTGTTCTGTGTCATTCTTTCCTCATTTCTCGCCTTTCGGTGACCTATTCCTTAATTTTCCTTGGAAGTTCCGTTTCTTTTGCTTTTTTTTTCTATTTTTATGTGTAGAAGTGTTGGCCGCCAGGTGTAATATGCTGTTGAACGTTTCGATATTGGTATCGATGTCTTCACCTGTTTTCAATTTGATGTTTTGGTTTAAATTACTTGTTAAAAAATTTCTATGCAGGTCCCAGTGGTTTTTTTTTTGCTGTAGATATAGAGGGTTGACTCTAGTGGAACAGCTCGTTTGAACACATTTAAAATGACTGGAGTAAGGTCTGATGACAGATCCTCACATTTTCAATCTGTAAGTAGTTGCGCCCAAGGTTCTTTGTTATGTAGAAATCTAGCAGATCTGGTATTTTATTGTTGTCTGTGGGCCAGTATTTTGGCTCTCCGTGAGACGCATTCTAGATTTAGGTCTAGTGTGACTTTATGTAGTTGTCTGCCCCTTGGGTTCATTAGTCTTGATCCCCAACATGTGTGTTTGGAATTCCAGTCTCCTCCGCAGATAAAAACTGAACCCAGTTCATTGAAGAATTGCTTGAAAACGTCAGCCCTTATTTTGTCTAGGTGGGCAGTAGATTGCAGAGAGTGTTGTGTCATTGTTCTTGTGTTGTATTTTAATTGATGCAGCCTGTATTTGTTCCCTTTTATAAGGCTCAAGCGGATAATGTTTGATGTTATTTTTGTCACTTACAGCAGTCCCGCCGTGGGAGTTGCCGGAAGCGTGGTCAGTCCTATAGATTAAGTAATTTTCAAATTGTACGTGTGATCTTTTTTTTTTTTTTTTTTTTTTGGTTGGGAAATCATCAAATGACTTCTCCTGCTGAGTAGAACAGGAGGGCGTGTTAGACTTTTACTGACTAAAACCCACCCATGTTCCCTCAGTAGCCCGTATGCCAGGGGTCGTGGTACCTCTTTCGAACAAACCCGCACCCCTGGCAGGCATCGGCCCTTGCGGACCCCACCAGTGGTTGCTGACATCTTTGACGGCGCGCGTGAGGAACACAACGCGCCGTCCCGTCTACCACTTTTCGGCCGCAGAGGATAGGGAGAGCGGCTGACGCTATACCGACACTCCTCTTCCCCTGCGGCCCCACCGCGTCCGCCATCAAACGGTGTCGGCCCCGTCCAGGCCACGGAAGGGAAGAGCGCTGCTCAGAAGCACCGGCACTCCTCCTCTACCGCAGCCCGTAACCCTCAGCCGCGATGCCTCCCATTCGACATCGCGGCCCACCTCAGTTGCGGTGCACCTCACCGCAACCTACTTTTTGGCCGCTACATCAATGGCTTGAAGGCAAAAGCCCTGACGAGCGGCCCCACCGTTGGGTTCCTCTTGGCTTCACCGTAGATGGGAGACCACGGTTACTAAGCCCCCCCCGCAACGACAATGCGGGAACCCACTCGGGGGGGCGTGTGATCTTTGGGTGAGTCTTGTTTCCGATATAAGTGCGACATCGATTTTCTCAATATTCATGAACAACTCAATCTCTTGCCGTCTGTCAGTCAGCCCATTGGCATTTCAGGTGATGATGCGGATATTTAGTCCCTCTGCGGAGCCAGGCGGGTTATTAGTTTGATAATTTGATCCATCATGCTGTCCATCATGTTTTTCATGATTGCTTGGAATCTATTGAATATTGTGTCCAATAGACTGGTGATATCATGTTGGCAAGTTTCCAACGAGGAAACTTTTGATTGTGTTGCAGGCTTGTTGCTTTTGTTTTTTAAACGTTCAGCATAGCTGGTTCTTGGAAGATACGTCGATTTAACACTCGCCAGTGCTGGGTCTTTGTTCTTTGATCACAGGTGTGTATTTGAATTGTTCGATGGCAGGCTTAATTTTTAGTACGTTCTCTTTGTACTGTTTATATTTATTGCAGCCCTTGTAGCTTGCCGGGTGTTTCCCTTGGCAGTTAGCACAGATAGCATCTGTCTCCGGTGATTTGGCGCACGATGTCGTTGGATCGTCATTTCCGCATTTAACGCATCTGAAGGGTCTGAAGCATTGATTTTTCGAGTGCCCAAATCTTTGACATCTCTTACACTGCAACACCTCTTTTTTCTTGTAGTGTGCTTCAACCGCTAGTTTGACGTGGTTGATGCACTTGTCATTGAAAATATCTTTGTTTTTAGCTCGTGGCTCTAGATCTATGTAATAGAGGGGACGTTTTTCTTTTGTAGTTCGATGCAACACGTTGACTATTTGACGAACTTTATGTCCATTTGCTTGTAGATCTTCTTTGACCATATCAATATTTTCTGAGGCGTGGATACCTCTAGCCACTACTCTGTAGGCCCTTTCGCTCTTGAGTTTGTAGGTGTAGTGGTTGATGTCCTTTTCGATGAGTTTATTTCTTAATGTTTTGTAAGTTTCAATGTCTGCAAGCATTAGCTTGATTATGTGTCCTGATTTTAGTGTAGTCATGGTATACCTACTTGTTCCTTTCAATCATTTTGCTTAAGAGATCTCTTAAGGGTGTTATATCCACAATGCCGGTTACAAAAATTGGTTCAGGCTTAGGTATGTATTCTTTGTCTTTTACAGCTATAGGATCTTCATCGCTGAGAATGTCAAATGTGTTTTGCACGGGGATTGCGTAGTTAATCAGTTTAGTGGATGTTTGTTTATTTTGATCTTCTGTGGGGATATCGAGCCTTCTGCGTTTATTGTTAGGTACTTTGTCCTGCTGCCACTCTTGATTTGGGGATTCTTTTTTGTGTTGTCGGGTGATTGTTGAAATATAGTTTTTGGTTAAAATAACTACATATTTTTGACGTTAATGAGACCTATTTATGAAACCCTTTATTTTGATACCCCACTCAATAGGTTTTGAGAAAAAAACAATTTCTTTGAAGACAATATGGCGCCAAAAATCGGCAATTTTTTTTAAAATTTTTGTATTCCTAGTGTCACTCTCACAATTAAGGTGAATCTAACGACACCTCTCAAGCTGAAATCGATCAAGCCGTTCAGGCTACAGAGCGTGCTAAAGAAATATACATACATACATACACTCGAAAAACATAACCCTCCTTCTGGCGTAGTCGGGTAAAAATATTCGGACTCATAAAGCTATCTTTAACTCTATTTATTTCGGTAATAAAGCGTGCAAACAAGCATGCAACATGCAGCAAGCATTGTTTCTGTCACGGCTCCGGCGCTGCGGGTTTTGGACGGCCCCACGCGAGCTTATCGTCGCAGATGGTTTAAAGCTCATCACCTGCTCCTCAGCTCGCGGGCTGCCCCACCCCTCCGCGCCTAAGCGGGCTTAAATTACACTCCAGGGGTAGGGCAGACAAGACTGCGTGAAGTCGGTTTTGCAGCGATTCGATTCTCACTAAATTTTGTAGCACAACATTTTGACTTTTTATGACACTATTTTAATTTAATATAGAAAATGCTACCAAGTAACCGGCTATATATTTGTGACCAAATAATATCCCGAAAATGTTGTTTCGGTGTGGTGAAAATATGGCAAATAAATAATTTGGCAAATGAGAAAATGTTTAAAACTGGCTTCGGCCAATAGCAAAAAGTTATTTTGTAAATCGGCGAAATATAGTTCGGTAAAATAATACCTATGACACATGATACTTCGATGATCTAAAAATATGTCAAATAATGCATAATATATAGCAAAAGAGACGTCGGTCAATAGTTTACAGTAAAATGAAATTCGAACAAAAAAAAAATCGGAAAAGTGATCGGTTCCCGTCAATAATGGATACGACACCTCAGCAAGCAGCTTAAGCTGTAGCACTAAATCAAGCAGGCGTTGCGCAACGTGTGATCGCTAGAAGACTTTGAGTCAGCAGATGTTCATTGCAACCAGCTTACAAACGATACCTAGAGACTGGAACATTCCATCGCCGCCCAGGTACGGGCAGACCTAGGGCTACATCGGCAGCAGATGATTGTTATATCCAACTTACTGTTCTGCGATATCGCCGCCTCAACGCAGTTCAAGTCCAACATAGTCTGCGTGACGAACGCCAAGTGGTCATTAGTTCAGATACCGTCAGAAGAAGATTAGATTTGCTGAACGGAACCTGACTCCAAAGAGAGCTGCAACAGCTCCAGCATTAACGGTAGCTCACCATCGAGCACGACCTGAATTTGCTCGGGAGTATAGGGATTGGACGTTACGAGCAGTGGGGTAAAGTGATGAGACCAGGGTGAGTGAGTCTACATGGAAGTGATCGACGTCAGAGAGTATATCGTCAACCTGGACAACGTTATTCTCAGTGTTGCATCGAGGAAACTGGGTAAGTAATATATGATATAATTACAAAATCTCTAATATTTACAAGATATAACAACGTATGGTGCCGGACGTAAAAGAATAGCACCATCCCATTTCTTCCCGTGGGTGTCGTAGGAGGCGACTAAGGGACTTACTAGAGAATTTGGAACCGTGCACCTAGCTTCTGACGTTTCATAAGTGCCCATGCAGGTTTATATGAAATAAAAATATTTTGATTTTGATTTTGAATGGGCAGCAGCGTTCTCTATTCATTTTACCACCTTATTGCGATCGCCAACTGAGGTGTTTGAGTAAAACAACGTGTTGCTAGTTACGCGGTTTATTGTCCACTGGCCGACCGGCACATACTCATAGGCACGCATACAACCTACCCTACATTACACCTCCACCCTTAATCTAGAACCCCTTCTATATTTAATTATACACTTTAATCAAGAATGTTATCTTCTGAATTTGACAATTTCATAGAAAAGAACAAAAAAAATAATAATAAAAAAAAAAAAAAACAACGAAATATTCCATAGACCTTCTTAATCTAACTTATATCTAAATGGCTTATTTAAGCGGCATTGACGGATGGGACGAGACTGGGGCGGTTCAGGAGTAAGCGAAGGCCGTATCGGGCTCTGATCTGACTGTTCTACACAGTCCTCAAACGTCTCTGGTTCGCCTTCATGCTGTGTGTCCGCTGCGGCCGTGAAGTCGCTCCCAGGACTGCTCGGACCGGGCGCCTCCTGTTCACGTGCGACTGCCAGCGACTCCGACTTCTCACAAAAAGGGCTAGAAGGACAGATTAATGAACTCCGTATCCGTGGCTTTAGCTGATCAACATGTCTATGGGATTCTTTTCCGAAAGCATCTAATACCCTATAATCGGTGGTTCCTATCTTTTCTGATACCTTTCCAGGTACCCATTTATCCTGTCCCCTATATTGACGTAGCCAGACTTCGTCCCCCGGGCATAATTGACGAGACCCCGTTGCGCCATATGTCTGCTGTCGCCCCTGAGCATCCCTAACTTTATTGTCAATATTAGGCCTTAGGGCATCAAATTTAGTACGCAACCTACGGCCAAACATAAGTGACGCCGGTGTTTCACCTGTCGTACAATGTTCTGTGTTTCTATAGTAAAGTAGAAAATTATTTAAAAATAAATGCATGTTTAAATTATCTCTAAGTGCCTTCTTAATTGCACGTTTTACTGTGTGCACTGCCTTCTCAGCTGCACCGTTTGAGGCGGGGTGGTATGGTGCTGAGAATATATGTTCAATGCCATTTGTATTAAGAAATTGTGAAAACTCATGACTTGTAAACGGCGGCCCGTTGTCGGAGACTATTTGTCTAGGTAACCCAAAACGTGCAAACACGTCACTTAAAACGTTCATTGTGTAACCAGCCGCAGTACTAGGCACCTGACTAACCTCTAGCCATTTAGTTCTGGCGTCAACCATTACTAAAAACATTCGGCCAGTGATTGGGCCTAAGAAATCAACGTGAACACGGGCCCACGGTTTATCTGGCCACGGCCAAGGACAGGGCATGTGTCGCGGCGGTGCCTCACTTTCCACGGCACAGACACGACAACCACGGCACGTTTTTTCAATATCTTCGTCCATACCTGGCCACCAAACATAACTCCTAGCAAAAGCTTTAGTTTTCACTATCCCCATGTGGGCTTCATGTAAATCGGATAAAACTTTATTCCTACATACTCCTGGTACAACTACCCTATGTCCCCACATCACACACCCTAACTCTTCATATAGTTCCTTCTTACGATTAAAATACGGCTGGAGCGATATTATTTCATTATCCGACGGCCATTCGTCGCGAATATACCTTAAAACACGACCTAATAACTGGTCTCGGCTCGTCTGTCTTTTAATTTCATTGTAATCTAATAACATTGCATTCTGTGCAAAGTGTAAATGTGATTGTTCCGGAATTGTACTAGCTTGTTGACGTGTACAAAGTGCGGGCCACCGAGACAACCCGTCCGCCCCGTTCTGCTTCGATGTAACATACTCGATGTCGTATGTATAGGCTGCTAACTTAATAGCCCACCTTTGCAACCGACTGGCTGCCATCGATGGTATTCCCTGTTTAGGCCCAAAAATAGTAACTAACGGCTTGTGGTCCGTGCGTAGTGTGAAACGTCGCCCGTATAAGTACTGATGTAATTTTTCGAAACAGAAAACAATAGCTAAAGCTTCCCGCTCGATCTGTGAATAATGTTTCTCCGCTGAGTTTAGCGCACGTGACACATACACCACCGGTCGCTCCCCCGCTCCGACTGCGCCTCCGCCCGCGCCCCGACTATCTTGTTCGCATGTCTGACTTAGCACGCCGCCTATACCTTTCGCGCTCGCGTCACAAGTTAAAAACAAAGGTCTGCCTGGGTCATAATGGGCAAGGACGTCTGCACTAATTAATATACTTTTAATTTTTTTAAATGCCGACTCACACTCACTGTCCCACTTCCACAATACCCCTTTTTTCAATAACCTATATAACGGCGCCAGTACAGTGCTCAAGTTGTTCACAAATTTAGCATAGTAATTAATTGTCCCCAAAAAAGCCCTTAAATCGGTAATGTTATCTGGCTGGGGTATATTTAGTATGCCTTCCACCTTTTTTGGGGTCTGCTTTGACTCCATCGGCCGAAATAATGAATCCTAAATATTCTACTGAATTAGTCATGAATTTACACTTTTCTTTTTTTAGTTTCATTCCATTACTATGTAACCGCTCCAAAACTCTCTCTACGGTAAGTAAATGCTCATTAATATTGGGAGAACCTATTATTATGTCGTCGAGAAATACTTCTACATTCGGAATGTCGTTTAAAAGATTTGCCATAATTCGTTGGAATATACCCGGGCTCGAAGAGAGGCCGTATACTAACCGTTTGTATTTAAAAAGGCCCTTGTGTGTATTAATAACCGTATAATTATCGGGATCTTCCAATTCAATCTGGTTATAGGCTTGTGTCAAGTCAATTTTTGAAAATATTTTTGCCCCGTTTAATTTAACCAGCAAGTCGTTTATACGTGGTAAAGGATATTTGTCGACTAATAAAACTGGATTTAAAGTTATTTTGTAATCAGCACAGATACGGAGTCCACCATCAGCCTTACGCACCGGTACGAGCGGAGTAGCCCAGTCCGCGCTGTCCACAGGCTCGACGACGCCAGCGCGCAGCATGCCCTCGAGCTCTGCCTCGACGCGCTCGCGGAGTGCGTACGGTACAGGCCGTGCGCGGCAGAACACGGGTGTTGCTCCCTCCCGTATTCGCAGCCGAGCCTTGCCTCCCGTGAACCGTCCCAGTCCCTCCGTGAACAAATCCTTATATCTGTGAAGTAATAGCGTTAATTGATTATTACATGAGTTATTATAATTTGTTTCGCCTACCTTCATAGTTACAACATTTTGGTACAAAGGTATTTTAATGCCTAATTCTGTAAGCCATTGTCGACCCAGTAGTGAGGTGGTACCCCCTTCTATTATAAACAATTCCAATTGTTTAGACTTATTTTCATATTTGATTAATGGCCTAATTACCCCTATTGGTTTTATTGACGTACCGTCATAAAATCTAAATACTAAATTAGAATGATCTAAGGGTCTATAGCTAAACAGTTTATCATACATCGTCTTACTAATGCATGACACTAATGACCCCGTATCAATCTCCATCGATAGTTGGGTTTTATCCACCCATATAGTTAAGCTCACCGGTTTATAGCTATTTAAACTGAGTTGATGTAAATCTTCTACCGCCTCCCAGTCCTCATTATCTGACAACGACGGCTCGTCCACCGCTAACTGGTCCCAGGAATTTATCTGGTTGTCCGGTCCGCTCGCTGCATGCACATGCGCCACCAGGTTGTTGGTGTCGCGTCCATCTCGCGGCTGCCTCCCTCCGAAGTGCATCGGGCAAACCCGACGTAGATGCCCTTTCTGCCTACATCTACCACAGATAAACCGACTGTATCTACATCCTTCACTCTGATGATCCGACGCCCCGCAAGCCGAACAATTGCTTTTGGAATCGTTGGCGGTGCTGGTGCGCGTGCGCCCCGCCGCCGGCCCGCGCTGGCCGCCACGGCCCCGGCCGGCGCGGCTGCCCGCCTGCGCCGTCGCCACCGCGTGCAGCGCTCCGGCCGCTGCCTCACCGCTTCCTCTCGACTCACTATTATTCGCGACTGTCTGTTCCACTGCTGCTGCATCTCTCTCCGCCGCTTCCATTGCACATGAAATTTTCACGGCATTTGCATATTGCAGATTTTCTTCTGTAAACAGTCGTTGCCTAATAGACTCGCTCCGCAACCCGCAAACTAACTGATCACGTAAGTTCTCCTCCAAAACCGCCTTGAATTCACAAAATTTTGACATTTTCTTCAATTCCGAAATGTATTGCAAAATCGATTCACCCTCCATTTGTCTTCTCTGACGAAAACGATACCTCTCTGCCATGAACGACGGCTTTGGTTGCAAGTGGTGTTCCATGACTTCCACTACCTCCGCATAAGTTTTCGCACTAGGTTTGTCCGGACTTGTTAAATTACTTAACAGTTCGTATGCTTCGTCACCCATGGCCGCAATCATTGTGGGTAACCAAAGTTCGTTCTTCACACTGTTCACTTTGTAAAACATTTCCATGCGTTCCACATACATGGTCCAATTCCCGGATCTTACATTAAACTCGTTTAACTTCCCGATCGACATTTTGTATAGTAAAATACGCTTATAATTTTAATCCTCGTCGCCACTGAGGTGTTTGAGTAAAACAACGTGTTGCTAGTTACGCGGTTTATTGTCCACTGGCCGACCGGCACATACTCATAGGCACGCATACAACCTACCCTACATTACACCAACTAGGGTTGCCAACATTTTTTCGACGAAATATATTACTTTTCGAAATAACCTGTAAAAAATATTGTACACTTCAAAAAAATATAGTATGTCAATACTATATTTTTTGTAGGTACTATATTTTTGGAAAAAGAAAAAAGTGCCCAAATGTACTACTTCTGGTTCTTTCTTCTCGCCATTTTCGAATTCATAACCGGAAATATCCTTTCCGTGAATCACGAAATGACCAGACCCGACCAGACCAGATTATTGTATATTGTAAGTTATTAATTTGACATTATTGAAAAGTTCGGAACGCGTTACAACAGCTGAGTTCGGATCGGTTCGAATACAAATGCTACGGCATAGGTCAAAAGTTAATGTAAAGGCGCGTTCATAAATTATTAAAATACGTATAAAAATGCGTACTAAATGTTCCTTCAACAGTACCTATATAGTACGCAGAACCCGAAATGCAGTACAATACTATATAAGGTGTTAAAAAATTAACTGCAAGAATTTCGTCCACTTACTCGACGAAAAAGGAACATATAAAAAAAAAAGAGCATTTTTATATTTTCACATAAATAAAACAATTTATTAACATTTCTTGTTGTGCACTGTATGCAGGGCTGCGCTTGCGTCTTGGGCCGCCATTGTACCGCGCGCGAGCGACTCTATGAGCGAACTTATGGGCTGGAATCATAGGGCAGACGGTACTCTGACCCGTTTTCCTGGAACGCCTTAATGGCGAAACATATCTGCACCTGCTCGAGTCTGTGCTGACGAATTAAAAACTCGTATAATTAGTGCATTTGATTTAAGTAAAAGTGACAGAGACACATAAATCGCAGTGCAAGGAAACGTAATAAATACGTCGTGCTAACTTGTGCATTGGACAAAACGGTGAACACTTCCAGCACCTTTTGTAAATAAGGTAAAAATTAAGACTTCTTGTTAATAGTTTTTAAATTACTGTAAATAGGTTGACTATTTGTAAGTAGTTCGATAATTAGCCAGTCCAAAGTCTGAGAAATGTGATGGGAAAATTAGAATCAGCTGTTTACGAATTTGTGCCGTCGCGTGTCGTGTCGCAGGGGTGAACGACTCACGCGTGCGCCCGCGCCGCCCGGGGCGGCAGCGGTGTCCTAGGCCGCCGGCGCTGGAACGCGTGCGGTGTACAGTACGCCTATTCAATAATTTTGTTCGAAGTGAAAATATATCTCGGAAACTGTTTTATTGAAAACGTTTTTTCGCCAATATTTTTTATTTGTAATTCTAAACAAGTCCTTACTTTTCTTGTAGTTAATTTATTAACACCTTATATATTATAGTACGGTTGGCAACCCTATCGCCAACCCGCCTGCCAAGCGTGGCGATTATGGCAAAACCCCTCTTTTGGGGGAGGCCCATGTCCAGTAGTGGACATCTTTCGGGTGAAATGATGATGATGATAACAACTGAATCTATAATTTTATTTAATATTTTTGAATATTGATAAATTAGGCCAGTAGTCATATTAATTAAGTTTATTACTTCCAAAAATAACTATAACAATTTACATAACTTATATTAAAACGCGTTACGGATAAAAGCAAGCACCACCATGACATACATTATTTTTAACAGCTTAGAGAGGGCGCTCATATTGCCATAATATAAATCAAGATTATCACTTTTACCACAGATTACAACACGCCTCCTTAAATTTATAATCTTGGTCTTTTACTTAAGCTCAATATTGTTAGAAACATAAATATAAGTTAAATTAATCTTAAACTATTTTTCTAAATTTTGGTCTTATCTATACTTTTAGTTAATATGCTAAGTTCAACTTTGTATCAATTTTTACAATATCAATTATAGCCTTTTCATAGTTTTGATACTCAACTTTGATGTGCTTTGATTTTTTTGTAAAATTGCCATACTACAATTGAAATTGCACCTGAATTATCTTCATATAATTTTATGGGTTTATCAAATTTGACATTGAATGATAAACTTAACAAGTTTTTAATGGGACTTTCGTGGGCAGTGGTTAAGGCATAATACGTGCTTTTGTTTGTGCTATGAATTATTTAGATTTAAGTGAATTTTACAAGTGTGAGCTTCAATCGTAACTATTCTTTGTATTTGTGTTTTAGCCTAAGGTTTGTTTTAATCCTGTTTTAATCGCGTTTAAAATTTTACCCGGTATCCTTCCATAATGGATACCAAAAACCGGTTGTCTATTGTTTGCCCGAAGATTATATGCCATAATCATCATTTTCCCGAATTTCATTTACCCGAATTTCATTTGCCCGAATGTTTCATTTGCCCTAAAAGACATATGGCATACTTTTAAAATTGCCCGAATTTTAGATACCATAAGATACGAATGCCTTAAGTATTGTTTGCCTTATTTTTATGTGCCATAATAATTATTAGACATAATATTTAAATGGCATACAAAAGAAGAATTTTTGCGTGCTTTAGCATCAAATTTGTATTTGCATTAAAAAAGAAATTGTACTACCTACCTAATTATAATTATATAGTTTGATTATTAAACTTGTTTTTAATTCTAATACTTACCTACTTATTAGCTTTCTGGCTGTCGATGTCGATGGGTGCGCAATGTTTGGTATAATAAGAATAAACTTATTTATTCTGTGCATGGTTTTTTTTCTGTGCATGGTTGATGGTGGGCTAGGTCGACGGAGCCCCGCTTGGCGGGGCTCCTACTTCTGTGTGGTTTATAAAAAAATAACCACGAAGGGGATGGTGGGGTCTATTTGCTCGCTTCGCCTAACCTGTCCGAGTCGGGGTGCCCTAAAGTCCCAATTGCATCCAATTTCTCTTGATATAAACAACCGTTACACACCCGATGTCGATGGCAAATTATGTTATGGCATATCATAATTATGGCATGTGATAATTAGGGCTTACAATGATTATGACAAATGATGTTATGGTAAGTGACTTTATGGGAAACAATGATTCTGGCACGTGACTAAAATGGCAAATGAGAGTAGGGCAAATGAGTATTATGTCGTATGATATTATGGCCGTTGACTATTATGGCAAATGATATTAGGGCAAATTCGGGTAAACGGCGGTATACCCCAAAAACCCCCTGACCCCCCGATTTATTTGATTATACCCCGGTTTTAACGGTCTCTCTCCCCGACGAAAATGTATTAAACAATGCAATGGATTCCGAATCGGCTAGTAGAAAAAGATTAGCCACTTCTCCAACTACTATAGTTAACCCTCCAAAGTTAATGAAAAAAGAAATTGGAAGACAATCATATACTTTAAATGACAACCCACCTTACGTTGTTCATGTTTCTTTGAAGGATGGCCAGCACCCTAATTGCGTAACTCACGATTGATCATAATTGGTTTCGTCTTCACAGTTAAACAATATTCATTGCGTTATTTATGTTGTCGAACAGACACATTTTTCGAACATATGAAGCAATGGTTTAACAATCCGTTTCAAAACGATACAGATTATGATGAATCGTGAGTTACGCAATTAGGGTGCAGACCCCAGGTACTGTTCTGCACCCAGTTTGGAAAGTTTTTAACAAAATATAACTACAGTAACATTCTACTACCTAGTGTAAAACGTCTTGGAAGAAACCGAAAATTTGTTTATTTGTTATTTTTAAATTGATTGAAATAATGGAAAACAAAAAGAGGGAGCGTTCAGTAATCTTTAATAATGCTGAGGTTCAATTACTTGTGTCAAACCATATTCAATCATTTTTAGTTATCGATTGTGTAATTTAGTACCCGTTTTGTAACTAGATGGCGTTGGCGTCGAATTAGATCGCGCTATGGTTTCGTTACCGGCGAAACTATAAATAGACCAGGAATTTTTTGTTTTTTTAGGTTGGATTCTCTGTATTGACGATTTGTTGTGTAACTATAATATACTGTGCTATAGTGTTATAACAGAGTTTTATTGAAGATCTTGGGCTAAGATTTAACATGGTCCTTCGAAACCGGGTCAGTGTGTAATATTACGCATCGAGTTTTTGTGTATCAGCACAGAAAGCAGTGGTGGATCGCCACTGAAGTGCTTTAGCGTCGCCTGCAGAGGGCGCGACCACGGAGACCGAGTGTTTCTGAGGACGTCGCCTGCAGAGGGCGCCACCGCAGCAAGTTCTGTGGGCTTCCGGACATCCCGAATGCGGACAACCGGATCTAGAAGAAGTGGAAGTGGCATCCCGAGAAGCTGAGCACCAAACCTGAGAGCGTACTGCGCGCCTCCTGGCGGGCGGTAGCAACAAACAAACCGGAGAAGTAATAGTGAGTGACGTGTTGTGGATTTAAACCGTGAGTACAATTTTATTAGTGAAGCTATCAAGATTTGGAACTTTGAATTTAACGTTAATAATAATCAAGACTTAGAATAATTTTAAGTAGTTTAGACTTAGATTATTCAAGAAAAAAGTGAACCGACGGGGAACCTATGCCCGATTTTCTAAAAAGTTTGAAGTTAAAAACACTTGTAAAATTTTCTGTTGTCGTCATTGACTTAGAATAATTACATCAGTTTTACACTTGTAAAGGTTCTGTGTTCTTGTGCAACTCGTGTTTTGTTTCTGAATTAATTCAATAGTTGATAGTCATGGATTCGTTAGTTAACTTGCAGCTAGATAACAAGAGAAATATTGAAAAAGGTAGAACAAATTATAAAAAATCTCCTAAGGAACGGATAACATTGTCCTATTTAGAAACCAGATTGGAAGCATTAGAACAACTGTGGTCTAATTTCATAAAAACGCACAGGAACATACTCGTAGTAGAAAACCTAGATTTCAAACATAATTATTTTACTTCAGAGACATATGACGTTACTGAGGATATTTACATAACTTATAAATCCGAGTTGAAAGAGTCTATTATACAACTAACACCTACAAAAGCAAGTACAGATAAAGCTTCATCGTCAAATACGTATACGAATGTAAAATTACCTAAAGTTCTTATTCCTACTTTCTCTGGCAAGTATACGGAGTGGACTTCATTCCGTGATTTGTTTTTATCACTTATCCACAAAAATGATTCAATTGACGATGTACAAAAACTGCATTACTTGAAAGGTCATTTATCAGGTGAACCAGAACAGTTGTTGCGTCACACTCCTGTGACAGCCGCAAATTATGAGGAATGTTGGCAAATGTTAAATAAACGCTATAATAATAAACGATATTTGTCTAATTCTATGTTGAAGAGATTGATTAATCAATCAAATGTAACAGAGTCATCAACTGCGATTAAAGAATTATTGGATACCACTGTGGACTGTTTGCATGGCTTAAGTACTCTCGGAATTGATGTTAAATCGTGGGACGCTATAGTCATCTATATAATAAGCGCTAAGCTAGATTGTGAATCGCGAAAGTTGTGGGAATTAAAAATTAGTACAGATGAACAACTACCAACTTTTGAAGAATTTAAAACATTTTTAGAGTCACGGTTTCGGTCTTTAGAGTACTTAGACACATCCAAGTCAAAGCAGAAGTCTACAGATAGTAAGCCAAAAGTTTTTCATGCAGTCAAATCAAATAGTAACAACATAATATGTCCATTCTGTAAACAGGATCATTATATAAGTAATTGTAAACAGTTTAGTAAAGAAGGTTACCAATCTCGAAGTGAGTTTGTCCGAACTCACAATTTGTGTTACAATTGTCTAGGCGCGAATCATTCAATTAAGTATTGTCGCGCTAAAACATCATGTCACGTCTGCAAGCGTAGACACCACTCATTATTACACCCCAAGGCATCTTCAAGATCATCGTCACCTAATAGCCATCCGGTAGAGGCAGTAGCTGTCAAATCAGCAGTGTCCTCACTGCAAACTGCTTCCGGTACGGCAAAAGAATCAGAGTCTTCAACCATAGCAACACACTTTTCTACAAAGGTTGAGCCCAATCGAGTTTTATTAGCGACCGCTCTCGTCGAAGCACAGACTCAGAATGGTCGTAAACAATTGCTGAGGGCGTTATTGGATCAAGGATCCCAGGCCTCTTTCATAACCGAGTCAGCAGTCCAATTGCTCGGTCTAAAGAAAATACCAAATAACAGTATGGTCTCAGGCATTGGAGGTGACGAAGGCGCTTTTGCCTCTAGATTCATGGTTTGTGTAACCATTCATTCACGTCACGATCCAAATGCAATTATTCAAGTTCGAGCATATGTGTTAAGTAAAATTACAACGTTGATTCCCTCAACTAAACTATGTATATCAACTTGGCCTCAACTAGAAGATATTACTCTGGCAGATCCAGAGTACCACACTCCAAACAAAATCGACGTTTTGTTTGGAGCAGAAGTTTACAGCCAAGTTCTTAAAGAGGGTTTAGTCAAACACTCTCCAGGGCCCATAATTGCTCAAAACACAACCCTGGGATGGATTTTGTCTGGACTAACACCCACAGATTGCGATCTCAATTCAGCAAATTGTCACAAGGTTATAGTTAGTATGCATTCACACCTTAGTGACAACGATATGCTTAAACAGTTTTGGGAGATCGAATCTGATGTTACTAATAAGAAAAAGATACTTACCCAAGAAGAACAGCTGTGCGAAGAATTGTTCACTCGTACTACTCAACGAGACGCTACCGGGCGATACATAGTCAAGCTTCCATTTCGCGAATCAAATCCACGAAGTAAAATCGGATACACCAAAGAAATCGCACTGAAACGATTTCATCATCTTGAACAGCGTTTCAAGAAAAATCATGAGATCAAAAGAAAATACACCGAAGTAATCCAAGAATACCTTGACCTTGGACACATGCAGCTGGTGTTTCGTGAAACTGATACCAAGCAGTCAGAAGCAGTCTATTTGCCTCACCACGCAGTGATTCGCGAGGATAAGACCTCTACCAAGGTCAGAGTTGTGTTCGACGCTTCTGCTAAAGGTTCTTATGGTGCATCCCTTAATGACACGTTGATGGTTGGTCCTACCATACAACCGGAATTACGTCACATCATCATGAGATGGCGTACGTATCCAATTGTATTATGTGCAGATATAGTTAAAATGTACCGACAGATCAAAGTCGCTCCTGAAGACACACACTTCCAGAGACTACTTTGGCGGAGTGAACCTGCATCTGAAATAAAAGAGTATGAGTTGCTGAGAGTCACCTTTGGCACTGCATCCGCACCTTACCTGGCCGTAAAGTCGTTGCAGCAGCTGGCACACGATGAAGGAGCTGAGTTTCCGCTGATATCTGAAAAATTAAAAAGCGAATTTTATGTAGATGATTATATGTCAGGATGTCAGACAGTAGAGGAGGGAAAAAGGATTCACAGGGAAATGGAAAAATTACTGAAAAAAGGTGGATTTCCATTACAGAAGTGGATGACAAACAATAAGGAATTAGCAGAGGAAATATTGGGAGAAGGTACAAATCAGGAAGGAGTAGTAGAAATAAAACTAAACGAGGTGGTGAAAATACTAGGAATCTTTTGGGATAGAGAATCTGACAGTTTCAGGTATTCAATAACATTTCCACAACCTGCATCTGTAACAAAACGAAGAGTAATATCAGATATATCACGACTGTTCGACCCCTTAGGGTGGGTAGCGCCGTGTGTTATACCGGCGAAAATAATGATTCAAAAGATATGGCTAGCCGGAATCGATTGGGATGATCGATTACCTGAAGATTTATTAAAAGAATGGCAAACATATCAAAAGGAACTACTAAACTTACCTGAGTTTCATGTACCAAGATGGGTTGAATCCAGAGAAGGCGATGTAGTTGTAGAACTACATGGTTTTTGCGACGCGTCTAATGTAGCGTATGCAGCTGTTACGTATTTAAGGATAATTGGCGCTGACGGGAATATAAAAATTAATTTGATATCTGCGAAAACCAAGGTTGCTCCGATAAAGCAACTGTCCATTCCTCGTCTCGAGTTGATGGGTGCTGTTCTGTTGGCCAAATTGATAGTGGAAGTAGCAGAGATACTAGCAATACCTAAAGACAATATACACTGTTGGACAGACTCGACGGTTGTTCTGGCTTGGCTCAGTAGTCATCCCAGTCGCTGGACAACATTTGTTGGTAATAGGGTGTCTGAAATTCTGTGTTGTTTGGAGAATTCTCAATGGGGACATGTGAAATCTACTCACAACCCTGCAGATATCGCGTCAAGAGGTATGACACCTTCAGCACTTTCACAGTCATCTCTTTGGAAGCACGGTCCATTGTGGTTAAAGAAGGAACCAATTGACTACGTCAAACCGAACTCGATGTCAACTAAACTTGAAGAAAGATCATTGAAAGATGTTAAAGCACATGTGTCAATAAATGTAGAGGATGGGCTGTGGACAAAATATTCATCACTTCAAAAATTAATCAGAGTAGTGGCATATTGTAGGCGATTCTTAAGATATAAGCAACATAAAGAAACTTACCTGACAAGTGAGGAATTGAGAGCCGCGCTGGAAACCTGTGTAAAAAAATGTCAAGAACAAGAATTTAAGGAAGACATAGAACACATTAAGAAGATAGGAAGTGTAAGTAAGAAGAGCAAATTACGACCTTTATGTCCCATATTAGATGAGCAAGGAATTCTAAGAGTAGGAGGAAGAATTGAAAAGTCTCAACTGTCAGTAAGCATGAGACATCCTATCATAATTCCACAGCGCCATCACTTCGCAACTCTGCTCGTCAGTGAAGCTCACAAAACCACTCTCCATGGAGGTCCAACATTGATGCTAAACTATTTGCGCACACAATATTGGATTCTATCTGCAAAAAATGTAGTCAAGGCTTACGTACGTAAGTGTGTGGTATGTGTTCGACATTCAGCGACCTTTCAAAATCAACTCATGGGTCAATTACCGACCTGTAGAGTGTCACCAGCCAGGCCGTTTTTGCATACCGGTGTTGATTTCGCCGGTCCGATTAACATTAGGATATCTAAGGGTCGTGGCAATAAGGCTTACAAGGGGTACATCTGCCTATTTGTGTGCATGGTCACTCGAGCAGTGCATATCGAGGCCATTAGTGACCTTACCTCTGAAAGTTTTATAGCCGGTTTCAAAAGATTTGTCGCTAGAAGAGGCCATTGCAGTGATATTTGGAGCGACAATGGGAAAAATTTTGTAGGCGCAGCCAAGGAACTGCAAATATTAGTCGCTGCTGAACAGTCAGCGATCGCTAACGAAATTAGGAGTTGGCTCAGTAGTAAAGGTGTCAAATGGCATTTTATCCCTCCCCATGCCCCAAATTTTGGTGGACTTTGGGAAGCCGGCATCAAGTCAACAAAATTCCACTTGAAGCGCGTGATTGGTGATTCAACTCTTACCTATGAGGAAATGGCCACGTTACTTGTGCAGATTGAGGCTTGCCTCAATTCAAGACCGATTTCCCATATTTCACAAACCCCTGATGATCCAATGCCGCTTACACCCGGTCATTTTTTAATTGGGGAACCTCTGGTTCTTGTGCCGGAACGTAATTACGAGCATAGCTCTGTGGGCTCGTTGAGGCGATGGCAACTCTTACAAAAAATGACCCAAGATTTCTGGCGACGATGGTCTAGAGAATTTTTAACTTCGATGCTACAGCGTTACAAATGGTCGCAAAAAGAAATAGAACCAAAGATTGGCGACATTGTTCTTGTAAAAGAGGACAATCTACCTCCAGGCAAATGGTTACTGGGTAGGATTTTAGAAAAGCATCCTGGTTCGGACGGACTCACACGAGTTGTGACCATAAAGTGTAATGGTTCAGTAGTTAAAAGACCAATTTGTAAACTTTGCGTATTGCCAACCAGTGATTGATATGGTATTTTTTCATAAGAATTATTTTAGTTTTGTTTTTGTTTATTTATCTTATAGCCCTTGACCTCATGGTGGGCGGCTTTAATTTAAAGGACAACTCATTCGAGCATGTCCTTGGTGGGCGGAATGTCAAACCATATTCAATCATTTTTAGTTATCGATTGTGTAATTTAGTACCCGTTTTGTAACTAGATGGCGTTGGCGTCGAATTAGATCGCGCTATGGTTTCGTTACCGGCGAAACTATAAATAGACCAGGAATTTTTTGTTTTTTTAGGTTGGATTCTCTGTATTGACGATTTGTTGTGTAACTATAATATACTGTGCTATAGTGTTATAACAGAGTTTTATTGAAGATCTTGGGCTAAGATTTAACAACTTGTGAGTTTAATCGAGAGGTATACCTAAGCAAATAATAGAAAATAAAAAGACTGACGCTGTTACAAACAAAGACAAATAATCTACATGGAAGAAAATACTATTAATTATTTAAACTTGTAAAACACGAAGACTAACGTCACATTTAGTAACATCTACGTCATTTATCAATGGAATAAGCGGTTAACTGGCCGTCAAAGAGGCAAATAGATTTATTCCTCAGTTATTATTCGACCAATAAAGCCTATCTGACGATTGAACAACAGATTTTTTTTGCTATCTATCGAATAAACCCCCATCTGTCTGTTTAACTGAGGATTGAAAAATCGGCTCTAAAACGATTAAAATCTAATTTATGTTTCGTTGTTTTGGATTTACCACCAAAACGCTCCTTACGATGACTTTTTATCACGTGACATGTGACGTCAACTTTGTGTAAACGGCACCGGTACAAATATTGTTTTAGAAGTATTTGTGCACAGAGGCACCCGCACACCAGTAATATTACTTTCTATCCATTAAAAATCGACATTCACTTATTTACTTACTAACTACTTTAGTTTACACAAAGTTGACTTCACGTGATACGCGTTTTGGCGGTAAATTCAAAACAACGAAAAATAAATTAGGTTTAAATCGGTGTTGATCGGGAAAATGGATATAAATCAATTTACTTTTATTTTTCTGTTACATATTTCGTCCCAATCTTCAAATAAGTTTTTAATAAATTGGAAAATACCCAAAATACCGTATTATAAATATCTCGATTTAAATATTCTTTGCCATTATCACACTGTAATTTCTTTACTCTTTTGTTAAATTTATTTTCTACTAAATGAACAAATTCTATAAAACAATTTGCAGTTTCTGCTTTGCTTTTAATACAAAAAATTCTCGTACATTTACTATAGTCGTCGATAAATGTCAAAAAATATTTTTCTCCACCATAACCAGTTGTGTTATGTGGACCATTTAGATTAGTATGCATCAATTCTAAAATTTCAGTAGTCTTAGTTCTATTATTTTCAAAAGGTACATTAGCCGTTTTGCTTTCAATACAATTTGAACATTTCATTTGTGTACTTTCAATCTTATCTGGCAAACCTGTTACTAATTTATTATTTATCAGCTTATTTAAATATTGAAAATTTACGTGATCAAGTGCCCTATGCCATTTCTCTTTATCAGTTAATTTTATTGAATTCACATACATTTTGTTGTCATCAATTTTTTAAACAAAACTTGTTTGCAACTTTTAATTCTCTTGATTGATTATACACGGCTAATTTTAGATCGTTCTGGAGCCGAAACACAGTAACTCCAAATGAGTAATAGTTACTATTGGCATTGTTATTATATTTTTAAGACGTCTACTATAGAAGTTAGAAATTTATCACTTTTTTTCTGTCATTCGAGTAAAATTTTAGTAGCACTTTCACTATTTCATTCATAAACGCAAGATCGTACGCGATCCGCTCGGTGATGACGTAGCGCGGCACAGCTGTGCGTGTGCGAATCAGTTGGTTGCGTAGGTACCTACTCGCGGTGGGTCAATAGACGTCGGACGAAAAACCAGCTGCAAGTAAGTACCTACACAAACCTCAATTGTTGGTTGGTGTAAGTTCATTTACCTCCATCATCTCTCATTGTATCGGAAGCACGGGATTTACAATCTCCTCGTAAACGAGAGAAATTAATTGACATTTAACTCACCCCTCTTGCATCACGATATCACCTAGTACACAAGGCTACACATCAAGCTATACATTTCCAGTTTACGCTGATCTCGTGCTATACGAAAATCGTTTACAATGCGAGATCAGCTTATACTGGAAATGTATAGCTTGATGTGTAGCCGTGTGTACTACCCGTCAACTAGACACGACGAGTACGCTTGGGAGTTGCATTTTAGGCCTTGAATCGAGTGTCGACCAATCGAGCTAATAGGTACTTAATAAACATACAAGTACCTACCTACCATAATACTAAATACTGCCTAAAACATTTTTTTGCGACAATGCTTGCGGCGGCTTCTACAAAGGCAGGCAATTCAAACAGAAAAATGAATCGTTTAGTGAGTTGCATAGAGTTCATTATTAGTTGGAGGTGTCCCTTACTATGAAAATATTGAACCGAATTAAAACCTTATTTGAATAACTTTAACCGCGTAATTCGGTTGTGAACCTTGAACCCTTGTACAGCCCGGTCGGACACGAGACAATTGATTTCTCAGAATATTTTTAGTAAACTGCGGACCTACTAACCTAGTTTGGTGAAATTTCTATTTTTCCCCGTTAACAGTTATGAAATAAAGTCTAAATTCGCTTATCTTATTTTATTTGTGTACCTATTTAACGATTGCGTATTTATTCTAAAAAAAGTCGGCGCGTAGGCAAAGGTAGCGGCGATCAGCGAACTCTGTCATCTGTGAACTAGGTACCTACGCTTAAATAAATAGACATAGTAAAACGGCAGCCACAGGTTTAGAAACACGTACCTATGGATGTAATTTAATCCATTCGAATTCATTTTCCATATTTACTATTGGCTAATTGGTCCCGTGTGTGTTGCCGGGCGTATAAGAATAGCACCATCCCATTTCTTCCCGTGGGTGTCGTAGAAGGCGACTAAGGGATCTACTAGAGAATGGGCAGCAGCGTTCTCTATGCATTTGATCACCTCACTGCGATCGCCAACCCGCCTGCCAAGCGTGGCGATTATGGCAAACCCCCCCTTTTGGGGGAGGCTTATGTCCAGCAGTGAACGTCTTTCGGCTGAAATGATGACTATTTTGCCAACATTGAATCGCCTGGCCGCCATTGTGGTACTACGACGTGGGTAGCGTTCGAAGTACCTACCTACTCCAGTATTTCTTCCTCTAACGCGGTCCGCGTTGCACGTGTGCGGGCGCTCGAAACTGTCCATGATCGAGGAGGCGCTGAGTTGCGGCCAGAATGGTGGAGGTGAAGGGAACTTGAGGGTCGTTGATTCCACGTGCGCGCAGTGAATTCAGGTATTCCGGCTGAGCATACAATCCTCTAGCCTCTTCCAAGTTATGGTTCGCAATCCCATAAAAATCCACATTTCACACACAGATTGCACTCATTTTTGGCGCGTAATTAGGTTGCGCGTGCGGTGTACGTGACCTAATACAGCGAAACGCGACACAATACTGGGAAGGAATTCGGAACAAGGAAGGGCGGGCGGTCGGCTAGACGGGGGTCGGGGGCGTGGCTTACGGATCATGCTGTCTGATCGATGAATGGATTTTTCAATGGATATCGTTCGCATGTGTTGCCGTTTGTCGATACGTTTTATACGCACGTATACATTGATCGCAAGGAAGCGTTACTTCGAGTTCTCATTATTTCACTCAAGAAAACAATAAATTTAATGATTCGTGTTTTTTTTTTTTGTTGTTTATTTAAAATAATAGTCTCAATCGATTCTAGTTCGATGATCGAGTTCATGGCTTTCGGTTCCAGAACGACCTAAAATTAACCGTGTATATACATTTTTGCATTTTCATTTCTTGCTACTATTGTGCGAGTTTTGGTCATTTTTGAAACACTTAACAAAGGAGGATGGCGAGGTTGCATGTACAATGGGACCCACTGTTAGGAGCATCGTACAGTATGGAAACTTATAACTAGTTGTAGAACTATATAAAACTAACAAAAAAGCTAGTGGGCAGTAAGTCGTAGAAGATGGGAGAAAAAAGATATGCAAGGTAAAAAATTATAACCTAAAACGAATCTAATGGGTGCTGATTATTTAACAATAAAATATGTTTTTTTATATATTATGTAGTTTCAAAAAGGTGTTCAGTCAGAATAAAAATATCTAACAAGACTTCCATCGTGGTTCTGCATTTCGCTGGCCAGATATAGGTAATTACCTACTCAAAATAAAAAATGCGTCTGGGAGCTAAGAACTATTGTGACTTGGTAAATAAAAAATATGGAATCATAGACTAGATTGATATAGGATAATATTATAATCATTATTGGCATAAAACTAAATGAAAAAAAAAAAAACGAACGACAGAATATTTGGTATATAATTGGTTTTGACACTGACAGCCAACTTCTATTGACAGCACGTTACATTCTACTATAGCACAAATAATCGTAATAATATTTATAACGAGCCCTGACCACCGACATCTTGGACCCTGCTCCTGATGCCGATGGGCCACAATTTTTTATATTTTTAAATGTTTGTTGAGAGTGTGGTCTGAAGAATCAGGTTTCTAAATAAATATGTGGAAATAGGAGAAAGAAAACTCAGTAAACGTTGTTAGACGGTTGCTATTGAAACTTCAAGTGACGAGAGCAGTATTTTAACATTGGAACGTCTTTTTATCTTCATTACAAATGGCATATAAAACTTAACAAAAAGTAGGTTTTACAACATCCGCCCTTAATGGAAATAAAAAGTTAAAGTAGTAATGCTAAACACAATAGAAAAGAATAAAACATTACTACCAGACTATACAGAAATACAAAACATAAACCGACGAAAAATAAATAAATAGAAAATTATTCTACCTATTTATCTCTAAACCCATATTAACAACGCACCTATGATGAGCTATGCGCCTTAAGGGCTTGGTTAAAACATCGGCTGTCATTTTATCCGTAGGTGTAAACTTTATATCTATAAAACCCTCAGTAACCTTTTCACGAATAAAATGATATCTCGTATCAATGTGTTTTGTTCTATTATGGTGGATCGGATTTAGCACAAGTTTCTGTGCACTTTGACTATCGTTGTATAGCAACACCCTGTCAGCAAAACCAGTAACGTCACACACTAACCGTCTGAGGAAAATAGCCTCCTTTGCAGCACTTGTTAAGGACATATACTCAGCTTCTGTAGACGACAAGGCTACCGTCGGCTGCTTCTTACACTCCCAACTAATAGGTCCACCTGCTAGCGTGAAGTAGTAACCAGTGTACGACCGACGGTCATGTACACAGTTTGCCCAGTCAGCATCCGTGTATCCACACACACGTCTACCAACTTTCCTGTAAGTAATACAGTAATTCATAGTACCTTTCAAATACTGTAACACTCTTTTAGCGGCCAACCAATGCCTCTTATCATAACAGTTATTAAACTGACTTAAATAGCTTGTGGCATAGGCTATATCGGGTCTCGTATTTACAGCTAGGTACATGAGGCATCCTATCAAGTTTTGGTAAGGATATTCACCAAGAGATGTTGGATTACCTTTCTCCAACTTGTTATTCTCCAAAGGTGTGGACATCTCCTTGCAATCTCGCATATTAAACCGCTCCAACACTGCCTGGATATAGGTCTTCTGACTGACCATGATTTTACCGTCAACACGGTTAATATTTAAGCCTAAACAATACGACAATGCACCCAAATCCTTTAGCGAGAAAAATTTTTCTAAGTCATTTTTGACAGAGTCAAATGAACTTTTTTCTTTGTAAAAGACAATTAGATCGTCAACATACACTGCAAGTATTATGGTTTCATTACCAAACTTTTTCAAGTAAACACATGATTCCGAAGATGTTCGTGTAAAACCAGTTTTCGATAGAATTTCATGCAATTTGATATTCCAGGCTCGAGCTGCCTGCTTCAAACCATAAATGGATTTTCTGAGCAAACAGACTTTACCTTCTGCCCCGTGCTCAGCGAATCCCTCAGGCTGCTGCATGTACACCTCCTCGTCTAAGTCCCCATTGAGGAATGCGGTATCGACATCAATGTGTTGGATCTTTAAATCCATTTCTGCTGCCAACGCTATAAGGGTACGCAGAGATGAATTTCGAACCACAGGGGCAAAAGTCTCGTTATAGTCAGTCCCCCAAACTTGACTAAAACCTTTTGCAACTAGTCGCGCCTTATACTTGACTACTGCACCGTTCACATCCCTCTTTATCTTGAACACCCATTTACATGGAATAATCTTTTTATTTGGTTTATCCACTAATGTCCAAGTCTGCTTATTCAATAAGGCATTGTACTCATCCTTCATTGCGGAGATCCAATTATCTTTGTCATCGCTATTAATAGCTTCACGATAACTTTTCGGATCATCATACAACAAATCAACACCGTGAGTGCCGTATGAATAATAATCTGGAGGTTTACGTACTCTTTCAGGATACCTTCTTTGAGGACATACATCGTTGGGTTCATCTGAAGGAACCAGGGACAGATCACGTTGTTCACCCGAATGTAGAGACTCCGTGTCACCAACCCCACCAGCTTCATCAGTCGCGTCCACAAAATCGTCAACTTGCTCTACCTCCATGTTCACACCTTCTGAAGTACGTGAAGAAGTAGAAGCAGATGAGATAGAAATCTCCTGTGGCGATGCTGTATCTGCAGAAGTTTGTGAAAAGAGATTAATGACATTAGTGCTCACAACAGCTTCAGGCTGAACAGATTTATCCTTCAATCCTGAAAAAATATTTTCAAAAAACGTAATATCCCGTGACTTAATCAACCTCCGAGGGTTTTCCGCGCTACGGAAATAATAACTTCTTCGATCATCTGAATATCCAACGAAGATATGTTCAGAAGTTTTTATGTCTAGCTTAGTTCTCTGGCATGAAGGCACGTGAACTAAAGCTCGGCAACCAAATACCCTTAAATGAGACAGGTCAGGTTTACTACCATACCACATTTCATATGGCGTCTTACCATCAAGTGCACGATGGGGTGACCTATTCTTTAAATAAACACTGGTCTCAACAGCATCTTGCCAAAAAACTTTCGACAAAGAGCTCTGTGCCAGCAAAGAACGGGTCTTCTCCACAATACTACGAATGCAACGTTCACTTATCCCATTTTGTTGGGGGCTGTATGGTACAGACGTTTCATGTCGAATCCCTTGAGCCTGCAAATAGTCTGTCAGCTCCTTGTTGACATACTCAGTACCATTGTCTGACCGAAGGGTTCGAATCTTATTGCCAGTCTGCCTCTCAACAAGTGCTTGGAAAGCACAAAAATACTTCTGAACTTCTGTCTTAGATGACATACAATAAAGGGATATAAAACGTGTATAGTCATCTACAAAAATAATAAAATATTTGTTACCTTTAAAAGATTCAGTGGTCAGGGGACCACAAACGTCCGTATGGACTAATTCTAATGGTGACGAAGCCTTCTTATACTTTATCCTTTTGAAAGGCTTCCTGGACTGTTTACCCTCTACACAAGGTACGCATGGTTCTTTGTCAATCTCAGTATACTCCACACCAACAGCTAGACCTTTTTTGAGTAGATCCATACCAATACGGCAGAGATGTCCTAGACGCTTATGCCAAAGCTGAAACTGGGACAAATCAGTGTGAACATTATAAGCTGAAACACCTTTTGGTTTTACTGTACAATCTAAAGTGTACAATCCACCATAAGTAGAACCATGTAAAACAGGATCATTTATCAAAGAAACATCATTAGAATTATAAAAATTACAGCCATTCGTATCAAAAACAATCGAGAAACCTTTCTCTACTGCCTTTTTGACTGAGAGTAAATTACAATCTAGTCCAGGAACATGTACAACATTACAAATCTTCTTGAAATCGGTTTTTGTGTCAATAGCGACATCTCCTAAACCCACAGCCGGCAAACTTTTACCATTTGCTACAGTTATCTTCCCATCACAGGGTCGGTAACTCTTAAACCATTCAGCATGTGGAGTCATGTGGGTAGACGCACCAGAGTCGATAATCCACTTCTCAGACATCTGAACACTAGGTGCAGACAAAGCCAGTCCTGTGACACCATCCAAAACCAATTCCGTGATACACGCATCCATATTCCCTGAACTAGAAACAGTCAGTCCCTTATCTTCACAACAACTTTCTGCTGAGCACCTTGCCTTTGCCTTTTTCTCCTTCTTTTTGAGAGGACAATTAGGACTCTTGTGCCCTGGCTTCCTACATCGAAAGCAAATAACCTGCTTGTTAGTATGCAATGCAGCCACATCATCTTTAGTCTCCTTCGTCATTTCACTCAACAACTTAGTCCTCACCAAATCTGTTGTGACTTCAACGCTCCCATTCTCAAGCGCCATTATCATGGGCTCATAGCGAGAGGTTAGACCTCCCAATATGATAGCTGCTAAAGAACTATCTTCTATGGTTTTGCCAATATCGGCCAGGTCTAGTGCTGTTGTGGTTATTGCCGTTAAGTAAGCTTCTAAATCAGAAAAATCAGATAAGGAGTACCTGTATAACTTCCGTTCCAACGACAGTTTACGACCCAAACTTCGATCCACGTAGGATTTCATAAGAGCATCCCACGCTTCCTTTGCGGTCTTAGCTGGTCGAACAATCGAAATAGCAGCGCCATCCACAGTAAGGCATATTTTAGATAGAGCCTTTTCATCCTTTCGTACATCGTCGGGCGTCTTATTCCCTTCGAGAACTACTCCGCTTACGGTTTCCCACAATCCTTCATGCATTAATAACATTTGCATTTTAAATTTCCACACAGTGTATCCTTCTTTATTATAAAGTATCGGAATACCATTTAGTGACATACCAGAAACTGCAGACGACATGTTATCTACGTATTTACTATTTCACTAATAATGTAGATAAAATATACAGAGCTTCGTGCTGATAACGTGTTGAGAGTGTGGTCTGAAGAATCAGGTTTCTAAATAAATATGTGGAAATAGGAGAAAGAAAACTCAGTAAACGTTGTTAGACGGTTGCTATTGAAACTTCAAGTGACGAGAGCAGTATTTTAACATTGGAACGTCTTTTTATCTTCATTACAAATGGCATATAAAACTTAACAAAAAGTAGGTTTTACAACAATGTTTTTGTACGAGTTTTGTAAAATATTTAAAAATGTACTAAAATGTATGAAAGAAAATAGATTAATAATAATATTGTACAGTTTTGTAGAAAAATGTGAATGCATTTTTATTATAAACTTTTGTATGTTTTTCTTATCTATTACAAGTTTTGTTTATTAAAACCAAAAATTTACAAGTGTAAACGTCAAGTGTAAGAAAGTAAATCATGTAACGAGTAGGTTGGAATGTAAAACGAAACACGGTGCGTTTAATAACTGCATGATGACTTATTTTTACTTTTAATTCCCATCACCTAGTGACTCCAATTTTTTTATATAATCCTCTTACAACCTCTTTAATATAGTAAAAATTATCTTGCAAGTGAACGACACTTCGTTAATTTACAAATAATGTGGGTCCAAACTCGCCATCCTTCTTTTGCTTAATACCATTTACAAAATATACATTTTTTAAATCAATGTGTTTCTCATTATAATAATTTTTGAAATAGATTTTAACGGTACCTACTTTGGTTGCTTTTAAAATTTTACTATCTGGCAGTTTCACATCAATGGGATTTTTTAAATCTACATAATTATAAAAAAAAGTTTTTCCAAAAAAAAGTTTTTATTTTTCACTTTTTAGTTATAGTACCCACTCCACACCAATTCATCATCCTTGGGGTCAAAACAATGCATACTTATGCGATAGCAGCAATCGCAGTTGATTTGCTGTCATTTTTTGAAGAGTTCCGTTGTCTGTCTCCGAAACGCATCATCAGATCTATATGAAATTTAAATGGGACCATTTCGGAATAAAACACTTTCAAAAAAAAAGAATTTTGCAAATCGGTCTTTATATGAAGGAGTTATGCCCGAATCTGCACCTAACTCCTAAGGTAAAGAGTTGTACCTTCCATCATCAGCTCAGCGTCATGAGATGATGATGACCATACGCAAATGTCTCAATAGCATTAGAAAACATAAGAAAAACATTGTTAAAACTTATAGGATTTGAGGGTTGCCCTCGATTTCCCTGGGATTCCATCATCAGATCCTGACTTGGTGCCAATGGGACCACCTCAGGAGTATACTCTTTCAAATAAAAAAAGAATTTTGGGAATCGGTTCACAAATGGGGGAGAAATCGGGGAACATACATAAAAAAAAATACGTTCGGTGGAACATATAACCTCCTCCTTTTTTAGAAGTCGGTTAAAAACATGTATCATTCTTTATAATATGATCTGTACATCCACTATCTAACAACCAATTAATTTCTCTATTATTGTCATACACACACCGGCAAAATTAGAGGAACACAAAAAAGATACATACGTTTTTGAGATCTAATGTCTTTTATTTATTGTTTTCGCTTCATTTGACTTCGTTTGTGTACTAAATATAAGAAAAAAACTGAGTTTACGGTTTGTTAGGATTTATTTTAAAAAGTAACAATAAAAGTGGCTAATGTGGAAATTTTTGACGTTTTCTAATGTCAATTAAGGACAGAAAAATTAAAAGAAAAAACTAAAATTAAAACAATTAACTAAAATTAAAAGAATTAATAGCGCGTGTTGCCTCCTCGTACCCTTATAAGGGCTTGGATACGTCTACCCATGCTCCTTATGACACCTTCAATCATTTCCTGAGGCAAAGTATACCATTTTTCAACCCGCGCCAATTTCAGCTCTTCAACATTTCTAGGGCCTGGATTTCTTGCCCAGATCTTTCGTCCAATCATGTCCCAGACATGTACTATTGGATTCATGTCTGGTGATCGTGCTGGCCAGTCCACCTGAGTTATACCGATCTCATTAAGGTAATCACACACTATGTGCGCTGTGTGGGGCCGTGCGATATCGTGCACAAACACAAAATCTGATCCTATGAATGGGGCAAAAGGCATAACCTGGGGCTCTAGGATCTCAGTTATCTATCTGTGTGTAGTCAGAGAACCGCCATCGATGATGATCAGAGCGGTACGTGCTGTCAAACTTATACCACCCGACACCATAACAGACCCTCTACCGTAAGACGTTGTTTCGGAAAAATTTGCTTGGTGGTAACGTTCTCCTCGATATTTCCACATCTTCTCCCTTCCGTCTATGTTTACCCAATAACGGCTTTCATCGGAGAATAAAACTCGACTACACTCATTGGACCAATTTTGATGTTGACGAGCGAACGCCAATCTTGCTACTCGATGACTCACCTCAAGTTTAGGCGCTTTTGCTGGCACGTATGACTTCAAACCAACTTCATTAAACCTTGTCCTCACTGTTTATTCACTTACTTAGTAACACGTACGTTACGCACTTCTTCCAAAAGATTTCGGGTCTGGACAGCCGTTTGACGACGATTTCTCAAAGTTTGCACCCTTATAAAACGGTCGTCTACGGAACTGATTGCACGATTTCTGCCTTGGCCACGCCTGCGCACGTAAGATCCTGTCTGTATCTAATCTTTGCACATTACGGTGGATCACGGATACTGATACACCCAACGCTCGACTGACTGAACGGTAGGTGTGACCTTCCTCAATCATTGTTACAGCCCTGGCGACTTCAGTTGCTGGCAAATCACTCATTCTGTATGCAATACAATGTTAACTCTCCAAACAAAACAAACAAAACGAGCTAGCGCTACCATTGACTGCTTTAAGCAACTTTCTTATCAAAAATACTCAGAAGCCTAAATTGTAAACAAACGCTTAAGATGCTATAATTTATGTTAGAGGGTTGAAAACTGTCAAAAATCCACTTAATTTTGTATGACAAAGGGGTATCATTCAAATAACAGAACCACTTGTCGAAATAACTACCTACAAGTTAAAAAAAAGAAACATCTTTTTGTGTGCTTTTTTTATTTATTTTGCTGTCCATTGTAGTTTCTGTCGCTAAATCACAATATTATTATCTCTTAATTTCGAATCCTTCATCATTCCTCTTGCCACTGAGCCGATGATGTAGCTGGGTCATTCTCAGGAGACTCATTATTTGGTTGACTTCGGTGTCAATTTTTTTTTTTAATTTTGGCCTTGTTAACATGAAATATCAAATCTAGAGTTAATTTAAAGCATGTTAGTAGTAAAGTGTTAACTCTAGATTTGATATTTCATGCCTAAATTAGAAAACAAAAATGACACCGAAGTCAATCAAATAATGAGTCTCCTGAGAATGACCCAGCTATCCTTCCTTGAGGTTCCCACGATATTGATTAAGTGAGGTTACCTCCAATATTGTAAACGTGGAAAGATGTCTTTTCTACAAAGCATATTAAGTGGCTGCTGTTACTTATACCACAGTTTTCATCTCTAACTTTTAATTGTTTAGGAAAGGTATGATTTCTATCATCAGCTCAGCATCATGACGTGATGATTCCTAAATGCAAATACTAAGTTATGAAAAGTAAACTGAAACACTATTCTTGCCCTAGATTTTCGAGTGTTTGATATACAGGATAAGTTTTTATCCAGTGCGCAAATTTTAACCATAAAGTCAGCATATCATTCTAGAGCCCCTAGCGCAGAAATTTTTCACCGGTTGTACAAAAAAAAAACAGCTGTTTCATAGAAAAGTGCAATACCTACGCGGTCAAAATGTATGGATCAGCTGATTTTTTTTTTGTATAACCGGCGAAAAGTTTCTGCGGTAGGGGGTCTAGAATGATATGCTGAATTCATGGTTAAAATTTGCGCACTGGATAAAAACTTTTCCTGTATGAATGGTGTGTATGATATGATTATGATATGATATGATATGATTGTTTTTCTCAATTTTACTTACTGACTTCATTGACATGGGAGTGGGACCACCCTTGACACTATCTAACAAAAAAAATAAAAAAAATAGTTTATTTCTCACCATTTCAAGTTACAATTTTAACAATAGGTACATGAAGTATTATCTTAGTAGGTACCATTAGAGAGTGCCAGGGTTTGTTGGTGAGTTTGAAGATATGAAGTATGGATGTGGGTATGTGTGTTAATATGAGTGTTGAAGTAGAGGAATGTGTGTGAATGAAGTAGTGAAGGAGTAAGTGAGGAAAGTGTATGTGTTTGTGTGGTAGATAGGATTACACATGAAGGGACAAAGTCATCGAAATCTGTTCATAAATAACAGAGTGAGGGCTGAACATAAATAAAATGAAAATATAATTAAACGGTCGAATTGAGAGAAAAAAGGAGGACGTCAATTCTTTTTTGTCGGTTAAAAAGGAGATTGGGTAAGAGAGTACACACATCACAAAAAGTTTGATCACTAGCATAAGCTGATATAATTTTTTAAATTGAACTTTCATCATCATTCTCCTGCCTTTAAATTGAACTTTATCAAGAAAAATTATTTGTTGTCTGTTTTCTTTAAATAGAAGTACCCTGTTTGAAATTAAAAAATAAACCTATTTTTTGTTTTTATAAAAAAAAAGTAATTACCTAATCATAATGTAATTGTAACATAAAGATAGAAAGAAAAAGACTGTTTAACCGAATTTAAACAACAATTTATTAATAAAAGGTTTTAATCAATGTAATATAACTCCTCCCCTGGCTCGAACACATGCGGTGATCCTCCTGGGCATGCTGAGAATCAAGTTATCCAGCATTTCTTGGGGTAACCTGTCCCATTCTTGAATAGCGGCTTCCCTGAGCTCTGACACTGTCTGGGGACGTGGCTGACGGTTCCAAACAGCTCGCTTAAGAGCATCCCACGCGTGCTCTATTGGGCTCAAGTCAGGCGAGCCGGCAGGCCAGTTTAACCTTGTGATGTCGTATTCTCGGAGAGCAGCTTTGACTCGTTGTGCTCGATGGGCGAGCACATTATCATCGACCAGTACAAATTGGTGCTCATGGTTTATTCGGAATGGTCTGACAATTATATCAATAGCAACTGCTATATACATGTCTGCTGTCATGAAGCCTCGATACGAGATCAAAGGCGTTCTAGCTCCAATCATAATACCACCCCAAAAGGACACCGATTTCCCGCCTTGCTGAACTGTTCCAGTGGCAGTTCTTTTCCTTTCACGGTTCCAGTGGCAGTTCTTTTCCTTTCACGGTCTCCTGGTCTTCTCCAGACACGGACACTTTGGTTATGGATGAGTACCTACTGACTCGCGATTCGTCAACGAAGAGACAGTTTTGCCAAATGTTTTCTTCTTCATTTTCACCTGAATTTCACCTGAATTCTCTTGGAGAACAATGATATCTGATGTAGTTAGATTAATTTAATAAAGGGAAATATTTTTAAATTATCCTTTAAAACTTTTTGATCTGTGATCAGTTCCACTTCACCAAATGGTGCTTTCCGAGAGCAAATACACGCTATAGGCCTACGAGTATAACATTTGAAGTTTCCTTGATTTCTACAGGTTCCCATAATCAAATTATCAATATACGGTGGTTTGGATTTATGAAACTTTTTTAATTTAATTTAGCTTAGGTATAGTTTATACGGTCCCACAGCTCGAAAAAGGACTCCCGCAATTCCTTCGAGGAGATTTTTTCTGCATGTATTTTTCACATCTTTAAAATTTTTCTTACTTAGGGGTTATTGTATGTACTTTTAGTCGTTTTATTTTCTTAATCCCCCCCCCCCCTCCATGACACACCGTGCTACGCCCGTGGGCTGTGCTAGTAAGTACCTACTTACACGCAATGCCTTCGAGGAGATTTTTTCTGCATGTATTTTTCACATCTTTAAAATGTTTCTTACATAGGGGTTATTTTATGTACTTTTAGTCGTTTTATTTTCTTAACCCCCCCCCCCCCCTGACTCCGTGCTACGCCCGTGGGCTGTGCTAGCAAGTACCTACTTACAGATCTACTAGGTAGGCGGGATGGGCTGTTTGTACTTTGTAGGTATGTACAGTTCGTCTCTACTTGCCGACTCTTCCCTACTACCTATTGTCACAGTAATGCAGTTTTATTACTCTCCATTCGATTGTTTTTCCCTTAGAGCGTTACTATTTTAATAGGAATCTAGATTAGCACATTTATTACTAGCGAGTGCTCTTTGTTCAGCATTCCTATTGTTACACCGTCGATGTTATTAACAGCATGTGAATTGGTAGTGAAAATGTTTTGTTGTTTGTCAAGATTAAGTTTTCGGCAGAGAGAGGTAAATAATTTAAATATTTAATTTCATATATTTTTACCTAACTCCTTGAAAAGTGACCTTCGCCGTTTTAATACGGATCGCATCAAGGATGCGACAGAGCGGAACAAGGGCTCCAAGGTCTTTGCAAGAGATCTGTAATTGGGCAAAGTCAGCTTGCGAAACTGAAGACCAATGATGGCGGGATCGTATCCACCAGACCTGAGCTGTTGAGAGAGATCGAGAGGATCTATGGACAGTTATACACGTCAACTAGCAACCCCGTTACGAATCTGGCAAACGCCCTAAGAGCCAGATCGACCCGACACTATGTCGTGTCTACCTATTCCTAACAAATAAAATAATAAAAATAGGATAGACAGTTCAATTTAATAAGAGAGAAAAACAAAAATATAGTGAAACTGAAAAAAAAAAGGTACCTACCTGTTTAGAAAATACGCACTCAAGGAAGAGGTGAGGAAAGTAGTAGGTAAAACTTGATAATGGCGATGTCTTCAGTTCTGGTGTCAAAAAGTGCGATCCACCCAGTCCATATATTTGAGATGCCACTCTAGGAGCTGGTCCACCTTTTCAAGGTCATTTTCAGAGAACTTCGCTAGTAACCATTGTCTTTGGCTGATATAGTAATTTCGTAACATGGATGTAATTATGGAAACAACATGTTCTTCATGTTGATCGCAATGATTTTATAAGTAAGTAGGTGTAGATGGGTTACATACACAGCATTCGATCTTCTTCAGAAACGGCACAATAATGCATACATAGATAACATAATATTGCAATAGCACACTACATTCCGATTAGACGTTAAATTTGGATGGCATGATTCAATTACCGCGGGTGAAAAAGAGACAAATATAATTTGCGACAGTACGTCATCTCGTGTACTAGAAACGATATAGAATAATAATCAGATATGACATTTTACATCATACCGTGATTTATGCCTAAAAATACGATTCACTCATGAGTTCATGTAGTAAAAATAAAAAACTAGTAAAATTGCATTGAAAGTAGGTAGGTAGGTAAATAAAAAGTATTGTTGATTTTATAAAAATTTAATATCAATAGATCAATCAGGTTAAGCTACGCTTGCCGTGGTTGATTCGTGGATGGGTGACTATCTTAAAATACCAAGATCCCTTCGTGCCTCGGAAAGCACGTTAAGCCGTTGGTCCCGGTTGTAATTTGTGGATCTTTGACAGTCAAACTCAAACCATTTATTTCAATTAAACCTTTTACAGGCACTTTGGAATTGCCAAACAAAAAAAAGAATTATCAAAATCGAACTACTCTGTAAAAAAATATGCGTGGTCATACATTTAAAAAAAATACGCGTCGAATTGAGTAACCTCCTCTGTTTTTCGTCGGTTAAAAATCGAAGTTCAAGCTAGGTACCCATTCCAAAACATAGATCTCTATGGAAAAGAACGGGCAAGAAACTCCAAGGACACTCTTTTAAATCATGGGTATTACAAAATCTTGGGAACATTATTCTTGGTGCTTCTATATGTGAGAACAAAAAAAAAAAAAAAATAGATTCTAAATAAGCCATGGCGGTTAGGAGATGACCAGTCTCAACCGACGCGGACGGTACCCGTTCACGAACTTGACGCGAGGATCAGCATCATCCAGCTCAACCATTTTCTAGGGAAGTCGTTACGGGTCGTCAGAAAACCCGAAAGTCTAACAACCAGTCTTACCAAGGGGTATCGTATTACCCAGTAACTGGGTTGTGTAGGTCAGATAGGCAATCGCTCCATGTAAAATACTGATAATCAGCTGCATCCGGTCATACTGGAAGCCGACCCCAACATAATTGGGAACAGGCTAGGCAGATGATGAGAGCTGTAATAAACTTATCTAATGGCATCAGCGACCTTCAAATAAATTTAATTTATTTCTTTTTCATTTGTTGGAAATCTAGAAACAATTAATTAATGTAATACTTACACCTAAAAAAATATATTCTCCTTTACGACTCACTTAAATTATTAATGTTTTGATTTGAATTTAGTAGTGTATGTATGTATATATTTAATTTATCCTAACTCATCATAGCCATAATAATAAATATTACATGCCACCATTTGTACCTACCTACTGTGAGACTGACATATCTGTTCTAACGCATAATTTTACTCTATAATCGGTAATATTTGACATCTATCAGAAAAGATCTGACGCCATATTTTACGAATTTATTGTTTCATTTTTGAAAATATTAAGATAAATTTACTTATGAATGATATGTGATTCCTTGAGTTTTAGAAGTTTTTCTTGTATAATTTGTGTAATATCTCATAACACGACGGCATTTTCGGTGTTTTTGGGTCAGTTTTACTTTTAATTGCACTCCGTACGTGAAGTCCATCCGTTGACGTTGGCGACGCGACACTGACGTCCAGTTTGGTCACTTGTCTACATTTTAACGTGCCGCTTGCTGAGCTCATATTTAATCTACACCTTTTTACACTTATAATATCATTGGTTGATCGAATAACTTTTTCTTTAATCGGACACTCTCAATCCCATCTGTTCAGTACCCCGAATAATTTTTAGCTTAGAAATCTTTCACCACTCGACTTCTCCTCTGTCATCATTTTTTTTATTCAAATCCTTTCTTTTTCGTTTTTCTCGCAGCCATAGATCGTCTCACCTGCCGGTCTAGTCGGCCAAGACGTATAGGTATAACCTCCTTGGTAAAAACCGAGAGTGCGTTTAAGAATCTTATAGTTATAATTTAGAATTCCGTTATTTAGTAGACAACGTAATTAGGTAGAAAAAAACAAATTTAGTCTATTCAAAACGATATAAAATTATTTTTAGTAAATACAATCTTAATGGAACCTACCTTGAATAGACTGCATAGATAATTAAAAGAATAAGTAGACATCAGTTTGACAATTTTGTCTTAAATGTTGTTATGGCATTTAATTTTATTATTAATAAGTACAAATAATATTATTGTGTGAGAAGATGGAAAATTCTAATGTAAAATTAGGTAATTCTATATAGGACGAATCGTTTAAGACCGATTCACAGAGTAATAACACAGAAAACAAGGTATTAAATATATATAATCTAAGAAAGACGTAAAAGGATACTAAAAAGGATGATGTGGATGAATGAAAAAGAAGCGTAAGTAGGTATAGTATCAGTAATAAACATACTATAACTACACCGAAGACATCCCGGACGTTAGCTTGTACGAGGTTAGAAAGGCTATGAAGCAGCTTGAAAATAACAAGACGAAGGGTGATGACGAAATTACGGCTGAACGCCCGAGGGTCGTCATACTCATAAGCAAATCGCCACAGGCATGGAACAGAGGTGTGGTGGTACTTTTCTTTAAAAGGGGTGACAATACCCTTCTTAAGAATTATAGGCCCATCTCACTTCTGAGCCATGTCTACAAGCTGTTTTCGAGAGTCATCACGAACCGTTTCGCGCGCAAGTTAGACGACTTCCAGCCCGAACAATCCGGATTCCGTAAAGGCTTTAGCACCGTAGACCGCATACATACGCTGCGGCAGGTTATACAGAAGACCGAAGAGTATAATCTGCCTCTCTGCTTAGCGTTTGTGGACTACGATAAGGCCTTCGATTCGATCGAGACATGGGCTGTACTGCAGTCTCTTCAACGGTGCCAGATCGACTATCGGTACATCGAGGTGCTGAAGTGTCTGTACGAAAACGCCACTATGTCAGTCTGACTGCAGGACCACACTTCGAAACCTATCCTTCTGTAGCGAGGTGTGAGACAGGGAGACGTTAACTCTACGAAACTGTCCATCGCAGCACTGGATGATGTCTTCAAGGTTATGGACTGAAAATGGCATCAACATCAATGGCGAGTACATCACTCACCTTCGGTTTGCCGATGATATAGTTGTCATGGCTGAGACCATTGAGGATCTCAGTGCAATGCTCGATGACCTCAGTAGAGCTTCCGAAAGCGTGGGTCTTAAAATGAACATGGACAACACAAAGGTCATGTTAAATGGCCATGTAACACCCACTCTCATGACGATCGGAGGCGCTACAGTCTGTCCAGTTAGGTAGGTAAATAAAATAAAATAAACTACTTAGTATCAACACCGTTACGTTATTTTGTACAAAAAGCTAAATAGCTGTGTATGTGTAGGGTACCTACATTTCTACTGTCTATTATGTAAATTGTGGTTCTGGAAAATACAAAGGAGTGAAACCTAATACAGCGTGTTATGCGAGGTCCGTTGTGATGTCGATGAGAGGTGTCACGCGTCACGCTCCTCGCGCCTCGCGTTTATATAAGCGAGCCCGAGACAGCGCCTGCGCTCAAACTGAATGTGCTGTTTCATGGGTACTCATACACGGTGACTACTGGAAATGCCTAAGATGGTGACCCGCGAGAAGAGCGACTACGGCAGGAAAGTGCAGGAGAAAGCTGTCATTGAAAAGGTCATCATCATCATAATCTATTTCACTCTCTTCGGTAGAGAGATGGAGGCGACGTCCACGATGGTCGAATTTATAATGGAAAAGATCATCGGTTGCATTTCCTCAATCGTGGTATAAAGCTATTTCAGAGTACAATATAAAGAAGTAGCCCCGACCGCTCTCGGGGCGAAGCTGGGGAGTGTGCGGGCGCGGCTCACGTGTTGTCTGTTGCGTGCAGAGGCAGATGGCGATCGAGCGCTGCGCGGCCGCCGCGGCCACCGAGCGGCCCGCCAGCCCGGTCGGCGCCGTGGGCGCCGCCAGCCCGTCCGGCGCCGCGGGCCCAGCCAGCCCGCCGCCCGCCGCCATGCACACGCGCGTGCTCACGCTCGAGCACGGCGAGCACCATGACTCCACGCTCTATCGGTAACACTACGATCCACGCACTTGTCGTAGTTCATCCAACACTTTCACATTATTATTCAATGCTCTCGCTGTGTTTATTTTTCAGATTTGAAAAAGGCTGCTATTTACAATTCTGCCCCGGTCCCTCTTTACTCGGCCGAAAAGTATTTCTCTATACCAATTATGTGATGACGGATAGTCGTAAGTAACGCCTTTTTATTAACACGCTTTTATTAGCTTCACCGGTATGTTTGTAAACATTTTTGTTTGTTTGTAACCGACTCTTTTGGACTTGATTTTGACCCACTTCAAACGGTCGGATTTCATTTAAACTTTGTAGACTTATCGAGGACCGATGACAATTCAATAATTTTATAAATTTGTTCCATAATGTTATAACTAAAGTAAAAAAAACACGTTTTTGTAGTTAGCAGAACTTAAAAAATCTTTTTCCAAAAAAAAAAAAACATGTCCAAAGTCGACTTCCAAAATTAAGTAAAGTTATTTTTCATTTTGTAGTTTTTCCGGAAGTCGGTTGTTTTTTCTTGTTTTTTTTTCTCTTTTTAGTTATAGTACCTACCTACACCACACCAATTCGAAATTTCATCATTCTTGGGGTCAAAACAATTCATATTAATGCGATAGCAGCAATCGCGGTTAATTTGCTGTCATTTTTTTAAGAGTTCCGTTGTTTGTCTCCGAAACGCATTATCAGATCTATATGAAATTTAAATGGGACCATTTCGAAATAAACCCCTTTCGAACACAAAAAGAATTTTGCAAATCGGTCTATCAATCAAATCAAATCAAAATATTTTATTTCATATAAACCTGCATGGGCCCATGGCATGGGCACTTATGAAACGTCGGAAGCCAGATGCACGGTTTCAAATTGTCGCTTCCTATGGAGAAGAGCCGGCAAGAATATATGACGGAGTTATGCCCGAACCTCCACCTAACTCCTAACCGTTAAAGAGCTGTACCTTCCTTCATCAGCTCAGCGTAATGAGATGATGATAACCATACTCAAATGTCTCAATAGCTTTAGAAAATATTTGAAAAACTTTGTTAATACCTATAAAATTTGAGGGTTGCTCTCGATTTCCCTGGGATTCCATCATCAGATCCTGACTTGGTGCTATTGGGACCACCTCAGGAGTATACTCTTTCAAATAAAAAAAGAATTTTGAGAATCGGTCCACAAATGGGGGCGAAATCGATGAACATAGGTACATACATACATTAAAAAAAAAATACACACAGTCGAACATATAACCGTCTCCTTTTTGGAAGTCGGTTAAAAATAGAAAATTAACTATAGATAAAAAAATCTAAAAACCACGCTTTAAAAACCGAACAAAAAAAAGCAGACAATAATTTCAAAAAAGAGTGGGGTGCTTAGGGTTGTCAACACTTTTTCGAAGTAATGTAGTACTTTTCGAAATAACCTATAAAAATACTTCAAAAAAATATAGTATTTCATGGAAAAAAAAGGCCAAATGTAATGTTTTTGCACTACTTGATTTTTTGTATAAAATTGAAATATCACAATATAACGTTTTTTTTTATTTTATTTAAGGAAATCAAAAGCAAATTTTTTATTAATGCAATTCCTACTACTTGTTTCTTTCTTTTCGCCATTTTCGAATTCATAACCGGAAATATCTTTTCCGCGAATCACGAAATGACCCGATCAGACCAGATTATTGGATATGGTAAGTTATTAATTTGACATTATTGGAATGTTCGGAACGCAGTATGACAGATGAGTTCGGATCGGTTTGGATACATGCTACGGCATCAGTCAAAAGTCAATGTAAAGGCGCGTTCATACATTTTTTAAATAAAAGATTTCTTTGTTAGATTTCGGTGTTGAAAAATAGTATTTTTGCGTACTTATGTTTCTTCAACAGTATGTATAGTACGCAGAACCCGAAATACAGTACAATACTATACAGGAAAAGTTTTAATCCAGTGTGCAAATTTTTCACCGATTAAAAAAAAAGTCAGCTGTTTCATAGAAAAGTGCAATACCCACGCGGTCAAAATGTATGGAACAGCAGATTTTTTTTTTTTGTATAACTGGCGAAAAATTTCTGCGGTAGGGGGGAGGCTAGAATGATATGCTGAATTCATGGTTACAGTTTGCGCTCTGGATAATAACTTACCCTTTATATTATAGTACGGTTGGCAACCCTAGGGGTGCTTGATATTAATTTAGTTTGGTTTTTAAAGCGTGTTTTTAGATTTATTAATATATTATTAGTTATAGATAATAAAAAAAAATCTATTATATTCAATTATTTTTACTAAATACCTGATTGTGTCAGGAAGATTATCTACAGAAATTATAGAATTAGATGGGTCAAAAAAAATTTTTTTTGGTCTTACGAATGTCTGTTTAGTAACTAGCTGATCCGTGCCTACTTCGTTAGGCGGTAAACATTTTGAACACGCTTTTATTAGCTTCACCTGTATGTTTGTAAGCATGTTTGTTTGTAACCGACTCCTTTGTACTTGATTTTGACCCACTTTAAACGGTTAGATTTCTTTTAAACTTTGTAGACTTATTGAGGACTGATGACAATTCAATAATTTCAAAAAGAAAAAAGTAAAAAACGAAAACAAAAAAATAATTAGGTCACGCTTTTGTAGTTATAAGAAACAAAAAATAGAATAGCGATAAATGGGGTGCTTGATATTAATCTAAAGTAATAATAGGTCTTTACCTATGAAATTGCCGTTTTGTATGAAAAAATTTAAACGAATTTTTTTCATGAATTTTTTATTTGTATTAATCGAAGTAATCACCCATGCAATCAATGCATCTTTGCCATCGCAGTGGCAGTTTATTGATGCCCTTCTTAAAGAAATCAGCTGGACGGGAGGCAACAAATTCTTCAAAGGCATTTTGTACTGCCTCTCGGGTATTAAATTTTTTTCCCGCCAAGAAGTTATCCAAATTCTGGAAAAAGTAGTAGTCTGTAGGCGCAAGGTCTGGTGAGTAGGGCGGATGACGGAGAGCTTCCAACCCCAGTTCTTGCAACTTGGAGACCGTCTGCTGTGCAGTATGAGGTCGCGCGTTGTCGTGCAGGAGCAGCGGAGACGAGCGATTGACCAATGCTGGTTGGAGATGCGCCAGCTTCTCCATCATTGTGTTCAGTTCTTCACAGTACACATCTGCAGTAATGCTCACCCCGTTTGGTAAGAAGCTGTGATGAATCACACCGGCGCTAGACCACCAAACAGTGACCATCACTTTTCTAGGGGTAAGTTTTCGTTTAGGGCATTGTTTAGGTGCTGAACCAGGATCCAACCAACTTGCTGAGCGCTTACGGTTATCAAACAGAATCCATTTTTCATCGCAGGTAACAATGCGGTTCAAAATTCCTTCATTTGTGTGTCTGTTGAGCAGTGCAAGGCACGTCTCGACGCGTACTTCGCGCTGGCGATCATTGAGTTCGTGGGGCACCCATTTGTCAAGCTTTTTTACCTTGCCAATTTGACGCAAATGGACCAATATTGTTTTGACGCTAACGTCGAAAGCTGCTGCTAATTCAGCCGTAGATTGTGTATCATCAGCTTCCACAATCGCCTTTAATTCGTCATTGTCGACCAAAGTCTTCGGACGACCGCGAGGTTCATTTTTCAGGTCGAAATTTCCAGAACGGAAGCGAGCAAACCAATAACAGGTGGTGCGTTGGTTTGTAGTGTTAGCTCCGTAAACGTCGTTGATGTTGCGTGCCGCTTGTGCCGCGTTGCTGCCACGACGGTACTCATATTCCATAATTACTCGAATTTTTAACGTATCCATGATGACGAAAAAGATTGAAATGCGATGAAAATGTAACACTAATCAATAAAGAAATGACTACTTTTAGAAAAAAAAATCCATGTTTTTAAAATAAAATTAATTTGAAATTAGAATTCTTAGCCAAACAAAAATTATTTTGATTTGAAATGGCCAGTACTGCAGAACGGCAATTTCATAGGTAAAGACCTAATATTATAAAGAGGAAAGATTTGATTATTTGTTTGCATTGAATAAGCTCCGAAACTATTTAACCGATTTGAAAAATTATTTCACTGTTGGGAAGCTACGCTATCCCCGGATGACATATGCTATATTTTATCCCCGAATTCCCACGGGTACGGGAACTACGCAGGTGAAACCGCGGAGCGTTGCTAGTTGATTATAATAATACCTCAAAAAAGACCGAACGCTTTTTAATAGAATTATATTTCTTTCTACTTTTTTATTAGTTTTTTTTAAAGCGTGTTTTTTAGTTTTTTTAATTACTTGTGATGAAGTCAGAACTAACCGAACAACACTCATAACTATGATGATATGACGATATGATGATAACTATGCTATGATGTATTTCCTAACTGCCTATGCCTGCATATGTGTGTATGTATTTGCATGCCAATTTGGCTATATTACCGGGTTTCAAATGAGTGAATGTAGTGATTATGATTGAATAAATTATGTTTATTTTATATGAAAAAAACCGTCTAATAGAAATATCACTCAATAGATTACGACACGGTCGCAGTTATGGAACCGCAAACGAATCGTTGAAGAGAAGACTATGTCGTTTATATGCAGTAAAAGGGAAAAGTCATTTGTTTTAAATAGTTGAGACGATAAATTTACTTATTTTGTTAAGAATTCATAATTGTTGATAATATGACCAATAAACATGATTTGAGTATATTTTTAAATATAAAAACTACTTTTTGTGACTTAAGTATAAAAGTTAGACGTACGTGGTCGCGAACTTTCGTGTAGGCATTATCAAGCTTTACAAATTTTCTCTGGAACTTTATCATATATCTCTCATCAGCGCTCGTAAGAAACGTTTTCGTTCGATCGTTTTTCTCCGACCTACTTTGCAAATCCGACTACCACGAAAAAGTCTTTTCATTTTTCGGGTTAATATACAGCCTATGACACTCACAAATAACGTGGCTTTCTATTGGTAACAGAATTTTCAAAATCGGTTCAGTAAATCTAGAGACTACCCCCTACAACTTCACAAACTTTATAATATTATATATTATATTATGTACTAGCTGTGCCCGCGACTTCGTCCGCGTGCCGTGTCGGAAAACAATAATGTATCGCTTAGATGGTGTAGGTACCACTCCTCCTTTAAAAAAGAAGAATCTTCCGATCTGTTGGAACCATAGAAATATAAAAAGCAGGAGAAGTGGGAAAGGGGCGTGTCTGTGTCCGCGCGCAATGATCAGAATGATCATTCCTAAAGCAAATGGCCATCTCCGCAAACTAGTGTGATTTCGACCGTTGTCGTGATAAATTATAAGAATGCCGTGTTGTTCAGTGGTTTCTTGTAAAAACCAAAGCCAAAACAAAAACTTTGAATCATGGAATCACTTACCATAAATAAGTACAAGTTTTTGATAAGGGTCAAAATGTCATCTGTTGATTATCCCTTACCACCCCAAACAATTATTTTCGAAATATTTTAAATGTACAGAAAAAGTTCGTTTACAGATTTATTATATGTATAGATAGATATAGAGTTATAGATTAGGTATAGATGGTAGAATAGGTAGGAAGTTGCCTGATTATGAAAAATATATTTTGTTTTCAAATTCACGACTTGTGAGACTTTGAAGATAAAGTGTTAGTTTTTGACGTTGTTTTTCTAAATAATCTATTATCATCACTCGTATCGTGACATCAACGCAAGCCCATGAGGCAAGCACATTTAAGTTTCTGCTATGAATGGGGGCGTTTTATGAATTCGAATAGTCTATAAATTGAGGCATAAGTTATTGCATACAGAAGACGATAAGTGCGGCGAGCAAGCGGAGTTCATCCGCAACCAGTACTACGGGCTAGAGTGGCACCGCGCCGCCGAGGACGAGCCCGCGGCCGCGCTCGGCACTGGCCTGCTCGTCACCGACACCGACATCCACTGCCAGCTGCGCCTCGCGCGCGCCGGCTCCTTCCACTACTACTTCGTGTACGACAGCGCGTGAGTAGCCGCCCCCGGCCGCGCCGTGCCGCGGCGGCCCGTGCTCAGACGCGCGCGTTGTTGCAGGGAGTCGGCGGTGGGCCCGCAGGGCTCGGGCTGGTTCCATGTGGCACCCACGCTGCGCGCGGGCCCGGGCGGGCGCGACGTGCTGCCGCTGGACGGCCTCATGTGCCAGACCGTGCTGGCCAAGTGCCTCGGGCCGCTGCCGCGCTGGGAGAGCGTGCTGCGCGTGGCGCGCGAGGCGGGCTACAACATGATCCACTTCACGCCCGTGCAGGAGCTCGGCGCCTCGCGCTCCGGCTACAGCATCGCCAACCAGCTGCGCCTCAACCCGCAGTTTAGCGCCGAGCCCGGCCGCGAGCCCACTTTCGCCGACGTCGAGAACGTCGTCTCCAAGATGCGTACCGACTGGAAGGTGACACAGAGGCGACCCGCAACATATTATCATTCAAGAAAGAGCTCTTTCACGAAACTCACGTTCTGTCGGGCGCGCGTGTACAGATGCTGTCCATCTGCGACATCGTGCTGAACCACACGGCGAACGAGACGCCGTGGCTGACCGAGCACCCGGAGGCGACGTACAACTGCAGCAACTGCCCGCACCTGCGCCCCGCCGCGCTGCTGGATGCGCTGCTGGCGCGCCTCACGGCCGACGTGGCGCGCGGCGACTACGAGGCGCGCGGCGTGCCCCGCCGCGTCACCGCGCACGAGCACCTGGAGGTGAGCCGGCCGAACGCGCCCCGTCCGCCCCGCCTCGCCCCGCCCCGCCCCGCCCTCACGCGCCCTCTGTCCGCAGGCCATCAAGCATCTCCTGCTGACGCAGCTGCTGCCGGAAGCGCGCCTGCACGAGATGTTCATGTGCAACGCCGCCGAGCTGGTGCAGGAATTCTACTACATGGCGCGCAACAAGTAAGTGCAGTGCGCGCGCTCACCGACGCGCGGGCTCGAGTGACGGAAGTGTGTGCGCAGGGTGCCGGCGCCGGGCGCGGAAACTCGCGACGGGCGCGACGGGCGCGACGAGCGCGACGCGCTGCGCCTGTTGCCGGACCCGCAGCACCGCCGCCTGCGCGCCACCGTGGACATGGACCGCGCGCTGCAGCTCTACAACGTGTACAGGTGAGGACGTCGAGGTGCATTGCTGCCCGTAAAGCGGCACTTTTGTCATTGTCGTTTATTGCAGAGCGGAGTGTTACGATGAGGAGTCGCGACTGAAGAAATGTTGCGAGGAAATGAAACGGAAGCTGGAGCAGCTCAACGAGGCCGCGGCGGACACGCTGCGCGACCACCTGCGCGCCGCCGTCGACAACGTCGTCGCCGGCATGAGGTGAGCCAGACCCGTCCTGCAGAACCAATCATTCGCATCTGAACAAAAAACTCAGTATAGCCTCATTTTCAGATATTATCGTCTTCAGTCCGACGGGCCGAAGATCGAGGAGGTGAGCGCGCAGCACCCGCTCGTGCCCAGGTGAGCGCCGCCCTGACATGTGCCTGCTCCCACCGACCTCCACTGACGCGTGCGTGCTCCCGCCGACCCCACAGACGCGTGCGTGCTCCCGCCGACCCCCACTGACGCGTGCGTGCTCCCGCCGACCCCCACTGACGCGTGCGTACTTCCGCCGATCCCCACTGACGCGTGCGTGCTCCCGCCGACCCCCACTGACGCGTGCGTGCTCCTGCCGACACCCACTGACGCGTGCGTGCTCCCTCCGACCCCCACTGACGCGTGCGTGCTGCCGCTGACCCCCACTGACGCGTGCGTGCTCCCGCCGACCCCACAGACGCGTGCGTGCTCCCGCCGACCCCCACTGACGCGTGCGTGCTCCCGCCGACCCCCACTGACGCGTGCGTACTTCCGCCGATCCCCACTGACGCGTGCGTGCTCCCGCCGACCCCCACTGACGCGTGCGTGCTCCTGCCGACACCCACTGACGCGTGCGTGCTCCCTCCGACCCCCACTGACGCGTGCGTGCTGCCGCTGACCCCCACTGACGCGTGCGTGCTCTCGCCGAACCCCACTGACGCGTGCGCGCTCCCGCCGACCCCAACGACGCGTGCGTGGTCCCGCCGACCCCCACTGACGCGTGCGTGCTCCCGCCGAACCCCACTGACGCGTGCGTGCTCCCACCTACCCCCACTGACGTGTGCGTGATCCCGCCGACCTCCACTGACGCGTGCGTGCTCCCGCCGATCCCCACTGACGCGTGCGTGCTCCCGCCGACCCCCACTGACACATGCCTGCTCCCGACGACCCCCACTGACGCGTGCCTGCTCCCGCCGACCCCCACTGACACGTTCCTGCTCCCGCCGACCCCCACTGACACGTTTATGCTCCCGCCGACCCCCACTGACACGTTCCTGATCCCGCTGACCCCCACTGACACGTGTCTGCTCTCGCCGACCCCCACTGACGCGTGCGTGCTCCCGCCGACCCCCACTGACGCGTGCGTGCTCCCGCCGACCCCCACTGACGCGTGCGTACTTCCGCCGATCCCCACTGACGCGTGCGTGCTCCCGCCGACCCCCACTGACGCGTGCCTGCTCCTGCCGACACCCACTGACGCGTGCGTGCTCCCTCCGACCCCCACTGACGCGTGCGTGCTGCCGCTGACCCCCACTGACGCGTGCGTGCTCTCGCCGAACCCCACTGACGCGTGCGTGCTCCCGCCGACCCCAACGACGCGTGCGTGGTCCCGCCGACCCCCACTGACGCGTGCGTGCTCCCGCCGAACCCCACTGACGCGTGCGTGCTCCCACCTACCCCCACTGACGTGTGCGTGATCCCGCCGACCTCCACTGACGCGTGCGTGCTCCCGCCGATCCCCACTGACGCGTGCGTGCTCCCGCCGACCCCCACTGACACATGCCTGCTCCCGACGACCCCCACTGACGCGTGCCTGCTCCCGCCGACCCCCACTGACACGTTCCTGCTCCCGCCGACCCCCACTGACACGTTTATGCTCCCGCCGACCCCCACTGACACGTTCCTGATCCCGCTGACCCCCACTGACACGTGTCTGCTCTCGCCGACCCCCACTGACGCTTGCGTGCTCTCGCCGACCCCACTGACGCGTGCGTGCTCCCGCCGACCCCCACTGACGCGTGCCTGCCGCAGGTACTTCACGTGGGCCTGCCCAGTGGAGAGCAGCGCGCTGGGCGAGGTGGAGGCGGCGCTGCAGGCGGAGGCGGGGCGGCACTGCATGGCGCACAACGGCTGGGTCATGGACGCCGACCCGCTGGTGGACTTCGCGGCCAAGCCGGCCGGCGCGCGCGTGTACCTGCGCCGCGAGCTCATCGCCTGGGGCGACAGCGTCAAGCTGCGGTGAGTGGGCACTGACCGGCGTGTGCGCAGGCACGGCCACATCCGGGTACTGACTGACGTGTGCGCAGGTACGGCGACAAGCCGGAGGACAGCCCGTTCCTGTGGGCGCACATGCGCGAGTACGTGGAGCTGACGGCCGAGGTGTTCGACGGCCTGCGCCTCGACAACTGCCACTCCACGCCGCTGCACGTGAGTGTCGCGCCCGTGCGTGTGCGTGCGTGCGTGTGCGCGCGTGCGTGTGCGCCGAGTGCTCAGTGCGTGTCGTGTGCAGGTGGCCGAGTACATGCTGGACTGCGCGCGCAACGTCAAGCCCGACCTGTACGTGGTGGCGGAGCTGTTCACTAACTCGGACCACGTCGACAACATCTTCGTCAACCGCCTCGGTATCACCTCGCTCATTCGCGGTAAGACTAATTTTAATTTATTAATATTTTAAACAGCTTTATTTACGTAGTAGCAGCGCTCCGCAGTTTCACCAGCGTAGTTCCCGTGGGAACACGGGAATAAAATATAACCTATGTCACCCGGGGATAGTGTAGCTTCCCAACAGTGAAAGAATTTTTGAAATCGGTTCAGTAGTTTCGGAGCCTATTCAATGCAAACAAACAAACAATCAAGTCTTTCCTCTTTATAATATTAGTATAGACTAGCTTTCGCCAGCGGCTTCTCCCGCGCGGAACTTTCATCCCGTATTTAACTCCCTTAAGAGCTGAATTTAGAAAAATCCTTCCTTATTCCTTGTTTACATTATAAAGGGAACCTCTGTGCAAAATTTCAGCTTTCTAGGCCCAAGGATTATTAAGAAGACTGCACACGGTGGATCGAAAATCGGCTGTAGAAGACATAGGATCTCGATTTCTTAAATGTTATTTTTTTTTGCTGGAAATGTCTTCTGCTGATCATTACTGTTATATAAAATGTCATATGAAGTAATTGTGTGCACAAATGGAAGAGATATAATTTTTATAAGAAAAAAAATTATGGAGCTGACATGAAAAATGAGGATATCTCTGGAATCGCAAGGTTGGCCGTTACATCCTTGCACACTATTATAGTATATTATATACACATCACTTGCGATTTTTTTTTATATCTTCAAAATTAAAAAAAAAGTATAGGATACATTTTAATGCTTAAATATGGCTATACCAAGTGTAATTTACAATATTTTTTATGCTTAGACCAAAACATTCAATGAAACCAGCTCCTTCAACAATATGTTCCCCAGAAAAAGCACTGGGTTTGCTACTTTCATTAAAACTATCGAAATGGAAATATATATCACATTAAGGGAAACGACTATTCGAGAAGGTTCAAAGGAGATATATCCGTCTTACTATAAAGTGCAAAAAGCTAAGCTACAGAGCTACCCTCCGAAGACATTTGTGACTGTAACGGATTCATCTGCTAAGATTGCACTACAAGCGTTACTAGATTTAACAGTGAACAGAATTTTTGAAACTTTTCGTAGTCCTGGATGCGATACAAGATAAACAATTGATATTAATATCAAAGTGGGGATTTGACGGTGCATCTAACCAAAGTAGATTTAAGCAAAACATAGAGAGTGGTCAAGGTGATTCCAGCATATTTATGACTTCTTTGGTTCCATTAAAGTTGACAGCTGACGGTGATACCGTATGGGTGAATCCAAAACCCTGCTCACCTAGGTATTGCCGTCCAGTCCAGTTTAGTTTTGTGAAAGAAACCAAAGACGTTGTCGTTAATGAAAAAACTGCAATGGATAACGAAATTGAAGCTCTCGTTCCCTCAAAATGTCAAGGACATGAAATTAGTCACAAATTTAATGATGACGATGATTGACGGCAAAATTTGTACATATCTGTCTGAAGCTAAGTCAAATGCGGCCTGCTACCTGTGTTTGGCTAAGCCTACAGAAATGAATAAGTTAGATGTCATTGCGTCAAAAACCATTTCTTCTGGTGTGTATGAGTTCGGATTATCATCACTTCATGCCCGCATTAATGTGATGGAATGTCTTCTAGACATAGCGTATCGTCTCGACTTCAAAAAGTGGTCTGCAAGAGGAGAAGGTCATCAAGAGTTAATGCATTCATTCAAAAAAAACTCATTCAAGATCGATTCAAAGATGATCTCAACCTTTTGATTGACATCGTTAAGCAAGGATCAGGCACAACTAACGAAGGGAACACAGCAAGGCGGTTTTTTGAATTTCCTGATAAAACTGCAGCGATCACTGGATTAGATGAAGACCTAATACGCAGATTTGCTGTGATTCTGCAAGCTATCACATCTAGAGAGATTGTAGACGTGCCGAAATTTAAAGAATACGCTAGAAAAATACGTGGAACTGTACGATTGGTACTACATGTCATCAACCGTCCACAAATTGTTGATTCACGGAGGGGACATAATTGCAGAAAATGCTATTGTACCAATTGGAAGTCTTTTGAAAGAAGCTTCAGAGGCCCGAAACAAAGACTTTAGGAGGTTCAGAGAAAACCATTCGAGGATAAATAGTAGACAAGCATCAAACGAGGATATCCTCAATATGCTTATCGTCTCTTCTGATCCTCTAATTTCTTCCACAAGACCAAAATTAAATGCCCACAAGAGGCAGACATACTTTAAGGAAACAGTAGAACTACTGAAACTTCAGGATCAGGAAGCTCCGACAGAGTTTTTAGAAGTTATATCTATTGTAGAGCCTGATTCTGAAGTGGATTCTGATGGTGACGAAGTATAAAATAAGTTAACTTTTATTGTTTATGTTAGGTTAGGTTTTTTTTTTTTATAATTTGCTTTTATTTTTAATCATACAATAGTTTACCATTTATTGTTATTGACTAATGATCACGTTTATCTAATTACCCTCATTATGGTACGTATCCTTTTAACAGGTATATAGGTATTAAGTTTTATTAATCATAAGCTAATGTGGACTTGAGGCATTAGACAAGATTACATATTATGCAATTCATAATTAACATGTCATTTCAAATAAGTAGGTAATACGACTTTGTGATTTCTTAGAATGTTTTGGTCTAAGCATAAATATTGTAAGTTACACTTTGTATAGCCACATAAACATTTTTTATGTTTTAATTTTGAGGATTATAAAAAAAAAATCGCAAGTGATGCCGCAATATTAAAAATTATGTCAAAAATTCACAAATAAATAGTACTATAACAGTGTGTAAGGATATAACGGCCATCCTAGCGATTCCAGAGATATCCTCATTTTTCATGTCAGCTCCATACATTTTTTTCTTATAAAAATTATAACTCTTCCAATTGTGCACACAATTACTTCATATGACATTTTATGGAACAGTAATGATCGGAAGAAGTCATTTCCAGCAAAAAAAAATCATGTTCTATGTTATTGGGTTTGGTTACCGCACTTAGTCCTTTAAGTGGACCATTGTGCGTGAGCCATGGCGGCCGTCAGTGGTTATTCCAACCAGCCCACCTCCCTCCAGAAGTTGTATATAACTCCTGGTCTGTTGAGAACATCCGTGCAAGATTTGGGTGCCCCGAGGGTTTCTGTCCTAATCTGGGCTACGCTTGTGCATTCGAAAAGCACATGCGCGACGGTTTAATCAGCCTCCATGCAGGCCCTGCACAGGGGGCTGTCCGTTATGCCTATTGTGTAGAAGTGTTTGTTTAGCGGGCAGTGTCCCGTAATGGTCCCAGTCTTTAGACGCAGGTCCTTTCTGTCCAGGCGTAACAGACGTCTGGTCAGCCTGCCATTCAAAGATGGCATTGCTTCCCTGGACTGCCTGCAGCCTGGTGTCGAGGTCCACCAGCTCTCTGCTTGTATGTGTGTGTAGTCCTGAAGCCACCTGCGTATCTGGTTAAATGGGATGGGCATTATGGGCTCGGGTCCACATACCGACGCGCTGGATGCCCTCATAGCCAGTTCGTCAGCAGCATCGTTGCGTAGTGATCCGCTGTGTCCTTTTATCCATTGCAGTGTCATAGTGTTGCGGTTAGAAACTGTTACACGAGTAACAGTTTCTAACCGCAACACTATGACAAAGTCAATTCATTGTGTCATTCTAGTATTAAACTCGATGTTATGTATTTTTTCCCTAGGGATTGGAGAACTGAAGCACTATCGGAGAGTATCCGTATGTGGGTGCCTGTGACTCTCCTGGCTTCTATCGCGTGTGCCGCTTGTATAATGCCCACACATTCCGCCTGGTAGACGGTGTTGAACATTCCCAGCGGGCTGGATATGTTTATGTTAAGATCGTGTGAGAAAACTCCGACTCCGGTTCCGGAGTCAGTCTTTGATCCATCTGTGTAGACTCTTAGCTCTTCCGGACCTGAGTGATCATTCTGTTCTTCTGTGAATGTCACGTTGTAGTGCTTGTGAAAGCAGTGCAATTTCGGGGTTTTATCGCAGGGTGATGCCATCATTGGTTGTCGTTTGATCGCATTGTCGTTGAGGGGGGTATGGTGTCGTTGTCGTCGTCCATTGATGCTCGGGCCATGACCTCCTCGAGCTGGGCAGTGTCCATGTCGTTCGTCTGTGTCGTTGTCGGTGCGGTCTTTTCGTCTGTGCTGTCAGTCTTTTTGTCACAGGGTGGGGTCGTGGGCCAGAAGCGCACGTATATCGACCCCAAGAGGTACGATATCCGGCGCTCGATATCCGGGCTAGGAACCTGTCGGCTTCCTCCGGTGGCACACCTAGGGTCAAGTATGTCCCGTAGTTGTCGCCACCGACGGTAGTCGCCCTGTACAGTGACCACCTAGCAATGTCATACCAAGTATTCTGACGGATCAGAATACTTTGGAGCCGGGCTACGTCACCCTTGTAACGGGGGACGAAAAGCGAGGCTCGGACACGGGTGAGTACGTCGGACTGTTTGAGTACTGTCAGTGCGAGGTCGGTCTCTTCGAGTTTAATTAGGGGCACGTTTCGGGTCAACCAGGTCAGGGCATAGTCGTCCTCGCACCAAATCTGCACGGTGCCTTCCGCTACCCGTGGGTATCCGCGGAAAGCCGGGAGTGTTGCTGTCGGATCTGTGTCCATCAGTCGGGCTTCCAGGTCGGTCTTGACGTGCTCTGCCACTTCCTTGGTCAGGTCTCGAGAGGGGGGAGGGAAGCAGATTGCTACGGCCAGCCTCGCAGGAATATCCTTCGTGGTTCGCGCGTAGGTTCTCTGCTCCCCCTGAGCGGAGTGGACCCTCACACGCTTGGCGAGCCCCTGTAGCGTACTCGGCGAAGCCGTATCGTCAGGGCGCTCCCTCTTCGCCGGCCCTGTACCACTTGGTCCAGGCTGCGGCTTGGAGGTGCCCGGCAAGATGTTAGTTGCCGGCTGCGCCTGTGCGTGTGTTGGTCTATACCGCCTACCTCTGTTCTGTCTGGGTCGAGGTCGGTCGAGGGTATTGTTGGAGTTCTGGGGTTGGCTGTCGGTCCCAGTAGACTTTGTCGCGTCTGGCCGCGTTTCGCGCTGGGTTTCCCCTTCGCGGAATTACGGCCGTTCGCACGGCTCCGCGTCCGGCCGCGTTTCGCGCTGGGTTGCCCCTTGGCGGACTAACGGCTGGTCGCGTGGCTCCGCATCCGTCCGCTTTTCGCGCTGGGTTTCCCCCTCGCGGACTAACGGGCGGCTGCGTGGTTCTGCGTCCGGCCGCTTTTCGCGTTGGGTTACGCCTTCGCGGACTAACGGCTGGTAGCGTACTGCCTCTGCCTCTGCCTTTTCGGCGGCCGATGGCGCCTCGCGCTGGCTATTGCCTACGCGGGTGTGACGCTTTCGGTTACCGACTCTTCTCTCCCGGGCAGGGATTTTTCCGCTATAGTTTACGTAACACTAACACATTCGTTTTTAAAATGTCGAAAGCACTAATGATCCTTGCACGTACACTGTGGTGTGGTGCACTCCAAAGCGTCGACCAGCCTCCCGCGTGCTTGCCCGTGGTTCTCGCTGGAAGTATTCCAGGACGTCTTCCTGCAAGGCGACAGGCAGGCCTACGCTGCCGCGAGCTTGAGCATGCCGGGAACGTCAAACTGCCGATGATCCCGCAGTCTCTGCGTAGCAGCCAGCATGACGCTCTGTGATGGGGGTTCCCGATGGGGAAACATTTCCGTGAACATCTGGATGGCTCCACGTAGGCTGTCTCCACTGATGGCATACAGGCGGACCATCTCCACCAACTCGACATTAGTGTAATCGTCCGTCATCTTGCACTTTGTATCAAGTGACGTCTCAACAATTTACCGAGAACTGAGAAGCGCGCACGCACATTTCGGCGACAAAAAACACACTGTTGGTTCGGGGGCGGGGGGCCGCGCACGCGGCGCCCGAACGAACGATCGCGCATGCGTTGTGAATGGATGTATTCTTTGCGTTTGTGTGTGAAAGCGCGGTTAGGCTAGTATCAGACGGGCCGCGTTTAAATACGGCTGGTTCACACTTACGGATTTTAGAAAGCAGGAAAAAATATTTAAAAAAATACCTACCCATTTTATTGTTGATTTGGGTCGAGAATCATTAGCATAATTACGTCCTTGAATTTGACTAGGATGCAAATCAACATCTTGTATACATTATTGCCACAGACAGGCAAAATTAAAACAAAATCGAATCAAACTAGGAAAAGTATAACTGGTGCCTTTATCTCATCATGATGCATTTACATGAAAATAGTGCTAAAAGGCTTGGACAACCGTTTCTAAGTATTATCAATACAATATTAATGATTATATAACATAATGTACCCATTTACCATTGCACACACGTCTAAAAAGTATGTGTATTCTAACAAATTATAACATAACTGAGTAAATAGGAGATACTAACCGTTGCTGGAGTAATTCAGGATCTTAAAATTCTTAACATTACATCCGTTGCATGGACTTGACGACGGGATAAGGGATGTATCAAAGAAAGAGAACAATTTACGCAGCGTGGCCTTTTAACAAAATAGCTGGTGATTTACTGCACAGAGGTCACAGACCGTAGACGTAAAAACGTTCTACACAATCCACACCATCAGCACAGAAACAGTCAATGGTCTTCAAAAGAGTTTTTGGTCGTGCACGAATCCGAAGACTCGACTGGACACGAACTCAACGCAATGATAAGTTATATAATAGCACAACAAACAATAACTATCAACGCATAAGTTAAAACAAAATTCGCTGCCGAGCGCCGACACTTTGTCAGTGACACTTTTGACAATTCAATTTTCACATTGTTTATGAAAGTGTTACCGACAATTAATCTAAATCACCCTGACCTTTAGTGATTTGTCAAAAAAATAAATATTTTTAATCACTAAGAGAATATTATTTTGTTAAAGCCAATTTAAAAAAACATTAATAATGAGAAAACATTTCATAGTTGAAACTATATTTAAAATGCTGAGATTTAAAAATAATTTAGTTAAGACATTTTTTGTGTCTGCTCTTAGACCAGGGATGGCGAGCCTCTAAGAGCCATTTTTCCGAAAAAAAATAAAAAAATATGCAATTGACGTGCCAAAAAATAATCTTGACTTATTGACTACTAGAAAAAGGCTAAATACTTTCACAATAATAGGTACCTACCTTTATTAGCAAACAGAAATAGACTTGTACTATTTTATAGTAATCAACATCCATACCACATTATTTATATGAAAGAACAAATTAGTGCAACTTCTGCTGTCTGGTAGTAGGTTCATAAATTACTTTTAGCAGAATGCAAGCATAACTGGAATCATGCGACATTGGTGCGGTTTCTGAAAGTAACGACTCAGTCCTATGAAGACGAAATGATCACGCTCAGATTTCTATGTTTGTTACCGTGACTTGCAGTGCCAAAATTATTTTGTTGCGTGTCACCAAAGGCACGCGTGCCAGTGGTTCGCTAAAGTTAAGACCGCTTAGGGAGGGGTTCTTGAAATTGCCAACACCATTGCACTAAAATACGCCATTTAAAAATAACTGCAATAAAATCAAATAAATTACTAATTCAATACAAAATAATACTCCACACATGATTTCGATCATGGGAACTGACAAAAGTTAAAAAAATATTTTATAATTTATGAGTATATTTTTATGGTCATACTCTTATCCTTTAAAGCGATGTTGATTTTGGTCAATGTCCTTTGGTACACACCTTTGGTTCTGATGACAATACAGTTTCATGTATAGAGGCCAGTACATCAAGCTACCCCAATCTGTGAAATTTCTTTGATTGTTTTTCAACTTCATTCCAAAGGAATAAGGTTTACGTTCAATTGGGAAAATTTGACAGTTTGGGATACCTTGACCTGCTGGCGACTGTACATATTCAGTATCATTGTAAGTCAAACAAGGTCGACGCAGACGCCACAGAATGGTGGATAATTATTTTTTTACAATCCGCGGATATGGGTATCAAATGAAAGGAAATTACTAGTAGAGTGCAGTATACTATGAAAACAAAAATATTCCACACATTCTCCCTTTCTAAGTCTTACCACCTTAAATCCTTATCCTTACTAATATTATAAATAAGGAAACTTCCTTAATTATCCTAACTTCCTTATTAATAATGTCTGTCTGTCGCGCTTTCACGCCAAAACTACTGAACCGATTTAAATGAAATCTGGTACACAGATAGTCTAGAACCTGAGAAAGGACACAGGCATAAGTTCCCACCTACATCGCGCCGTAGCACGCCGCGCTCCGCCCGCGCGGCTCCACAGCGCTCATTGTGTACGGCGCGGTGCTTGGCAAGTTTCTTACTCGCGTTAACTTCAGTCTCACATTTCGACGATGATTGTGCGACGCCATTTTGTAAAATATACTTACTTACATAGCATAAACTATAATCGCTTTTCGTGTTTGTCTGTGTATCGTATATAAGGTCGCTAGTGTATCGATAGAGCACCAGCTGTAGTGTGCGTGTCCGCAGAGGCGCTGAGCGCGTGGGACTCACACGAGCAGGGCCGCCTGGTGCACCGCTACGGGGGCCGCGCCGTGGGCGCCTTCCTGCGGGCCCCGCGCCGGCCCGCGCGCGCGCGCGTGGCGCACGCCATGCTGCTGGACCAGACGCACGACAACCCCTCGCCGCTGGACAAGCGCAGCGTGTTCGACGTGCTGCCCACGGCCGCGCTCGTGGCCATGGCGTGCTGCGCCACGGGCTCCACGCGCGGCCTGGACGAGCTGGTGCCGCACGCCGTGCACGTGGTGGACGAGGCGCGGCACTACGCGGCCTGGGGCGACGGCGAGGCCGGCGTGGGCCCGCAGCGAGGCGTGCTGGCGGCGCGGCGCGCGCTCAACGAGCTGCACGCCGAGCTGGCGGCGAGCGGCTACGGCGAGGTGTTCGTGGACCAGGTGGACGACGACGTCGTGTGCGTCACGCGCCACGAGCCGCGCTCGCGACAGGTCAGTGCTACCTCTGCTACGGCGAGGTGTTCGTGGACCAGGTGGACGACGACGTCGTGTGCGTCACGCGCCACGAGCCGCGCTCGCGACAGGTCAGTGCTACCTCTGCTACGGCGAGGTGTTCGTGGACCAGGTGGACGACGACGTCGTGTGCGTCACGCGCCAGGTCAATGTCAATGCTACCTCTGCTGAGCGGCTTATTATTCAGCGACTGATTATGCTATCGACTATCTGGATACTGTTATCGATCCATATTCCGAGTGAAAGAATAATAAAAACTAGCTTTTGCCAGCGATTTAGCCCGCGTGTCAAAGTCAAAGCATTTATTTCAATTAGGCACTTAAAAGGTACTTTTGAAAGTCAAGATTTAAATTAAAACGGAATTGATTCTAGTCGCCCATTCCAAAATGTAGTTTCGTGTGGAGAAGAACGGGCAAGAGACTCCACCGAACGCGGGCCCCCGCGCCACACCAGTCAGTTGTTGCACGCTTCCACGCACGCACGCGCTTGCGTCTCTTAACGTTCATATCATCTTGTTTGCATTTTTAAACCGACCTTTCTTAAGCGTTGTAATTTCATTTCATTCTTATATACATGTTATACAGTCCACTCAACTTTCATTTTGCTCTACCACGATCTATCGTCGCGAACGGGTACAGTCGTAGTAAGTTATGCCATTGCTCACTAATTACAAAGAGCACATAAATGAAATATGGCAAGACATCGTAGACCCTTACAAGATATAAATAAATGTTATAAATTAGGCTCTAGACTTCCTATTTCCAAGTTCTTGGACCTAATACTTGACATTATTTTACTTTTACGTGTATATCTTCTGAACAGTATATTTTTTCCAAATTCTGTTAATATTCATAGGGAAAAAAAGTGCCGCTGGGATGAGGTTGTTCCAGCAGAAACAGTTTTTGTTGAACAGCTCCCCAACGGTCGGATGCACAAATGTGTACTCAATTACACGACTTCATACAATAAATATTATGCTAAACTAAAATTAATAAATTCTAAAGAGACAGGTGTCGTCAGCATACTCTGTGTGCTGACGACACCTGTCTCTTTTATTTTGGAAGTGATGTGGAAGAGGTGGTTAGACAAGGGCAAAATGACCTATCATCACTTAACGAATGGTTCAAATACATCCAAAAAAAACGTCATACATGATTTTTGCAGCCAAAAAATAAAAAAATACCTAGTGACATTAAACTGACCATAGATAATGAACCCTTACAAAAGTGAACAAGTGAAAAATATTTAGGCCTAACCCTGGATCCACCCCCCCGAGTGGGTTCCCGCATTGTCGTTGCGGGGGGGCTCAGTAACCGTGGATACCGGCCACGGTGAAGCCAAGAGGAACCCAAAGGTGGGGCCGCTCGTCATGGCTTTTGCCTCGAAGCCGACGACGTAGCGGCCAAAAAGTGGGTTGCGGTGAGGTGCACCGCAACTGAGGTGGGCCGCGATGTCGAATGGGAGGCATCGCGGCTGAGGGTTACGGGCTGCGGTAGAGGAGGGGTGCCGGTGCTTCTGAGCAGCGCTCTTCCCTTCCGTGGCCTGGACGGGGCCGCCACCGTTTGATGGCGGACGCGATGGGGCCGCAGGGGAAGAGGAGTGTCGGTATAGCGTCGGCCGCTCTCCCTATCCCCTGCGGCCGAAAAGTGGTAGACGGGACGGCGCGTTGTGTTCCACACGCGCGCCGTCAAGGATGTCAGCAACCACAGGTGGGGTCCGCAAGGGCCGATGCCTGCCAGGGGTGCGGGTTTGTTCGAAAGAGATACCACAGCCCCTGGCATACGGGCTACTGAGGGAACACGGGTGGGTTTTAGTCAGTAAAAGTCTGACACGCCCTCCTGCTCTACTCAGCAGGAGAAGTCATTTGATGATTTCCCACCCAAAAAAAAAAAAAAAAAAAACCCTGGATCCAAGACTTATTTGGTCCAACCATATAAAAAAAATTAGGACTAAAATATCTTCACTTTCAGTGGCACTACGTAGGCTTACTGGTTGTATTCCGCACAAAAGTAGAAACATGATTTTTAGTGCACTCGTGAAACCACATCTAGAATACTTGGTCGAAGTATGGGGATGCGCCGCTAAAACCTACATAAACCAGATACAAGTGATACAAAATAAATTAATTAAAACTCTATACAATTACCATTACCTAACATCAACTAAACAAATATATAACGACACTAAACTACATATACAACATAAATCAACTTTATATATACAAAACATGTACAGTCGCCAGCAGGTCAAGCTATCCCAAACTGTCAAATTTTCCCAATTGAACATAAACCTTATTCGTTGGTAATAAAGTTGAAAAACTATCAAAGAAATTTGACAGATTGGGGTAGCTTGATGTGTTGGCTATAACTAAGGAAACGCACTCTCAATTAACTTTCAAAAAACCAAACCACGGATACTATACTAGAAATCGCAATAAACTCGAACTTAGACCACCCAGAACCAATTACGGGAAGAAAAGTAGGAGGAAGGAGCGGTTCACACGGTACAACAAATTGCCAGATTCAATTGTCAATGCAAAAAATCTAAATATTTAAAACAAAATGTATGTTCAAAAAACCATAACTACCAGCTAGAAAATAAAAAAAAACATGCCTGTTTGTTACCTTTTTAATAGGTACTTGTTTTTCTTTTGTCGACTCACGGAGTCAGTATGTACCTTTAAACTGCACGACTTATTTGTATATCTCATATTTTAAGTGAACTGTTTGTGTTCTTTACGAGAATACATTCTTTAAACCGATAAATTCGACATGTTTCCGCTGCGACTACGCACACCATTCGGCCGGTTGTTTTTTTTTTAAATGTCGATGTCAATGCGACAGCAGTGAAGTATGGAGTGTGTTTAATGACGTGTGTGTGTTTGTGTGGCAGTCGGTGATCCTGCTGGCCTTCACGGCCTTCAGCGCGCCTGACGCGGCCGGCGCGGGCCGGTACGTCAAGCCTCTGCGCTTCGAGGGCCAGCTGGACGAGATCCTGCTGGAGGCCTGTCTGCGGCATAAGGACCATCGGTACGAGCAACACAACATTGAATAAAATAATATAAAATCTTTTTAATAAAAAAATTAAACCGCCGAAAAACCGAAAAATAAAAAAATAATAAACTAGCTTTGTCCAACCCCAATGACTAAGTTCGGAAGGCGGTGACATGTAATCAAATACATATCCAAAGTCACCGACTTCCGAACTGATTTATTGGGGTTGGACAAAGCTAGTTTATTATTTTTTATTTTTCGGTTTTTCGGCGGTTTAATTTTTTTTATTAAAAAGTTTTTATTTTATAATTTTTTGTGGCTATAATCTACTAATTACTACATGCTTAATTTTTGATTTAATACACAACTCAGTATTAAAATCTGTGAGTAAACAATCAATCATCCCCTGTTTTCTTACCCTTAGGGTCGGAATTTTTCTTCGAAATTTATATGGGACCAACTTCGAGGTCGACCCTTTCCAATAAAAAAAGAATTATCAAAATCGGACTACTCTGGAAAAAGTTATGCGTGGTCATACATAAAAAAAAAAAAAATATACGCGTCGAATTGAGTAACCTCCTCCGTTTTTTCGTCGGTTCGAAAATAGCTGCCACCTTCAAATTCTGAATGGACTTCACTTCAGTGGTGGTTTATAGTTGTCGTTTAGAAAAGAAAGTACCTAATAGCATAATCGCGCGAGACGCGGGACGTCGTTTTGTACCCTGTTCGTGGCTCTGTATCCTGGTCGTGGCTCGTCCGCAGCACGGACGGGCATGCGCTGCGCCCGCCCGGACCCTTCACGCGCCACGCGCGCGTCATCAACGGGCTCGACGAGTACGAGTGCAGCGTGCGGCGCGCCGTGCCGCTGGCGCAGTCCGGCGTGTTCGCGCACGAGCGCACCGACGGCGCGCACACCGTGCTGGAGCTGCGCGCGCTGCTGCCCGGCACCGTGGCGGCCCTGCGCGTGTCGCCGCGCGCGCCGCAGCGGGCCGCGCTGGCCGCGCTGCAGTGCCACGTGGACGCGCTGCACGCGCCGCGCGCCGACGCGCTCGGCCTGGCGCCCGCGCTGGCCGAGCTGGACCTGGCCGACTTCAACGCGTTGCTGTTCCGCTGCGACGCCGAGGAGCGCGAGGCGGGCGGCGGCGGCGTGTACGACGTGCCGGGCCGCGGCCCGCTGGCCTACGCCGGCCTGCAGGGCGCCGCCTCGCTGCTGGCCGCGCTGGCGCCGGCCGACGACCTGGGCCACGCGCTGTGCGCCAACCTGCGCGCCGGCGACTGGCTGGTGGAGTACACGTGGCGCCGCCTGGCGCGCGAGCCGCGCCTGGCGGGCGTGGCGGCGCGCTACCGCGACGTGCTGCAGCCGCTGACGGCGCTGCCGCGCTTCCTGCTGCCGGCCTACTACGAGGCGCTGCTGCTGGGCCTGTACCGCGGCGTGGCGCGCGCGGCCCTGGCGCGCCTGTCGGCGTGGGCGCGCGGCGCACCGTTCGCGCGCGCACTGGCGCTGACGAGCGTGCAGCTGCTGGGCGCGCCGCCGTCGGCGCCGCTGCCGCCCTTCTCGCCCGCGCTGCCGCCGCCGGCGCGCGCGCTCAGCATGTCGGCGGGCCTGCCGCACTTCGCCGTGGGCTACATGCGCGTGTGGGGCCGCGACACCTTCGTGGCGCTGCGCGGCCTGCTGCTGCTGACGGGGCGCTACCAGGTGCGCGCGAGGCCAGGGCCGGGGCGGCGCGACGCCAGGGCCGGGGCGGCGCGACGCCAGGGCCGCGGCGGCGCGTCGCCAGGGCCGGGGCGGCGCGACGCTAGGGCCGCGGCGGCGCGTCGCCAGGGCCGGGGCGGCGCGACGCTAGGGCCGCGGCGGCGCGTCGCCAGGGCCGGGGCGGCGCGACGCCAGGGCCGCGGCGGCGCGTCGCCAGGGCCGGGGCGGCGCGACGCTAGGGCCGCGGCGGCGCGTCGCCAGGGCCGGGGCGGCGCGACGCTAGGGCCGCGGCGGCGCGTCGCCAGGGCCGGGGCGGCGCGACGCTAGGGCCGCGGCGGCGCGTCGCCAGGGCCGGGGCGGCGCGACGCCAGGGCCGCGGCGGCGCGTCGCCAGGGCCGGGGCGGCGCGACGCTAGGGCCGCGGCGGCGCGTCGCCAGGGCCGGGGCGGCGCGACGCTAGGGCCGCGGCGGCGCGTCGCCAGGGCCGGGGCGGCGCGACGCCAGGGCCGCGGCGGCGCGTCGCCAGGGCCGGGGCGGCGCGACGCCAGGGACCGGGGCGATGCGGGCGCGGTCGGTTCTCATGGCGCTCGTATTCGGTTTCAGGACGCGCGCTTCCACATCCTCGGCTTCGCGGCGTGCCTGCGCCACGGTCTCATCCCGAACCTTCTGGACGGCGGACGCAACGCTCGGTTCAACTGTCGCGACGCCGTCTGGTGGTGGCTCCAGAGTATAAAGCAGGTGAACGACCTTCTCGTCTGTGCCACGCTCGGGTCCCGCGACGCACGTATCGTCAGTATGAAGTCCTCGTTGTCCGCAGTACTGCAGCGAGGCCCCGCAGGGCGCGGGCCTGCTGGCCGAGCCCGTGGCGCGCCTGTTCCCGCAGGACGAGGCCGAGCCCGCGCCGCCCGGCGCCGCCGACCAGCCACTGCACGACGTCATGCAGGAGGCCCTGGACGTGCACTTCCAGGTGAGTGGGTCGCGGCGGAGGCGTGCTGCCGCGCGGCGCGTGACGTCACACACTACCTCGCTCGTGTCCGCAGGGCCTCGTGTTCCGCGAGCGCAACGCCGGGCGCGCCATCGACGCGCACATGTCCGACAAGGGCTTCAACGTGCAGATCGGCGTCGACCCCGAGACCGGCTTCCCGTTCGGCGGTAACGACGCCAACTGCGGCACCTGGATGGACAAGATGGGCTCGTCGGAGCCGGCCGGCAACCGCGGCAAGCCGGCCACGCCGCGCGACGGTAGCGCCGTGGAGCTGGTGGGGCTGGCCTACAGCGTGGTGCGCTGGCTGGCCGCGCAGCACCGCGCCGGCCGCTACCCCTACCCCGGCGTGGTGCGGCGCCACCGCGACGGTAGCCTGACGTCCTGGAGCTACGCGCAGTGGGCCGAGCGCATCCACCAGCACTTCGAGCGCTGCTTCTGGGTGCCGGCCGCGCCCTCGGCCAACGACCTGCGCCCCGACCTGGTGCATCGCCGCGCCATCTACAAGGACAGCCACGGCGCCTCGCGGCCCTGGGCCGACTACCAGCTGCGCTGCAACTTCCCCATCGCCATGGTCGTGGCGCCCGAGCTGTTCGACCCGCGCCACGCCTGGCTGGCGCTGGACGCGGTGGAGCGGCATCTGCTGGGCCCGCTCGGCGTCAAGACGCTGGACCCGGCCGACTGGGCCTACCGCGGCGACTACGACAACTCCAACAACGGCGACGACCCCAGTGTGGCGCACGGCTTCAACTACCACCAGGGGCCCGAGTGGCTGTGGCCGCTCGGCTTCTACCTGCGCGCGCGCCTGGCCTTCGCGCACGACTGCGGCCGCCACGCACGCACCGTGGCCGCGGCCTACGCCGCGCTGGCGCCGTTGTTGGCCGAGCTGCGCACCGGCGAGTGGCGCGGCCTGCCCGAGCTCAGCAACGCGGGCGGCGCGCACTGCGCCGACTCGTGCCGCTCGCAGGCCTGGAGCGCGGCCGTCGTGCTGGAGGCGCTGCACGACCTCGAGCTGGCGCGGCGCGCGCGCCCGCTGGCCGCCGACTGACGCGCGCGCCGCCTGCGCCACGCGCGCCGCGGGCCCGAGCCGCGCCGCCTCTACAGCGTGCCCTACGAGGCGTCGGGCCCGCGCCCGCGCCGCCCGCTGGCCGCGCTGCGCCGCCTGCTGCGTCGCGCGCGGCCCGCCCGGCGACTGTCGCGCTCCATCTACAACCTGCTGGGCAGTCGCGCCGGCGAGCTGGCCACCGTAGTGTACAGCGACCGCTACTTCCGCTACGGCCTGCCGCTGGCGGCGCGGGCCGCGCCCCTGCGGCGCCTCGTGGGCGACGAGCTGGGCGCCGGGGCCCCCGTCGAGCGGCGCGCGCCCGGGGCCCCGCGCGCGCACGTCATGCCGCTGTGCGCGCCCGCCCGGCCCGCGTCGCGCGCTGGCCTGCTGCAGGGCACGGGCACGCGCGTGCCGGCGCCGAGCGCGCGCTACGTGCCAGCACGCCGGGCGCGGCGGGCGGCGCCGCGCCTGCTGCGCGTGCTGGAGGAGGCGCGCTTCGAGGAGGAGGGCCCGGCGCCGTGCGCGAGCCCGCGGTGCCGCGCGCTGGACTACCGGCAGGGCGCGGGCGGCGTGGCGCCCCGCCTGGCGCCGCCGGGGCGCGCGCGGCGGGCCGCGTCGCCGCCGCGCAGGCCTGCCGCCGAGGCGGCGGCCCCACGGCCCCAGTTCGCGCTGGACGTGTCGGGCGAGACCGCGAGCCCGCGGCCCCAGTTCTCGCTGGACGCAGTATCGCTGCGTTCCACGTCGCTATACGGGCTGTCGAAAACGTCGCCTCGCGCGTCGTGCAACCTGTCGGCGTCGCAGGCAGAGGGCGACAAGCTGGCGCGCAAGGTCCTAAACACGGAGCGCTACAACAACGGCGCGCAGGCCGTGCGGTACCGGCGCGGGTCGCGCGGGTCCCGCGGGTCCTGCGGGTCCCGCGGGCCACGCGGGTCCCGGCGCCTGCGCGCTACGATCCGCGCGATGCTTGCGGTCAGCGGTCTGTTCTACGCACTCTCGTTCCTCGCGTTCTACTTCCTGAGCCTGCCGTAAATTCGCTAGTCGAGGATGCTATTTTTGTATTTGAGTGCCATAATGTTACTTTTAGGCAGCTCTTATAAGTCCGCGAACAGAACCGCTCTGTGCCGATCATAATTTCGCGAATAAGTATGTCCCTATTCTGTTAAATTTTTAGACTTTTTATGAAACTATTTGTGATAAAATATGTAGCACAATTGGATCAAATAACTATAAAGCCCCTGTTGTTATGTTTAAGAAATTTTCATATTAAAAAAAAGGTTGTTAGTAATAAGAAAATGTAGATCTAAGCATAAATATTGATATTAAGAAATCGTAAATTATTTTGCTAGTTTATTTAAAGCATGTATGAATATTGTGTGCTTTCATAGTAAATTATAGTGTAATGTTTATAAAATATTGGGTGTTTCCTTTTATTCAGCCGTTATTGAAAGTCCCTCTTACCTTCTTGGGCTTTTTAATTCGCAGTAAATTTATTTAAATTCAATGTAGATCAGGACCAATCATTTTTAAAGTAATACAAATTCCTAGGAGTGTGCGACTGACCAAAAAAATTTAATGGTGTTAATAAGGAAAAAAGGACACGACTGAAGGAAAGTTCCGGAAGGGGTAGTATTACATCACAATCAAAGTTAAGTGTATGCAGGAAATTTTTAAAGCTATCAATGTTTTTATACATACCAAGAATGTTTTGGGTCGTTAGTGACTTTTATGCAGTCCTCAAAGTCACATGTCTTTGACACAGTTACAAATGTGTTATCTAAGTCATTAATATAAATCAGGAATATTTTGGGGTCCAAAATACTCCCTTGAGGTACACCAAAACCAGTATTTTTCTGCTCATCACTCGTAATATTATCTATTCTAACGTACTGGTATCGGCCGTCTAGATAGTGAGTAAAAAGTTTCTGCGGCGTTCTTCTTATTCCTATGGTCTCTAATTTATCCAGAAGAACAGAAACAAACACCGTATCGAAAGCTTTGGCTAAATCGAGAAAAACTCCTAGGGTCTGGTTTCCTTTGCCGAGGTTTTCTGAAATATAATCAGTCAGGCTATGCACCGCATCGGCTGTCGATAGTTTGGGTCTAAAACCAAATTGCGCATGGGATAAATGTTGTTTTTCTCTAAGTAATTAACAAGTCTACCTACTGTTAGTAAGTTTCTCTAGTATTTTTTAAATTGAGGGGAGTAAGGATATTGACCTATAATTATTAACTGCGTCTTTACTTCCCGATTTAAAGATAGGGATTACAACTGCCTTTTTTAGACAACTAGGGAAAATTCCTTCAGCAAGACAAATTCGAAATATATGCATTAAAGGAGGTATCAAAATATGCTTGAAGCGTTTATGGATCTTATTGCTTATATTATCCCATCCAGCTCCACAATAGTCTTTTAGCCCAGAAATTATTCGGGCTATTTCATCTTCATCAGTGTCCAATATAGCAAAAGATTTTGGGTTACAGTTTTTCTAACATTTATAAAAAAGTTATTTACATTGTTAGCTGCACATCAGCAGTACAAAATATGATTTAGTAACATAACATCACGCCTAGGTTCCCCGAAGGATTAGGCAGAGGTAGATACACTTATATTTCGCCAGTTTTGTTTAAGTCCCATGGAATAGGGATGTGATCTAGTAAGCCTTCGTATTTGCACTGTCTGTAACAGCAGCTGCAAGAAGAATTTGATGCCCTCACATAATCTCGAACGTATAAGTCCTGTTTTTGATTTGCTACATCCTGATCTTGTACATCAACACCGTGATAATCCTCCACAACGACGTTTTGTACATTGACATCATCTGCGTTTCCGATACGACCTTGTCGCGTAGCATTGTTAGCTCTTTGCCAGCATCTATGGCTCACTGCCATAGTGTTATTGAATACGACCTGGAATTTAAAAAAGCTCAATAAATATTAGAACTTGCTTTCTGAACCAAGGTTTTCTCACGTAGTCAATTCTCGTAGGGCACAAGTATTTGTACAGTACCGTAGTAAAGTCACAGTTTGATAATAGGTGTCATTATGTGCCTAATTGCAGTGAAATTAGAGCCATTTTATGAGCAAGTGTGTTGAAAAGATTCTTAACCACTCCATTCCACAAGGCACTGTTTTGGGGTGTATATTATTTATTATAATGTATAATTTATTTATAAGAAACGTATACAAAAAGAGTACATTTAGCCTACAGTAATACATTTCCCATACAATTATAGTGCCTAAAAATAAACTATTTCTAAAATATTTTATTACAAGAGCAAGTGACAATGTTTCGGAATTAGAAATTTAGGTAGCGACCCGCCCGATCTAGGTTTATTTAAACCTGTGTTTCGGGCCATCACTTTACATTTTAAGTAAATTAGGACATCAACATAAAAAAAAAAGATATAAAATAATCTATTAACAACTATGAGAAAAAGCATATTGGTAACATTAATAATTACAACCTAAGCAATGTAAATACTACCGAAGTAAATACTTACGAGGGAATAATTAATTATCGTCATGACATACTCGTAGTTTCTAGAAGTTTTTCTGTGTCTGTGTAATTGAGTAACGCTAAGTATTCTGATAACATAGTACTACATTTTTTTATAGCTTAAACTATAGATGTTCATTAAGTTGTTAAGTCTATTATACAGAAAAGGACCTAAAAACACATAAAATCGATTGGCAAACGCATGTCTAGTTTGAGGCTTTATGCAAAGTAAATCCTTCCTTCTCTTGTCGGAAGGTACTGGGTCAAAAGGAAGTGCAGTGTGCTGGTGTAGTACTATGCTTAGAATGAATAATTGCCGAACTGTTAGTACATTACATGCAGTGTAGAGTTGGTGCGTAGGAAATCTAAATGGGCGAAAGGTAGCAACTTTTAGAATTGCTCTTTGAGCACGCTCTAGAGGGAGTAAAATTGTTTTTGCTGCACCTCCCCAGGAAGTTATGCAGTAGCTAAGAATGGATTGACACAAAGCTAAATAAACCTTTTTAATTAATTTATAGTCGGCTATGTTCCGTAAATTCTTAAAAACGTATATTAATTTGCGTACTCTAGTACATAGTAAATCGATATGTTTACGGAAATTTAGATTGGAGTCAATAGTGATACCTAGATATTTCAAATGGTCAGCTTTAGCTAAAGTAGTGCAACAACATGCAGTGTCAGCGTAAGTGCTACAAATAAGTACGTAAATGTTTAGATCAGTTAGCGGTATGTTAGTATTTCTCATTGCAAATAAAATGTATTTTGTTTTATTCGTTAGGATGTTGTTATGGAGCCATTTGGACACTATGTTAAAACCATTTTGAGCATGTTCATAGACCTCAACTTTTGATTTAGCTGAGAATAGTAGAGCGGTGTCATCAGCATAAGACATTATGATACCATTTTGAACTGGCAGGCTGCACAGTTCATTTATATAGATTAAAAATAATGTGGGCCCCAAAATGCTTCCTTGTGGAATGCCAAAACCACTATTTTTAAGTGCAGAACTTGTGTATTGACCTATTTTTACGCATTGATGACGCTCGCTGAGATAATCAGCAAATAGTAGAAGTTGTGCTCCTCTAATTTCAAGTGTTTCAAGCTTGTGCAAAAGTAAAGTACAAGAAATAGTGTCGAAGGCCTTGGCGAGGTCTAGGAAGATACCAATTGTGTGCATACCACTATCTAGATTGGTAGCAATATAATTTATTGGTTAATTTGTGTACTGCTTGGCCAGTTGATATTTTGGGCCTAAATCCAAATTGGTTATCTGAAAGTAGTTTGTTATATTCCAGATATTTTATCAACCTACAGTTTATAATTTTTTCTAAAACTTTTGAGAGTCCTGTTAACACTGAAATGGGTCTGTAGTTATTCATACAGTTTTTGTCTCCAGACTTGAATACAGTAGTGATCATAGCTTTTTAAGGAGTTTGGGGAATATTCCTTTAGATAAACATAGTTGAAAAATGTGGGTTAGCGGAGGGGCAAGTATGTATCTAAATCTTTTAAGTATATTATTGGGTATGTCATCCCACCCAGTAACACATACATCTTTTAACCCGAATAATAATCTTACAACTTCATTAACGTCGGTATCTAATAAAACAAAAGACTTTACTGTAGAGGATGTCGTAGTCGTGTTTTGAGGGGACTAAGTATTAAAATTCAAAGATTTTTCAGCCAAGTTTTTACCAACGTTAGCAAAGAAATTGTTCACTTTATTCATTGCTTCGGATGGATTTATCTCTGTGGATAGTAAATCAAGCGGAGGCTCGGGATTTTTCGTTCTAAAAGTATTCGTTTTTATAAATTTCCACACAAGTTTACTATTATTTCCCGCCTTCTGTAATTCATTCTTATAATATTGATGTTTTAGTTTTTTCAAAAGATTATTACAGAAGTTCCGGTACCTTTTATATGTAGGTAACAGAAAGTATTTCGTTAACAGGTGCATGTTTAAATTTTAGGTGAAGTTTGTCTCTATGTCTTATACAACGAACGAGACCGGGTGTGATTCAGGGTTTGATACAACTATACTTTCTTTTCTCCACGGTTAGTCAAATACTCTGTCCTAAACCTATGTCGAAAATCGTCGCGTAACTTCTGTAAGTATTTTAGTCGGACATTCAAACCTTTCGAGTCAAGGTAATCTAGATCAACTGTGTCTGAACTGGGTAATGGTTGCAGGAAGCAGGCTGGAGTTAGGGGCTCCAAGGAGTTGGCACTATCATCCTGAACATAAGTTAGTGGTCGATTATTCATTATTGACTCACATTCACATAGTAAGGTATACAGTTCGTCATAAGTAACACTAGCTCAACCTAGAACTTTACGTAACAGATCTTTCATTATTCTTATAATCCGTTCGAAAAACCCTCCCCACCAAGCACCAGTGGGTGCATTGAGTTTCCACTTGATTTTCTCAGAACATGTTTCCTGCTGTATTTTATCCCAATCTATACTATCCAACAGGTTCTTAGTACCAGCTAGGTTAGTACCATGGTCTGAATATATTACTTTTATTCTGCCTCACCTAGCAATGAACCTCCTTAATGTCATAAGGAACGCAGGACATGACAGGGACAGAGTTAGTTCTAAATGCACGGTAAACAGCACAGGTATATAGGACAATCCAACATTTTTCACCATTTTTCAAGAAAAGAGGCCCTGCTAGATCTACTCCTGACACTTCAAATGGTAGTAGCTCTGCATTCGATCCACAGGCAAGGGAGCAACAGGTGCTTGCATCTGTTTCACTCTGTATCTCCTACATATCATGCAGTTATCTAATACTGACCATGCCAAATATCCAATATGATCTCCTTATGTCAGCAATTAAAGTGTTTGGACCTGCATGTTGTAGGTGAATATGTTTCTGTTCCATTAACCTACGTACTATCACATTTTTAGCTGGTAATAAAATAGGATATTTGGTGTTTTCAGGCATATCGGATAACAATAATAGTCTAGTTTTAATTCTCAACAACTGTTCCTGGTCTCGAAATGTATGTATATTCTTACATTTTGACTCTAGGATATCATTATTTTCGCGTTGCAGTAATAGGAATAATTTTATTTCAGCTTTTTCATATTCCTCATTTGTAAGGTCATTATTTTTGAATGTCCTAACTTTCTTTCTCAGACATTTATCTGTAAATCTTAGTATCCAGGCAACTACATGTACAATCTTACTATACTTACTGAAATATAGGAGTCTATCTGAGAAGTTCTCATCTGCTGAGATATTTATTACACAGGTTAACTTAGCTGTCCTTTTCAGTTCTTTTTTAGCTTCTGCTTCATCAACTATCACCGGGGAACTTGGCCACTCTGCAGGACTGTGTAGCAAGAATTCTGGACCTTCAACCCACCTGCTCTCTAGCAAGTGCTTTGCATCGCAGCTTCGCGACGGCAGATCAGCCCAGTTGAGAGATCTTGGAATATGAGACCATTTTCCTGTTTTAGTACCTACCTTCTCTTATCTCTTTAACGCGATTACCTACAAATACATTCCACGATAAATTATTGCATATCCAATGTAAAATGACGCTAGAATCAGTCCAATAATATTCATCACAGGCTAAATTTAGGCTGTTCTTAATTTCTGCCAGTAGTCTCACTCCAATCACAGCAGACATAAGCTCAAGCCTGGGTATAGAAATTATTTTTTGCGGTGTTAACCTAGACTTTGCTGCGACTAACTGAACAGTGACGTCATTGCCTTTTCCAGCCCGTAAGAATATACAACAGGCCATTGCATATTTACTAGCATCACAAAACATATGCAAGCTTAGTTTGCAGTCAGTCAATTTGTTACCTGCTAATCTCCTAGGTATTCTACATTGTTCTAAATATTTCAAATTACTATACCACCTTAGGAATTTTTGTGCTAAGTCCTGAGGTAAAGGTTCATCCCAGGTCAACTCCCTAATCCACATTTCTCGCAACAGCAGTCGCGAAGCCAAGGTGACAGGGCAAGTAAATCCTATGGGGTCAAATACCTTCTGAGTCAATGAAAGTACCACTCTTTTAGTTAGCTTACCTAACATCTCTGGATGAGGCAGATCACCAATGTTACATGAAAGCTCATCACCGACTGTGTTCCAGTTCAGGCCTAGAACTGATATAATATCCTTACCAGCTTCGTTGATCTGGAGTGGTGATGTTGTCCACATTTTCAGGTCGAACTGTGCTGCTTTCATGACTTCTATTGCTTCTTCGATAAACCTCCGTGCCTCTTCTTCAGATTCTAAGCTTGTAAGGCAATTATCTACATAAAATGATTTCTTAAGAAGCTGAGCTGTCTGTTCATACTTATCTGATATGTTGTCTAAGTGGTGTATTACTGTAGCTGAGAGCAAAAATGGACTACACGTTAATCCAAACACTACTCTGCAGTGTCTATATTCCACAACATTTTCCAGAGACTCATCTTCCCACCAAAGGAATTTTAAATATTTTCTGTCCTCAGGCTTTACACTAATTTGAAGGAAGGCCTTAGTAATATCAGCTGTTATACCGATAGCGCCTTTCCTAAATCCAATTATTAGTTTAGGTATATGTTCAATATAATTTATACCTTTTTCTAAGCACATATTTAGACTCAGCCCATTTTTATCCTGACAGGAGGCATCAAAGACTGGTCTTATCTTAGTTGTCAGACTAGATTCTTTAAACACAGCTTTATGTGGTAAATAATGACCATAATTATGACTATGGTGTATATCAGAATGCTCAATAATACCTAATCTCAGCCACTCCTGCAAAATCGCATCATAGTCTTGGTACTTACCACTTGAAATCAGTCTTTTAGTATTTAAATCCAATCTTTTCTTTGCAATATTATAATTGGATAATAAGTCATCAAAACCTACCTTGAATGGAAGCTCCACTTCATATCTGCCATCTGATAGTGTCGTCGCTGTCTCGTTGAAGCAGCTCACTGCCTCGGCCTCACCTTGCGCTCTAGACTTCATCTCTGCTGGATCATGTATGCCAAGCGTTTCAAGAGTCCAAAAATCTGTCAAATTATTGTTAGTAGACAGACATACAAAACATAGAAAAAGCAGTATTATCAGATGAAGTGCTAACTTGCTTGCCCTGAATTGTCCAACCTAATTTAGTTTTAATTGCCACCAAACCATTTTCCATCACAATTACCTTACTTGTCAACATGAATCCTGCAAAATCAGCTCCTATTAAAATACCTATTTCTGACATATCAGATTTTGTATCAGGTAAGGAGATTTGATGCCTCTTTAAAATTTTACATGTATCATTATTTAAATTTGATTTGGGAATATTTCCACAAATTGAAGTTTGGCTGAGGGCCTCAATATTCATTGTAAAATTTGAATTAAGATTTTCTACCATTACAGTATAAACATTATGAGGTTCTATTTTAGTTTTTATGTTACCAAACAAGCAATGATTTAACTTTTCCTGTCGTGTGGGAATTAGTTCCAGCTCCTTTGCAACATTTTCTTGAATATAGCTCCTTTGAGAACCGTTGTCAAACAGGGCTCTAACAGGTAGGACTCGTTCTCCATTTCGCACGTTGATCATCACTGTTTGCAACAAGGTTTCTGTGTTGTAATTTTGCGTGGATAGATTTGTTGTGGTGGTATTATTCGTTTTTCCTGGACATTTCACCTCTTTTTCCTCCGTGCAGAGTGCTGTAGAGTGCCTCTTATGGCATATAAAGCATTTCACATACGCTCTGCATGCTTTTGGATGATGTCCAAGCTTTAGGCATATGGGACATGCCTTTTTCTTTCTTGCAATTTCTATTCTTTCTTCCACGGTGAGGTTGTGCAGTTTATAACAATCAGCGCTTGAGTGATTAATTTTATCGCACCATAGGCAGTTATTCTTGGGTTGTATTTCCTTTTTTGTATTATTATTATGTGCTATAAGGCAGCTAGCAGTGGCCTCTTGGCCATTAGAATCAGTTTGAGCCAGATTCCTTATTAATTCAACTCTTTGTGAACTCTCTATCTCCGCTTTTAAAAAACCCATTAGGCTGACAAGGACTTCCTCTTGGTTCTTGGTCTTAATACTGTCGTTCCCAAATCTTTAAAATATCAATGGGTAGGGCTGACTTTATAAGAGGAAGGATAAACGCTTGATATTTACTGATGCCGAGACTTTCTAAGGCTCTTAAGTTCGCATTCAGTTTATCGTAAAGCTCCACCAGGTTGGATTTTCCTTTTAAAAATAATGCAAGTATTTCTCGAACATAAACCTCTATTAGTAATTCTTCTCGCGCATACCTCTGAGCTCCTCTATGCACTTTTTGTATGTGTTCCCTGATGGAGGGTAGCTCATTACTAATGAGTAGACGTCCGTTCCATTTTCAATACTCTGCTTTAGATAGTACATTTTATCATCATCATCCAATCCTGAGTCCCTGTCTATTTTTGAAAACTGACCCCAGAAACATAACCAATTACGAATGTTTTCATCGAATTTTTGAAATTTTGGTCAGAGTGTCGTCATGGGGGCACTATGAAAAAATTACTTAGAAAAATTTCGCGACCAATTTCGAGGTAGCGCTCGCCGGCCGCTGCCGCGGCACCGCTCGCTTCGCTCGCTCGGTTCGCGCGTAGTTGGTCACAGTTCTAACCTAACCTAACCTATGGATCTCTTCCACATCGTTTTTACGACAAACGGTTAGTCGGAGACAAAAAACACCATGACACTTTTAGCCTTATATTTAGGTGTTTTATACGATAGAATCGATAAAATAAACGATTTGCAAAAATAACACTTTTTTGGCTAAATTTTTCTGTCCTCGCGCCGTAGCGCCTCTAAACCAAAGCTCCTAACTTGGAAATGGTAGGTCAGAGGGCCATGCTTCCCAGAACTGAAATAGTTTATATGGCGAAGGTCAACCCGAAACTGCAATAAAATTTGAAAATTTCCGAAAAAAAAAATACGAAATTTTTCTAAGTCCTCGCTCCATAGTGCCCCTAAGGCTACACTCCAACCGAAATTTTATCTCGGGCAGTTTGAAATATCTATTTTGTGTGTGTTCTCCGCTTGTGCTCGTCTTAGCAGATTTATTTTCAATTACCTATATCGTATTTTGTTTTTACGACAATAAATCTGTTACCTACTGTATTCTTCTGCTGTTAAGATTTCTTTTTCTATTTGTGCCTCCGTACTTTCATTTTGTAATATCTCGTCTTTTATCTTCGAATCTAATTGCGAAATTCGTGTGTATAGGTTATTTAATTTGTTAAACTCACATTTTATTTCGGTTACCTTCCCTTCACCGGTTTTGAAAATTTCGTCGATGGCGTTGGCCGCGATCGTGAATAGCCTTCGCAGAATGCTTCTCTCTTTGTTGTATTTTAATGCTTCTTTTGTTTGCGAGGAAGATGTCGAAGGGGATTTCGCAGCGGCGTCCATCATCTTGTATAGTTTAGCGATGGGCGTTGAATGAACGAACTAGTTAATTCGACCGTCGACGTACAGTGAACGAGTCGACGGTTCACCGTTAATCGATGGACTAGTCGAATCCGTAGACGCTAGACGCCGAAACACGGAACGCGACAAGTTGTGAACGAGTCGACGATGCGACGGTTCACCGTTAATCAATGGACTAGTCGAATCCGTAGACGCCTCTGACGGCGTAACTGAAACGTAGACGAGAACGTAATCGATTCATTCGTCCGTGCGCCCTTGGAAATAAAATAATCGTGCAAACAAATTTGAACTTTAAATCTAATATGAGGGAGTTGTTAATTGTACGGGTCGAATATTTATTATTTTATTATTGTCATGGGAAGGAAAGTATGCAGATATAGTAGTTTCGCGTGTGCGAAGAGGAAGGCGATGGACTGGTCGGGCGATGCGAGACCAGCCGGTTTGTATTTGTTTAAACAAACTGTGTGTTTTCATGTTGTTTTGATTTTTGAATTTGTAAATATTTAACAAAATAATAATTAATGTACATAAAATCAATTGAACTAAGCCAGCATAGTGCATCATCATCATCATCATCACCATCATCATCATCAGCCTATAATGTTTCCACTGCTGGGACACAGGTATAGTGAATACGACTTTATAATTAACTCTATTCAGTCAGTCCTAAGCACCCGATATATTACTCTCCTCTTATGGTCCTAAGCCTGGAAAAGTATGAAGGGAAGTTCAAATGAATAGGTACAGTCCGCGAGAGATGAGACGTCTACCGCCTGCGTTCACGCCGTCCGCGTCGGCGTCGTCGACTGCCGTAGACGACGTCGCAAAGTTTATTAAGTTAACGCGTAAACTAGTCGACGAATTCGACTAGTTGATCGACTAGTCGATAAACGAAAATGGACGGTCTAGTTGCGTCGACGCCAAATACGTTGACGACCCATCTCTAGTATAGTTGTATCGGTGTCTCGTGTGACCGGCGGACCGGCCGGTTAAATTTCACAAAGACAAAAAAACCCTAATTTTCACGGTCGCCATATGTTCAGCAAGCTCACGTACGGGTAAGGTACGTCGCCGAATCTCTGAATGCTTTTACTAAGTATATTTATTTAGATGATTTTAGGGAATGGTTAAATAAACCGGTATTCCCCGTTTATTCACACACACTCATTTTTGACAAGTGACGTTTCGTTCATAAACAATCCAAATTGACGTTTAGTTACAAACTTCAACATCTAATTTTTACACTATTTTATAACTTATTAGCGAGGGGATGGAGGGAGCGATAGTTTGCGATTGTTTCCAGTGACGACCTGGAGTCGCTGTATATGCCAAAGCTGCTTTTTTGACTTGACAAGATTTCTCTTGTGGCCTTGCATATAGCCAGCAGTTCCGCCTGGTAGACGGTACAGTGGGACGACAGCTTGATTTTCTGGGTTTTGATTTCAACATCATTGCTCCAGTGAGACAATGATGCCCCGACCTTATCCTCGATCCTGCTGCCGTCCGTATATATCCGCACTGCTTGTGTGCAGTGGTTATCATGTTGTTCCTGGTCTGCCAGGCATATGAACTGCAGGCTTATATGTTTCGCTGGGTGGGGGGTTTTATCAAACGCGGTACGTCGCTCGATCTCCTTATCTCCTAGCTCTGGTCGAGAAACTCCCCTCCTTGCCTCATATAGGGCCGCTGCCTCTAGTATTCGGAGGTCGAGGGGTAGTATTCCGGCCAGCAGCAGTGCCGAGTTCAAGGAGACCGTACGATAGGATTTGCACAGCTTTTGTGCAAATCCCCTTTGGACCGCGTTTAATTGTTTGCGTGTCGCGAGCTTTTTGGCTGCTGGTGCCCACGCACTTGCCGCATACAAAATGGTCGGTTCGACTACTGCCGTGTAAATGGACCGTATGACATCAGGATTGAGGCCCCAGCTGATCCTGGCTGCCCTTGACAACTGCTTGTACAAGTTTAATGCCTTTTTGCATACATTAGATGCATGGGCATTAAACGTCAGCTTGTTGTCAATGGCAAGCCCCAGGACTTTGATTTCCTGCGACATACCAATACTACTCCCGGCCATGCTCAGCAGTGGGGTGTCGTATTTAAGTTTCCGCGTGATGACCATTGCTTTCGTCTTTTGTGGTGCAAATCTTAACTTGTTTCTGACTCCCCACTGGTGAACATACTCGAGAGCATCATTGGCACGTCGCTGGACTTCCATTGCTGAATCCCCATCGAATATTAAAACGACGTCATCGGCGAAAGCTTGGCAGTAGTCTCCCCTTTGTACCAGGCCTTTCAATAGGGGATCGAGTAGAAGGTTCCATAGAATGGGGCCCCCTATCGACCCTTACACACAGCCTTTGTTGGTAACCCTGGTGACCTCCTGTCCCGCGTATCTCACCCTGACCTTCCTGTGTTCTAGGTAGCTGTCCACCACTCTTCTTACGTTAACCGGACATTTCGCCTCCGCCAACCCGGTTTTTATGGCCGGCCACCATGCACTGTCAAAGGCTCCCTCTATGTCCAGCGATATCATAACGATCAACTTCTTGTCTTTCAGTTTTCCACGTATGAGTTCTAGCAGGTCATAGAGGGAGTCTTCTGTGCTTTTTTGTGGCATAAAACCATACTGGCGTGCACTTAGTCCGGGTAAGATGTGCCACTTCACCCTACCTATCACCATTTTTTCCAGGAGTTTACCCATCACTGGCAACAATCCTATTGGCCTGTAGGATTTAGGGGTTGCATAGCTCTCCTTTCCGGGTTTTCTCAATAGGACCACCGTCGCTTCTTTCCAGACCCTCGGGAAGTAGCCCAGCTCCAAGCATTTGTTTGCCAGTGACAGGAAAATTTCCGGATCGTGGTAAATGGATTTTTGGCAGATATCGGCCGTAAGGCCATCTGCTCCCGGGGCTTTTTTAGGATTGAAGCTGCGTATTGCGACGTCCAGCTCTTCGTGAGTAAATGGAGGATCATGTTCTTCATCATGACCCATCTCGTTTGCTTTTTCAGCTATCGTCCTGATACGCCTGTGTTCCTCGTTATCATGTTCCTTCCTATCCTCCGGGTAAAAAGTTTCCGCCAGCAAAGTGGCAGATTCAAGGTGGCTTAGGGTTTTACCTTCTTTGGTCAGGGGGAGATCCTCCTGTCTTTTTAAAGTCCTACCTATTACCCTATAAATTCCCTCCCAGAGTCCCTCTCGATCCTGTTTCCCACAAAAGCTTTTCCAGCTTTCTGTTTGGGCCGTTTTTTCTGCTTGCTCATATTTTTCTTTCTGTTGCAGGTACTCTCCGACGACTTTCGCCCTCCTGATCGCGGATGCACAGCGGATTCTGCGCTTTCTGGTGGCAACCTCCTTCTTCATCATGGTGAGCTCCTTGGACCACCAAGGTAAGTTAATTTTGTTATTTTGCTGTAGTTTGGGTATACTTAGGTTGCATGCTTCTATTATAATGTTACTATATAATTCAATTTTTAATTCTAATTCGGTTTTGTTATTAATTTCATCTAATTTAGTTTTGCTCATACTATTTTCTTGTAGCAACTGGTCCAATGTCTCACGAAATTGCTCCCAGTTTGCTTTTTTAGTGTTAAAAATTCTCGTTGTTCTGCTTACGTCTAAACCCTTTGCCCTTTCTAATCTAATTTTAAAAATGATGGTGTTGTGATCTGAGCTCGTCATGGCTTCATCCACTCTCCAGTCCTCGACCATACCGAGCAGATCCGCCGTACATGCCGTGATGTCCACAAAGCTGGTGTACAGTGTGGTTCCCCTCACCGTGTGGAACGTTGGTGTGTCGCCTGTGTTTAGCACCTGCAAACCCATCTCTTCTAGGGCACCGGCCATTTCGGTCCCTCTTTGGTCGATTTTTTGGCTTCCCCACCAAGAGTTTTTGGCGTTTGCGTCCCCACCTAGGATGATTCTCCGGCCAAAGCTCCTCTCTATCTTTATCAACTGCTCCAAGTATGGCGCTATCGGTGCTGGCTTTGGTTCCAGGTAGAATGAGACCACTACGATCTCCCAGGCGCTTGTTATCATCTTCACCACTGTGATGTTGGGCGTGGTGAAGTTTGGGCACTGTACAACGTCTATATCGCCATCAAAGACTGCGATTGCAGTCTTGATGACGCCATCTGCATCGCCAGTATGCTGGTATATTCTGGCACCACGGTAGTCTTTCATTCGGCCCAAATTCCCGATGTATGGCTCCTGGATCAGTGCAAAGGCCACCCCCTTTTTGTGAGCCTCAAGCATAATCTCGTTCGTGGCCAAAGCCTTTTTCCGCAGATTTGCTTGTGCCACGAGATATGGCCCTTTTTGGGAGACAGAATTATCACCTGGGACCACCTTAGCAATATGCCACTCTTGATCTGGCTATCGCATCCCATTTCATCCTGATGGGGCACTCCTGACTGAAGGCATTATGGTCTGTTTTTTCGAGCTTTGATCGCGCACAGTTTCAACACGACGGGGGCAAACCCTCAAGCGAATTGGGACACTCTGCCCTCATGTGCGGTCCCCCGCAATGACTACACTTGGCCTGGGTCTCCGGTTAGGTTAGGTTAGGTTAGGTTGGGGTACTAACAAGAAGAAGAGGAGAGGCACCAAGGCTGCCGGGGGCTCTTTACCCCCCCCTCAGCCTGGGTGCCCTACGGCCGACTCCCGGCCCACTGAAGGTGCGATGGAGGGAATGGACTGCGCATAATGGCGCCTTACCATTTCCTCCAGGGCAACATCAACCACGCTGCCAGAGCTCAGGATCTATTGATCCAGAGCATGGCAGAGTGGTCGATCGACGTGGCTGTGGTCGCCGAGCCGTATTTCGTCCCCCCCAGGGATAACTGGGTGGGAGACCTAGACGGCTTGGTGGCCATCATTGGCGGGGCTCTCGTCAACCCGTCCCGAGGTCGCGGTTGGGTGGCCGCCCTCGCGGACGGCATTGGCATTATTGGGGCGTATTTCTCGCCCAACAAGAGCCTCGCCGACTTCGAGAACTTCCTTGTCGAGTTGGGGGCCGTCGTAGGCCGACTCCACCCTCGCCCCGTGCTGTTACTAGGGGATCTCAACGCCAAGTCTTCGGCGTGGGGATTCCCGGTGACCGATGCTAGGGGTGAGGCGCTGGAGGAGTGGGTGGTCACAACTGGCCTGGTCGTCCTAAACCGGGGCTCGGTATACACGTGCGTGCGGCAGCGGGGCGGTTCGATCGTGGACGTATCGTTCGCTAGCCCTGCTGTTGCGAGCCGTGTCCGCGACTGGCGTGTCGCGGTGGAGGTGGAGACGTTGTCGGATCACAGATATATCCGCTTCGACGTCTCCGCCCAGACCGCAGGCGGCCGCAGTCCATCGGCCCCGCGAACGGACGGCCCGCGCTGGGCGCGTAAGCGCATCGACAGGGAAGTTCTCGAGGAGGCCGCTATTGTCCAGGCCTGGATCCGGGAGTCGGCGACGGTTGGACCCGTCGACGTCGAAGAGGAGGCGCTGTGGTTTCGCGGGGCGATGACGCAAATCAGCGACGCGTCCATGCCCCGCGTCCACACGCAATCGGGAAGGCGCCAGGTGTACTGGTGGTCTGCCGAGATCGCGCGACTACGTGTCGAGTGCGTGGCGGTCAGACGCCAGTACACCCGATACCGGAGGCGACGTCGTCGGGTCCCTGACGAAGAAGCCGCGCTGTATGAGGTGTACCGCGCGGCTAAGGAGGCTCTGTGGCTGGCCATCGGCGAAGCGAGGACGCGAGCCAGGGAGGAGATGTTGGAGACTCTCGACGGAGATCCGTGGGGGCGCCCGTATCGTGCGGTTCGAGGGAAACTTCGAGCCGCGGCGCCTCCACTCACGGAGAGTCTCCAACCCGAGCTGCTGGAAGATGTGGTCGCAGCGCTCTTCCCGGCTAGAGCGGAGCACACTCCGCCGCCGATGGCTTTGCCCACAGCCGCAGAGCCCACCGAAGAGGTCGCCATCAACGTCCCAGAGGTGACACAGCCAGAGATGAGGGCGGCCGTGATGCGGCTCCGGGCCAAGAACGTGGCTCCGGGGCCCGATGGTATTCACGGCATAGTGCTAGCCCTCGCTCTGAAGGAGCTAGAGCCCCAACTGAGAGGACTCTACACCGCGTGCCTTGAGCAGGGCCAGTTTCCCACTTTGTGGAAATCTGGTCGTCTGGTCCTGCTCAAGAAGGTGGGGCGCCCCGCGGACTCGCCGTCCGCGTTCAGGCCCATAGTGCTGCTCGACGAGGTGGGTAAGATGTTTGAGCGGATTATCGCCGCCCGCCTCGTCGGCCACTTAAGCAGGGAGGGGCCTGACCTCGCCGAGAGCCAGTTCGGCTTTCGGCACGGGCGCTCCACCATCCACGCGATATCGCGGGTGAGAGTCCTGGCGGAGGAAGCTGTGTCCCGGGGCGGGGTGATGTTGGCGGTGTCCTTGGACATTTCCAACGCCTTCAACACCCTGCCCTGGAGCTGCATCCGGGAGGCACTGCGGTACCATCGGGTGCCTCCGTACCTCCGCCGCATCGTTGGGGCCTATCTGGCGGATAGGTGTGTCACCTACATGGGACGTGATGGCGGAAACCAGCGCCGCATGTCGTGCGGTGTTCCACAGGGTTCGGTCGTGGGACCGCTCCTGTGGAACATCGGGTACGACTGGGTGCTGAGGGGCGAGCTCCAGCCGGGCGTGGACCTGACGTGTTATGCAGATGACACGCTGGTCACGGCCCGGGGGAGCTCGTACAGGGAGGCAGCGTTGCTGGCGACGGCTGCGGTGTCACAGGTGGTGACCCGCATACGGCGCCTTGGCCTGGATGTGGCCCTCAACAAGTCGGAGGCCATGGTCTTTCATGGCCCCCGGCGGGCGCCGCCGCCGGGATCACACATCGTGGTCGGGGGGTCCCGAATTGCTGTCGAGTCCACCATGAAGTATCTGGGATTGGTGCTCGACAGCCGGTGGGATTTCGGACCCCACTTCCAGCGGCTGGCGCCCAAGTTGTTGGGCGCGGCTGGGGCGCTGTCAACGCTGCTTCCCAATCTGGGGGGCCCGAGCGCCGCCTGTAGGCGGCTCTACGTGGGGATCGTGCGATCGATGGCCCTGTATGGGGCCCCGATCTGGGCGGCTGACCTGACGGCCGGCAGCATCGCTGTCCTGCGGAAACCGCAGCGAGCTATGGCCGTCAGAGTCATAAGGGGATATCGCACGATCTCCTACGAGGCGGCTTGCGTACTGGCCGGATCCCCACCGTGGGACCTCGAGGCGAAGGTACTCGCGTCGCTGCATCGGTGGCGCGAGGACTCGAGGGCGCGGGGCGAGTGGCTGACGCCGCGACATTTGGAGTTGCGTCGGTCACAGCTTCGCGCAGCCCTGGTGGCGGAATGGCGGGTCAGGCTTTCACGCCCTACCGCCGGCTCCGCCACCATCGGGGCGATCCGGCCAGTACTCGAGCGCTGGCTCGGGAGGAGGCACGGCTCCCTGTCGTTTCGGGTGACACAGGTGCTCTCGGGGCATGGTTGCTTCGGGAAGTACCTGTGTCGCATAAACAGGGAGCCGGACGCTCGGTGTCACCACTGCGTCGACTGTCGGGAGGACACGGCGTGGCACACGCTGGCAGAGTGTGCCGCTTGGACGGAGCCGCGCCGTGCCCTCATCTCAGGAGTAGGCAGTGACCTGTCGCTGCCGGCCGTTGTCGACTCGATGGTCGACAGCGAGGAGTCCTGGGACGCGGTGGTGTCCTTCTGCGAAACAGTCATCTCGCAGAAGGAGGCTGCGGAGAGGGAGCGGGAGATTGCTTCCGCTAACCCGATCCGCAGCAGACGCACCGGGCGTCGGCGGAGGGCGGATAACGCCCTCTTCCAGCCCCCCTAAATGGGTCCAGGGGCGACGGACTGGGGAATCCGTCGCCCCCTACTTCTTAGGACCCGAGATGGCGGCGCGCAGTGTTCCACGCGCGCCACTCATTGATGTGGGGGGAGTTTAACACCTCACTCCCCCCTATCGCGAGGTGGCCCGCATAGGCGGGCCGGCACTAGCCGGGGATCGCGGAAGACTTACTAGTTCCCGTGATCCTCGGCGTAAGTGAGAGACGGAACACCGGGGTGGTTTTAGTCAGTAAGAGTCTGACAGACCCCTCCGCCCTCCCCGGGGCGGAGGACATCCATGAGGATTTCCCCCCGTAATCAAAAAAAAAAAAAGGTTAGGTTAGGTTAGGTTCGGTCCTCGGTGTCACCACTGCGTCGACTGTCGGGAGGACACGGCGTGGCACACGCTGGCAGAGTGTGCCGCTTGGACGGAGCCGCGCCGTGCCCTCGTCTCAGGAGTAGGCAGTGACCTGTCGCTGCCGGCCGTTGTCGACTCGATGGTCGACAGCGAGGAGTCCTGGGACGCGGTGGTGTCCTTCTGCGAAACAGTCATCTCGCAGAAGGAGGCTGCGGAGAGGGAGCGGGAGATTGCTTCAGCTAACCCGATCCGCAGCAGACGCACCGGGCGTCGGCGGAGGGCGGACAACGCCCTCTTCCAGCCCCCCTAAATGGGTCCAGGGGCGACGGACTGGGGAATCCGTCGCCCCCTACTTCTTAGGACCCGAGATGGCGGCGCGTAGTGTTCCACGCGCGCCTCTCATTGATGTGGGGGGGAGTTTAACACCTCACTCCCCCCTATCGCGAGGTGGCCCGCATTGGCGGGCCGGCACTAGTCGGGGATCGCGGAAGACTTACTAGTTCCCGTGATCCCCGGCGTAAGTGAGAGACGGAACACCGGGGTGGTTTTAGTCAGTAAGAGTCTGACAGACCCCTCCGCCCTCCCCGGGGCGGAGGACATCCATGAGGATTTCCCCCCGTAATCAAAAAAAAAAAAAAAAAAAGGTTAGGTTCGGTCGAGCACGGAGGAGACGGCGAAGCTGTGGGCAGAGAACCGCCGTCTCCAAGCCGAGCTGGAGGACCTCAAGCGGCAGTTTGCCGCCCAGAGGGCAGTTCCCGCGGCCACTCAATCGCTGGTCCCGCCGCCGGCTCCATCCACGGCCCCATCATCGGTCCCTGCACTTGCGGATGCGGAGATCGAAAAGATCGCTCGCATCTGCATGATGCAGTGCGGACAGATGGTGGGGGCTCGGATGGAGGCCATAGAGGGGAGGCTCCTCCCGGCCGAAATTCTACGGCCACCGCTTGCTGCCGATGCGCGGAAGTCGGCTGAACCCGCCAAATCGGGGCCGACGACTGTGGCTGCTGAGCCAAGCGGGTCCGGGAAGGGAGCCAGCAAGCCCAAGAAGACCAAGGCCAAGTCTGCGCCCACTTCCCAGAAGGCTGCTCCCCCCGCGTCCATGCCTGTGCCCACTTCCCAGACGGCCGGTCCCCCGGCGAACGCTTCCGGGCCGCCTACGGAGGCTTGGACAACGGTTGTCAAAGGGGGCCGAAAGAAGAGGAAGAAGGCAGCTCCACCTGCACCCGCTAAGACACCTGCACCGGCCGCGCAGAAGAGCCAGAGGCCGCCTAGGCCAAGAGCCCCACGCTCCGCGGCTGTAGTTATAACACTGCAGCCCGGAGCCGTCGAAAGGGGCGTCTCGTATAAGGCGGTCCTACTGGAGGCTAAAGCCAAAGTCACGCTCCCCGAACTTGGCATATCGTCCGGCCTAAGATGTAGGCCGGCGATGACGGGGGCGCGGCTGCTGGAGGTGCCGGGTGCCTCGAGCGGCGAGAAGGCGGACATCCTGGCCGCCAAGCTGAGGGAGGTGCTCAACCCCGAGGACGTTCGAGTGTCCAGGCCTATGAAGACTGCTGAGCTGCGCGTCGACGGCCTGGACGACTCGACCACCCTGGCTGAGGTTGTGGCGGCCATTGCCAGAACCGGAGGTTGTCCGCCTGATGATGTGCGGGTGGGCGAGATTCGCACCGACGCTTCCGGGCTCGGGGTCGTTTGGGTGCGGTGCCCGGTGGCGGCGGGCAATAAAGTCGCTGATGGTGGACGACTCTTGGTCGGGTGGGTTGCAGCAAGGGTCAAACTGCTACAACCCAGGGCGCTGCGGTGCTATCGGTGCCTGGACATTGGGCATGTCCGGGCTAGGTGCACCGCTGCAATAGACCGCAGCGAGCAATGTTTTCGCTGCGGTCAGCCCGGCCATAAATCCGCCCAGTGCTCAGCAGCACCAAACTGCAGCCTCTGTACAGCTGCAGGGAGGCCCGCTGGGCACAGGGCGGGTGGAAGAGCTTGTAGTTCACCCACTACAAAGAAGAAGAGGAGAGGCACCAAGGCTGCCGGGGGCTCTTTACCCCCCCCTCAGCCTGGGTGCCCTACGGCCGACTCCCGGCCCAGTGATGGTGCGGAAATGGACTGCGCTTAATGGCGCCTTACCATTTCCTCCAGGGCAACATCAACCACGCTGCCAGAGCTCAGGATCTATTGATCCAGAGCATGGCAGAGTGGTCGATTGACGTGGCTGTGGTCGCCGAGCCGTATTTTGTCCCCCCCAGGGATAACTGGGTGGGAGACCTAGACGGCTTGGTGGCCATCATCGGCAGGGCTCTCGTCAACCCGTCCCGAGGTCGCGGTTGGGTGGCCGCCCTCGCGGACGGCATTGGCATTGTTGGAGCGTATTTCTCGCCCAACAAGAGCCTCGCCGACTTCGAGAACTTCCTTGTCGAGTTGGGGGCCGTCGTAGGCCGACTCCACCCTCGCCCCGTGCTGTTACTAGGGGATCTCAACGCCAAGTCTTCGGCGTGGGGATCTCCGGTGACCGATGCTAGGGGTGAGGTGTTGGAGGAGTGGGTGGTCACGACTGGCCTGGTCGTCCTAAACCGGGGCTCGGTATACACGTGCGTGCGGCAGCGGGGCGGTTCGATCGTAGACGTATCGTTCGCTAGCCCTGCTGTCGCGAGCCGTGTCCGCGACTGGCGTGTCGCCGTGGAGGTGGAGACGTTGTCGGATCACAGATATATCCGCTTCGACGTCTCTGCCCAGACCACTGGCGGCCGCAGCCCATCGGCCCCGCGAACGGACGGCCCGCGCTGGGCGCGTAAGTGCATCGACAGGGAAGTTCTCGAGGAGGCCGCTGTTGTCCAGGCCTGGAACCGGGAGTCGGCGACGGTTGGACCCGTCGACGTCGAAGAGGAGGCGCTGTGGTTTCGCGGGGCGATGACGCAAATCAGCGACGCGTCCATGCCCCGCGTCCACACGCAATCGGGAAGGCGCCAGGTGTACTGGTGGTCTGCCGAGATCGCTCGACTACGTGTAGAGTGCGTGCCGGTCAGACGCCAGTACACCCGATACCGGAGGCGACGTCGTCGGGTCCCTGACGAAGAAGCCGCGCTGTATGAGGTGTACCGCGCGGCTAAGGAGGCTCTGTGGCTGGCCATCGGCGAAGCGAGGACGCGAGCCAGGGAGGAGATGTTGGAGACTCTCGACGGAGATCCGTGGGGGCGCCCGTATCGTGCGGTTCGAGGGAAACTTCGAGCCGCGGCGCCTCCACTCACGGAGAGTCTCCAACCCGAGCTGTTGGAAGATGTGGTCGCAGCGCTCTTCCCGGCTAGAGCGGAGCACACTCCGCCGCCGATGGCTTTGCCCACAGCCGCAGAGCCTACCGAAGAGGTCGCCATCAGCGTCCCAGAGGTGACACAGCCAGAGATGAGGGCGGCCGTGATGCGGCTCCGGGCCAAGAACGTGGCTCCGGGGCCCGATGGTATTCACGGCATAGTGCTAGCCCTCGCTCTGAAGGAGCTAGAGCCCCAACTGAGAGGACTCTACACCGCGTGCCTTGAGCAGGGCCAGTTTCCCACTTTGTGGAAATCTGGTCGTCTGGTCCTGCTCAAGAAGGTGGGGCGCCCCGCGGACTCGCCGTCCGCGTACAGGCCCATAGTGCTGCTCGACGAGGTGGGTAAGATGTTTGAGCGGATTATCGCCGCCCGCCTCGTCGGACACTTAAGCAGGGAGGGGCCTGACCTAGCCGAGAGCCAGTTCGGCTTTCGGCACGGGCGCTCCACCATCCACGCGATATCGCGGGTGAGAGTCCTGGCGGAGGAAGCTGTGTCCCGGGGCGGGGTGATGTTGGCGGTGTCCTTGGACATTTCCAACGCCTTCAACACCCTGCCCTGGAGCTGCATCCGGGAGGCACTGCAGTATCATCGGGTGCCTCCGTACCTCCGCCGCATCGTTGGGGCCTATCTGGCGGATAGGTGTGTCACATACATGGGACGTGATGGCGGAAACCAGCGCCGCATGTCGTGCGGTGTTCCACAGGGTTCGGTCGTGGGACCGCTCCTGTGGAACATCGGGTACGACTGGGTGCTGAGGGGCGAGCTCCAGCCGGGCGTGGACCTGACGTGTTATGCAGATGACACGTTGGTCACGGCCCGGGGGAGCTCGTACAGGGAGGCAGCGTTGCTGGCGACGGCTGCGGTGTCACAGGTGGTGACCCGCATACGGCGTCTTGGCCTGGAGGTGGCCCTCAACAAGTCGGAGGCCATGGTCTTTCATGGCCCCCGGCGGGCGCCGCCGCCGGGATCACACATCGTGGTCGGGGGGTCCCGAATTGCTGTCGAGTCCACCATGAAGTATTTAGGATTGGTGCTCGACAGCCGGTGGGACTTCGGACCCCACTTCCAGCGGCTGGCGCCCAAGTTGTTGGGCGCGGCTGGGGCGCTGTCAACGCTGCTTCCCAATCTGGGGGGCCCGAGCGCCGCCTGTAGGCGGCTCTACGTTGGGATCGTGCGATCGATGGCCCTGTATGGGGCCCCGATCTGGGCGGCTGACCTGACGGCCGGCAGCATCGCTGTCCTGCGGAAACCGCAGCGAGCTATGGCCGTCAGAGTCATAAGGGGATATCGCACGATCTCCTACGAGGCGGCTTGCGTACTGGCCGGATCCCCACCGTGGGACCCGAGATGGCGGCGCGTAGTGTTCCACGCGCGCCACTCATTGATGTGGGGGGAGTTTAACACCTCACTCCCCCCTATCGCGAGGTGGCCCGCATAGGCGGGCCGGCACTAGCCGGGGATCGCGGAAGACTTACTAGTTCCCGTGATCCTCGGCGTAAGTGAGAGACTCGGAGGCGGCACTCTCCCTCCAGAGGAGGGAGAATGCCGCCGCCTTGCGGGCACCCCAAAGGACCATTGCCCAGCGGGCGGCGCGTGCCTACCGCACGGTGGGCTTTGCGGCGGCATGTGCTCTGGCCGGCACCCCTCCTTGGGAACTCGAGGCATGGGTGCTCGCCAGAGTATATGAATGGACGGCGAGGCGGAGGGCGAGAGGTGAACGCCCAGCCCCGGAAGAGCGGGAGGCCGTCCGGCGGGAGGCGAGGGACTCTCTTCTGAGGCCTTTGTGCACGCTGGTGATGGTCCTCAGTGGATTTCTCCGGCGTGACTTGATGAGGTGCTTCTTTTCGGGATTGTGGCGGGGCCAAGTTGAAGAGGGTTTTACGCCCTTCAAAATGAGCCCAAGCTCGGGTTGCTAGCTCCAACAGGGGCTAAGTTACGCTGCGGGGGGGTGAGGTAGCCCCAAGGGGCTGGGGGGAGGGGGGGGTTTCGCGGGGAGCGTTGGGGGGGGCGTCGGGGGGGGGGTTTCGTGGGGCGTCGATTAGGGGTGAGGGGGGGTGAGGGGGGTGAGGGAGGGGGTCGGGGGGGGGGTCTCGTGTGACGACTATGTGGGTGAGGGGGGGTGAGGTAAGTAAGGGAGGTGGGGGTTGAGGTAGGTGTGGAGGGGGTGAGAGGTGTTGAGGGGGTGTTGGGTTGTCGTCTGGTGGGAGGGGTACCCTTTTACAGGTCTGGGGTGGGGGGGGGGGGGTAATATGAGGGGTGGTGGGGGTAAATGGGGGGATTTTAAGGGGTATTATGGAAGAGGGGTTAGGTTAGGTTTTTTTACAGGGAGGCAGCGTTGCTGGCGACGGCTGCGGTGTCACAGGTGGTGACCCGCATACGGCGTCTTGGCCTGGAGGTGGCCCTCAACAAGTCGGAGGCCATGGTCTTTCATGGCCCCCGGCGGGCGCCGCCGCCGGGATCACACATCGTGGTCGGGGGGTCCCGAATTGCTGTCGAGTCCACCATGAAGTATTTAGGATTGGTGCTCGACAGCCGGTGGGACTTCGGACCCCACTTCCAGCGGCTGGCGCCCAAGTTGTTGGGCGCGGCTGGGGCGCTGTCAACGCTGCTTCCCAATCTGGGGGGCCCGAGCGCCGCCTGTAGGCGGCTCTACGTTGGGATCGTGCGATCGATGGCCCTGTATGGGGCCCCGATCTGGGCGGCTGACCTGACGGCCGGCAGCATCGCTGTCCTGCGGAAACCGCAGCGAGCTATGGCCGTCAGAGTCATAAGGGGATATCGCACGATCTCCTACGAGGCGGCTTGCGTACTGGCCGGATCCCCACCGTGGGACCCGAGATGGCGGCGCGTAGTGTTCCACGCGCGCCACTCATTGATGTGGGGGGAGTTTAACACCTCACTCCCCCCTATCGCGAGGTGGCCCGCATAGGCGGGCCGGCACTAGCCGGGGATCGCGGAAGACTTACTAGTTCCCGTGATCCTCGGCGTAAGTGAGAGACTCGGAGGCGGCACTCTCCCTCCAGAGGAGGGAGAATGCCGCCGCCTTGCGGGCACCCCAAAGGACCATTGCCCAGCGGGCGGCGCGTGCCTACCGCACGGTGGGCTTTGCGGCGGCATGTGCTCTGGCCGGCACCCCTCCTTGGGAACTCGAGGCATGGGTGCTCGCCAGAGTATATGAATGGACGGCGAGGCGGAGGGCGAGAGGTGAACGCCCAGCCCCGGAAGAGCGGGAGGCCGTCCGGCGGGAGGCGAGGGACTCTCTTCTGAGGCCTTTGTGCACGCTGGTGATGGTCCTCAGTGGATTTCTCCGGCGTGACTTGATGAGGTGCTTCTTTTCGGGATTGTGGCGGGGCCAAGTTGAAGAGGGTTTTACGCCCTTCAAAATGAGCCCAAGCTCGGGTTGCTAGCTCCAACAGGGGCTAAGTTACGCTGCGGGGGGGTGAGGTAGCCCCAAGGGGCTGGGGGGAGGGGGGGGTTTCGCGGGGAGCGTTGGGGGGGGCGTCGGGGGGGGGGTTTCGTGGGGCGTCGATTAGGGGTGAGGGGGGGTGAGGGGGGTGAGGGAGGGGGTCGGGGGGGGGGTCTCGTGTGACGACTATGTGGGTGAGGGGGGGTGAGGTAAGTAAGGGAGGTGGGGGTTGAGGTAGGTGTGGAGGGGGTGAGAGGTGTTGAGGGGGTGTTGGGTTGTCGTCTGGTGGGAGGGGTACCCTTTTACAGGTCTGGGGTGGGGGGGGGGGGGTAATATGAGGGGTGGTGGGGGTAAATGGGGGGATTTTAAGGGGTATTATGGAAGAGGGGTTAGGTTAGGTTTTTTAGGTTTGATCCCCGACTTTTTCTTCCGCGATCCCCGACTAGTGCCGGCCCGCATAGGCGGGCCGGCACTAGTCGGGGATCGCGGAAGACTCAATAGTTCCCGTGATCCCCGGTGTACGTGAGAGACGGAACACCGGGGTGGTTTTAGTCAGTAAGAGTCTGACAGACCCCTCCGCCCTCCCCGGGGCGGAGGACATCCATGAGGATTTCCCCCCGTCATCAAAAAAAAAAAAAAAGGTTTTTTAGGTTTTGGTTTGGGTTTGGATTGGGGCTTGGTGGTGTTTAATTATTTAGGTGAGGTTTGCTGACCAGGGACTTCTTTTCTTCGCTGTCAACGCTGCTTCCCAATCTGGGGGGCCCGAGCGCCGCCTGTAGGCGGCTCTACGTGGGGATCGTGCGATCGATGGCCCTGTATGGGGCCCCGATCTGGGCGGCTGACCTGACGGCCGGCAGCATCGCTGTCCTGCGGAAACCGCAGCGAGCTATGGCCGTCAGAGTCATAAGGGGATATCGCACGATCTCCTACGAGGCGGCTTGCGTATTGGCCGGATCCCCACCGTGGGACCTCGAGGCGAAGGTACTCGCGTCGCTGCATCGGTGGCGCGAGGACTCGAGGGCGCGGGGCGAGTGGCTGACGCCGCGACATTTGGAGTTGCGTCGGTCACAGCTTCGCGCAGCCCTGGTGGCGGAATGGCGGGACAGGCTTTCACGCCCTACCGCCGGCTCCGCCACCATCGGGGCGATCCGGCCGGTACTCGAGCGCTGGCTCGGGAGGAGGCACGGCTCCCTGTCGTTTCGGGTGACACAGGTGCTCTCGGGGCATGGTTGCTTCGGGAAGTACCTGTGTCGCATAAACAGGGAGCCGGACGCTCGGTGTCACCACTGCGTCGACTGTCGGGAGGACACGGCGTGGCACACGCTGGCAGAGTGTGCCGCTTGGACGGAGCCACGCCGTGCCCTCATCTCAGGAGTAGGCAGTGACCTGTCGCTGCCGGCCGTTGTCGACTCGATGGTCGACAACGAGGAGTCCTGGGACGCGGTGGTGTCTTTCTGCGAAACAGTCATCTCGCAGAAGGAGGCTGCGGAGAGGGAGCGGGAGATCGCTTCCGCTAACCCGATCCGCAGCAGACGCACCGGGCGTCGGCGGAGGGCGGACAACGCCCTCTTCCAGCCCCCCTAAATGGGTCCAGGGGCGACGGACTGGGGAATCCGTCGCCCCCTACTTCTTAGGACCCGAGATGGCGGCGATGCGGGAATACTGAGTTTTTAGTGGGTAGACTGTCACTCTGACAGGAGTCCCACATACCCCGTCTCACCCCCACGAGCGGGCATGCATAAAGCATTTTCTCAGGAAAAAAAAAAAAAAAAAAAAAAAAGGTTAGGTTGGGGTGCGGGCAGAAAACCTCCTCGTGTGCCTGACGGCTGCTCGTTCCTTTCGAATACGTTCGGGGGAAAGGGCAGTCGGATGGCCGGTGCATCCTGGGCACGGCCAATAGTCTTTCCACGTCGGAGAGGGTATTGTCTGTGGCGAATTTCTGCTTAGGGGCTTTCTGCTCATGTTTTATGACTCGGAACGGGACGAGGATCTTGGCTTAATAGCCCGGATCACGAGGAAGATAACCTCTATAAAAAATTCCTCTAATACCAAGTTTTGGTGTGCGGCGAGGGTATGAATGACTGAGGAGTAGTGTCGTCTGCAGCTTCGTAGTTGCAGGTGGCGCATCAGTCCCAAGCACTCCCCCAGCCAGGGATTGGTGGACCCCCTGGTTGGGTTACAAATGTACACTTACCCAGGGACAGGGGGTTACCCTGGGTGGACTTTTTATATCCCCCATACTCGTGGGAATCTCATGGATTTGAATAACAAAAACTTTGAGCAGTTAGAGAGGGTGCCGATCGTCTTGGTCGATCGGAGGAGTGTGGGTGCGATGTCGGATTCCGACACCGCATCCGAGAGGATGGCGAGCGTGGCGAGCGTGAGCTCAGACCGCTCGCGGGTTGAAGGGAGTGTGTCTGGGCGACCCTCGAAGGGAAGGAGGAAGCGCTCGCCAGGCTCCCAGATTGAGGAGAACTCGCCAGCCGCTAAAGTGCCGACGGGCAGGAGCAGGCGAGGTCGCGCAGTGGCGAGCGGAGCATCTGCTCGTTTGCAGGAGCGCGGGGAGCGGGACCGTTCCATGTCAGTACCCCGGTCCGACGCGCAAAGCGCGGACAGCTCGGACTCCGGGACCGACGACCCGGCCGGAGCGAAGGGGAAGATGAGGTCGAAGTTTATAAAGGCTTCGACCCACGATGTGGGCTTGGTGGACGCCGAACGCCAGCTAAACCTGGCGAAGAGGGCACAACTCCAGCAAGACCTGGAGGAGAGGGTGGCTGCCAGGGAGCACCAGGCGCAAACCGCCCGGTCGAGAGCTGGCTATGGTGCATCTAGTGTGCTATATGCCGACCACTCCCTGGCGGAACTGGAGCGTATGGCACTGGAAGACAAAGAGGAGGTCCTAGAGGTCGCCTCAAAGTCCTCCAACTTGAAGGGGACTTTTCAGAAGTCTCTCAAATGCCGGGCCGCCAGTCTGCATGGCATTGTCCTGGAGCTGGTGAAGCGGACGGCCACGGACGAGACGCGGCAGCTGCAGGCGAAAGTGGATCGCCTGCAGGCGGAGGTCAGCCAGCTACACCTGAAGCTGGCTGAAGCCACGGCCCGGCCTGCCCAACCTGGCCCAGGCCCGGTAGTAGGAGGCTCCTGCTCCTCCCCTTCCAACCTTGAGGATGTAATCCGAAAGGTTGTCATGGAGGAGAGGGCTTTCACCAGAGCCTGCTTTGCAGGCATCGAGGACCGGCTCTTGCCGGAAAGGCGGCTCCGCCCGCCACTAGCGGCGGATGAAAGTCCGCCACCGACGGAGCCGGAACCTGCGCCTCCAGCAGGCCCGGCATCGGGTGCGCAGCCCCAGGCCCCGAAGCCCTCCAAGGGTAAGGGTAAGGGTAAGGGCAAGAGGAGCAAGAAGGCTCCTCAAACCCCTACCACAAACGCGGTGGGAGCGCCTGGGTTGTTTGCTACTCCAGCAGCCCCCCAGAACTCGCAGGAGGTTGACGCCTTTCTTCCCTCCACCACCCCGTCTAACCAGCCGTGGACGGAAGTGGTCAGGGTTGGAAAAGGGAAGGGAGGGAAGAAGGGGGAAAAGTCGGCCCCCAAGCCCGCTGCGACTGCTCCTGCAGCCAAAAGGGCTTCAGCCGGCGGGAGGAAGCTAGTTGCTCCCAAAACCGCGGCCGTCGTGGTGACCATCACCCCGGAGGCCGTGGAGCGTGGCGAGACGTACTTGTCCGTCCTAAGACGGGCTCGTACTAATGCTGATCCCTCTCGGCTGGGGATCAGCAAAATCACGTGCCGCCGAACCCTAACCGGGGCTCGAATTTTCGAGTTCTCGGGGGAACAGCGCGGCGCAAATGCGGACCTCTTCGCAACAAAGTTGCAAGAGGTCATCGCGGATGCGGCGACGGTCGTCAGACCTGTCAAGACCGCAACCTTGGAGGTGGCCGATCTGGACGATTCGGTCACCAAGGAGGATGTGGTGGCGGCCGTCGCGGCGGCCGGAGGCTGCGACGCCGGCGCGGTGAAAGGTGGAGCCATCAGGCTCGGCCGCCGCGGCACGGGCATCATCCGCGTCGAGTGCCCAGTCGCCGCCGCTGGGGCCGTCCTTGCTACGACCAAGGGACGGCTGCTCGTAGGATTCAGCTCGGCTGTGGTCCGGTCACTTGAAGACCAGCCAATGCGCTGCTTCAAGTGCTTTGCGTTCGGCCACACCCGAGCCACGTGTCCCTCCAAATTCGACTGGGGAGACACGTGCTACCAATGCGGGCAAGAGGGACACAAGAGTGTCACCTGCCGTGCCGCCAAGCCACACTGCGCGGCGTGTGCCTCCAGTGGCCGCCCCGCGGACCACAAGATGACGGGCAGGAGCTGTAAGCCCCCCGTGAGGAAGGGCATAGTGCCGGCGCAGGTTCGCCCTGTTGCCACCACCGCTAACGTCGTCGCCGCTGCAGCTCCAGCGGCGGTAGCTGAGGAGGATGGTGCAATGTCGGAGTAATGGTTACGTCCGACTACCGCATCATCCAGGCGAATACCAATCACTGCAGAGTGGCCCAGGACCTGGTAGTGCAGGTCACGGCCGAGTGGTTGGTGAACGTAGTAGTGGTGGTGGTCCGAGCCACGCCGCAGTCTCATTGCGGTGATCGGACCAGACCTCTCACTCCGCGGTTTGGTTATGCCATGCTGGGGGATGAGAGGTCGTGGGCGGCAGCCTCCTTCTGCGAATACGTCATGTACCAGAAGGAAGCGCCGGAGCGCACGCGGGAGGACGATCCTCACGCGGCGGCGCTCCGAAGGCGGAGAAGGGATCGACGAAGACGTCAGTATGACAGTCATCTTCGACTCCTCCCAGGTGGAGGCCAGCAGGCAACGGACGTGGGGGCAACCGTGCCTGTATTGCACAGGCCTCCGCCAGTGTCGGACGGGAATGGCTAGGTTCCCGGCCATTCCCGTGCCCCCCAGATAGGGGGGCATGCGGGGCCCGCCAGCTAGGCGGGCATGCGCCGGGAGGGAAATGGTAGCCAAGGCTGAGCCAATTTCCCACGACCCTCCCATCACGGCGATGCGGGAATACTGAGTTTTTAGTGGGTAGACTGTCACTCTGACAGGAGTCCCACATACCCCGTCTCACCCCCACGAGCGGGCATGCATAAAGCATTTTCTCAGGGAAAAAAAAAAAAAAAAAAAAAAGGTTAGGTTAGGTTATGTTTTTTTTTTTTTTTTTTTTTTTTTTTTGTTTTGGCAGGAGTGGGAAATCCTCATGGACACCCAGACTACCTCACTTGTGACGTAGTCTGGGTAGTGCCGGACTCTTACCGGCTAAAACCCACTCCTGCCCTGCTCAGTGTTCCTTATTGTCCCTTATTGTAGCTGGTTCTCAAGTGTATGCGGAATATTTTAATATACTAAACAAACGCCGAGGAATGAAAGGACTGTGGCCTTACCACGTATGATAAACTCAATTATACATATATGTACTAACTATCCATGTATAAATACAATTATTTATAACTATCTACCTAATTATACATATACTTATAATATTTCCTATTTATACTTTCTATATTTGAGCCTTATTCATGACATAAATAATAAACTACTCTAGGATCTTAATTTTTAGCAATTTATTACTATTATATATATATTTTTTTTTTTTTTTTTTCTTAATTTTTATGATACCTAAATTATATGCTCATGATATATTTTAGTATCATATTTCCTTATGCTACCTTGTTTCTGTTTATAACTAATTTTGCAATCTCGCAACAATATTCCAAAAACTCCTTTCCTCTTTTTCCGATTATTATCCCAGGCAAATTTTGAGTATTCAGCGTGACGGCGAGTTTCTGCTCTATCTCATAACGCTTCTTTTCGGTTATTGGGCACTCCAGCAATATGTGCAAAACGGTCTCCTCCACGCCGGGCTCACAGGCGCACGATGGGCTCTCTTTACACTTGAAGCGTTTCAGGTATGCAGAGAACCCACCGTGCCCTGTCAGAATTTGCGTGGTTAAGTTCGTGGGAGCCATTTTGCGCACCACACCGTACGCCTCCACTGCGTCCGGGAAGAAGAGCTTGGTGCCCGAGGCTGTGTCACCTGACCTATATCGACCGTTCCATTCGTCAAGCGTTTCCGACCGGATTTGTCGCTTGACGAATGATACGGGACACAGATCATAGTCCGGCTTCTTCTTCGACCCCAAAGCGGCCTCCTTCGCGAGCTGGTCGGCTCTCTCGTTCCCCTCCAACCCTGCGTGTGCCTTGATCCAGAACAAGGAGACACTCTTGTTCTGGAGCTTGCAGAGGCGAATGGTGTCTCTGGTTTCCACGGCTAGGGGGTGAGGGGAACAAACATTAGTCACCGACTGAAGGGCCGCCATGGAGTCGCTGAAGATGCCGAACGTGGATTCTCTGTGTTTGAGCACCTCTGCCGCCGCTCTCTGCAGAGCCAGCAGTTCAGCCTGGTAGACGGTACAGTAGGACGGCAGGGCAAGCTTGAGGGCCTTTGTTTCGGCTGCGCCATTCCACAGGGATAGCGCCGCTCCAACCTTGCCCTCAATCTTGCTGCCGTCGGTGAATATTCGCACAGCGAAGTTGCTGTGGTTTTTATATTGTTCCTCGTCTACCAGGCTTCCGAACTCCAGGTTTACCTGCTGTACGGGGTGTGGAGCCTCCAGCGCAGGGGCCATCTTCTCAATCTCCCTGTCTCCTAGTACTGGCTGGGGCGCTCCCCTCTTGGCTTCGTACAGCGCTGCCGCCTCGCGTATGCGCAGATCGAGTGGGAGTATCCCAGCCAGCACCAGTGCCGAGTTTAGAGAGACTGTTCGATAGGCTCTACACAGCTTTTGTGCAAACCCCCTCTGGACCGCGTTCAGCATCCTCTGCACTCCAATCTTTTTGGTTGCCGGTGCCCAGGCACATGCCGCATACATAATTACCGGCTCCACCGCCGCCGTGTAGATACACCGTATGACTTCCGGGTGCAGACCCCAGCTCACTTTGGCCGCTCTTGACAGCTGCTTATAAATGTTCGCAGCTTTTCTGCAAACGTTTGCGGCGTGGGTATTAAAAGTGAGCTGGTGGTCAATTGTAAGCCCGAGTATTTTGATTTCTTTAGACATGCCAATGTCAACCCCGCCCATGCTCAGAAGCGGGACATCGTACTTTAGCTTTCTAGTTACAACCATCGCAGAGGTTTTATGTGGTGCAAATTTCAGCTTATTTCGGATGCCCCACCTCCGAACATACTCGAGGGCGGCATTGGCATGTCCCTGAACCTCCAATGCTGTGTCACCGTCGAAGATCATGACCACGTCGTCGGCGAAAGCCTGGCAGTGATCTCCTCGTTCTTCTAGGCCCTTTAACAGGGGGTCCAGGATCAAATTCCATAGGATCGGACCACCTATCGATCCCTGGACGCACCCTTTGCTGGTGTCTCTTTGGCACTCAGCTCCAGCGTACCTGAGTCGGACGCTCCTACCACTTAGGTAGCTGTCCAGCATCCGTCTGAGATTCACGGGGCACCTTTCCTCAGCCAGTCTGGTCCTGATGGCCGGCCACCACGCACTGTCGAAGGCTCCCTCTATGTCAAGCGATACAACAGTGATCAGCTTCTTTTCGTTCAGCTTTGTTTTGATGTATTGTATCATAGTGTAGAGGGAGTCTTCGGTGCTTTTCTGGGGCATGAAACCAAACTGACGAGTACTGAGCCGTGGGATCAGATGCCACTTCAGCCTTGCCACCAACATTTTCTCTAGGGTTTTACCCAGGACTGGTAAGAGGCCAATCGGCCTGTACGACTTCGGGGTGGTGTAACACTCCTTTCCCGGTTTCCGGAGTATCACTACTGTGGCCACCTTCCAAGCACCGGGGAAGTGGCCTTGCTCAAGGCACTTATTGGCCAGTGCAAGGAACATCCCCGGGTCTTGAAATATGGCTTGGGCACAGATGTCGGCTGTGAGACCATCCGCCCCCGGAGCCTTCTTGGGGTTAAAACTTTCCACCGCGGTTTTTAGCTCCTGAAGCGTAAACGGTGGGTCATGGTGTTCATCATGCGCCCACTCGTTTACACGACTGGCCGCTTCTCTCGTCCGACGGTGGTCGTCATTGTCGTCGTCAATTAGGTCTTCGGGGTAGAAAGTCTCTGCCAGCAATGATGCCGAACTCTCACCATCAAGTGATACTCCGTCCTTCACCAAAGGCAAGTCCTCTTGTCTTTTTGCGACCCGTCCAATAACCCGGTAATTCCCCTCCCAGACTCCTTCCTTATCCTGTTTTTCGCAGAACTTCTTCCAACCTGAAGTCTGCGCTTTTATGGCATGGGACTCGTAGAGTTCCTTTGCCCGCAGGTACTCCTCGATAACTCTCGTTTTTCGGACCGGTGCGGCGCATCGAATGCGGCGTCTCCTGGTATTGACCTCATTCCTCATTTCGGCTAGCTCATTTGACCACCATGGTATTGTTACTATATCGTTCTTTTTGATTTTAGCCAAAGTTTTGTCACATGATTCAGTAATTGCACTGATATAATTATCAACACTGTTTTCTAATTTAACTTTACTATTGATTTTATTTATTTCTATTGAATCTAGGTTAAGGTCTGCTTTCAATTGGGCCAATTTCTCACGAAATTGACTCCAATTTGCTTTCCTTGTGTTGAAAAGTCTGGTGGTTCTTTGAATTGTTGTGCCTTTTGATTTCTTTAGATTGATTTTAAATACAATACCATTGTGGTCCGAGCTCGTGATGCCTTCCTCAACTCTCCAGTCCTCTACCAGGTCCAGAATATCCGTTGAGCAAGTTGTTACGTCAACGAAGCTGGTATACGACCTTCCACCTCTGATGGTGTCGAAAGTTGGCGTATTTCCCACGTTGAGGACCTGCAAGCACATTTCGTCCAGGGTCCCCGCCATTTCTTCACCTCTACTGTCTACAACTAGACTACCCCACCAGGTGTTCTTCGCGTTTGCGTCACCTCCCATGATAATTTTTGTGGGACCCATTTCCTCACGAATCCGCAGAAGGTGGTCCAGGTATGGTTGTATGGGTTGGTCCGGTTCAAAGTAGAAGGAGACTACTGCGATTTCCCAGGCACTGGTTCGGATTCTCACCACCGTGATGTTATTGGTGGTGAGTTTCGGACACTGTGTAGCATCAAGCTCTTGATCGAAGACGACTATTGCCGCCTTCACAGTTCCACTTCCTTGTTCCGCGCACTGGTAGACTCTCGCTCCCCGGTAATCTCTCATCCTTTTTACCCCACCCACGTATGGTTCCTGGAGGAGTGCGAATGCTATCTTCCGCTCATTAGCCACTAGCATAAGCTCCTGGGTCGCGAGGTTCTTCCTCTGCAGATTCGCTTGGATCACTCGGTAGTTTGGGCGAGCGCTAGTGTGACTTCGGTTTTCTGTGGCTGGGTTCATGTTTCCCGAACAGGCTGGTGCCACCTTAGCAATACGCCACCGACAGGCGCGCCAATGCGTCCCACTTCACGCGTATCGGGCACGCACTGTCGAAGGCGTTATGATCGGTCTTTTCCAGCTTGGCTAACACGCAATTATGGCATCTTGGCGCCTCTGCTACAAGTCGTGACGGACAGTCAGCTCGCATGTGGGGGTCACCGCAGTGAATGCACAGGTCGGCAGACTGCGTGCATAATTTTCGGCTGTGGCCGAAGCGCAGACAGCGGGTGCACTGCACCAGTGGGGACTGATCCTCGACACGCAACCGCTGTAGGTCGATATGAACGCGACCCGCCATAGTTAACCTCTGCCACACAGTCGGGGACACCTGCAGAACGACGTGGCACATGTGGGGGTTCCTCGTACTGCGACGATATTTAACCCTCAACCTCAAGTCCCCTGCAGGTATGTCCCCGACTAGGTGGCTGTTTTGGCGTTGCAGAGCCTGAGTCACCTCCGCATCCGAATGGCAGGAGAGGAGGTCCTTAATAATTATAAGTGGGTCCTTATTCTGAACCTCCTCCACCACCAGGCCGCCCGTTTTTCTGATCCTTTCGGTCACTATAGCCATCTCATCTTTGGTCTTGAAGCCGACCACCACTTTCTGGTCCCTCGCCTTACGCAGTCGTTCGACTCTTGTGCCTTCATTTCGGGCGTCGACCGCAGTCCTTAACTTCTCAATTACCTCCTCACCGGTGTCTTGCTCGTTGGTAGATGAGACGACAACCGAGTGAAGAGGCTCTTGGATGTGCTGCTTTAGGCCGGTGGCCATTTCCGCAAAACTTGGGCCTTGTCCTGGTACGTAGCGAGGGGCCCGTTGGAGTTGCTCCGACAGCGCCCGGGTGTGTTGATGGCACTCGTCCAATGCCTGCTTATGCTCCATGAGGCCAGCGACAAGGCTCTTCATTAGCTCCGTCGGTTCACTAGCGGCTGGCCCCAATGGTGAGGCTATTGGTGTGGTTGCAGGTATGACTGGAGCAGCTGCTGTGATGGGAAGTTTATCCCTTTCAGACTCCTTGACTAACTCATAGAGCCTGTTGATAGCGCCGACTACCTCCGTCTTAATTTCTGTCTTTAAATTACGAGAGTTGCGCAAATGAAGTTTTGCTCTATTTAGACAAGCTCTCGCCTCCGCTGTCCGGTTCGGGTACTTACACTCGGGCTTAATGTTGGGTCCTGTGGCATCCGCAGAGGCCCGCCGCGTCCCCAGAGAGGCGGGGATTTTTTGAGCGACCGGCGGAGTTGCACCAGGTTTCGGGTTGACCGGGGACTTCGCCTTGGGCTCCGTTTTCCCAGCCTCCCATTCCCCAATGCTGCGTCTCACGCTCGGCTGCGAAGTACCAGCTCTCTCGGCCGATCGCGGAGAGCCCCCGGGGCCCGGCGAGCTTGGGGTATTTTTTGCTGGTGTGCGTATCATGGCGGTGGCTTTTGTGAAAGTAAGGTTCATAAGAACCGTCAGGGGTCACTGATGTTTGTTCTGTGTCCCTGTAAAGGGGGGTGCACAGAAGAACAAATTAGGTCAAATCAATAAAACTCTTACTTTTGTAAGAGGCTTCGTCAAATTTACGTCGGCTAACTTTCAACGCGTTATAGTATTAGCTCGGACTAAGTCTAAAAACAGTTTAACTATACTAACGATTAAAACTAAATAATTTTTTTTTTGTCAAAATCAGGTTCCTTCACCCAGCTAGTAGACACAGGGTAAATTTTTTCGCGTTTTCGTCACAATTTCCACTCGGACGGTCTCGGGTGGCCTAAATATGAATTACTCAGCTGAAAACAGCGTCGAAATGCGTCACCTGGAAGCAAAGTTATGACGATCCTATGCAAACTTGGTTCGGTTAGGTAAACTTTGATACATACAAATTACATAGAACAAATCGAAATTCTATGTATTAAGGTGGCTATATACGCTAGGCGCACGAGCGAGGTATCGAAAGACGCGTCTCCGCGCGAGCTAGCCAACTACGGTGTCACAGAAAATTATGCTGAACAGAAATTTTGATTTTCCAAAGAAAAACGTGAATTTTCACCAAAAATTTGAACAAAACCAGGAATGCTGTCTACCCCTTACGTCTCGGACTCGCGTAACGCGCACCGGAATGCAGGTAAGGCAGGTAAGTATCTATTGAAACTAATTTGAACGTGTTTTAATGTAAGAATTTTGAAATAAAAATTAAAATATGTAACCAGTATAAAAATTATGTGAATTTTCCAAGTCTATGGGCGAAAAGAAAATTTTTTCGCGTTTTCGTCACAATTTCCACTCGGACGGTCTCGGGTGGCCTAAATATGAATTACTCAGCTGAAAACAGCGTCGAAATGCGTCACCTGGAAGCAAAGTTATGACGATCCTATGCAAACTTGGTTCGGTTAGGTAAACTTTGATACATACAAATTACATAGAACAAATCGAAATTCTATGTATTAAGGTGGCTATATACGCTAGGCGCACGAGCGAGGTATCGAAAGACGCGTCTCCGCGCGAGCTAGCCAACTACGGTGTCACAGAAAATTATGCTGAACAGAAATTTTGATTTTCCAAAGAAAAACGTGAATTTTCACCAAAAATTTGAACAAAACCAGGAATGCTGTCTACCCCTTACGTCTCGGACTCGCGTAACGCGCACCGGAATGCAGGTAAGGCAGGTAAGTATCTATTGAAACTAATTTGAACGTGTTTTAATGTAAGAATTTTGAAATAAAAATTAAAATATGTAACCAGTATAAAAATTATGAGAATTTTCCAAGTCTATGGGCGAAAAGAAAATTTTTTCGCGTTTTCGTCACAATTTCCACTCGGACGGTCTCGGGTGGCCTAAATATGAATTACTCAGCTGAAAACAGCGTCGAAATGCGTCACCTGGAAGCAAAGTTATGACGATCCTATGCAAACTTGGTTCGGTTAGGTAAACTTTGATACATACAAATTACATAGAACAAATCGAAATTCTATGTATTAAGGTGGCTATATACGCTAGGCGCACGAGCGAGGTATCGAAAGACGCGTCTCCGCGCGAGCTAGCCAACTACGGTGTCACAGAAAATTATGCTGAACAGAAATTTTGATTTTCCAAAGAAAAACGTGAATTTTCACCAAAAATTTGAACAAAACCAGGAATGCTGTCTACCCCTTACGTCTCGGACTCGCGTAACGCGCACCGGAATGCGGGTTAGGTTAGGTTAGGTTAGGTTAGGTTAGGTTAGGTTAGGTTAGGTTAGGTTAGGTTAGGTTAGGTTAGGTTAGGTTAGGTTAGGTTAGGTTAGGTTAGGTTTTTTTTTTTTTTTTTTTTTTCCCATGTTTGTTGTTTCTCTTTGGTTTTTGTTTTGTATTATTTTATGTTCTTGATTTGGTTTCGACAGTGTCTGCGATTTGATACAGACACTGTCTTTTTGTTATGGTTTTTTCGCTTATGTTATGTAAGATCGTATATAATAGTGATAAATGTTTATTCAAAGAAATATATATAATATTTTAATCACGTGCCATTAAACTTTTTAAGATGGCTCATAATTTTGGTCACATATTTGACGTAGGCGTCAAAGACATCCTTGTTTTCCGTCAGCATCCCGATGTCATACGCTGTGATACCAAATCGCTCAGAGATTGCCTCATATTGCATGCGATCCATGGCGAATCTGGGGCAATCCCTGAGGAGGTGGTCAAGTGTTTGTGTAGTGTTGTCGTGGCAGGGACAGTTGTCATCATCAGTTATTTTGAATCGGTGTAGATATTGTTTATGGAATCCGTGGCCTGTAAGAATTTGGGTTATGAAGAAGTTTTGTTGTAATTTTTTGCGGAATTTGTGGATTTGTAACAATGTCGGGAATATGATTTTAGTGTGTTGCCCCTGCTCACTTGATGTATACCTGGCTTGCCACTTGGCCAGGTTGGTTTTCCTGAGTTCGTGTTTGACATATGACATCGGGTATGCACTATAGTCAGGCGCTTTGTGTAGCCGAGTGGCCATTTTCGCAGCAGCATCCACTGCTTCGTTTCCAGCAATGCCGCTGTGCCCTTTCACCCACTTGATTTTTATTGTTGGTGTTGTATCCGTGGTGTTCTGTGTGTGATTATGGATAATTTTGTGGATTTTTGCGACCAGTGGGTGTGTGTTGCTCCGGTCTGCGATTGCCTGTATGGCCGACTGGGAGTCTGAGAAGATGATGGTGCTGGTTTGTTTCCTTGTGTGTGCCCATTTGCAAGCTTCCAGGATGGCCAACAATTCAGCCTGGAAGACTGTGCAGACGTTGTGGAGTTTAAATTTTTTCGTGGTTGCCGTTCCTCCCGGGTCGTAGCAGATAAAGGCCGCTCCAACGGTGCCGTCGTCCTGTTTGCTGCCGTCGGTGAAAATATTGTGCTGCGACGCTGGTGTTGATTGGGTCACTTGTTCTTCGTCATATTTCCGGGTACTGGTGACGGATTTTAGAAGTCTTGTCGCTGGGTGTAATAGCTCACGCACGGGTGTGGGACGCTCGGGGATTATGTCTGCTGGCAGAAGATGACTAGTGCCCGTGAGCCGGATCGTCTCGATATGGTGGACTTCTTCTATCCTAAGATCGAGTGGCATGAGCTCTGCCAATGCAAGAGCGGCAGTTGTAGAGACGGTCCGGAAGGCACGAATGGCCTTTAATGCGAAACCTCGCTGAAGGCTGGCAATTTGTTTTTTGACGCACTTTCTTTTTACTATGTGCCCCCATATGCCAGCAGCATACGTAATTGTTGGTTCAATGACGTGTAGATAGATTGTGCGGGCGTTTTCTGGGTGTGCACCCCACGTGCACCTAGTGTACATTCTCAATTTGTTGAATATGCGAGTCGCTTTGCCCAGAACATACTTCAGGTGGCTATTAAAGCGCAGGTGTTCGTCTAAGATGACGCCAAGGAGTTTTATCTCGGGCACAAACATAAGGTCAGTGCCGTCCATTCGAAGCTGCGCGGTTTTCGCTTTGGGCGTGAAGGCGATGACTTGTGTTTTTGCTGGACCAAAGGTGAGTTTCACGCGTTTGCCCCATTCGCTGATGTTAGCAAGGGTGCTGTTGGCTAGTTCTTCCAATGTTTCAGAAGTATCCGCCGTAACTACGAGCAGGACGTCATCAGCGAAGGCTTGCATGTGGCAGCCTGATGGAAGTTGCATGTCCAGGAGCTCGTCCAAGATCAGGTTCCATAGGACCGGACCGCACGCGGAACCTTGAATGCAACCCTTAGTCAGAGTTTTACGCACTCGAACTCCCGCGTGGTCCAACGTGGCTGTTCTATCCTCCACATAGTTTTTGATCAGCCCATAGATGTTTTGCGGCGTTCCGATATATTTAAGTCGATGGAATAGGGCAGGCCACCAAGCGTTATCAAATGCCGCCCTAATGTCAAGTGAGATAGCTATTGCAAGTTTGTTGTTTTGTTTGGCATGGTGTACGTGATTCAGAGCTGAATGGATGGCTTGGGTGGTGCTTTTTTGTTGGCGGAAACCGAATTGTTGAGGGTTAAGTTGGTTCTCCACCTCAGCGTGGTGGGCCACCCTTTTAATGAAGAGCTTTTCTAAGAGTTTCCCGAATACTGGAATGAGGCCTATGGGGCGGAAGGATTTGAGGTCCGTTGGATCATCCTTTCCCGGTTTGGGAATGATCTTGACATAGGCCTCTTTCCATATTCGGGGGAAGTACTGTAGAGTGAGGCATCTGTTCATGATTTCGGTTACCAAGTGCGGGTAGTGAACGGTGAATTGGAGGCAGATATCGGAGGTGAGGTTGTCGAGTCCAGGGGCTTTATTGGGGCTTATCTGTTTGAGTTGCTCGAGAACCTCTTCTTCTGTGAACGGATGGTCATCTATTGTGTTGGTCGTAGGGCTATGATACTGAAGACGGAGTTGTTCTTGTATAGGCATGAGATCGCGGGTATCGTCAGGGTAGAAGTGATTTAGGAGGGCCGTGGCTGTCTCCTCTCCATCGGTGGTGAATTTGTCACCTACTTTAAGGGTGATGGGTGGTCTTCTAGGCGCAGTCTCTTTCAGAAGTCGGTTGGTCAACGACCAGACGTTCTCTTTCTGCTGGAGTTCGCAAAACTTTCTAAAGTTTTTGGTGGACTCCTTTTTGAGTTCCTCCGAGTAGACGGCTTTCTTGTTCTGACTCTCTTCTAGAAGCGTTTCGAGTGGTAGGCCTTGCCGTTTTGCGGTGTGAATGCGTCTGTGGAGATCGATGATGTCTCTCTTTTGTGTTTCGAGGTTCTCGGTCCACCATGGAGGCTTGAACTTACGGTTCTGACCTTTGGTAGGCATGGTTTCGTTGCAGCTGTCGCGTATCAACCCGGTAATTTCTATGACGAGATACTCCAGCTGCTCGATATCGAGGTTGGGCACATCCCTATCGAGCAAGTCCGAGGTTGTCATCCTGTGCAGCACAGCATCTTTAAAGGCTGCCCAGTCCGCCCCTTTGGTGTTAAATAGGAAAGTGGAATTGTTGTTATTTCCTTTGTTTATGGGTCTGCGAGTGGCGATGCAGAAATCGATGGCATTGTGTTGTGATGACGTGCAACAGTCCAGGTTGACCCTCCAGTCCCGTACCGAGTCGTACATTGTGGCTGAAGCCAACGTCACGTCAATGATAGACGATCGGTCGCGCCCGTGTGTTACTGTCTCAAAAGTCGGGGTGGTTCCGGTATTACAGACGTACATGTCATTGGCGTATGCAAGTTCCAAGACGCTGGTTCCTCTAGGGTTCGATTTTACGCTGCCCCACGCAGGGTGCCAGCCATTAAAATCTCCCCCCACTAAGCACTTGTATTGCGATGTGGCTTTGAGGAAAAAGTCGATTGCTTCAAGCGTGCAGGACGTGTCATCTCTTGGCTCTACGTAAGCTGAGGCTAGGTACCATTTCTGGTGGTCGGTTTGCAGCTGAATCACGCTTAAGTTTGCTGAAGACATTCCGGACTCCCCCAACACCACACCACATCCAGGTTTGACGAGGATGCATGCCTTAACATTGCATCCATTCGAAAATTGGAAGATGTCGATACCCGATATAGGCTTGACCTCCTTGCCAGATCCTATATAGGGTTCGGATAACAAGGCTATGTCGTAATGGCCATTACAGAAATATGTTAGGAATTCGTGAAAACTGTTTTTTGAGCGATCGATGTTACACTGTACTATTTTAATGAGTGTATTATCCATAATCAGTGCGGCTAGTAATTTTGAGTTTCAGTGATTTCACTCTGGGGCAATTATTTGCAGTGGCCTTGTGCCCAACGTCGTAGCTGGTGTTAAATTTATGATTGTGTTGTTGGCAGTTGAAACATTTGGGAGTGCCTTTCTTCTCTCGAAGCGGGCAGCTTTCGATGTCGTGGCCTTCTACAGAGCAGTAGGCGCAAGGGAATTGCTTCGCAGTGCATTTGGTCTTGATATGCCCGAACTGCAGGCACTTTTTGCACTGGATAAATGGCGAGAAGTCTTCGCAATGGACGCGTTGATAGTCGATGCAAAGCCTTCCCATTTCGACCATTTTGCGCCATAAGGTGGGGTGCGCGATAAGGATGGCGTTGTAGAGGTTTGGGTTTCGATTATTTCTTTTAAAGGCAAGTCGCAGGTCATCCTTATTCTCGATGAGGGGTGATAGCTCTTCGTTCTGACCACTTATGATGTCGATTAGCTCCTCCGAGGGCGTGTCGGTGGAGATTCCCTTGAGGATGAGCATGGGTTGTAGCTTCCTTGCCGGTTCCGCGGTGAGCTGGGTGGAAGTTTCAAGCTTCTTGAGGATCTCGTCCCGCTGTTTCTCAGTTTCGAATTCGACCCTAAGTTTGTTGTTCGACACAGACTGAATTCTTGAAGGCGCATAGGTGGTGGTGCGGAAATTGATGCTATTTCTGAAGGACTGGACGACTTCCTGGCGAGTTTGTGTGTCGCTTTTGGCCGCGATGATGAGGGCAGGTCTGGTTTGTGGTGTTTCTTTAATTTGACGCCGGGCTGCTGGCGCACTGGCAGTCGACGCGTAAGTTGGAATCGCAGGTGCAGTAGCACCGGGTGTAGTAGGTGGATTCGAGATAGTAGTGAGGTGCTTAGTCAACTCCTCTCGCACACAAGTCGCTATCTCTTTTTTGAGTACCTCGTTATCATCATCTGTTCTGACGAGGTTTTTCATCTCTTGGACTTCTGCCTTAACACTAGTGATGATATCATTTTTCAGGTCGCCGATGTAAGATGGTGGTTCACCTTCGTGGCCGAGTTCATCGCTAAGAGGGCGAGCAAAGTTGGGGAGCTTTGATATCGCTATGCGTATTTCATCCGACGCCAACGCAATAGTCTTTTTATTGCCGGCCGTGACACTTTTGCTCTCGTTAACGGAAGTTTTGATGCATTCGGCAAGTCTGCTTATGACGGAGATGCATGATTCCACGCTGATGACCTCTGACGAGTCAGCGGGGAGGAGAGGCGTTTTGATAGGGGGTGGAGGAATGATAGAACGGGGGGGTGAATGCAGTAAGGCCATTTTCTATTGGCTCAATTTCATTCCGACTTGATTAAATACGTCTCTAAAGGCTAAGGGATGGGTGTTTTCATCGTGTTTGACTTCGGACAGCTTTAAAAGCAGCCGGGTGCAATAAAAAGCGATTAAAATTTTTTGGTAATATTCACCAAGATTCTCTACCCTGCTGCTATAGGGCGGGTGGGCGGGCAAAATTTTTTTTTCACTTTTTTGCAGCTAGACACGCGTGTGAGGTGTCAAAACACGCGTCCGCGCGCGGCCTAACTAACGACGGTGAAATAGACGATAGGTCCGGTACAAAATTTTGAATTTAAGGTAAAAAAACGTGATTTTGTACTACGAAAATACGAAAATCGATTATTTTGGCCCTCCAACCGGCAGATCTGAACGCGCTACGGTTAGGTTAGGTTAGGTTAGGTTAGGTTAGGTTGGCGGAGGAAGCTGTGTCCCGGGGTGGGGTGATGTTGGCGGTGTCCTTGGACATTTCCAACGCCTTCAACACCCTGCCCTGGAGCTGCATCCGGGAGGCACTGCAGTACCATCGGGTGCCTCCGTACCTCCGCCGCATCGTTGGGGCCTATCTGGCGGATAGGTGTGTCACCTACATGGGACGTGATGGCGGAAACCAGCGCCGCATGTCGTGCGGTGTTCCACAGGGTTCGGTCGTGGGACCGCTCCTGTGGAACATCGGGTACGACTGGGTGCTGAGGGGCGAGCTCCAGCCGGGCGTGGACCTGACGTGTTATGCAGATGACACGCTGGTCACGGCCCGGGGGAGCTCGTACAGGGAGGCAGCGTTGCTGGCGACGGCTGCGGTGTCACAGGTGGTGACCCGCATACGGCGTCTTGGCCTGGAGGTGGCCCTCAACAAGTCGGAGGCCATGGTCTTTCATGGCCCCCGGCGGGCGCCGCCGCTGGGATCACACATCGTGGTCGGGGGGTCCCGAATAGCTGTCGAGTCCACCATGAAGTATCTGGGATTGGTGCTCGACAGCCGGTGGGATTTCGGACCCCACTTCCAGCGGCTGGCGCCCAAGTTGTTGGGCGCGGCTGGGGCGCTGTCAACGCTGCTTCCCAATCTGGGGGGCCCGAGCGCCGCCTGTAGGCGGCTCTACGTGGGGATCGTGCGATCGATGGCCCTGTATGGGGCCCCGATCTGGGCGGCTGACCTGACGGCCGGCAGCATCGCTGTCCTGCGGAAACCGCAGCGAGCTATGGCCGTCAGAGTCATAAGGGGATATCGCACGATCTCCTACGAGGCGGCTTGCGTACTGGCCGGATCCCCACCGTGGGACCTCGAGGCGAAGGTACTCGCGTCGCTGCATCGGTGGCGCGAGGACTCGAGGGCGCGGGGCGAGTGGCTGACGCCGCGACATTTGCAGTTGCGTCGGTCACAGCTTCGCGCAGCCCTGGTGGCGGAATGGCGGGATAGGCTTTCACGCCCTACCGCCGGCTCCGCCACCATCGGGGCGATCCGGCCAGTACTCGAGCGCTGGCTCGGGAGGAGGCACGGCTCCCTGTCGTTTCGGGTGACACAGGTGCTCTCGGGGCATGGTTGCTTCGGGAAGTACCTGTGTCGCATAAACAGGGAGCCGGACGCTCGGTGTCACCACTGCGTCGACTGTCGGGAGGACACGGCGTGGCACACGCTGGCAGAGTGTGCCGCTTGGACGGAGCCACGCCGTGCCCTCATCTCAGGAGTAGGCAGTGATCTGTCGCTGCCGGCCGTTGTCGACTCGATGGTCGACAGCGAGGAGTCCTGGGACGCGGTGGTGTCCTTCTGCGAAACAGTCATTTCGCAGAAGGAGGCTGCGGAGAGGGAGCGGGAGATTGCTTCAGCTAACCCGATCCGCAGCAGACGCACCGGGCGTCGGCGGAGGGCGGACAACGCCCTCTTCCAGCCCCCCTAAATGGGTCCAGGGGCGACGGACTGGGGAATACGTCACCCCCTACTTCTTAGGACCCGAGATGGCGGCGCGTAGTGTTCCACGCGCGCCTCTCTTTGATGTGGGGGGGAGTTTAACACCTCACTCCCCCCCTATCGCGAGGTGGCCCGCATAGGCGGGCCGGCACTAGCCGGGGATCGCGGAAGACTTACTAGTTCCCGTGATCCTCGGCGTAAGTGAGAGACGGAACACCGGGGTGGTTTTAGTCAGTAAGAGTCTGACAGACCCCTCCGCCCTCCCCGGGGCGGAGGACATCCATGAGGATTTCCCCCCGTCATCAAAAAAAAAAAAAAAAAGGTTAGGTTAGGTTAGGTTAGGTTAGGTTAGGTTAGGTTAGGTTAGGTTAGGTTAGGTTAGGTTAGGTTAGGTTCCCCCCTATCGCGAGGTGGCCCGCATAGGCGGGCCGGCACTAGCCGGGGATCGCGGAAGACTTACTAGTTCCCGTGATCCCCGGCGTAAGTGAGAGACGGAACACCGGGGTGGTTTTAGTCAGTAAGAGTCTGACAGACCCCTCCGCCCTCCCCGGGGCGGAGGACATCCATGAGGATTTCCCCCCGTCATCAAAAAAAAAAAAAAAAAAAGGTTAGGTTAGGTTAGGTTAGGTTAGGTTAGGTTAGGTTAGGTTAGGTTAGGTTAGGTTAGGTTAGGTTAGGTTAGGTTAGGTTAGGTTAGGTTAGGTTAGGTTAGGTTTTTTTTTTTTTTTTTTTAAAAACACCCGTCATCACAGGGCGTTGCGTGTTTCCTCTGACGTGTATGATCAGAGACCTTTTTTTTTCAATTTATTTATGGTTTCAAAGGTACAGTTTTTCTTAACATATTCAACTTAGTTTATTTTTACATTTAACTTATTGCTATTCATTATAGTGCTAGTTTTATTCTTATTGCTACGGTTGCTTATTTTACATTTTTAGATTTACATGTTTCATAATACATTGATAACTTTTCAAAATATTTTTACAATATTAGAAAGTATATCTTCTATGCTTTATTCTTTCTCACAACTATGGCAGCTATTTCCTTGCTATATCTTAAGAATTTTTTCCTTATTTGTTTATTTTGCATTATTTTTGGTATTGTATCTAGAGTTATTTTAGTTTCCGTTTCTGTTTCAAAGTTAAATCTATCTTTTCCAAATATGGGACAATCGATGATTAAGTGCGCCACGCTTTCTCTCTCGTCAGGATCACAGGGACATGCCGGACTCTCCTTACACTTGAAGCGGTTCAAGTACTCGGAGAACCCACCATGTCCCGTCAGCACTTGTGTTAACAGAGGATCTACATTAATTTTGCGCACTATACTATAAGCTGCGTTTGCATCAGGGAAGAAGATCTTGGTCGTTGAGGCAGTTGCTTCGGATCGGTATCTCGTGTTCCATTCGTCAAGCGAGTCCATTCGGATTTGTCGCTTGACGAATGAAACTGGGCACAGATCATAGTCCGGTCTTGATTTTTTGCCTAAGGCTGCCTCTTTTGCCAATTCGTCAGCCCTTTCGTTTCCCTCCAATCCTGCATGTGCTTTTATCCAGAACATTAGAAGCGTTTTACCGCATTTAGTCAATTTGTGGATGTTCTTTCGGATCTTAAATGCCAGAGGATGGAGGGAAACCCCCCGAGTCACCGTTTCCAGGGCTGACCTAGAGTCGCAATATACCTCGACAACCGGAAATGTTTGTTTTAATGCCAGTTCGGAGGCTTTATGCAGAGCCAATAGTTCGGCCTGAAAAACGGTGCAGAACTGGTCCAGCTTAAACTTTTGAAATTTTGTTTCGATGCCATTTTCCCATAGAGATAGTGCTGCGCCGACTTTGCCCTCAATTTTACTACCGTCAGTAAAGATCTTGGGGTTGCCAAGTCCTCGCTGATCCATTTCTGCACCGTTCATCACGCACTCGAACTCCATACCTATTTGGTCTGCAGGGTGCGGTATTTCTGTGAGTGAGACCGGTAACTCGATTTCTCGGTCTCCTGTTACTCTCCGCGAATATCCTCTTTTCTCTTCATAAAAAGCGGCTGCTTCCCGAATCCTGAGATCCAGTGGAAGCAATCCGGAGAGTAACAAGGTCGAGTTTAACGAAGTCGTCCTATATGCCTTGACAATTTTTTGTACGAACCCGCGCTGTACTGTATCAAGCTGCTTTTTTAAGCATATCTTGTTAGTAGCCGGCGCCCATGCACTTGCTGCGTACATAATAATTGGCTCCACCACTGCGATATATATGGTCCTGATTATTTCGGGCTTAAGGCCCCAACTGATTTTTGCGGCTTTTGACAGCTGTTTGTAAATATTTAACGCCTTCCTGCAGACGTTCGACGCGTGAGCGTTAAACGTCAGCTTGTCATCAATCGTGAGCCCCAGTATCTTGATCTCCCGTGACAGTGCAATATCCTCCCCGCCCATGCGCAGAAGTGGTGTGTCATACTTTAACTTATTCGTAATTATCATGGCCTTTGTTTTCTGTGGCGCAAACTTAAGTTTGTTTTTGACACCCCACTTCTGGACGTGCGCCAGGGTTGCATTTGCCCGCCTCTGGACATCAGACGCCGTGTCACCCGAGAAAATCAGTACCACGTCATCCGCAAAGGCTTGGCAATAATCGCCTCGCTCTTCGAGTTCTTTGAGCAGGGGATCCAAGAGCAAATTCCAGAAGGTAGGGCCCCCTATAGATCCCTGCACGCAACCTTTGTTGGTTTTCTGGATGTATTCCGCTCCCGCATACCTAACCCTCACCTTCCTGTCACTCAGGTAACTGTCTACTAGACGTCGCAGGTTTACTGGGCATCTTGTTTCCGCAAGGCGGCATCTCATAGCCGGCCACCAGGCACTATCGAAGGCACCCTCTATGTCCAACGATACGACAACGCTGATCTTTTTCTCCTTCAGTCTACCTCGAGCGTGTCTTATTAGGTCATAGAGGGCGTCTTCGGTGCTGCGCTGCGGCATGAACCCATACTGACTGCAGCTTGCCTCGGGTAGAATATGCCACCTAATGCGACGTACTAGCATCTTCTCCAGTATCTTACCCAGTACAGGCAATAGCCCAATCGGCCTGTATGATTTGGGATGCGCGTAATCATCCTTTCCCGGTTTTCTGAGTACCACGACTACTGCCTCTTTCCAGATGGCAGGAAAGTGAGAAAGGCTAAGGCATCTATTCAACAACGCCAAGAAAATCTGTGGGTTATGATTTATGGCCGCCATGCAAATATCCGCTGTAAGTCCGTCGATCCCAGGAGCTTTCTTAGGGTTGAAACTAGATGCGGCCCACTTCAGTTCTTCCGTCGTGAATAGAGGATCGAATGCTTCACCATGCGTCTTTTCGTTTGCTCTATTCGCCAACTCTCTAACTTCTTTGTGGTCCTCATCGTCTTCCTGCGTTTTATCCTCAGGATAAAAAGTCTTTGCAAGCATCCTGGCCGACGCCTCACTGCTAAGAACAGTATTTCCTTCTACGAATGGTATGTCTTCCTGTCTAGAGGCTGTGCGGCCTATCACCCTGTAAATACTGTCCCACATAGTTTCACGCTCCTGTTTTCCGCAGAAATCTTTCCAGCTCGCGGTCAGAGTGTCTTCCATCTTCTGCTTATACTCCTCTTTTGCTGTGAGATACAAGTCAACGACCAATGCTCGGCGTCCCGGTGCGGCGCAGGAAATTCTCCTCTTTTTCCTTTTGACTTCCTCTCTCATGCGTGTCAACTCCTCGGTCCACCAGGGCAATCCTGTCTGCTGTCTTTTGGTAACTGTCGGTATGGCCCCTTCGCATGCCTCCCTTATTGCATCTGTATATTTTTTGGTAAATTTATTCAAATCCTCTGTTAATTCTATCTTGTCTATTTCTGTTTTGTATATATTATTTTGTTCCCAGATTTGGTTTAGTTTTTCATTAAATTGTGCCCATTTTGCTTTTTTTGTATTATATTTTCTAGTGGTTCTTTTTATATCCATTCCCATTGATTTTTTCAGCTTAATTTCAAACAGGATTGCCCTGTGATCCGAAGTGGTGACGTCGCCTGCCAATCTCCAGTTGGCCACCCGTTTGAGCATTTCTTCTGTACATACGGTTATATCTACACAACTGCAGTATCTTTGACCTCCTCTGATGACATCGAAGGTGGGAGCTGTTCCAAAATTTAGTACCTGAAGTCCTAACTCATCAAGAGTGCCCGCCAGAGCCTCTCCCCTCTGATCTACTTCCCGACTTCCCCACCACGTATTCCAAGCGTTGACATCCCCCCCCAGTACAATATCCTTAACTCCAATCTCCACCATAATTTTCTTGAAGTGGTCCAAGTCTGGCTCGATAGGTGTTCCACCATCTAGATACACTGAGACAACTCCTATTTCCCATGCTCTGGTCCTCAACTTCACCACTGCAAAGTTTTCAGTTGTCAAGGTCGGGCACAGTGTGAGATTTATGGTGTCGTCAAAGAGTACGATGGCCGCTTTATTAACCTTCTCGGTTTTTCGGACACATTGCACTACTCGCGTACCCGGATAGTTTTTCATTTCTCCGATCCCACCTATATATGGCTCTTGGACCATTGCAAATGACCATTTCCTTTTTCCCGCTTCCAGGATTAGTTCAGCTGTGGCGAGTTTGCTCTTCTGAAGATTGGCCTGTACCACGCTATACTGGTGGGGTATAACTTCACCCACATCGTCTGTCCTGTTTTCACCGGGGACGCCCTTAGCAATATGCTACAGTGGATCTAGCCACAGCATCCCATCTTTTCCTTACTGGGCACTCAGAACTGAACGCGTCGTGACCCACCTGGTCCAGCTTGGCCTTCAAACAGTTTTTGCACGTCGGAGCAACCCCGGCGAGCCAATCTGGACACTGAGTTCTGAGGTGCGGACCTGCGCAGTGACTGCACAAGTCTACTGGATCTTCGCGACAGATTCGTTTTCCATGTCCAAATCCCAGACACCGCGAACACTGTATGAGCGGGGACTGATCTACCACTTTAAGTCGCTGGATATCGATATGGACTGTACCAACTTCCGTTAGTCTGCTCCATATAATTGGCGATACGCTCAACACAATGTGCGCCATGTGTGGATTTCTGGCCTTCCTTCTGTATTTTACTACTACTCTTTCGTTTTCCTCGCTTATATCTTTAAATATGTGATGGTTCTGGGAACGCAGAGCCTTGAGGACATCCTCATCTGAGTTGTATTGGAGGACTCCACGTATGATCACCAATGGGTCTTTGTTTCTTACCTCCTCAACGTTCAGTTCTGTTCCTGCTCTCTGTATTCTATCCTTTACTCTATCGATCTCTGTTTGTGTATTGCACCCGACTATCACCTTCCTATCTCTTCCTTTCCTGATCCTATCTATCCTTACTCCATCTTCTTTGGCATTTACTGCTTTTCGAATTTTTTCAAACACCTGCTCCCCGGTGTCTTTGTCATCCTTTGAAGTGATGACCACTGAGTGCATAGCCGTTGTCTCTGGGTGTTGCCTCCCAGAAGTACCGGCCGCCACACTAGCGTATGTCATTCCTTCCTCTCTCATCTTTTGCTCTCTTTCTATGACTTCCTTAAATTTTTCCATCTCCTTTCGGTTTTCCTCGAGTTGCCTTCCATGCTCTTCTAATTTCTTTACCAGTTCGCTGTCTTCTTTCTCCTTTCCCATGTCCTTTTTTATTATTCTTTCCCATTCTTCAGGAGCTTTAGCTCCTTTGTCAGAGCTCCTTTCTGCTTATCCTTCTTTCACAAGTTGAAAAAGCCGTTCTATGGCATGAGTGACCTCTGCTTTAATGTCGGTTCTCAAATTTCTTGAGTTTCCGAGGTGCAGCTTAGCTTTTATTATGCATGCTTTTGCTTCGGCCAATCTGTTTGCGTACTTTGGGTGGTTTGTTTTGGGTGAGGTGCTCGAAGCTTCGACAGATGCGGAGCGCGTCACCAACTCTTTTTTCTCCTGTGGGAGATTCGCCTTCTGTTTCTGCTTCGGGGGAGCCACCGGGGCCACCTTTGATGGTGTCTTCGGGGATGCAGTCTTTTCTTCTGACCGTCCAGCTTCCCAATCTCCTATACTTCTTCGAACTTTTGAAGTCAATTCAATATTTTTTGCGGAAGAGCTCGCTTTCTCTGTCTCAGTTGATGGGCTTGGGCAGCCCTCGTCTCTCCTTGCATCCATGTCTTTCTTTGCAGGCGTGCGATACCCGAACATTTTTAGAGGAACACGTCTATCTAAAAGCGTGTCGTCAGAAACGTGTTGACAATAGTTGTTAAAAGTATAATAGGTATAAGGTTTGTATAAGTTATAAATTATAGAATAGTGTAAGTTTTAAAATATGTCAAAAAATCAGTAAATAATCAATTATTTGTAAAAAATAATGAAAATATCACACAAGCAAGTTGTAGAGTCACAGACTCTACCCGTTTTTTGCAGAGTTTTGCCAATTTTTCACTAGCCCGGTCTTTAAACCTACTTATTGCGTACAGAATGCCCAATTAAAAAATTAAGGCTCTCAAATTTTCAAAAATATGACTTGCTCTACGTACAGTCTTGTCTGCAATTTAAAAGAAGTTCCTTATTTAACAAATAGAATGTTAAAAACAGCAGTTCGATAGGACCAAAACTGACTGAGTTACAGTGATTTGAAATTTTTCAAGATAGCGGTCGAACTAGTTTGAGAGTTTTGACAAACGTGTAAAATATAAAACAAACAAAAACAAAACGATTATAATAAACTCTACCTAGAGTCCGTTCGACACAGTTATTAATTCCTTCCAAATAAATATTCAAACAAATAGGTAAGTACAATAAACACTAACAAAACAAATCGATTAAATATAAGCTCTACGTAGAGTCAACTCTCAGCTATTACTAAACACGATGTCCGGCTATGCAGAGAAAAACAGGTCAAAGTAAATGCTCTGTCAATATTCAAAACTCTATATAGAGTCGTTCTCCACTCACCAGGAGACAGGTCTCGCCGAGCCCCTCCTGAGGAACCCAAACACGGCTACTCTAGCCCAAAAGACACCCGAGATATTGGCATTCGAAATAACGGTTGCCAGTACAAGATGGCGGCCAATAATTGGTTACCTGTAGTTATCTCTGGTGTTCCTGGTCCAAACACCACCGTGCTTGGACTCCCCTGACCGCGCCCGACTTGAGCTATCCTCTTGTGTAGTTTTCAGGCTGAAAAATTTCGAGTCCTGAAATCCGCTGAAAAGTTGCTAACCAGGTAAGGAAAGAGCCTCCAATGTCTACTGAAAAAACCCGAGTGCTCTACGACCCCCGGTTCAGGAGCTATCCAAGTCCAAAAATAGTTTGACAGTTCAGAGAACTGTCAAAGTCAGTGTACAAACAATGACAACTTCCCCCCCAATGGTCGCAAAACATTCGTGTTTGGACTTTTCTGGCTTGGCTCCTCCCACTCTATCGCGCAAAGCAGCCCTCAGGATCCCAAAATCCCTCAGCACGGAAACACTTAAAACCTAGTGAGAATGGTGGGCACTATCGTCCCAATTACAACCAAGAAAACCGCAGTTTCCTACGACCTCTGAGGCCTGAGCTACGTGGGGTACAAACTTTTCAAGATGGCGTCCAAAATGGCGGCTGTTTTGCCAACTTTGGCTCCTGTTGGCCAAAACTAGCCAAGTTTGGGCTCTTTGGATTGGGCTTGAAGAGCCCAAGTCAGATCTTCCTAATTTATTCCCGAAAAACCCACCCCCGATTTATTAAAGCCAAAAAACATCCCAAATTCGACTAAAACGACAACTAAAAGAAAACTTATCAACTAAAACACGTGAAACTTACAATTAATGATAAACTTAGCATATATTATTTTTAGGTAGTAGTACCCAAGACATTGAGCCCCTATTTAACACCCCTCGTGTCAGCCCTTAAATTTCAAAAATTTCTAACTGAAAAACCCTTAGAGATAAAAAGCCGAAATTTGGAAGATATATAGAAGTTACAAAGTTACGTTAAATACAGTTTTAAAAAGGGGGGGTCACCGCGACTAATAATTAAATAAAGATTTTTGAAAATTTAGAAAAAATTTGGAGCTCAATATCTCCGGAACCACTTCACCTTTTTTGTTGCGTGAATCGCCGTGCTGCTCCACTCGACGTCTTGTCTCGATGCTGCTAGTTTATATCAGCCGCACTAAGCCGGAACAGGTACCACGTGGCCACGTGGTTTAGTGTATTTCCCGATTTTCTCCGAGCGCGTGGCCCATAAAAATCGGGACGAAGCTTCAAGGGGTGGGCTTCAATTAGGCGCGTCTTTTGACACCAAAAAATTGTGGTGTCACCGCTCTTATTCTCGCAGCGTTTCAAGTTATGTGTCACAAAAATTTAAACTTTTCACTTTTTCAGTGTTTTTCAAACTTTTTCGTGCACTTTTGATCACGCACTTTTCACCAGTCGATAGACCGTATTTTTCTGAACAATTTAATGGTAAACACAACACAAATCGGTTAAAAAATACCACTTTTACTATTTTTCACAGAAATTTTTTGCGCGGAACAGACTTCGGCACGTGTTGTCGTCGCGGGGGGTGACCGCGGTCTCTGGTTAGGTTAGGTAAGGTTAGGTTAGGTTAGGTTAGGTTAGGTTAGGTTAGGTTAGGTTGGGGTTTCGCGCAGCCCTGGTGGCGGAATGGCGGGACAGGCTTTCACGCCCTACCGCCGGCTCCGCCACCATCGGGGCGATCCGGCCAGTACTCGAGCGCTGGCTCGGGAGGAGGCACGGCTCCCTGTCGTTTCGGGTGACACAGGTGCTCTCGGGGCATGGTTGCTTCGGGAAGTACCTGTGTCGCATAAACAGGGAGCCGGACGCTCGGTGTCACCACTGCGCCGACTGTCGGGAGGACACGGCGTGGCATACGCTGGCAGAGTGTGCCGCTTGGACGGAGCCACGCCGTGCCCTCATCTCAGGAGTAGGCAGTGACCTGTCGCTGCCGGCCGTTGTCGACTCGATGGTCGACAGCGAGGAGTCCTGGGACGCGGTGGTGTCCTTCTGCGAGACAGTCATCTCACAGAAGGAGGCTGCGGAGAGGGAGCGGGAGATCGCTTCCGCTAACCCGATCCGCAGCAGACGCACCGGGCGTCGGCGGAGGGCGGACAACGCCCTCTTCCAGCCCCCCTAAATGGGTCCAGGGGCGACGGACTGGGGAATCCGTCGCCCCCTACTTCTTAGGACCCGAGATGGCGGCGCGTAGTGTTCCACGCGCGCCTCTCATTGATGTGGGGGGGAGTTTAACACCTCACTCCCCCCCTATCGCGAGGTGGCCCGCATAGGCGGGCCGGCACTAGTCGGGGATCGCGGAAGACTTACTAGTTCCCGTGATCCCCGGTGTACGTGAGAGACGGAACACCGGGGTGGTTTTAGTCAGTAAGAGTCTGACAGACCCCTCCGCCCTCCCCGGGGCGGAGGACATCCATGAGGATTTCCCCCCGTAATCAAAAAAAAAAAAAAAAAAAAAAAAAAAAAAAAGGTTAGGTTGGGGTGCGGGCAGAAAACCTCCTCGTGTGCCTGACGGCTGCTCGTTCCTTTCGAATACGTTCGGGGGAAAGGGCAGTCGGACGGCCGGTGCATCCTGGGCACGGCCAATAGTCTTTCCACGTCGGAGAGGGTATTGTCTGTGGCGAATTTCTGCGTGGGGGGGAGCTTATGCTCCTGGGTCGGTCGTTTAGACCGCCCTACGGTCGCTCACTCCCTCTTCTGCTTACAGAGGATGGGTTGAGTGGGCGTAGGACGTTTTTCCAAGGTGGAGAAACATGGGCGGCGCTCGTTGTGCACTTACCCTGCCAACGGGCTAGCAGCGGGGGATCTCATTCTCCCGACTGCAACCGTCGAAATCGTAATCCGTAACGAGATCATGGTCATGTTTTATGACTCGGAGCGGGACGAGGATCTTGGCTTAATCGCCCGGATCGCGAGGAAGATAACCTCTATAAAAAATTCCTCTAATACCAAGTTTTGGTGTGCGGCGAGGGTATGAATGGCTGAGGAGTAGTGTCATCTGCAGCTTCTTAGTTGCTGGTGGCGCATCAGTCCCAAGCACACCCCCAGCCAGGGATTGGTGGACCCCCTGGTTGGGAAACAAATGTACACTTACCTAGGGACAGGGGGTTACCCTAGGCGGACTTTTTATATCCCCCACACTCGTGGGAATCTTATGGATTTTGAAAACGAAAAAATTTTGAAGTTGCCGATCGTTTTGGTCGATCGGATGAGTGTGGGTGCAATGTCGGATTCCGACATTGCATCCGAAAAAATGGCTAGCGTGTCGAGCGTGAGCTCGGAGCGCGAGCAGGCTGAAGGGAGTATGGCTGGGCGTCCCTCCAAGGGTAGGAGGAAGCGCTCGCCACGCTCCCACAGTGAGGAAAACCTGCCGGCCGCTAAAGTGCCAACAGGCAGGAGCAGGCGAGGTCGCGCAGCGGCAAGTGGAGCCTCTGCTCGTTTGCCGGAGCGGGATCGTTCCGTATCGGTGTCCCAGCCCGAAACACCTGCCCCGGTGGAGCACGCGAAAAGCGTGGAGAGTGTGGACTCCGTGTCCACGATGTCGGACCTCAACGATGGCCTTCTGCTGGGGTCCAACAAGGCCGAGGCCAATGCTGCCAAACGGGCGCAGCGCAAAGCCAGAGCCGCTGACGAGGTGGAAGAGTTGGCCCGTCAGTTGCGGGAGCGGCGCTCAGCCCGGATGGCTGCCGGGGAGAGCCCATCGGCGGTGGCGCTCAGTCGCCAGGTTTTGGACGGCGTGGGCGTTGTCCTTCAGGTTGCCACTAAATCCGGCAACTTGAAGGGCACGTTCACGCGTGCCCTTAAGGAAGCGGCTGACGGCATTAAAGAGGCCGTCGAGGTCCTCCAGAGTCGGTCGAGCACTGAGGAGACGGCGAAGCTGTGGGAAGAGAACCGCCGTCTCCAAGCCGAGTTGGAGGACCTCAAGCGACAGTTTGCCGCCCAGAGGGCAGCTCCCGCGGCCACTGGATCTCCGGTCCCATTGTCGGCCCCATCAACGGCCCCATCATCGGCCCCTGCGCTTGCAGATGCGGAGGTCGAGAAGATTGCTCGCATCTGCATGATGCAATGTGGGCAAATGGTGGGGGCTCGACTGGAGGCTATAGAGGCGAGGCTGCTCCCGGCCGAAACCCTCCGCCCACCGCTCGCTGCTGACAAGCAAAGGTTACCTGGCACCGCCAAACAATCTGCGAAGGCCAACTCTGCGCCTACTTCCCGGACGGCCGCTGTCCCGGCGATCGCGTTCGTTCCGACTTCCCAGACGGCCGGTCCCGCGGCGACCGCTTCCGGGCCCTCAACGGAGGCCTGGACAACGGTCGTCAAGCGGGGACGCAAGAAGAAGAAGAAGGCAGCGCCGCCTCCAGTCACTGCGGCATCTTCTTCGAAGAGGGCCCAGAGGCCGCCTAGGCCGCGAGCCCCACGCTCCGCGGCTGTGGTTATTACACTGCAGCCCGGAGCGGTCGAAAGGGGCGTGTCCTATAAGTCGGTCCTGACGGAGGCCAAAGCCAAAGTCGCTTTCCCCGACCTTGGCATAACGTCGGGCGTCGGGTTTAGGACGGCGATTACGGGGGCTCGGCTGCTAGAGGTGCCGGGTGCCTCTAGCGGGGAGAAGGCGGACATCCTGGCCGCCAAGCTGAGGGAGGTCCTCAACCCCGAGGACGTTCGAGTGTCCAGGCCAATGAAGACATCCGAGCTGCGAGTCGACGGCCTGGACGACTCGACGACTCCGGCTGAGGTTGTGGCAGCCATCGCCAAAGCCGGAGGATGTCCGCCTGAGGACGTGCGCACGGGCGACATCCGAACCGGCGCTTCCGGTCTCGGAGCCATCTGGGTGCGGTGCCCAGTGTCGGCGGCAAACAAAGTCGCCGACGGTGGGCGCCTGTTGGTGGGCTGGGTTGCAGCGAGAGTCAAGCTGCTGCAACCCAGAGCGCTACGGTGCTACCGCTGCCTGGACATTGGGCATGTCCGGGCAGGGTGCACCGCCGAAATAGACCGCAGCGAGCAATGCTTTCGCTGCGGTAAGACTGGCCATAAGTCCGCCCAGTGCACAGCGGCGCCAAACTGCAGCCTCTGTACAGCTGCAGGGAGGCCCGCTGGGCACAGGGCGGGTGGAAGAGCCTGTGGCGCACCCACCACACAGAAGAAGAAGAGGAGAGGCACCAAGGCTGCCGGGGGCTCTTTACCCCCCCCTCAGCCTGGGTGCCCTACGGCCGACTCCCGGCCCAGTGATGGTGCGACGGAGGGAATGGACTGCGCATAATGGCGCCTTACCATTTCCTCCAGGGCAACATCAACCACGCTGCCAGAGCTCAGGATCTATTGATCCAGAGCATGGCAGAGTGGTCGATTGACGTGGCTGTGGTCGCCGAGCCGTATTTTGTCCCCCCCAGAGATAACTGGGTG